>OX387353.1:22401989-23086807 GCA_947563465.1 Archips xylosteana
GTGAGGGTAAATATTGAATATCAATTCGCGGGGAAAATATAGGATTTCTCTAAGTTTATCAGTAAATCAGATCGTTTTTGGCGAATCGTTTGAAGCAGGTTATAGCTTAATGTATTAAGGCTTCGTCTGAACTTTTACGTCAGACAAAAAATACTTATAAATTTTGTGATATTTGATATAATAATTTGAGGTCTTTCTTGCAAGTTTGTAGTTTTTGACCTCGACTTCGTTCGCGCAATCAATAGACGGAATATGCCTAAATAACCAATCATAGTTTGGTCTAAACCATTTTCGCATTATTGTCTTTCAACTTTTAGACGACCAGATGGCCTAGTGGTTAGAGAACCTGACTATGAAGCTTGAGGTCCCGGGTTCGATTCCCGTGTCGGGGCAGATATTTGTATGAAAAATACGAATGTTTGTTCTCGGGTCTTGGGTGTTTAATATGTATTTAAGTATGTATCTATCTATATAAGTATGTTTATCCGTTGCCTAGTACCCATAACACAAGCTTGCCTAGCTTACTTTGGGACTAGGTCAATTGGTGTGAAATTGTCCCGTGATATTTATTTATTTATTATTAACTTTCAAATGAAACGGATTTAGGGCACACCGCACAAAATCTATAACAGACATAGGTAGAAACAATTCCTGTGTTTCATATACCTACATAGCTACATAGATTATGTATTTAACTTGGGGGCTATTCAAGTAATTCGTGAAGAAATAGTGGCAGGGGGTCTTTGTTTTGCTTATTTTTGATGACATGGAGGGGAGGGTTAATAATCGTAAAAAATTGCTTACTTAATTACTTAAACGGCCCCTTGAAATGTTCGTATGTAAGTCATCAGAATAACCTAAACTAATAAAACATTAATGTAACTTGTTTTAGAAAAAAAAACCTTCTATGTACCAAGTTTCCTGCCGTGCCTTTTTGGCAGTCTTTCCGAAATCGTGGTAAACTCAAGAAAGGCACAAGCGAAAAGACTTCTTCCTATTCGCAAATTAAACTTTTGATTTAGATATAGCCTGCAAAAAAATTGTATTATTTTTAATGAGAACACAGTCATCAATCAACGAAAGTCCATGAACACATCCAAATACCAGCACACTAGTCTATAAGGTTTCATATTTTACTTAACAGGATGTCATACAAATCTCCATAAACATTTACAGATAACGCTCATAAACGTTGGCGTAACTGTCGACTGCACGGTATAACTTTGTGGTGCTACAGAGGTTGTAAAGAAGCTGCATATTGACATTAATTGCGTTTTATATTACATATGTACAACTATCCTAGACTAAAAAAAAATGTATGTACAATAAGAAAAAAGAAAACAAAAATATAAAATATAACTAAAACATATTCTGAAAGCTAGTCCCCTTAGGCAAGGTGCCGAAGATGCTGGCAGCGTTTCCTCTTTGAATAGCAAAGCTAATTCTTTGTCCGAGGAAGCTGCCAGCTCTTCGGTCTCCTGTGACGTCGACTAACCTCTAAGAAATATCCTTAAAGAGCTTTAAGGCGCTAGGACCCCACGGACCAAGGGTCTCGACACCGAATGGGACAAAATCGTATTCGCTGCCTAGACCCCTGTATTTCAGTCTTTTCGCCTTTTCAGCCGCTTCTGAAGCTGCACCAGGTCTGTTGCAAGTACCATGGAGATGGGAAGGGGCCAGCGTGTCTGAACAAGTGAATAATAAATGTCGATGTACAGATTCTTTTCAAAAGATACTGAACGTGTAAAATGTCAAAATTTGCTGAACACACCTGACCACATAATTCGCTGTTATTAGAACAAATCAAAAGTTGCTGAACATGTTTGTTCATTTAGGTACGTCTAAGACGTGTACCTACCACTTTTTAACCGTCAACAAATAAATCTTTGAACGTCACCTGTTATCGGCGTACAGCTAGCAACAAAGGCGGCTTCATTTGGATTCCGCAGTCAGCGCGTATGGTCCCGCACGCACCAAGGGGTTCCTCATTGAAACTGTCGAGGTTCATTCACTTGATGCTATGATACAAGTAGCACCTTGGGTTGCTACTACTACTGATACCTTACGCCTGTTCTAGCGGACTTGCCAAGTCATATCCAGTAGCTACATACGCCGTATCTTACTGACTAGATGATAAGTGCTACTGTTACACATGCTCTAGATTAGCATGCTAAAAAGCGCTCTATGAGTATGATTAATATAACTACAAACAATAGCTAGACCCTTTAAATGGGTCTGGGGAGTATAACGACAAAGGGGCCGAGAGAGGTGCGGGCGGCGAGCGCGCCTCGTGTGCCAGCTGCCCGCACCTCTCCCCCTTTGTCGTCATACCCCCAGCCCCTGTACCGCGCGGGCGAAGACTCATTTAAATAAATGGTTTATCTATAGTTTTAAGTATGCTCCTGAATAAGCATGCTCAAAGCAAAAACTCCAATACACGTGCCATTTGACAGCGTGCTCTCTGCCAGTTCAAACAAAACCTGTGGTCTCGCTCGAGTACCGCGCCTCGTAGCAACTCGCTCGAGTACTGCGCACCGTAGCAGGCCTAATGCATGCCATGTACTTACGCGCGATATTTACCTACCGCGGGGACGATCTGCTGCGATCGAAATTTCAGTAGGTTGTCACAAGCGCGCGCCGATGCACGTTCATTCGTGTTCCACGGAAAAAATATGCCGCCTGGACTTTTATAAGTGAATGGTGAAACAGGGGGCAAATTTTAATATGACTATGCTAAAATTAATAGCTAATATAACAATTTGGGAATTCGTATCGTGCTGTCCCTCTTACTCTTCTATAAAAAGCTATAAGCGTGAGCGGGATGGCACGATGCGAAGTTCGAAAATTGACCTTCGTATCTAGTATAACGCTAGGGTACTGTGAGCATGGCAATGTAAAATAAATAATAAATACAAATAAATATTAGGGGACAATCTTACACAAATCGACCTTGTCCCAAACTAAGCAAAGCTTGTACTATGGGTACTAGACGACGATAAACATACTTATATAGATAAATAAATACTTAAATACATAGAAAACATCCATAACTCAGGAACGAATATTCGTGCTCATCACACAAATAAATGCCCTTACCGGGATTTGAACCCAGGACCTCTTGCTTCGTAGGCAGGGTCACTACCAACTAGGCTAAAGCGGTCGTTAATGTGTTCTGCGCATTACAATAAAATATCCTTTTTGTTAGGATTCCAGAGCTAAAATGGCAAAAACGGAACCCTTTTAGTTTCGCCATGACTGTCTGTCCCTTTGTCCGTCCGTGGCTTAGCTTAGGGAATATTAGTGCTAGAAAGTTTGCATGGATATAATATATAGCAATTATCCCGACAAAATGGTAAAACAACATGTAGAAAAAAAAATTATCCATACTGCCAGCCCTTGTCACTATCGGCACGCACACATTCTTAAGGAGAAAGAGTTGTATAATCTGTGGCTATAATCGCGGTAAGTACCAAGATTTTGTACGGGATGCAGTATCTGTTACGAAGTAACTATTAAGTAATCTGTGACCGTAGCGACAGCGACTCGCTCAAGTACTGCGCCTCGAGTGAACCGGGCTCAAATCGCTCGCGAGTCAGCCAGCGAGATTTATGTGCATTATCGGGCCAGCCCAGCCTTAGACTCGGCTCTTACGTCGATGCAGGTTGTAAACAGCTCCTTTGTTATTTACCTATCTTGGAGGCAGTGGGGCGAAAGATTAAATGTTCCAAAATAGGTATAACGGTTGGTAAGCGCCTTACGCGCAAGCCACACAGAAGGGAAGTGGGATGTCGCGGCAGTCGCAGCGCCTCGTGAATCAGTGTTTGTACTAAATGTATAGAAGCGTTGCGATCCAAAGCAGACAGAAGAGACGGGGCGGAGACACGGCGTGCGAACAAACGCGCCCCCGTCCCACGTCACTTCTGTGTGGCTTACGCCTCAACCCGTTCTTTTAGTCATCATCACGTAAAAGATATATGTCTAATCTTCTTCTACTATATAAAAAACTCGTGTCACGGTGTTTGTTATCGGTTGTCTCCGAAACGGCTTGATTGATTTTTATGATATTTTTTGTCTCTGTATTCGGTAGGTCTTAGAATAGGTCGTATAGGTATTTGTTATACCCCTATTCTTCGCAGACGGAGACGCGGACAATCATCATCATCATCATCAGCCTATGTTCGTCCACTGTTGGACATAGGCCTCTCCCATGACACGCCACTGAGCACGATCCTCGGCCACTCTCATCCAGCTCTTGCCAGCCGCCTTGCGAAGATCATCGCTCCACCGAGTCTGAGAACGTCCCACGCTACGTTTGCCGATCTGTGGTCTCCACTCAAGAACTCGTCTACCCCAACGGTTATCGGTCGCGGGCAATAGCTAGTATAATTTATAAATTTGCTATTTCCAACTGAGGGTTGTTTTGGAAATTTTAATTTCGCCTAGAGCTTCGGTTTCGTCCAGAAATCGACCGAATCTTCGGTCACTCACACTCACAACGGCTGTACTCCATTTAAAGTATTTTAAAGTGTCTTGCTTACTACGATTATTTAAAGTCTCTGCCTGTGACAGACGAACTGGCAAACAGAAGAGCATTAGCAATAGCTGCGACTCAAAATCCTGCAAAGAAAAATCCTAAGTGAAACGTAACTGCTTGAATAACGAGGTACTTAAGTCATAAAAGTTGTTCATTTTTAGGGTTCCGTAGTCAACTAGGAACCCTTATAGTTTCGCCATGTCTGTCCGTCTGTCTGTCTGTCTGTCTGTCCGCGGCTAAGCTCAGAGACTGTTAGTACTAAAAAGCTGTAATTTGGCATGAATATACATATCAATTACGCCAACAAAGTGGTAAAATAAAAAAATAAAAAATATTTTTTTTTAGGGTACCTC
The DNA here is from genome assembly GCA_947563465.1 of Archips xylosteana. NCBI lineage: Eukaryota > Metazoa > Arthropoda > Insecta > Lepidoptera > Tortricidae > Archips > Archips xylosteana. The sequence continues at coordinate 22,406,877 of OX387353.1, forward strand.
CTATAGACGTAAAGTGGGGGTGATTTTTTTTTCTCGACTAACCCTATAGTGCGGGGTATCGTAGGATAGGTTTTTTAAAACCATTAGGGGGTTGCTAACATGATTTTTCTATTCAGTGATCTGTTTGCGAAATATTCAACTTTAAAGTGAAAATTTTCATTAAAATCGACCGTCCCCTCCCCTCTAAAATCTAAACTGTTGGGTGGAAAAATTTGAAAAAATTCAGAATGTTAGTAAATATATTAAATTTACAAGGAAAATTATAGCGGTTAAGATTGCTTGGGAATTATTTGTAGTTTAAGAGTAAATAGTAGCCTAAGGTATAAAACATACCTAAATTTGGAAGATTCCGTACACATACGAAATCCTTAGAAAAATATTACTTGATTTTTCGTAATGGCTACGGAACCCTATCTTGGGCGTGTCTGACACGCTCTTGGCCGGTTTTACCTTATTATATTAAAAAACACACATGTCAGCCACACTTGGTTACGGCATGAAGTCCCGAAACAAGTAATGGCCACATAAAAACGTTCACGAGAAGTATTGCTTTAATATGGGAAGCTTCAATAAGGAACTTTATTCTGCCTTCTACATTTCATGATTTGAGAAATAAATATTTGGCGGGCACTGCCTCGCGGAATGAGAAGAGATTAAAAAAGGCTCTTACTGACATCGATTAAACGTTAATTCTGGCGTTCAGATCATTCTGGTCAGATTGACAAAAGCATTACCATGTAACCCTCTCGGATCGACGGACTGATGAAAATTAAATAAAAACAAAACGACGACCGGAATAGCTTAGCTGTTTAGAGAACCTGACTACGAAACTGGAGGTCCCGGGTTCAATTCCCGGTCGGGGTAGATATTTGTGAAAAATACGAATGTTTGTGCTCGAGTCTTGGATGTTTAATATGTATTTAAGTATGTACTTACCTATATAAGTATGTTTATCCGTTGTCTAGTTCCCATAGTAGGTACAAGCTTTGCTTAGTTTGGGACTAGGTCAATTGGTGTGAATTGTCCCGTGATATTATTATAAATATTTTAAATTATATAGCCGTGGTTGCCTAGTGGTTTGACCTATTTGCCTTTCAACTCGTACCTCGTGAGTTTTTCGGAATTTATGTTCAAAATTACATTTGAAATTCACCATGAGCTTTACGGTGAAGGAAAACATCGTGATAAACTTGCACACGCCTAAGAAAAAATTCAATGGTGTGTGTGAAGTTCCCGATCGGCACTGGGCCCGCGTGGGAACTACGGCCCAAGCCCTTTCATTCTGGAAAGAGGCCTCTGCCCTGCAGTGGGACGTATATAGGCTGGGATGATGATGATGATGATGAAATAATATTCGGTATTAAGTAGCAAGCAATGGGTTTTTAGGGTTCCGTACACAAGAGCGTCATCAAGGGCCCTATTGTTAGGGCTATGCTGACTGGCAGTCTCTCTTCTCAGTTTAAAATTTCATACTGTTAATTTTATTACTATGGCCGTTATACCAACAAACAAGTTAAAATTCTTATTCAAATCAAAGTTAAGGCTACAAGCACTTGTTTATGAATGTCGAAAAATCGAAGTTAAGTCTGTTAAGAAGAACACGCATGAAACTCAACAAGGTAGGTATATTTATTCCAAAACGCATCTACAATGTTATTTAATTACATACATTTAAAATATTTAACACCACTAATATTTTAACACAGTAGATAGGTACGCTATTTGAATGAAACTAGGATCGCCAATGCGGATCGGAATTATTGAGAAACATCCAAGTCCATTAAAACATGTTGCTTTTTATGGCATAGGGAGGTTAACAAGCGAATGCCCATCTGATGATAAGTGACCTCCTCCCATGGACATTCACAACACCAGGGTGAAACAGATGCGTAGCCCGCCTAGATGGCTTAAATAAATTACGTCATGTAGCAGTAATTTCACCAGCTATCGGCTTGGAGTCGCGGATGACAGCTACTGGTTTATATTAATAAATGACGTCACAGGTTGATATTACCATACAAAATCTATGAGAGAATCGCGACTTAGCAGCTTATAAAAAGCGTGTCAATTGATTGATGTCCAATAGCTCAATTATACGATGCGGAACTGTTCGTGTGCATGACCACTCGCACTTACCCGGTTTTTTATTAAAAGCAACATCAGAAATAATGAGCACGATTCTCGAAACATAAGATAAGATAACATTCGGGGCAGACGTGACGCTCTAATAAAATTATTCTTGCCTAGCTTTTTATTGTGCAGAGTAAAATGTTATTTTTTATGAGCGCGGAGACGGCCCTTGTAGCGCCTTCTGTTTATTTTCGGGGTCCCCGGTGCAATAAGTCATGAAACCATTCTTCTTGCAACATTACCTCTTATATTCTGATTTTGGAGACAGCTGCTCGAAATATTATTAGTTGTCTAATGCTGAACTGAAACAATTACTTTGCTCACTCGCGCCCGCGACCTTATTGCTTGCAGTGGCTAGACATCTGTCCATACCAATCCATACCAATGAACTTCAACGGCTGCAAGCAAATTTGTTTTGAAACTGGGCAGGCCACGGTTTTGTTGAGTGTACAAGTAAGATTATTTCCAATTTTCCACTTTGACACTGAGACGTCAGTTTTAATCGTACTTTCTCATAGAGCACATAAAATATCCAAACCTATTTAATGTAATTAATCACAAAACCTCAGCCTTAAATACTGCACTTCCGATCTCTCTCGAATAAATGTCGAGAATTGCCGAGTGTCAAAGTGGAAATAATCTTACTATACCATGTTATTGATGTTCTTCTGTTTATTAGAGAAATAAATCGTCACTACTTTGAAAAAATCTCTTATCTCAAATCAATATGTAAACCAAACTGAACCTTATTGCACACTCCACACTCAGTAAAGTTCAATTAGCCAGATTATCGATTTTGAGATACGAGCTTTTTTCAAAGTAGTGACGAAATACTTTTGAACAAGATTGTTAAGTTACTTACTACCTAGTGCCAGGTTTTCTGGTGTCCTAAATTGTACCATGTTTAGTGAATTTAGTTAGTTACTAGCGGTTGTCCGCGACTTCGTCTCCAAAAGATTCGTTTACCTCTATCCCACCGGAAGACGCGATTTTCCCGGATAAAAGCTAGCCATGTCCTTCGCAGGGTCTAAACTATCTCTATACCAAATTTGATCCAATTACAAAATAGACTTCAAGACATTATGAGTATAGGAAACGAAGTTATTGAGTCTATTGTATTTATTCATTCATATAAATTTCAAAACTGCAGCCTATAAATCAAAAGACTAAATATTTCATCCAGCACATTTTGTAGGCACTTTAATTTCACACTTAAATCACGAGATGGCGTTAACTTGTGATTTATCGCCGTTCACTTTTTTCAACACGGACCCTTTTGTATCGAGAGTGAGCGAACTTTACCGTTTTTTTTAATTCAGTGCTTTCAGTTTTAGAGAGCACTTTCCGAAACAAATATTGAGATTGGTTTCGTTACTTCTTAGCCGAAGATATTTTAATGTAGTCGTAAGTTTTTTTACTCTCTCGCACCGATGCTGAACGATCTGTATCTTAGTTGTGAGTTTCTTTGTATTTTTCTTTAAAAATAATAAACCTCATTCTTTTTCTGTTATTAAAAGCAGCTTCTCAAAGATCTGAAAATAGGGTTTCTTTGTGCATTATTGTTTATAAGCTCTATTTAATAAAACATATTTACGTAAAGGTGTGTCCATACGCGGCCTGCAATCCGTGACGAACTATCCCACACAAAGCGGTCTAAAATAACGTTTTGTGACTTTTTCAAAGCTGTGACGATTTATGTGACGTTGCCGTTTTTAACTGATATTTATTTTGTTCAATTTAAACGTGAGGACGTCACGACTGGACTGTCAAAGCTTAGTTTCACGAGATTGCCTTATTGCGTATATTTATTAACTTGTTTCAAATTGGTTCAAATATAAGTCGTGGTACGATAGTCTATGTTTTCCTTCACCGTAAAGATCATGGTGAATTTCAAATATAATTTCGCACATAAATACCGAAAAACTCCGAGGTGCGAGCCTGGCAGGCTAATTGTCTAACCCCCTCGCAATCGGGTTTCTTTTTGACAGTTCTTGTATGGGCTGACAATTGGTATCGGAAACAGCCAGCTGTCACAGCCATACAAAAACTGTCATTTCAATCGGATTCGGACTCACAAGTCACGACCCTCTGCTTGGGAGGCAATATGTCAAACCACTAGGCCCCCACGGCCTATAAACTCCTTATAAGCAAACAAATGAACAAATAAAGTAGAATACAGACAAACTGAAGACCTCTTTTTTATTTAAGCCGCTTAAAAGTGTCATAACAATAGAGGTTTTGAAGCAAGTACATGCCGTCCCATTTATAACGCGAGCACGACTGTACCGCTTGTCCCGGTTTCAAGTACACTCATCTTGATTTATGCGCCGGCAACTTTGCAGAGACGCTCGCAGAATTAGGACTTTTAGACTTATTCGATGTCTGAACAAACGCTTTCTGAGACAAACATACATGACATATACACATATAATGTAAGGAGTTTTAAGAAAGATAATTCACGTGAATTTGTTGATTATACCTACTCTTAAGGTTTAAGAGCTGTACTAAGAACGAATTTATTTGCTTATTTATAAGACAAAATAACAATGAATAAAACTTAACTATAAACTAAACTAAATATCTAACTTAAAAACTACTAGATAACATACATTGTTAACAGTGTGAATGCTTTGGTTAACAGTTAATAATTCGCTTTGTAAATAAATAAATAGAAAAAAGTCTAATAAAGGCCACCGTTGCATCGTACCGACTCACCGTTAAACGTAGTATTGACTTTGGACTTTTAAGCCTCTGTTTCTAAGTAAAACTTCATTATTTGTTGTCGTAACGGAAATAAAAATACGCATACAGCTATATATTCCGGTTTTTGAGATACAACCCTGTGACAGATAGACGAACGGACACTGTAGTGGCACTCATAGGGTCCCGTTAGTCACACCGGTATGGAACCCTAAAAATGAACAAAGAATATAACCAGACATTCTAGACTTTCTTGATAAATCTTACATTTTTCCGTCTAGATAATCCAAATAACGTCTTATTAAAATTTTTCCTGAGCTGCTGACAAAGACATCCGATATTCCGATGCCAGTTAATATCAGATATCGCCAAAAGTTAATATCCTGGGGTTGTTTCTTTTGAATCCAGCAGCGTGTTTCATCCAGTTACTATTTAAAGTTGAAGAGAATTATTTGATCTGGAATTCCCATCGACTATTGTCGCACTTGCAAATAAATAAAATAATTATCATCATTCATCATCAAATCATAATTTCCGCCGAAAGACGTCCACTGCTGAACATAGGCGTCCCCCAAAGCTCGCCAAACAGATCGGTGCCGCGCCATCCACATCCAACGCAATACCGCAACCTTAACCAGGCCGTCACTCCATCTTGTTGGAGGCGTACCTACACCGCGTCTTCCGGTCCGCAGACGCCACTCGAGAACCTTTTTGCCCCATCGGCCATCAGTTCTACAAGCGATGTGCCCTGCCCACTGCCACTTGAGTCTGGCGATTCTTCGAGCTATAGGTATCGGCGACTTTAGTTCTTGCGCGGATTTCATCATTTCTAATGCGATCCCGCAGAGAAATTCCGAACATAGCATCCGAGCATATAATTATATTCTCTTGTAATGAAACAAAATCAAACAGTGTGTCTTGCCAGTGATCCATCACTGATGACTTATGGCACTGATATGTGGCCGCTAACGATGTGCCTCAGAAGGTAGCTCAATGGAATAAATAGTCCTTATTATATTTGTGAGTATTAATTCAGGGATGCCCTCGAAACTAGTTAACTCGAACGCAGCGAAGCGTGGACCTGATTGAATCCAATTGAAAAAGGGATTTCATTAGAAACCTCTCTGTGGGTTTGTGTTCGTTTGTATTTGTCTCTTTTAATAACAGCTTTTGCACAATTGAAAAATACTTAGTTTGTGTTATTAAACTGATTCAAGTTTGATAAAACTCATAAGTTACATGAGTTTCATACTAAATACAGACTGAAACATAGATGCACAGAAAAAATCCCAGAAAAAAGACCAATGCTGGGATTCGAACCCAGGACCTCGGCATTCCGTGCCGCGTGCTTACCCCTACACCAGCACAGGTCAGGAGTTTACACGCAAATGTTTCCTATGCATCATACTTTCCAGCCTGCCATCATCACTTATGCAGTGATACAGCGCCATCTATGTTCAGTTCTCATCGAGAAACATCAACAGTTTTACATGTGTGATGGCGAAATCCCTTCCGAAAACCCTTCACACACACAATTTTATTTCTTGGCAGGTGCATGCCACGATGTTATCCTTCCTCGTAAAGCTCATGTTGAATTTCAAATCTATTTTTGCACATGAACTCCAAAAAACTCAGAGGTGTGAGTGTGGGCTCGAACTCGAACCCACGACCCTCTGCTACTGGGCTACGAGGACTCACGTCAAGTTGTCCCATATGTGTCCCAAAAAAAATCAGGTAAGTATTTAAAAGAAACTGGTGAAACATGCTTTTTAGGGTTCCGTACCCAAAGGGTAAAAACGGAAACCCTATTACTGAGGCTCCGCTGTCCGTCCGTCCGTCCGTCCGTCCGTCTGTCACCAGGCTGTATCTCGGGAACCGTGATAGCTAGAGAGTTAAAATTTTCACAGATGATGTATTTCGGTTGCCGCTATAACAAAAAATACTAAAAAATGGAATTAAATAAATATAATTAAATAAATAAATATTTGACGACCAGATGGCCTAGTGGTTAGAGAACCTGACTACAAAGCTTGAGGTCCCGGGTTCGATTCCCGTGTCGGGGCAGATATTTGTATGAAAAATACGAATGCTTGTTCTCGGGTCTTGGGTGTTTAATATGTATTTAAGTATATATCTATCTATACAAGTATGTTTATCCGTTGCTTAGTACCCATAACACAAGCTTTGCTTAGCTTACTTTGGGACTAGGTCAATTGGTGTGAATTGTCCCATGCATGATGATGCATGATGATGATTTAAGGGGGCTCCCATACAACAAACATGATTTTTTGCTCGTTTTTGCTCGATATTGATAACGGCAACAGGTAGACACTTGAAATATTCACAGAATATTTAATTATATATTGACTTTAAAAATAAATCATTAAATTAAAATTAAAAAAATATTTAAGGGGGGGGGCTCCCATACAACAAACGTGATTTTTATAGAATATAATTGTACGGAACCCTTCGTGCGCGAGTCCGACTCGCACTTGGCCGGTTTTTTTCTTGTCATATTTTATTTACGTCATGTTGGACAGTAAGTATGGTAGCATTCTACCACTCGCTACATGGTTAGATATTGTTTTCCTACCCTATTAAACGTGAATCATTTAGAAGTGTTATGTAGGCAAATATTGTTCTTGAAGCCCATCCTCAATGCCTTGTCTGAAATGAAATTCCTTCAGGATATACAGGTTAATTCTGCCGGCGGCGCTCCTAGTATAATCACGTACCACCTCTATTAACCTAGAGTACCCACTTGTGCGGACTTATGAACTCCTAGAATGAAATTAAACTATCTTAGTTCTATTAAACAGGGTGCCTAAGGAAATTGGACCTCGTCGTTATTGCTACAGGGTCGGAGTCTGATAGCCGAATGGGAGGTGCTTAAGGTTTATTGGACGTGGCCTCTGGTTTTCTCGCGGGATTAGTTTTTGGGATAAAAACTCGGCTATCGTTCTGTTTCCGTGTGATCCAGTTCTCTTAGAGTGCGTAAAGATTGGTTCATACGGAAATCTAACAGTGAAGCGTGAAAGTTGAAAAAGAAGCACTGATTGGATCAAAACGTATCGGGCATACGTCGATTGTTAATACGTAAGAGACCCATGTTTTTTATTTTAATAATTAAATTATGGTTGTCTTAAGTTGGTTTTGATAAGCCGTGATGGCCTAGTTGCCTAGTGGTGTAGCCTATGGCCCCTGAAGCAGAGGATCGTGGGTTCAACACTACTGAATTTTTTCGCGGGTGTATGCAAACCTCACGATGTTTTCCTTCACCGTAAAGCTCATGGTTAATTCCAAACGTAATTCGCACATTAATTCAGAAAAACTCAGAGGTGCGAGCCGGTATTTGAACCCACGGCCCTCTGCTTGAGAGAGGCTTCCTAGGCCACCATTCAAAGGCGCATTGAAATCCCGTAAGATCCTGGAAATCACGCAAACGAAACTGCTTCTAAAGGCAAGTTTTCCATAAGATTTCGGTGGCATTCTAGCTCCCGCATAGTCTTATCGGCGAACCAGTCTTATAATTAAGAGAATTTACAGCACAAATAAATCTGGAGAAATGAGCCAGCGAAAACATTGCTGTGCAGCTAACAGCCTAAGCATAATTTAACTTAATGGAAACACTTCATATTTATATTTAAGCTTAAGGTAATTTGCTCTAGACGCAGACTGAGCACTCGTAAAACTTTGTACCTAATTCTGATTGCTTAAAAATAAGTGTTTACGCTTAGTGTAAATCCAAGCTATGCTGAGTTAGAACTTACATTTCAATTATCTGGACAATTGATATTCGCTCGGGTTTAAACTCGAAAACACGTTTTTTCAGAGGTAAGATTAAGCCCTCCTCTTACATCAAAGTCGTAAAATGTCCAGTGTCGGAATCACAATCACATCATAAGAGGTCCATATATTACAGCGTCTAATCTAAATCGTGCCACGTCTAAGTCCCGGTTGGTCCATATCGCGGAATGTCTAAGTTGTAAAATGTCCAATCTTTACTAATGTCACAGTATAATAAAGAGTACTAGCGTACAGTATGGCCACTCCCTGCTCAGTTACCTCACAGTTACCGAGCGACTAAGCGTTCGTTCGCACACAGTCGAAGCTAATGTAGCTCTGTAATTTGTATTATGAGTTGTATAGCCAACGGAAAACAGTATTTGTAAATATTTGTTTAATACCGCGTCGTCGCGTCCTGCCAGCCGGTAACTGTGAGGTAACTGAGCAGGGAGTGGCCATACTGTACGCTAGTACTCTTTATTATACTGTGCTAATGTTCTATGTCTCGGATGGTCCTAATCGTGGAATGTCTAGGTGGTCAAAACTGGCCAAGAGCGTGTCAGACAATTATCAACATCAAATTGTTATCAATATTACGTAGTCTGTTTTGTTCTACATATTATTTACGATCATGGCATTCTACTACCTGTACCTCTACCATGAGTTACACTAGTTTACAGTGACCGTACTCGCTAGCGACGGCGTAAATGATTTGTATGGAGAATTGTGTACAGCGCCTCTAGCGGTCACTTACGGAAGTACAATTCTCCATACAAAACGTTTAAGCCGTCGCTAGCGAGTACGGTCACTGTAAACTAGTGTAACTCATGGTAGAGGTACTGGTTATTTTAGGATCTTGACATTCTACCGCCCGGTTATGTTACGATCTTGACATTCTACTACCTAGTTATTCTACGAACTGGGCATCTGGACATTGTACGACTTTGACGTAAGACTCCGGAGGGAGATTAAGCTAGATTGATTGTTCGCCCCCGTAAATCCCCACATAGCAAATTTTATTGAAATCTTTATTTATAGTAAGTACTTAGTTAATGTTTCTCTTAAAAACAATTTTACAAAGAATCAAAGATGAACAAATAATTGCTCATTTAACCGTGTAAGATTCCCGATAATTTTTATCGTATTTCGCCGGTTTGAAGACAAAAGAGATACCTACTTAGGTATTTCGGCCAAAATAAAAGGAGAAAAAAATATAGCAAAAAATTTCAGTTGAGTCAAATATTATATACAAAGCCAAAAAGTGAAATAAATATAGCAAATGACTACTACTGTTTTTCTTTAACCCGGTGATTTATTAATTCATCCACTGAATAGTTATTTATTTCCTTCGAAAAAGGTATTTCAATTTGCTTAAAAGTACTTTTACATTCAGTACCCTCTTTCTTTGTCCGTTGTAATTACAAGTTCCTAGCTCGAAATATCTCAAGCGCGATGACATGTTCTGAATCTTTCATTCACCTCCCTAGGAGCATCAAAACTAAATCGTTTATTCCATCCATTGTGTTCCCTATTCGCCTCACAATGCCATGGACCCTTGAGGCCTCATTCGGGGCCCTTGGTTCCTGGCACCTCTCAGTTACAGTCCCTATTAGATACGGGTTGGTCGGATCGCCAACTAATTCCAGTTTCCTCTCGGGAAATCGGGAAAAGAAACTAATAATAGATAGGCCAAGGGTTATGGTAAATGATTGATTTTCAGAGTTCCGTTCTTCTAAGGTGCCAACCGTACTTAATTCCACATTTCTTAGAGCTGTCTATGTAGTATCGTGTCTATAGACAACTTCACGTTCCAAATTAGAAAAACCGGCCAAGAGCGTGTCGGATACGCCCAAGGTAGGGTTCCGTAGCCATTACGAAAAAATCAAGTAATATTTTTCTAAGGATTTCGTATGTGTACGGAATCATCCGAGTTTAGGTATGTTTTATACCTTAGGCTACTACTATTTACTCTAAAACTACAAATAATTTCCAAGGAATCTTAGCCGCTATAATTTTCCTAGTAAATTTGATATATTTACTACCATTCTGAATTTTTTCAAATTTTTCCACCCAACAGTTTAGATTTTAGAGGGGGGGACGGTCGATTTTAATGAATATTTTCACTTTAAAGTTTGATATTTCGCAAACGGATCACTGAATAGAAAAATCATGTTAGCGACCCCGCAATGGTTTTAAAAGACCTATCCAACGATACCCCAAACTATAGGGTTTGTCGAGAAAAAAAAAATCACCGCCCCTTTACGTCTATGGGAGGTACCCTAAAAAAAATTTTTTTTTTTTTTATTGTACCACTTTGTTGGCATGACTGATATGTATATTCATGCCAAATTACAGCTTTCTAGTACTAACGATCTCTGAGCTTAGCCGCGGACGGGCAGACAGACAGACAGACAGACAGTCATGGCGAAACTATAAGGGTTCCTAGTTGACTACGGAACCCTAAAAATGATATAAATACTCGCTCTGGGCCTAAATTCAGGAATGGCCCAACACGGTTTGCGAGCGGTAATTCGATCGTTTGCGAGAGGATAGCGATGAACTGCTATTCAGAAACGCCAAAAATCACTGGAACGCCAAAAAACCAGTGATTTTTGGCGTTCCTGAATAGCAGTTCATCGCTATCCTCTCGCAAACGATCGAATTACCGCTTGCAAACCGTGTTGCGCCATTCCTGAATTTAGCCCCTGAACAAGAAGAACATTTCATTAAGTTTTCCACGTCGTATAGGTACGTACAAGAAACGTGTCTTTTCCGTAGGGACCGTAGGGCCAGAGAATAAATTAATGTGTAGCTAGCATTGTTACTTTATTTACCCAATCTTAATTACCTATGGCAATTGTACGGAGGCACGCGGCGGACACGACGTACAAATACGCGTTCTTGAATCTACATAAGCACGACGACGTCTGTACACGCGTACACCTACATACATCGCGCGCGCACTCTTCTGGATTCGGGAGGTTTCCGGCTATCTGCGCCTTGAGGGGTGGGGTAATTCGAATCGGTGCGGGGCGGACCGTTTCCATTCTGTACGTCAGTACTATTATATATTCTGTGACGGAGGTATAAACTCTGACAACTGCGACTTGCATTTAGCTCAGGCGAGGGAAGATGTATGCATGTAGCTAAATTAATGACTAGAAATATTACAATATTACTTGTTTTTTACTCATTTTTTTAAAATGAAAAGAAAACGGCCGCATCTCTTGCCAATGCACCGAGTTTGCTACCAACTGCACCACGTCGCCCTCAAACAACCCATCCGAAAACGATTGTTCACTTGAATACGCCTATAGTTACGTGTGGTGCCATGTATCGTATGTATAAGTATATGATACGAATAAGTTATACGTCATAAATATGTCACGATTTTTTTTAAAGAAACTTTTTATAATTCTTAATTAGAGGTATAACAATTTTTTAAAAAATGTTGGTTATCCCTGCCCGTCACGTCAACGGCTGCCGAAATAAAATTTCAGGGCTGGCAAACCTTTCTACCTCTAATAACAAAATACAGGTGCGCTAAACCTTTGGTCTTTATAAGCAGACATTGTCCGACTTCATTATAGTCGCTTGGGTTTAGGGCCCATTTAGGCGGTAGGGTTTAATTTGCGTTCGGTGCACTCTCATAAAAATGCAAATGCGCCGGGAGAAGAGGGGTTATTATGCTAACTAATGCGACTACGCGATTATTTTTTCCCACTTCGTGTGTGTTTCAACGAGTTCTTATTTATTCCCTCTAAAACGTTTCCTCCGGGATTTTCGCCGCGTGCGAGTGATTTTTTTTCCTTGTCATTAAGAGATGCGCATAAATTGAAGTGTTTTTATTTTTGTTTACATAATTCAGGGCATTTCTGTTTGTAAATGAACCGTTCGCAACAAATACTCAACTGACTTTCAATCTTTAAAATACATTTTCTACGTGCCAGACCGTCTTGAGTACATTGTAAAACATCATTTAGTATCTAAAGTAATAAAAACCGTTTCTCATTACTTCCTTCAAAATAAAAGTTTAATATCCAGTACACTGAAGCCGGCACTTAAAGCCGCCATTACCAATGTCTCTGCTTTAGGACTGCGCATGCTTTTCTAGCCATCGTAACTTTAAGCACGGACTTTCTACTAAATAAATGTGGTAATGGACGGGGCACATTAATCGAAGAACTGACTGGCTGTTGAGACCAATGTGTCCTTGAGTGGCAGCGCTATGTGGAACATGAACCAGTCGTGCGTCGTAGTAGTTTCTCTACTTAATGACTAGATGGCGCTAGGATCGTTACATTATTGTAACCCGTTTCTTTTTTTGTTTATTGTATTAAATGTATCATACCGTTCATGTAGAAAAACACTGAAACAATTACAAGTTATTGTCATTTCAAAACTAAACTTTATGTAAAAAGAAAAAAAGTTTAGTTTTGGAATGATAATAATTTGTAATTGTGTCAGTGTTCTTCTACCTGACCAATATCTAGATCTCTTTTTTAGGAGACATTTTCAGCAACAAAATGTACGTTAATCTTGGCATTTGATAATTTTTATCTTCTACCTCAATTCTATCTCTGTTTTACAAGAGCTTTGCCAAATTTTAAACTTACAGAGATGTTTCGTTTTGTTGTACGAATAAATACTGAATACTGAGAATTTATTGAAACGGCATCGTAATAAAACCCATTAGGTTAGGTTAGGTTAGTTTTATAACAATCTTAAAAATCTTACGATTTCAGAAAAAAACCTTTCGGTGTTTTAAACCATTTGATATTTTAATAAATTTGGTTTTCATACTTCGGTATTATGATACAGGGTTGCCTGGTCAAACCCGATAAGTTGATCTAATGTTTTGTAGGATTTTCGAATTTAGATGTTTGACATAGTGTTCCTTTTTCAACAATCAATTATTTCGATTTATCGGGTTTGACAACGAAACCCTCGAATTTAGGATAAAAATGTTATACTAACTAAAGCCAAATGTGGAGCACCCCTCGCCCGTAGAACGTACTCGTAACCGTGTGGCGGCGTGTAGCGAGCGGAACGCGTTACGTTCTGTCGCGGAACGGCGCTCCTGCTTTATGCCTAATTGTTGAAGTTGCCTTGTTGGAGCAAACTGGTTGTAACCGGTAATGACTTATGGCTTATTTGGAAGGACGTGAAATTTAAAGCAAATGAGAGGCAGTTGAAGTTATGTTATAGAAGTACTTTCGCTATCGTAAACACAGTTAGAGTAACATCAGATTTAAATTAAACCTGTTTAAATTTCACTGTATTTATGAAGTATTTAGCGTTGCATGCGGCTTCCAGTATCATCTCAAAATTTACAAATTTTATGAAGGACACCTTAGCCCGTAGAAGGGCACCATAGGTAGCAGTTGAGATTTTGAAATTTTACATGAGTACATATATCCCGTGAGAATATCGGAACAAAATTTAGCTTTTGTGTTATTCCAGATATCGTTTCAGCGTGAAAAAATAACAAACACACACCCACACGCATAAATTGCTAGTGCAATATTAAAACTTACTTCATTCACTTGATGAAATACCCAAAATTTTGTATACTTATACGAACTTAAAAATGGTAACAATTTTAAAATAATGTCTAGGCTTTAAAAGCCACCTAATTATTTCTTTTTATCCGCTAAATTATTCTCAAAGCACTGCTTTAGCATAGTCATTTTTATTCAAGAGTATCAGCTGTTTTTCATAAAGTCCGCAAACATTTGCCGGCGCTTTGTGTGGCTCAAACTAGATGGCGCTGTATTGTAGCCCCCTTATGTGGTGCATCCATTAATTTCTGCTTTGAAAACCTTTTGTGCGTTATTAATATTAAGATTTTAGTAAAGGTTGCGAGCGCCTGGCGGGGCTTTAATTATGCAGTGTGCAACAACGTTGTATCGACGTAACGAGTTGATCACAAGAAGCTCAACGGTACGGCACTTCAATTAGTATCCTACTAGCTTTTGCCCGTGACTTTCTCCGCATAGAAACAAATGAAGATGAACCTCCTACTCTCTTAAATAACTGCTCTAAAATTTCATCTCTTTTTCAACCAGCCCCAAGCCTATATTCGTTTCTCTGCAGGGCGCAGGTCTCCTCTCACAATCAGAGGGCTTGGGCCGTAGTTCCTACGCGGAGCCAGTGCAGATTCACTTCACACACACCATTCAAAGTCAAAAAAACTCTTTATTCAATTTAGGCATCAATTGATGCTCATATGAACGTCGAAGAATCTACCACCAGTTCGGAAAAACCCTGTTGAGAAGAAACCGGCAAGAAACTCAACAAGGTATATTTTTCTCAATCAGATCTACATTGTTATTAAATTACATACATCTAAAGTATTTAATACAATTAAAATTTTTTAACACAGTAGATACGCTATTTGAGACTAGGGATCGCCAATGTGGATCGGAATTATTCTTTACACGTGTTTTCCATCACCGTAAAAGTCATGGTCAACTTCAAACTTATAATGTCGCAAACACATTGCGAAAAACTTGGAGATGTGAACCCGGACTGGGTTTGAGAAGTCAAACCATTAGGCTACCACAACTTCTTTTTAACCCCTATCCTTGTCAGTCATAGCATAAAAGAACAAATCAATTGTACCGCAGAATAAAGAACCTTGATTTGATTTACCCTCCAAAATTATAAAACTTATAACTTATCTGGGTCTTTAGCACTAAATCTCTGTTGATTTTTAAATAAATGAACTACAAAATTGAAATTGTATCGCACGCACACTGTATGATACCAAGGATGATATTATAGACTAGATTGGCAGTCGCCATAGTACGGATCGGCCGCGGTTTTTGTAGTTCGATTATTAGATCTAGATGGCGCTGAAATATAGCCAGAGGCTTTGAAGGCAAAACGATAAGACTACAGATATTTCATATCACTGCAAATGTATTAAAATGCAATCTTTTTGAAAAATAATACATAATACATTTGTAGTAATATACTTTTACTAACTTATTTAATACCTATGGATGGATTGATTTAATCTAATCTGAAATAAATAATTTCAATTTCAATTTCAATATGAAACATCTGTTTTGCCTTCAAAGCCTCTGGCTATATTTCAGCGCCATCTAGATTTAATAGGCGAACTGCAAAAACCGCGGCCGATCCGTACTATGACGACTGCCAATTCAGTCTATATCATCCTTGATGATACGAATTTTACTAAATATCAATATTATTCCGATACCGTTAGATACTGACAATATTATCGCAGATTTCAAAACATCCGGAAGTTCACTTTGGAATTTTTACAGTACGCAGGTTCAGAGTGGATGTAAGTCGCTTTCAAGCGTAATGATTGGGCGTCAATGAGGGAGGCCTATGTCCAGCAGTTGACGTCCTACGGCTGAAATGATGATGATGATGATAGATTTTATAAAAGGTTCCGCTAGATGTCGTTCGTTTCTTCAGTACATGCGGCAGGATAGTTAGTGATGGTGGTTGAAACGCTTGCAGAACTTCGCAGTCAGTACATGTTTAAACTACGAGTTTTCAGCCACAGCCACCGCATGCGGGTCCCTCGTCTGGTAGTGCATCGACCTTTGCATTAACTACATACATACGTTGTTGCTTTTGTTTTCTTTGATTCGGCTAGAAGTTGGACAGGCATCACTATTGCTTAAAAAGAATGCAAAAAAATAATTTCTTAAACCCTCAACTTTTATGTCCATTGTCCAGAAGAAATTCGCGAATAATTTCTCAATGACCCATGATAACCTTCCATTATTCTTCACAAAAACGTCAGTACTGGCACAAACAAGCAGAGAAGTCAAAATAACAGCAACAGCAGGGAAAATTCACAAATCTCGTGTCGGTCTAACTTTGAGATTTTACACAATATATTCCGATATATTCTGACGCCTTTCGCGGGCTGCAAAATATATTTAAATCACTAGAAGCACGTACAAGAACACAGTGAAGTTGTGAAGTGCTCAAATATTATATCTCAAGCTGGCTTTCTACAACTCTTTAGTTGAGGAGGTGGACTTAAGGTATCATTCCGATGTCGGCGAATCCACCATACCCGATGAATTTTAATCGGTGATAGATCAGGAACCAATTTTTCTAGATCAATATTTGGTGGCGACTACGTTTAAGTCACAGTTAGGTGAAACAAAACGTATTATTAAAAAAATATTATTTTGAAATTACTTTTTAATTAAAATAATTGGGATTGTTCATTTTTTTTCTTAAGTGCTATTTCCAAAACCATTTCGAGATATGAGGTTTATAAACAATTTCAGACATTTGATTCGAAAAAATATTAAATGATTCAGGATATTTTCATAAATATACAAATGACCTTTGTTTGACTTTCCTCGTCGGCTGTTTCTGTCTTGGACTTAAGTTATGAAATAAAAAAGCTTTCGAACCAAAAAGTTCATCTGTCACTTCACTGTCACTGAGACACTGACATAAATGAATCTTAGGTTATACGGTTGTTTTCGATTTTTTACACAAAAATTCTTTAAAAATGGAAGAATACAGGAAATGTTTTGTTCCTGCGTGTAAGAATAATTCTAAAAATTCTTTTAAAACAATAGTTCGCATCCGGGAAGACTTACGCCAAAGCTGGTGTAATCAAGTCAATGTGGAGTATTTCCAGTGTTTTACACAATATTGCTGCGAGGACCACTTTGATGTAAGTACAATAAATATAAACATAAATCAATGTATCATTTTTTGTGTTATGTATCCCTTTTGAGACATTATTATTTTCATACCAAGCCTTCCTGCTAAATTTCTTGCGACTTGTTCTTCTTTGCGGATGGTCTTTCCGAATGTGGCTAGTAGACTCAAAAAAGACATGTAAAAGAGCCTTTCGATGCATATTATATATTATATTTTTGCAGAATAAATATTTGAATATAGAGTTTGAACTTTTTGAATCATAGGTTGTTTTTAAATAAGTAACTACCTATGTTGTTGTACCCAGTGTTCTCTCACATTTAAGATTTAAAGATTTTCTCTATTCTGTTAATAAAGCTTCTAGATATTGCTAAATTAATACAAATCTAATTTCTTATTACAGCCTAAACAGGATTTGATAAACTTTTACTTTAAATCTGAAAACCAAGAACCAAGATTCAAACCTACAGCAAGACTTAGAAATATTGGAGTTAATTTACAGGAAAAGGTATTATGATTTAAGATATCCATACTTTAATATTATAAATGTGAAAGTGTGTTTGTTTGTCCTTCCTTTATGTTGAAACTAAGGAACGGATTTTTAGTGTGAAGATAGTTAGTTGAAGGACTGGAAAGTGACATAGGTGGGTAATTGCTATCCCGCAAGAACTATGCATTTTTCCAGTATAAAATTTCTGCACAGATGAAGTCGCGGGCAACAGCTAGTATTATTCAATAATATAATTGCTGCCCTGTTTAGCCTATTTGCCTACTTGGGTTTGAATCCCGGCCATGGCAACTACTGGTGTAATGAGTACAGATACTTATTCTTCTGTCTTGGGGGTTTTCTGTGTATTTATATCTATTATATGTTGTCAGCTACCCATACCCATAACACAAAACTTATTGAGCTTACTATGGGGCTTATAATAATTTGATTTGTGTAAGAATGTCCTGTAATATTTATATTGTTTTATTATTTTGTATTTGTTATATCAGTTTCTTTAAACCAAGATTTGCAGGTGTCTGGTGGATTACAATCAGATGAATGTGGATCTGATTTGGCAAAATTACTCTCGGAACCAGAACCTAAGAAAAGGAAATATGAGGGAATAAATAAGCCCAGTACATCTGGTTCTTGCCCTCAATTTAAGGTAAGATGCTATGATACCTAAACTCTAATATTCAATTCTGATTCAAGGCCGGCAACGCACTTGTGACTCTTCTGGTGTTGCAGGTGTCCATGGGCAACGGTAATCGTTTACCATCAGGCAATCCGTCCGCTCGTTTGCCCCCTATACCTTAAAAAAAAGATGAAATAACTTTATAAAAATTTCTCCGCTCTTGCGAGAGATGAGTGTAGCATTGTTTTGCTTAAACTAGTGCATTTGGATATTTAATAATTTTATTTTAAGTTATACTTTATAGCATGTGTATGGCAGTCTATCCTGTGATAATTTTTAGAACAGTTGAGTGAACATAAGTATAAATTAAAAAATTTAAAAACCCACCACGCAATTAAATAAGTCTGAGATCCCTTCCGCAGCATGCAAAAGAGCTAATAACTTTGAAATGGCTGGACCAATTTTGATGAAACCTATTTAAAAACCATCGCCAAGAAATCTGCTTTTAAATAAAAAAACCGCATCCAAAATCGGTTCACCCGTTTAACAGTTATGATGCCACAGACACACACACACACACACACGCACACGCACACGCACACACACACACACACACACATAGCGGTCAAAGTTATAAAATCCCTCTTTTTGTGTTTAAAAAAATAAAAATAGCCTTTATTCACTGATATAGTGTTAATACACTATATCTTTTTGTGTTTGGGGTTAATAAAAGTTATGTTTTATCTTTGTGGTAGATAATGTGTTTTGTATGAGGCCACGAGTTCATTATCTCTATCCACACTAATATTTTAAATGTGAAAGTATGCTTGTGTGTTTTTTTGTTAGTTTTGTCCTTCTTTCACGTCGAAAGTAAGCAATGGATTGCAGTGTTTTTTGGTATGGATATACAGGGTTATTTGTAATTCACTAGCATCCTTTTAACCCTAAACTCCTACCACTTAAACAAATGTTTTTTGTTTTACGGCTTTTGTCATAACTTAATATTTTTGATGTAATAACGTTTTGAAAATTTGAGATTTCCTCTTATTTTTACGATACTCTGTGTATTTGTATGGGAAAAAAAGTGCTTCATTTTAAAAAGTCGTAAAACAAAAAACATTTGTTTGAAAAATATACTAACCCTGTATACTCACCGGCAAAAAATTTGGCCCACAGTCCACCTTTCATACAAACGAGTCTACTTTGATGCCTTGTTTCTACACCAGGGTAGTGCCCCGGTTGAGATCTGATGATAGATATCCAGAGCATCAATAATGGTGGTCCAGAGTTTCTAACACACACAACTGATTCAACAACCAGTTTACACCACAGCAAGAGAATTTTTACAGCACTGAGATTTTCATTAATTTTATTGCCATTTTAGCTGTTTTTCTAAATGTGTATAATTTCCGTGTTAAACGCAAATGCAATCATGTGGGTATATTAGGAACTCTGAATGTCCTTTATCAATGCTCGGAGTAGCCATCATCAGATCACAGCCAAAGCACCGCCTAGTGGAGAACCAAGACATCAAAGTGACCTCATTTGTATGAAAGGTGGACTGGTGGGCCAAATTTTTTGCCGGTGAGTGTAGTTGAAGGGTCGGAGAGAGACATAGGCTACATATTTTATCCCGCAAAAAAGCATTGTTCCCGCGGGATAGGGATAACCAAATTCTACACAGACAAAGTCGCGACAAATAGCTAGTAATGTATAATTATAATGCATGACCACAGAAGATTGATAGATCTTGAAACAGTTTAATGCTGTATTTTCTACAATATATTGTGTATGTCTGTCTATGTATTCTAGACCTTCTAGTTTGTAAAAACAGATTTCATTTTTAATTTTCAGGTACAAGTTACAGTTCAGGCTACTGTTAACATGATGGACAAATCCACAAACACAAGATTTAAGATTGGCAAGCTTATTTCTGGGGCAATTTCCGACAAGGCTATGGTAGAAGGAAGTAATTTACTAGATACTTTGGAACCAAATGCTGTTGTTTTAGCTGATAGGGGGTTTAAAGAAATTGAAAGTCTGTTGAACGCTCGCGGAATGAAATTACTTAGGCCTCCGAGTGTGTTTAGTGGAGTAAAGCAAACTGTGGCAGAAGCTATGAAGAGTAAAGTAATAGCTAGTTTAAGAATACATGTCGAAAGGGCAATCCGACGCGTAAGAGAATTCTCAATTTTGAAGCCACATTCTGAAGTTCACTACAAATATGTTTCTTATTTGGATGAAATAGTAATTATTGCTTGCGGTCTGATAAACTTGCAAGATGAGATAATAAAGAGTAGTTAAAAATAAAACATGATTTTTATTTTATCCCATAGTTGGTTCTCGCCTCAGGTGACCCCAGGGCTGGCGCTTACCTCGCTCAAAGGCTAGGCATAGCAGTGCAGAGGTAAGGAATTGCCACACTGGATGCGTTCTGCGGTCGCGGTCAGGTCAAATTGAGCGGAGCTTGCATTATGTATGAACAACATTGTCGGTCTCTATATATTTTGTATAGATATACGATACGATACGCAATATATAGAGACCGACAGTGTTGTTCATACATAATGCGGGCTGCGTACAATTTGACCTGACCACCACCGCAGAACGCATCCAGTGTGACAAATCCTGTAATGCGGCCAGGTCTTGGGGTCGATGCCTGTGGCGGATTTCGACGACGTATTTACCTTAAAGATATATAGCTTTATTTATTTTAATTATCAAATAAAATGTTTCTTATAAACTAGTTACTAACATCTAGGCATATAAATGTGTTGTTAGAATTACATTTAAATAAAATTTACTATTTTGATGGTCTTAGGCATTTATTAAAAAATATTGATAAGATAAATCGCCAATAACTGGCCCCCTCATACTGAAAATGAACTCTATTACGAATAATATTACTTACAATATTAATCAACTTAAATTTAACATATTCTCCTATAAATTGTAACAAAAAAATATTAATACCTACTTTTAAACAAGAGATACACTATATATATATATTTTATTTATAACTCTTAAAGACCAATAATCAGCCAGGTTATTCAGCTATAATTTTTATATAAATACTTGTAATAGCCATTTTTGGCAGCAGCAATAGTTTATTCGAGCATTGAATGCAGATTGGTTTATTGCATTATAAGTAAGTATTATAACTAACAAAATCGAGACTTAATCGCCCCCTTAGGCCTTTGGTGATGGCCTTCAGTCCCTTCGAGTTCTCAGCATGAACATTTTTAATTTAACACTTAAATTTTGTTGAAAACTTACATATATAATCAGAATCTAGATCTAGATTTTTCTATTTTCCTCTTCTTGCATTCTTCATAAAAAGATGCCGAAACGGAAGGATCTTTTGGAGCCAGAGTTGGTTTCTTTGCCTTTGGAAAGATATATCTTTGGCCAAGATATGTGCTGTACTAGCTGTGGACAGCGTAGGCTTCTTCCAATAGCATTCTGTTGAAGTTGATGCCGGTTCCAAACTCTTCTTCACCAGCCAGAATAGCAGCAACAGGGAATGTATGCAACCACCTGCATATAAAATTTATTAATGTGTAAAGTAAAGATAGTTTTCACAGCATTTCAAACAAAAATAAACAACTGAAAATAAATCAAGTCTTGGAAATTGACAAGTGGTATTCCCACAACCAAGTTGTTTTATTTGAAAATCAAGTCATTACCACTATGCGATGATTGTCAGAAGTGCAATGACTTGACCCGTGTGTTGTTGGAGTGCATCCAGAATTCGGAATTGAGAAGAGTTCTTGGAGGATTGGGTTCCATGTACAATAGCCGGGTCAATTTGTTGGCTGACAGAGCTGTTATTATGCGAGGCAGTTAGCATATTTCATTGATCTGTCCCTTGAAAAGGGAAGTGAGTAAGCTCCCATGAGGCTGACATGACCACCTGGAGTGTTCAAAGCCTCGGCAAAAATTAGAAAAAAAGAGGATAAATGGGGTTTCAGGTTTTTTTTTTTGCTCCAGCTTTACTTGCAAACATTTTCATGCCCCGCCACTGCACAACAGATACTTAGATTAACAGACTGACCAATCACGCTCTCATCTCATGAAGGCCCTATGCAAACCTTTAGTTTTCAAATA
Source organism: Archips xylosteana (assembly GCA_947563465.1). Taxonomy (NCBI): domain Eukaryota; kingdom Metazoa; phylum Arthropoda; class Insecta; order Lepidoptera; family Tortricidae; genus Archips; species Archips xylosteana. Next base: position 22,429,394 of record OX387353.1, read on the forward strand.
TAAAAATATGTATGGGAAAGACTACTTCAAACAAAGTTACTTCATTTTCTTCTATTTGTATCTATCATACCTACACATTTAACTTTTAAATAAAATACTCTACCTGCTGCAGCGGCACAGTCTTCGCAAGTTGAGTCTAGAACAACATCATCAACTTCATTTATTTTGCAAACTACAGTTGGTTTATTGTTGACTTTGTGCTCAGGTACTATTCTGGCTTTAACATGGCACTCTCCACCTTCTTTGCAAAGTTGCACGTATCCCACAGCAGTGTCCAAATAAGAATCACGTGACGACCTGAAAAAGTAACAATTACTGAGCAAAATTGGCCTGTATTTCAAGTGATAAATGAAGGGTCATCTGCATTTCGGTATGTGGCAATGACTTTGTCTAGTCAGTGAAATGCATCCAATCCAGATCCAGATGATACGCGGTAAGATTTACCTTGTCGCTTGTCATGCTGGCCTGGCACCAATTCAAAGAATAATTTGTAATAATGATACTTACATCAGTATTTTTGCTCCCCTGATTTCAGCCAAATTATGGTTGGAGTTTGAGGCAATATACTCCATTAAAGCTCCGTTATCCAATTTGGGAAGGTTTCTAGCATCAGTTTTAACAAATTTGTCGGTCATGATCGAAAATATTTTGTTTCAAACTCTCCAATTTACAACCGCAATAAAATGACTCGTTCGTTTCAAACAAACAAAAAGTCAAAGTGACATTGACAGATGACAACTAACCATCGATTATGGCACTTTTTTTTTCTTTATTGTGTCTGTGATTTATATTCAGCCGCGGCATGTAATTTACGAGAAGTCGTATCTCAAATTTTCAATAAATTATAAAAAATGATTGGAGTGATGAATTGCTGAAATATTCAAATTAGTTTCTTAAAATGGTCTATATTTTCGATAAAAAAAATAAAAATGGGGGGTTAGAAAAAATGAACAATCCTAATTGTCACCCTCCACATGGTTTATTCTATGAGCCTAAAACCTCTTCGACAAGATAGTTTCTTTTAATCAAACTTTGGCGTGGGACCTGTCAAATTTCCCGCTAAAGCGATGACACTTGACGAAACTACTTCATTTCAACAAATGTAGGATGACTAGGCCTTCGGTCGATGGAGGATCGCGACACTCGTTCGCGACTCAGTCGCGATTCGATGTGACTACATCTTAAATTAGAAATTCCAATGAAAACTTCACAGGGGAATTCAGTTAAGCTAGCTAAACTAACTGCATAAATATTCCGAATTCATTTTAAAATGCTCTTTGTACCACTAATTTAATGAAAATTTCATAATTCTTGGTGGAATATTAGACTGTGAATAAAAATCTCTCGCTCATTTTGAAAACGCTTCACGTACGTAATATTGCAGTGCTTATTATTTCATTTTCACTTTAAGTCTTTTCATAGCGTTTTCTTTATGCTGTTCTTCGAATGGTTTACCTGAGTCTCTGAGACATTACGAATAATACAAGGCACAGTAGACATCTTACACAACGGTATGCTTGGATTATTTTTGATTATTAACGGACAAAGAGAACAGCCATACACACTTACACGCACGCACACATGCACCCACACACACAGTTAGTGAAAGAAAAAAGGAACCCTTATGTTATATCTCCATGTTAACAACAGTTGGGGCATAATCGATAAGAAACATTGTTTCTCTCATTCCCTGGTTCTCATTCCTTTGGCTTTATGCGCTGAGTAATGACGATTTTCTTGCAAAGAAAAATCATTTTTACTAATTAATTTAGCTCAAGATTATTACATTACATTACATTAGCAAGGCTGAAATATTGCACATGATCTGACCTCGATACTACTAAAATTTTCATTACCTTGTCGATTTTATCATTCTCTAGTATTTTTTATCGTTCACCTGTCTCTTTCGTCACTCCCGTGGCAGTTGCCAAAATATAAAGTGGTATATTTTGTTTCACATTGACCAAACGTGATGAATATATTCGGTAAATATGCTTATGAAAAAATTAAATTTCGTATTTTACTGTAACGAAGTCTAAATTTGTTAAAATAAATTGCCGAATCTTGAGAATGACTCTTTGCTCACTGTTTAAAGTCTTGGAACTGCAGTGCAACTTACACAGTTGAGGAATTTTTAATATTAGTCTACAAACGAGTTCGCAGATTTAAATTGGCGTGCTCTTGTTGCCCAGACAGGAAGATGCAGCTCGCGCTATCCGATAGAGATTCATTTCAAATACAAATGTACAGTCAGGGCGCTTGTGCACTACAAGGAATTTTACGGTCCGGCAATCCGATTTATTACGGTCCGATGTGGCATGAAAATAACGGATGATTGGCTTGTTCACTTGTCCGTCTTTTTACGTTCGTCCGTCCATTGTCCGTCTTGTAATAATTTTGGCTTCATCCCCTTATAAGTGAAAGGTACCCGACAGGGTATCGTAAAATGTATGTAATGTTATGTAAATAAATCAAAATAAATTTAGCCAGGATGAAAGTTAATTTTTAACTACTATCGGATGTCTACAGCTACTTATGATTTTTTGCAATACCGCTTATTTAAGCGCATTTATCAAGAGGTAAGATGCATAATTCGGGATGTGTGTACCACCAAATGAAATGATTGCTGGTAATATTAAGGTCATGATCATGAATAATAGTCATCGTAGATGTTTTACACAAGCATATAAGTGTTTCATTGCTGTCATCTCTGACCGGAAAAAACGGTCCGGAGTGCGGAAAGTAAAATTTCGGACGGTAAAATTACGTGTGGTGCACAAGCTAGCATATAAATTTATGGCGTGCCATATAGGACCGTAAAAAATCGGACGCCGGATAGTAAAATTACTGTGCACAAGCGCCCTGACAGGGTACGAAGAACTTCGTCTGTTATAGTATAAATCTTCCCAGGTGAACTTTTCGCTTCGAGCCATTACATTAAATTTGAACCTTAATACAATGACGATACCGTTTGTTTTGAAAGATAAGGGATCGAAGCGAAAAACTCACCTGGGAAGATTTATACTTATACTATATTAAATTGATTCCTTTATCAAGTCATAGACCCTTAGTATCTTTTAATAAATGTGAAACGTTAATGCGATATTGTTTCGTTTGAAGTACAGTGGAATCCGCTTATAATGACTCCGCTTATATAGACCAACCGCTTAATATGACGTAAGGGTCCCGTTTTTACCATTTTGGCTTCGGAACCCTAAAAGGAGCATTTAATCGAACTAGAAACCTTCTGCTATAAGACTATGGATGTGCGAAGTTGTATTTAAAATTTACCAAGAGCTTACGGTGAAGGAAAACGTCGTGAGGAAACCTGCACACACCTGCGAAGAAATTCAATGGTGTGTGTGAAGTTCCTAATCCGCACTGGACACGCGTGGGAACAGCAGCCCAAGCCCTTTTATTCTGAGAGGAGGCCCCCTGCTGTGGGACGTATAATAGACTGGGATGGGGAAAAGACTATGGATACATTTTGTAACACTTTATAAAGTTCCAACGGTTCCAAGGCCTCCTAATTATAGTAAAATAGCCAAATATCATTGCCTTAGTTTGTTCTGTTTATTGTTGCAGGTAAGAGGCTCCCTAATGAGGCCCGGCGGCTCGGCTGAAATATGCTAATCTGCTTCAGGACGCCCCAATATTCATTTTATTCATGTATTTGAGAGCCGGAGATCAGGTGAAGGGTTGATGAGGTATCATATTTCATACGATTATATAAAAAATACTTATTATTATTATCATTATTTATTCAAACATAATCAAGACAGCAAAAGGTCCAATGATTAGTAAGTAAGCAAACTCTTTACAGTGTTAGTACACAGAAAAACAAATAAACAATAATGGGTACCAGACCACAGGAGACATCTTCTGCTGATTAGCGCCTAGGGTAAAGTGGCGCATGTAAGGCGAGTCAGTCATATCTCGCCGCCACAGTTTTTAGGATGGTGTTGGGAATGTCCCGCAACCTACTGAGCATCGACACAATAACCTATACATATAATAAATCTGTAACAAGTCGGTGTCTGTATATTGAAGATATTTGAGAAAAACTGTCACTAGGGCCTATTTACTAGCGCAATTGAACCCAAAACAATGTTTTTTAGAATTATTGTCTGTTTGTCTGTTTGTCTGTGCGTTTGTGCGCGCTAATCTCAGAAACGGCTTAACCTAGAAGGATGCGGTTTTCACTGATATGTTGGTATTTTCTTGGATTAACATTTAGTGTTTGTTTCATTTGAATCGGTTCACAAAAAAGAAAGATACGTCTATTTTAAGAATTTATAGAATAGTTTTTAGAAGTAGTGACTTGGGAGTAAGTACGGCGGTGAATGTGAATGCGGGTGTGCGGGGGGGGGGGGGGGGGGGGGTTCGGTGAGGGGGTGGGTTGCGAGGGGTGCGAGGGGGGTAATTTTTTTATATCGAGGAACTAAGGAGAGTCATAATTGATGAAAAAGCAAATTGGATAAAAAAAATAAGCTGCCCAAGTAGACCGAAGAGCTGGCAGTTTCCTCGGACAAAGAATTAGCTTATAGCTAATCAAAGAGGAAACCCTACTATCTTGCCTGAAATGATTTGTAAAGGAAAAGGCTGTTGCAACTTTGGGGCAATCTTGGTGTGTAACAGCCGGCGCAGACCAGGTGCGTGTGTGTCTCACGCACCAGTTGCAATGAATGAAACTGTAAGAAAGATCTAGTGCGCCATCTTTCGTACAGTTTAATTTATTACAACTTTACTGGTCTGCGCCGGCCTTAATGCCCCTCGTACACAAGGCTACGCAAATCCTCGATACCCGCGTGCTTGTGTAGGAACCGCTCTGAATTTGTATTGCGGTAGTCACTTGGACACAAAAACAGATAGAGCAAGATTGGAAGCTTTACAAATGTGGTCATCATTCATCATCACCATTTCAGCCGTAGGACGTCCATTGCTGGACATAGACCTCCTTCATTCACGCCCAGCCCAACCATTACGGTTGAAAGCGACTTGCATCCACCCTGAACCTGCGGCCTTCACCAAATCGTCCGTCCATCTCGTTGGTGGACGTCCCACGCTGCGCATGCCAGTCCGTGGTCTCCATTCGAGAACTTTTCGGCCCCAACGGCCATATGATCTGCGTGATAGGCCTGCCCATTGCCATTTCAACGAGCTAATCCGTTTGGCTATGTCAGTGAAATGTGGTTGCTGGAGGAAAATGAAAAGGCATAAGTTGGACCGCGACACCAGACTGACCAGACAAGACTAAGTGTGCTGTCAGTATCTATATATTTACCCTAAATACATAGGTATTTCATTTAAAGCGTATCCATTTCGCCATCCAAACGTAGACGCTGTACATCTACGGATTCGGCCTAGTGACAGAATTGAATTTCAAATTCGCAATATTAATGCAGGTAGAAGTTTCTGGATACCCTTTGGGCTCTGTCCATTAAAAGTTGGTGCTCTATTTTTGAAGTCATAGTGACATTGGCTGCAGCTATATTTTTTTTACAAGAAGCTGACCCGTGATTAATAAATAAACGTTGGGCGTTCGCTCCAGTACTAATTATTATTAATATTAGCTTATTCTGACCCCTGCTGAGCAAAGGCCTCCCCCCCAACATTTCCACTGCTGTTTGTCCGCTGCAAACGAGAGCCAGTCCTCCAAGAAGAAGTCCAGTTCATCCCGCCATCGCCATCTGGGTCTGCCAGCTCACCTTTTCGAGTTGTTGGGTTTCCAACTTTCCACTCAGTGGTAATCTTGGCCCACAACTCGTCTGGCATGCGGCAAACATGGCCAGGCCTGTCCCGCTTCAGCTTAGACGCCGTTCGACCTGCATCAGTGATCTGAGTCATAGAGCGCAGGTTGGTGTTCCGGATCCGATCCATTAATTTAACACCTAGTATGCTGTGCTCCATGGCCACGCCCTGCAGTCACGACTCGATGGACTTTAAAGTGTGAGGTGTCATTAAATTTGTCTCAGTTGCGAGAGAGTGTCATACATATATTTTTCTGGAATTCCCGTTGAAATTTCACAGGAAATACCACAGGGAATTACGGATTTCCGATATTAGGTACTCATACCATTTCAAAATTTGCTATTACAGTTGAAAATTGGTACTTTATACACTTATGGCCCACACAAAAAAAGACTCCTTATGGGTTGTGACGTTGCGGTGGATAAAAGGGGTAGAATTTCACTCGCCTCGCCCAACATTTATGCAAGTAGGAAACAGCTACAAAATGTTAGGTAAAATTAAAGATAAAATAGCAAAAGTTATCAGCTTTTGTTAACTAATTAGCGAGTTGACGCAACGTTACGTCTACTATAAGCCATGGATTCGTTCCTGTTTAATATTTATAAGGCGACGCTTAGGATTATTTACTTATCGTTAAAGGCATCCTCCCTGGAGTACAGTCAACCCGTTTTTATGGAAGTCTTTGGTAATTTACGTGTTTTTAATTAATTATGGGCGCGGGTTACGATTTATTGCTAATGAGAATTTTTTTAGGGTTACATACCTTAAAAGCTAATAAGAAATCCGTATAGGATCCCATACAAAATAATTTGACAAAGGCACACGTCCAAGTGTGCTTCCACTTTGAAGTTGTGAACCCATAGTGGAAGCACGGACTCCTGGAAAAAGCTTCATGATCCAGACAGGGAAGGTGTTACAATGAATTATTAGTTAAGCGAATATGCACTATCTCCTACGATATAGAACATTTGCTGTAACAATCGGCTACGACAGCCACTTGAGGCGCAAGCCACAAAGAAGAGACGCGACTCGCCCCCGTCCCACGACTCTTCTGTGGCTTGCGCTTGAAGTGCATGAGTGCCGCTCTCGGTAGTAGAAAACAGTCCCTATGGTGGAACACAACTAGAATATGTACTGCAGATCAGCAGATACCTATCCAAAAATACTGAAACAACGGTTATTTTCAGGACGAGTGAGCAGAGTGAAGAGCCGACTACCAAAACCGTTTATAAAAAAAATGCGCTTCAAAGGTACGTCGTAGAGGGCGCTACTAGCAATGTGTAGTTCTTTCGTCTGTCGTGTGTTACTTTTGGGTCTTTTACGCCTGCTACACATGTAACGGTATATCGTAACGATTAATCTGAGCAAACCAATTTGCGCAGATTTATCGATCGTGTGTATGACAAATCGTTGCAGATTATTGTCATACACACATTCGATAAATCTGCGCAAATCGGTTTGCACAGATTAATCGTTACGATTTATCGTTACGTGTGTAGCAGGCATAACTTTTACTTCGTCCTTTTGTTTTTTTTTTCAAGGTAAGTTTAAGTATGGGATGTGGGTCATACTCAAGCGTTTCAACCTCACTTTGTCACATTTTTTACGAAATGACTGTAGGTTTTGATGGCGTTTTCGGTTATTTATTAGTAGTCTTACTTAATTAATAACTGGAAATTGTATCAGAATCTTCAGCCATTTCTACGAAAATGTGTCTGTGTTTTGGAACAAACGCTCTTATAATGACCCATTTATAGTTTGTAAGTGGGTAGAGATGTACTTTTCTATAATACCTATCTGTTTTTATCAATGTAACTCTTGTTGCATAAGTTTTTAACAGTGTGTTCTTTTCTTGGATCATTGAATATTTTGGTACATTTCTTTATTTTCGCATTAGGCGCACGCCACACAGAAGAGTCGTGGGACCCCCGTTGCAGTGGCGGCGCCCCTTGCATCAGTTTTCATACTAAATGTATACAGGGTTATTTTTAATTCACTGACATCCTCTTAACCCTGAATTCCTATCACTCAAACAAATGTTTTTTGTTTTACGACTTTTTAAAATGAAGCACTTTTTTTCCCATACAAATACACAGAGTATCGTAAAAATAAGAGGCAGAATCAAATTTTCAGAACGTTATTACACCAAAAATATTAAGTTATGACAAAAGCCGTAAAACAAAAAACATTTGTTTAAGTGGTAGGAGTTTAGGGTTAAAAGGATGCTAGTGAATTACAAATAACCTTGTAGAAGCATCGCAAGAGGTGCTTTCTGTCTGCTTTGGATCGCGACGCTTCTATACATTTAGTATGAAAGCTGATTTAAGGGGCGACTGCGATGTGCCTAAGTCCCATGTCTCTTCTGTGTGGCTTGCAACTTAGATTCTTTGTTTCAGTAGTCTGTGTATATTTTTTAATGTGAACTACAATTTTCCCTCTACTTCACCAGCTTTTTTATATTCGTGATGTGTGTGCTTATATTTCTCATCTTTATGTTTGTGTTCTTTGAAGATTTTACGGTCACGGCTAGACAAAGTCAGTTTAGGTGATTATGTTATGTCACTGTACACAAACCGTGCATTTCCACGGGTATTTTTGTGGGGAAAATCACGTTTTCATCGCTACTGTTTAGTGAAACGTGAAATATTAAAGCAGTACCTAAAGTATGTATAAAATCCGTGTATCACATTTTTTATTAAACAATTTCTTGTCGACCGGATAGACCAGTGAAACTATTAAAATATTGGAAAAATCAGGGATTGGAAATCTTACACCTATAAAGCGTTATAAATAAGGCACACTTGGTTGCCAAGGTTACGGAAATTGTTTTTTTTTTGTTGTGCAATTGCCGGTCGATTGTTACCCTAATATAATCTAGATTTTTTTTTTTAAATTTGGTTGTTGTAAATTTCAAAATGTTGACTGTTCAGGCGGTATGAAGTTCGCCAGAGCAGCTAATAAGCTAATAAAATCCTATCCGATCCTATGCAATTCTGTCCAATTTAATTTACTAGTAACAAAACTACAATTCGCATTTTTCCTAAATTTTTCGCACTATACTTTTTTACTGAAGCTTATTTTCACAGTAGCGTTTTTCCCCAATTTGAATTGACACAAAAACAGTGTCTCTAAGGCCTTATGTTTGGCCCTTCGGACCGATGCAAACTTAACATAACCGAAACCTACCTATCTATGTTTCTGTGTTGATTAAAGTTGGGAAAAAACGCGATTGTGAAAATAAGCTTCAGTAAAAAACCATAGTGAGAAAAAAAGCATTTGGGAAAAAGTGCGAATGGAAACTTTGCTAATAACGATTTTGGTCAATTGATCTAACCAGTCGCTAGTAAGAAATAAAATAAACATAAATAAAAATCATAAATTCCGATGACAAACCTTGCTATGTTCACTCAAACTAACTCAACCCAAACTGTAATATTCCGATACGTTTTAGGACACGTGGATTCTAAGATCTAACATCAAACCCTAATTAATTGCCGCCAAACACTCATAAGTGGATAGAAACACAGTCAACACCGGGAGTCGAACGAGCACCCTCCAGCGGGCAGGCAAACATTTGCGGAGCCATCCTCAGGGTGACATATCCCTGAGTATGTTACAAATTAGTCCCAACAAAACTGAACTTCCTATGCTAGGAGGAAGGTTGAATATGGATTAGACAGGAAAATTAGACATGTGAATAGGCTTGATATTAATCGTACCATTCTGGTTGTTTTTGAACGTGAGATATTATGTTTATTTACATACATTATTGATATTATTGTAATATTGGTAAATGTTGCGGGAACGCGTTGGATGCGGATGGCGCAGGACCGATCTGTTTGGCGAGCCTTGGTGGAGGCCTCTCCGTACTTTAACCTTTACGTTACAACTAAAAAGTTGTAGTGGTTGCCCTGTTGTACCTAGTTGTTGTACCCTAAATACTCTTCCATTCGCTAAAACGTTTCCTAAGCTCCGTCCCACATACAATTTCCCAAATGACGAATCCCGTAAAATGTTTCAAAATACAAGTCCCGCTTTATTTCCCGGCCTTAGCGCGCAAAGCCCTCTCTTTCAGCCACGCCGCACTGTTCACAATATCGACAATGGCCGCGTTTGTATTCAAAATGTGTTTTTGTAATAAATATTGAGGCGAATCACGAGGACATTTCTAATGACATGGTGACGAATGGTGAAGGTCTTATTTAGATTAGAAGTGTACTTTGTACAAACTACGATAACTGCAATGTATTTTACCAATGAATAAATTGAGAATAGATAATAAATTAAGCTGCAGACAGGCTGTAGAGATTCAAACACCGTCGAAGTGATGCATGCGTACTTAAATATTTTCACTTATGATATTTTGTCCCATTCGATGTCGAGACGGTTATTATGTTATTATATTTTTTAAGGTGTAACTTCATATCCGCGAATATCTTAAGGATATGAAAGGTATCCTGAACTTATGATAATTTGCGTAAAAAAGCTTCACTTTATGTCTTTCCCCAAAGATCCATAATAATTGTGACAAGAGCGCGTATGTATACTCAAATTATAGATTCTGTACGTCGTTGACCGTTTAATTTTTCTTTTCAAATTGCTAACCAAAGATCATAAGGTTATTCCTGTTATGGTATTGGAACTTTATTTAGACTATTTTGTTTTCAAAATGGTAGCGGGAGTGGAGAGTTTTGACCAAGCCAGTAACCAGCAATTACTGTCATATCGTCTGCAAACAAACGTTAAATTTGTTTCTAAACTTTAGTGTATTTATTTGTTCTCGCCTCGTTTGTAACAATGATAGATCCCGGAAGGGAGGCGTCTTCATAAATACATGATGGAAATAAATAGAGCGGAGATAACGAATATGGCGAAGGGTTTAAGCTGCAGTTGCTGTGGGACAAGCCAGGAGCGATAGACCCTGCTTGTGTAGACCAAGACCTCGTCCTTTACCACCCTAAGGCGAACACAGAAGAGACGTAGGACGAGGGCGCGTCGCAGTCTCGGCGCCTGAATCAGCTTTCATGCTGCGATCCAAAGCAGACAGAAGAGACGAGGCCGCGTCTCAGCCTCTCGCGACGCTTTCTACACATTTATCCATATCCAAGGACTGCGACTGCGACGCGCTCCCGTCTATCATCTCTTTTGTCTAGCTTCCGCCTAAGATTCATTATCAGTTGTATGGCTTAAAACATTAAAGGTTTTTTTCACTTACAATTCAATTTGACAGTCGGCCTTGTTGTTTTTATTTTAATGTAGGAATTATTGTAAAAATTGCACTTGGCCGACTATAAAAAGTAGAGAAAAAAAAGGCGAATTTATCTCTTTATGTGATCCCTACCAGTCAAACTTCGAGTGGATGATAGGTACGTTTAATGAGGTACCGTTAGCTATTTGACTATTTAGCTAATTTTGTAGCTCAAAATCAACTTCGATCGCCATCTGCGTGATTAGATTAGATACCAAAAAAAAATCAACATGTTTTAGACGTGCCCACAAGGAACGTTTTTTATGAAGTAGCATGTCTCAAACACATACTCAATAGCTATAATCAGGGCGAGTTTAGAAAGGGATTGGAGTTGACAGTAATTCTATATGCTTACGTCAAAATATGTATCAAATGACAGTTCTGACAGTACCGTTCTGATTGCGGTTTGATAATATTTAAGTTCTCGTGTTAACACATTGCACCCCTAGATCAAGACTCAACTAACTCAAAATAATTCACCATTTTAATTTAGACCCTCTTAAAAGTAAATGAAGTCTAAATTAGAACGGGGTATTATTTTAAACTAGTTGACTCTTGATATATAAGTGCAACATGTAACGTTGTCACCTAGTTTTTTCCGGTTCCCGCTACCGCTTGTCGTGTGAATCGCTACCCGTTTTTAGTGGAGATATATAAGGGTGATTTAAATACTTTTTATGGGCATTTTCGTGGCGCAACGACAGGAATAGCTGAGTCGAGTTATAGCGAAGGGCCTTTATGGATGGCCCTTCCAATTTCACAGGCGCTTGTGGGGCTCCTAATGTCTGCAGTATTCTAATACCCGAATGGTGATCGATGTGGGATCCTGCCTTTTCGCCGAAAATTATTTCCCAAATCATTCATTTGCCAAATGTTTCATTTTTTCTAAAACTGTCAACTATTCAGGATATACAGGGTTATTTGTAATTCACTAGCATCCTTTTAACCCTAAAATTCTACCACTTAAACAAATGTTTTTGTTTTACCGCTTTTGTCATAACTTAATATTTTGGCTTTTTCGTTCAATCTTTCGCCAATATGTGATCATCTAAAAAATAAAACAGACAGCAAAAAAAATTGACCTAGTCCCAAAGTAAGCTAAGCTTGTACTTAGACAAAGTCCTGAACATGTGAAGTTTTCGCGGTCCACATAATTCGAGAATATCCTAAATTGTATAAACAATTTACCGCAAATTAATTAATATCCATTAACTAAATTATATGAAAACAGTGACCACACTGCACGGGCGATGGACATGTCCGCCATGTTGTCACCGCATCCCGTAATTTTATCCACTAATAGTAACAATAATAAATACACAAATGCATTTCATTTTATTCAAGAATTAGCTTTATCTGCCGGTTCGTTAACGTGCACCATTAAAATTAGCTGATGAATCAAAATTCCGGCATTTTTCTAAATTCTAAGGGAATTCCCAAATATTACAAGTGATACAAATAAGATTTACATTTTGTTTGGTTGATATGATGTTGCTCCGTACAATATTCACTACATCTTCATCATTGCCATCCCTATCCATGATGTGACTATCACATACATTGTTAACAAAATTTTCACGGGATATACTTAACGCTTCAACATAGTATGCAGAACACACACACACACACTAGCACACTATATGAAATCCCGCTACATTATGTCGCGACCAACGAAAAAATAGCTTTAAACTAAACCCGTGAAAGTGGGTTAAAGCAATCTAAAAGTTAGCACACATCTTCGGCTAGTTTTAAAGTTATGTAGGAGCCAAGTTTGATTGACTTTTTCCTGGTTAACTTTTGGAGCGGTTTTAAAACCAACTTTAGCTCTAGTTTAGAGCTTTTAAATGCAGAAACAAACATTTTTTAAATTGTCCGTTAGCTTAAATTCCTTTACATTTTTGTTGTGATTCCCTCGACGAATGTTCTTTTTGCAAACCAATGGTAACATTTCCTGGTACCTCAAACGCTTCCTGAAATGATAGAAAGACGCGGTAGCCTATCAATTCTACCTATACCTCTCAAGCAGAGAGCCATGAGCTCACACTTCCAACTTCTGTGGATTTTATCATGAGCTTTTCAGCTTGGGTTCGCATGGGAACCTTTCAAACTGGGAAGAGGCGTGTTCCCAGCAGTGGGACGTATATAGGCCGGAGATAATGATGATAAAATGAAAATATAAATCGCGTTATTAATAATTAAGCTACTCATGTTTACTTAAGTACTCTGCAACCGACACGCGACATCTGTAATACGTCACAAGTTGAGCGAATCCACTCAAGAACTAACAAAGAAAGATGAAACCTTTAAAGAAACTACAGACGCTTCGAACACGTCTCCATTACAACATTACTTCAACTACAGAAATCCGTAACAAGCCATCCACATCCGTCCTTATCTAGTGCGGTGAGGGTCGTATGTGGCGATCCCACTCTCGCAAACGCTGTGACAACGAACAAGTTTGTGTAACGAAATTTAAAAACAATCCCCCACGAGACGCGGGCAATTTATTTTGTTGTCTGCTAGATTGTTTCACCAGTCTCTTTTGTTTCGGGACATGTTAACTGAGCGGCGGCGATCGGGGCTTGATTCAGGACTTTCGTAGCTTTGTAGTCAGGTGGATAGGTTATGTATTTTATAGCAATTTCCAAACGATCTATGTAAACCTTAATGTGCATTGTGGCTGTGCTTTTGGCAATCTAATCTCTCGCGTGATTCGGCAGGGGTAACTTCAATTAGGAATATTTCCTCTTGCAAAAATTCTGGTTTTCATCTAGGGAAATTTTATAAAAACTCAAATGATAATTTGGGATAATTTTATTTACGGTTTTGATGCAACTTGTTTGAAATCGACAGTAGCTGAAATTACGGGCAGCCAACAATACTACGGGATTATGATTGCATAATTTAAGCTTTAATCTTCATCATCATTTCAGCCATATTTAGAATGTTCACTGCAGGAGGTAGGCCTCCCACATTGATACTTGCATCCACCTTGAACCAGCGGCTTTTACCAAATCGTCCGTCCACCTCGTTGGTGGACTTCCCACACTGCGTTTTCCAGTCCGTGGTCTCCATTCGAAAACTTTTTACTTGAAAATTTATATTCCGCGCCATTTAATTCAGATCCACTTCATAATCACTAAGTCTGTCCAACAGCTCAGCGTTAAACACCGCTTCTGAATCCAAGAAAAATAATATCTTAGCAAGTCTGGAAAAAGTTTGTTCTCTAAGCGATAACACCTGCTATTAAAATAATCAGAAAACGGGCAGCGAGCGAACTCCCAACTTCACAGATAATGTCTACTCCGGACACTTCCAGATACTTTGTTATTGCGAGTTTCATTTCGCTGTAACTCCGACAAATTATTAGAATTTGTAGACTTCAAATCAAAGTTGGATTTTTGGGTGTCGCTGCCAAGCGTTTACCTTATGGACTCCGGTCAAGTTTTGATCAGGATTTAGGTACCTATTGTTGGAGATAAGGTGCCGTTCGTTGGGAGGGATTTAGCGGGTAGCTTCGACATTTTCCAAAAAGTATTGCACACGTTCATAAATTATCTACTGTTTGGGTTTTTCATTTGGTTTTTGGCTGTTATTAAGGGCTATATCTCACCGGGACACCACGGCGGCACAACCAGTCTCTGCTACCAACAAATTGTATACAGTTCTATGGAGGGTATCTCACCTGGCGTCCACTTGGTTGCGCAACGGATTTGGCGGCGCAACCAGCATAGACGCGTGCATGCAACATTTCTGGCCGCGCTGCCACGTTGGTTGCGCCACCACTAATTAGTATGGCGCCGTATCTCACTCACTCACTCACTCGGCTGCCAGTCGCGCCACCAGCGACGCTCCCTCAGCACCAGCATAACTATCTCATCGGCGTCCATTTTGAGACTGCGGTGAATCTGGTGTCTCTATTGGTGGCTCGGCTTGGAAGCTAGTTTGGTAGCTAGACACCACGGCTGCGCGACTGGTTGCGCCGCCGTGGTGTCCCGGTGAGATATAGCCCTAACACCATTAGCGATAAGGTGGCTGATAGATAGGTGAATATGGTGGCTGTCAAACGCATGTATCAAATCCATTACAATAGTAACTATTATTTAATCTGTGATAGGATTCCTGAATACAGTTCGCCATTTCTTGGTAGTCTAGTGGTTTGACCTGTACCAAAACTTCAAACGTTATTTATCCCATTCTCATCCCAATTTGACACAAGAAACGACAAAAAATGACAGCTTACGAAGTCCAATCCTCTCCACATTTTGGTACCTGCCGAATAGACAACATAACGCTACGTCGCACTCGGCTCTCGGGGATTCGGGGGTTTTAGTTTTTCTTATTTATGAGTTAAATTGTAATGGTTTGATATTCCCGCATTGAAAAAGTAATTATTAGAGAGTTCTTTATATGTTTGACAGAAAATGCGACCTCAATCGCTCTGTTTTCTAAAAAACTTTGACAGCTGCCAATAATTCCCCTACAATGATGACGTGGCTTCCCGAATAGGAAAATAAAGCTCATCCCAATTTCAGCCCAAACCTCTCGCAAACCAGTGATTTTTGGCGTTCCTGAATAGGAATCCTATCCCAATCCTCGCTCAAACGATTCCGTTACCGGTCGCAAACCGTTTTGGGCCAGTCCTGAATCGAGCCCCTGTAGTCTCTCAAGCAGATGGTAGCAGGTTCGAGCCCAGGCTCTTACCTCTAAATTTTGCGAAATTTATGTGTGTTTGTGCATTTGAAATTTACTTTAAGCTTACGTTGAAAGAAAACATCTTGATTAAAACTGCACACACTTGATGGTGTATGTGAAGTTCCCAAGCTGCACTAGTCCACTTGGGAGCTACGGTAAAATTCTTACTGCTCTGCGGTGGAATATTTTACAGGATATGAGGAATGATAGACGAACAATTGCTGAGAGTGCGTGACAGAGCCGTATAAAGGTCTTGATCTATCTATTCTTCGGCGATCCCGCTCCCTCTCGTCCCATATCCGCCCCCGTATCGCTCAACAACGAAATCATAACCCCGCAGCAGCGAATTGAAGGTCATATAACACTCGCTGCCGCTCTGCGCGCTGACAGATGTGTATCCTCTTACTTACAGGCTGCATTTTAAAGCTATTTGTAACTCCAACCCATTATCGGATTTTTCTCAAATGGCTGACTTAGCCGATTTTTGCAGCGGATTTCTTGCCACACTCACCACAAGTCAGCACTACTCCGACGTAATTATAATTCATGGCCGCAAGTGTTCTGGCCATTAGCTCGTCGCGTTTAGCCTCTAGCTAGTTAGCTACAGCGACTATCCTCGAAGCCACAAACTTTAGTATGCACCGTGTCCCATCGTGGGCAGTCTTCTACATGAGTCTCCATCTATCCACTTGGCTAGATCAATGCTCTATGATGCTTCAACACATCTTTGTACCGCAGAAACTACTTGATAAACTATAAGCCAATAAAATCATTACACTTCCTTTTGGCGTTGCCGTAGTCGTGTAAAAAATATTGAAAACGAACAAAGGAGCAATCTACTTTCTTAGTCGTATTTTATCGTCATGAAATGTTCCAGGAATTCAGGCAGACCTGCCAGTCAACTTGATTAGGCCATCCGGGCGTCTGTCACGCCATCCAAATTGATTTATAGAAAGTTAAGCTCTCAATTTTTGTAACAGAGACAACTTTACCGACTCCACCTTTGATCAATTATAACTGAAGATACATATTGACGAACAAAATCCCCTTCAAATAATGTCCGAACTTTTTTATTTGTTTGCATAACAATTAAAATCATCACCTACACAGAAATTTGAACCTAGTCTTTACTTCATTACAGTCGAATTTCGGTTGACACTTGACAGCTAAACTTGACAATTTCACGCAACGTACTGAGAAAAAGAAGGCCACTTGGGTCTATAATGACTCCCATAAAATTTTAAGTCATAATGTATCATTAGTCATAATCAACGTTAGTCATACAGTGATTTATTTCTGAAACAATTTATTTTTCGGAATTGTTATAAAACAAACCTAACCTAACCTACTGCATTCTATAAGATGGCATTTAAAAAAGTCCTGAAAAAAATACCGTTTCAGAAATAAATCACTGTATGACTAACGTTGATTATGACTAATGATACATTATGACTTAAAATTTTATGGGAGAAAAGGGGCACCGGTTTTTGGCATAAGGGAGGAAGGGTAAAATTTCGCCTATTTTCTTAATTTACTTCAAAATTATTTATCATAAAATTATAAAAAATATTTCGCGGGTGAGCAAAGTCACAGACGGACAGACAAACACACGAGTGATTCTATATGGGTTCCGTTTTTCCTTTTAAAGAAAGCTAAAAATTACAAAAATATAACCATAGATGTAGATATGGAAGATAGTAAAGCTAGGAAGTAATTTCCAAGCAGAGGCGGTCAAGATTGTACCGGTGGCCAGCGCGGGCTAGAATGGCGCCCATCATGGTGCCCATTCAATTACAAGAGATAGTGTAAAAGCTAACTTGTGTTCCGAGAACTGAGAAAGTATTCTATCGATTATTTTTATGGCAATATTACGGTGAAGGAATAACATGTTTTTGCATCACTCCTGTTTTGAAGCTAGTAGGTGAGATCGGAATATACAGTGCCATATGAATCCATGGCTGTTATTTTCGCCGTTTGATTTAGTGTGTTTTTGTGGGGTATTACACAATATTTTATTTTATGATGTCACTAGCGTTAACTGGAATAGAAAAACATTAACAATCTTACAGTTTGGCTTAAAAGAAGGTTATGGTAACATTTTTAAAGCACAACGTTCGCTTTTACAACGAACGAACGAATGTATCGAACAGTAGTTCAAATCGTATGCAGCCCTCATTAATGCGCTGCGACTGTGTTCATTAGCGGGATTTATCGCATCGCTGCAAATAATTCAAAATCGGTGACGGAACAATCGCCCATAAATTAACACCTCAGTGCAGCGCGGTGCAGCGGCTGCAGTCGGCACAAGTGGAGGGAAACGGCGACTCGATACGTAAATCATTTTTTAGGGTTCATTCAGAACAAATATTATTATTATTCTCTTTATTTATATATATTTTTTTATTATTATTAGCCTATTCTGTCCCACTGCTGAGCAAAGGCCTCCCCCCAACATTTCCACTGCTCTCTGTCCGCTGCATACGAGGGCCAGTCCTCCAAGAAGAAGTCCAGTTCATCCCGCCATCGCCGTCTGGGTCTGCCAGGTCGCCTTTTCGAGTTGATGGGTTTCCACTCGGTAGTTATCTTAGAACAAATATATATGTTGGATGTTTTCTATGTATTTAAGTATTTATTTATCTATATAAGTATGTTTATCGTCGTCTAGTACCCATAGTACAAGCTTTGCTTAGTTTGGGACTAGGTCGATTTGTGTAAGATTGTCCCCTAATATTATTATATTATATTATATTATATGTAGAAAAAATATATTTACAAACCATATCGCGTATATCAATAATTGATACGACCTGACAATTTATTTTTAATGAACTGAAATAATTACTTTGCTTTTGATGCTTATGATGGCTACGTAGTTATCATAAGGTCGCGGGTGAGCAAAGTAGTTATTTGTTTCAGCTCATTGATTCACCTCCGCAAAGTAGCCCCTGATTCAATAAATAATTTCTTTTTAAACCTGCTGAAAGGAAACGTAATAGGAAGACGAGATAGAAGAAGGCCAAGATTGTCCTATTTTAACCAGGTGAAGGAGAAAGTGGGTGTCGAAAGCTGGCCGAAGACCGTGCGGAGTGGCGGTTACTTCACCAACAAGAGCATAGCTCTTAAATATAAGAAGAGAGACGACTGAACATGAAACTATCGTGAGACTCGCTCGAAGTGAAATAAACAGATAATAACGCCTTAATGCCCGGGCTACACGAGGCTAGTTTTTCAAGCTAGGATAGCAAGCTAGTACTTCTGGCTTCGTGTAGACAAAACTGACTGTAGGCAGTTTTGTCTACACAAAGCCAGAAGTACTAGCTTGCTAGCTTACTAACACTAGCTTGCTATTCTAGCTTGAAAAACTAGCCTCGTGTATCCCGGGCATAAATCGTGTTTAGCTCGACTTGTTACGGTGGCGGGTATTACGCGTTTTGCAGCAGTCACCGTGGCGTGTGCTCCGGGAAGAAGGGCTGCGGATTAGTCCTTAATTGTAGGTTTTGAGTTATCCGTATTACGGGAGAGACGACTAAACTGGGAAATTATGTATCTGACTTTCCAGCTCTTAGCTCTAACGTTTCTATAGCTCTTATTACTTCTAAAGCTCCAAACACACAAACAGCGGAGATGTCACGGTGCGGTGGCGGTGACGATTGTAATATTCTATCTACAAATAATATTCTATATATACAAGACTAGCTTTTGCCCGCGACTCCGCCCGCGTGGAATAAGTAATTTGGACAGGTTAGTTATGACTCTCCTTAGTTCCTCGATATAAAAAAAAATCACCCCCCGCTCGCAACCCCCCCCCCCCCCCGCATAGCACCCCCCGCACACCCGCGTTCGTCCCAAGTCAAGCGTGCCTATAGAAGTTTTACTACTAAAACCCCCGCACCTCCCCCCTCACCCCCCATCCCCACCCCCCTGGTGTTTTTGTCAAATATCTTGAAAATGGTGCATCCTACGGCAAAATCAATGAAATTTTCATCCCCCCGACCAACACCCGATATATGGGCTATCTAACACTGAAAGAATTTTTCAAATCGGAGCAGGAGTTCCTGAGATTAGCGCGTTCAAACAAACAAACAAATAAACAAACAAACTCTTCAGCTTTATAATATTAAGTATAGATTGTAGGGGTAGCTTTAGATGTCACTTCAAATGATAACTCATACTTCAGCTTGACTCCATTTATTGCGTTTCACACGTCATCGCAAGCTAAGCAATCCTGTGTTCCCACAAGATAGAATATTACAACCGTCGCCACCAAACCGCCACGCCTCCACTGTTTGTGCGTTTGGAGCTTTAGTCCTATGAGCTTGCGCCAGCGCCGAAGCAACGGGAAGCGCGTGGCGCCGAGCGGTAACGCTTCCCGCGCTTCCGGCGCTTCCGGCAACACGGCCGCGCGTCGCCAGGGGGCGCTGTGATGGAAAGGAATACGCGTGTAGATAGACTAGTGTGGATAGAAAAGATACGCATCTAAATAACTGCAAGAGTTGCCACCTCCCGTGCTCTTTCTGAATTATAAAGAACTAGCTTTTGCCCGCGACTTCGTACACGTTAGTTGTTTGGATGAAATTTGACACACTATAGTTCATTACATGGATTAACAAATAGGATAATGCCGGGAAACGCCCGTGGGAATTTCTAAAAATAATGATGTTATAGATCCTACTAATATTATAAACGCGAAAGTTTGTAAGTATGGATGGATGGGTGTTTGTTTCTCTTTCACGCTAAAACGGTTTGACGGATTCTGATGAAATTTGGCACACAGATAGTTTATAATCCGGATTAACATATACAGGGTTATTTTTAATTCACTGACATCCTCTTAACCCTGAATTCCTATCACTCAAACAAATGTTTTTTGTTTTACGACTTTTTAAAATGAAGCACTTTTTTTCCCATACAAATACACAGAGTATCGTAAAAATAAGAGGAAATCTCAAATTTTCAAAACGTTATTACACCAAAAATATTAAGTTATGACAAAAGCCGTAAAACAAAAAACATTTGTTTAAGTGGTAGGAGTTAATGGTTAAAAGGATGCTAGTGAATTACAAATAACCCTGTAGAAATTGCATAGTTCCCGCGAGATAGCGATAAACGAATTCTTCGCAGACGAAGTCGCGGGCAGCAGCTTGTAATATATAAAACAATGTTTTATGAAAAGGAGTCCCTATAGGCTAGGCAGAGTTCCGAAGATAGAGATAATCTACGATAACATGACCCGCCCCTCCAAAATTCAAGAAGTCTTCAATGTATTTGTGAAAGTATTTATAAAAGCACCACCAAAACTTTCAACGCATGTGTGCGTGCTGAGACAGCCGTCAAACAAAAGCAGATATTTACTCGGATTGATTGTTCGACTAGTCGTGTGACATAAACATAACACATTGAATAGTAATTTGGAGGGGGAGGCCATGTTATCGTAGTTTATCTCTACTGGAACCCCCTTTGAATAGCTAACCTAATTCTTTGTCCGAGGTAAGTGTTTTCTATTTCTTATTTTTGTACAATTTTTTACATTACATAAATACATACTTAGTGTAAATTGAACCAATTTAGATGAAATAGTGCGGGGATCCTTTCAAGCCCCTGGGAAGGGCATAATATAGTTTTTATCCCGAAAAATAGTTCATCAAAATACAACAAAGCGTTTCGCTTCGCTCTCGCAGCTTACGTTCCTCGTCTTCATTCCTCATGACAAGCGAGATGCAGTTGTAATAGAACACAAAACGAGAACCGTAAGGAAATGGGATCTTAAAGTTAAGCTCATTAGTGTCGTGTGGCTGCAAGCGAGCTTACAAGCGTGCGCATGAGCTTAACTGCCGCCATGGAGCTTTGTACGAGGAGGATTACATGGTTGTATGGCCTGAAAGATAGAACTCTTACCAGGTGAGCCAACAGAGAACAAAAGTTATCGACTAGCCCACCGCAAGCACGCTGAAGTGGCAATGGGCCGGCCATATAATCCGAAGAACCGATAACCGTTGGGGTAAACGAGTTCTTGAGTGGAGACCACGGATCGGCAAACATATCGTAGGATGTCCTTAGAATCGGTGGAGCGATGATCTTCGCGAGGCGGCTTGCATGTGCTGGATGAGAGTGGCCGAAGATCGTGCTTAGTGGCGTGCCTTCGGAGAGGCCTATGTCCAGCAGTGGACGAGCATAGGCATGTCCATATCCACTATCAGATGATGATGAAGGCCTTGTGGCATCATGTGACGACCTAATCTTTAATGGGCAGCAAGACCTTGTTAAAACCGTATAATGATTTTGATTAGGAAATCCACATATTTAATTGTTATTTTAACACTATTGAAAACCGTAGAGATATACATATGTACAATACAAAGGCAAACTTATCCCTTTAAGGGAACTCTGACAGTCAACCTTTGAGGGGGATGAAAAAAAATATAAATGAAAATTACTATAACTATGACTATGTTTGAGCAAATCAATAACTGATTACCTCAGGGTGCTTCTGGCCAGCAAACCTTATTAAAACAGATTCGATTACCACCATATCTCCATATCTTTCCAGCTCTAAATGTACACCATCAACATTATCGTATTCGCAGGCGTATCAGCACTAAGGCGTATACGTTGCGATGCACTTACGAAATGAAAGACATCGGGCGCGTCTCGTACTCTCGGGGGCATTCCGGGACCAATACACAGATACATCGGGGATGAGATGAAACAGACGAATATATTTGGACTTGTCATCACTTTCGATCTACACAAGGTGTCACAAAATGAATGCGGAATATTTGGAATGCAATCAATAGAGGGGCCATTTACATTTTTGTGTTAGTGTTCTCTTCTGTGGACATGCCAAAAGTACAGTATACTTTCTGACATTATTATTTTAAAATGAACATGTAAAGAGAGCCACTTTATATAAGAATAACTCAGTTGAAATCTCGCCACAAGTTAACTGTAATTGGGAATCTCTAATGAAATCATCCCTTTCAATTGGTATGCTTCAAACTTCTCGGTAATGCCTTCTTTCCGAATCTTTTTAACCGATGATTATTTTTATACAACGTGGTAGTTAAAACAACAATAAAGTAAGAAAGTATATATAATTTTATTCTTAATATTACAAACCGAACTGTTGCCACTAAAGAGTGTCGGTAGTTCGGTACTAAATTTCGACCGAACTACTGCTACTAAAAAATTGCACTAGTTCGGTTAACCGGACTAACAAGTGAACTACTGCTACTAGGGGTACAAGCGTTAGACAATACGGCCTCTGGTCGCATTGTTCATTTGTGTAATTGTTTTTGTTGTTGTCTGGATACAATGTCTTAATCAACCTAACTTTAAATTAGCCTATGACTTACTGTTGTGTATCTAACAACAGTATATTTTCGCTAACTCTGTTTAGGCATGCAAATAGCTGCCAATTTATTTATATTACGAACCGATGGGAATCTATTGGGAACCTTATTATGGCCACAGCTTCATTGTCTCCCGGTACCGCGATTGCCTGTGTAATTTAACGTGATTCGTTTTAGGCGAAAAGCTGCGAAATAGTATAAAAATCCTAATCGATTATTGGAAGAAGGAATTTTAGGAACAGTTGACCGAGAAATTTCTTCAGCACCCTAAGGTTTAACGTCGGTTATTATGGCTTACAACGACAAAGACAATGTGACAGTCAGTCATATTGTTTTTAGTCTGAAGTAGAAACTGTCATAAAAAATCGTAAAACACTTACTCAGTCAACTACTTATATTTATTTATAGCAAGAAAAGACGGCTTGCCGGCTTCTACAAACCAAATTTTACATTTATTTCAAAATTAATCTGATTTTCGAGGCTGAAAATTAAGTGTTTTGATATTAGAGACATGTCTTGAAATTATTGCTTTACTATCTGTTGCCCGCGACTCCGTCTACGAAGAATTCGTTCATCGCTATCCGGGATAAAAACTATTCCATGTCTTTCCCAGGGTCTTAAACTATTTCTATACTAAATTTAATCTCAATCGGTTCAGCGGTTTAAGCGTGAAGAGGTAACAGACAGACACACTTTAGCATTCATAATCATAATAATAACTAAGTATGCATAGTGTCAACTAGGGCACCTATCGATGTTTAGAAACTCCTTTACTCGAATTTAATTTATCCGAAAACGGTTCTCCAACTTTTTAAAATCCATATTTTTTGTTTTTCCACAACTTCACAATGCCATGGATTCATTTAATCACAGTTTTATTTGCCAACAAATTCAAAATCCCGAATTACAATAACCCATTTTTTTAGTTGCCATATTTTCTTAATCTAAATGTAACGAAAAGCCGAAAGTAAGTTTTTATTATCTACCTAACCTAACATCAGAGTAAGACAACATTGTTTAATTTTTAGCGAGCGAGCGAAGCGAGCGAGCAAGACGGTTCGGAGCGGAAGCGACTCGGATAGATTAGGTTCAAAGGCTAATGCGGGAGCGTAGCGGAGCGAAGCTCCCGCATTAGCCTTTGGTGTTAGTTATTTTTTTTATAACCATCTACAAAACCCCCTACCCACATAGCAAACTCAATAAAATATTTGGGCAACATTAAACAACAAAATGAATATTACGCTCCACACATAAAATTGTATGGTCGCCTTTTGTACCCCTGACCTTTGCGGAATAATAATTTTGTGGAATAAATATATATTTGGCAAATGATCCTACGGAATTTCATGCAGTTGGATTTTGGATCATTTGGCAAATAAAAAAATGGATTTTAAAACATTTGGCAAAAGAAAATATGGTAAATAAAATTTCGGACCAACAAGAATTTGGAAAATGAAAAAAAGGAGTTTCGTTTTCGGAATTTTAATATTCGGAAATGAGCTTTTCGAGAATATGATAGGTAAACCTGTCAACTACCTTTTCGCTTTCCGTGGTCAGTTAGGTTTCCAACGTTTAAGGGAAATGGTATCTCATATCACAGCTCGTGACGGTTCACGTGCATCGGAATGGACACCAGATGAGGACAATATGCAGCGCCAGCGCAGCGACGACTGGATAAACGTCCGGTCCAACACGCGTTTACGGGGATCGTGGGACAATCTTGTGTCGCCGGGTGATACGTAGGGATCGGAAATTTGGATACATATTTACTTTGGCGGTGGCTGTGATGTTGAGGGTATAAAAGCGGACTCAATTTAAGGCCAAAATAAACGCATATTCAAGTATTTAAATAAACGCTTTGAAGTTATGTTTTGCGGCTATTTTATGCATTAAGCACATAAAATTGACACATCCTGTACAACAACTTGTGTGTTTACAAAAATGTTAAAAAATAGCAATAACCTTAATGTATTTGTGAGTTATAACATTCTCGTGACGTTTCGTTTGATCCTCAAATCCCAGAACTCAAATTATTAAACATTTTTTTAAATGTAATCGCAGTACGCTTCGAACATCAGTCAATGTGTGGAGACATTAAATTTGTTTAACAACAAAAAAAACTAAACTGGGTGTTAATGCAAAAGCTGTCGGAAAAAAATATATTTATGTATACATATAAAAATAAAAGTTTGGACTGATTGACACATCAATGCCCAGCACAAATCCTTGAACGTCCACGCTCCGCTTGTCAGTCCGTGGCTCCATTCTAGAGCTTTTCGGCCCCAACGCATTATACCGCCTGCCCATTGCCATTTCAATGAGCTAATCAGTTTCGCTAAGTCGGTTCCCCTTATTTTTACGGATCTCCTCATACTACTAAAAAACTTAGACTGTATTAGAATAATCGTGTTGGTGCCACCTTTGTTGTTTAGTCACTAGACCTAGTGACTTTTGGGACTACGTTAGTGACTCTTTCTCTGACTGTTTCATACATTTTAGTGACTTTTTTTGGTAGTTTTCCATACATATAGTGACAAATGAGGTTAATTTCCCACAAACTGGTGACTTTTGCAAATTTTCTAAATTTTCTAGTAACTTTTTTTTTATGTTAGTGAAGCCAGACAAACGAACTAGTGGGTCACCTGTACGCTTAGTATAAGTTTTACTTCACCAAAATACTTCTCGATCGCGTTTACGTAAAAATTTCAATTCTATGGAAACATAGAATTGAAATATTATTTTAATTTTAAGTATCTTTTGTAACGATATGGTCTTAACTGTCATGTTACATGTAATCAGATAAATAAATAAATAAATAAATAAATAGACGCGCGCGCGCGGAGGCGCTGTCCATGTTTCCATAGTATTGAAATTTTTACGTAAACGCGATCGAGAAGTATTTTGGTGAAGTAAAACTTATACTAATCGTACTGATGTTAAATGAACACCACTGTCCATAGACACTCGCAGCGCTTTACGCGATACCAGTGCGTTGTCGGCCCTGCAGAAAATTGTACCTACACTCGCCTATTAAAGGCACCCAGGTCGTAACTCGATGGGAAGACCCCAGTGGGAAGCTCGTTCCAGATTTTGCAAGTTACTTCCGAATTAATAAAGGTCAGAGCACTGAGTTGGTGGTCACCCTGTATGCACCTCATATATTTCTATCGGCAATGCAGAGTTGCTGACGGCTCGAGCGAGAGTTGACGACGGCAACATTAAATTGAACGGTGAAGCAGTTCACTTGGCTAAACCTCGTAAAGCCCAACGGCTTGAGCTTAGTACCAGACTAAGATTAAAACAAGAACAGATAAAAAATGCTTAGAAATTAATAATGCACTATAATTACAAGTTCAAGTCATCTATGTCTATACGATACATATGTGATTCATGCAGCAACCAGGGGGGTTACTACGAAATTCGAAGTTCGAAGTTCGGATCGTGTGGTCCCTCTCACTCTCGTAATAAATACCATTTGCGTGAGCGGAACGGCATGAAACGAAGTTCGAATTTCGCGCTTCGTAGTATAGGGCCAGCCCACATTCACTTCCACATAAACCAACATAATACGAGTCTGTCTGTCTTCCACCAAACTCCGTACTTACCTTACCAGCTACACAGAGCGCACCCGTTCCCAAACAAGATATTTTATTATTTATGAATATGTAGCACAGACATAGTTTTCTTGCATGTGTAATTGCTGATTAGCATGGTATAAGTATGCAGTTCATTGACATGGTAATCTTCTAAGTAAAACCTGAATCAATCAAGTAACGCACCTGCACAAATACTATATATTTAAAGGAGAGTAGCCTTTTCCTAACTAAATACTCCTCTCATTCACTTACAGATTAACTGGTAGAGATACCTTAAAATAATAAGTTTTCTTTTGTACCTAAAAGTACATGTAGGTATCTCAAATTAGTCGATAGCGTTTTTTATTTGTTGTCGTTCAAAAAGGGTTTACAGATATTGTTCGATATACTGCCTTTTTCACTTTAGTTTTAATTTACAAAAGCGCTGCTGCGCTAAGTCTGACTGAAACGAAACGCTGTCTAAAGAAGTTATTGGCTATAATTTATAATGGTCTGCGCGCGCAATTAGTGTCAATTTGAACTCTCCAAAAGAAGGCACATTTTATTTCAACATTTTCTAATAATTAATTTAAACCTACTATATCAAGAGCAGATTTTAAGTGTTATGTGCTACATAATATTGTTTAATGTGATGCGTGCGTACGTGTGACTTTTTAAGACATTTGGATTCTGTCCTGAGCCTGGACAGCAGAAAACTTTACCGGGTTCGCTATCGCAAGGAAAGGCAAGGTGAGTGCTTTGTAATTAATTTGGAACGCTAAAGGCAGTATCAACCGCAAGCCCATACTTTTAAGTCCAGTTTCTCAGGTCTTTTCTAAACTTAGCCAGTTTTCTCCTATACAGTCCATTGTTTCACAACTTCTTTTACGTGGTTCCGTGATGCCACAGATAGTATAGTACAATAGACATAAGTACTGTAGCTGGTGACCCTACGCTCTGAAATGGAAAATACTGACTAAGCTAAATCCTTACTTGACTTATTTAATTGAAGGAAACTTGGTTTGAAAGTTTAACAATATTTATTGATACATTGTATTAAAATTGATCACTCGCGTGGTACGGCCTAATCAAGAATGGCTCTCAAGACCGTCCGCTGTTCGCTGTTTGTTTCGGGATTCGAATTCCAGAATCCTTAAGATTTAAATATTTGAAAATATACAAAACAGCAACACGGTCTCGGTGGCCAGAGCCTACAGTACATACGTACTTTTGTGGAAAATTCCACACGAATTCCAGATTTTGGCGTCTTTCCGGGCCATCTGGCCTAATACCGCAAACTCTCACCACCGTCAAAATATCCCAATTTTATCTTATCCCTCGACAAAATCCCATCTGACTAGGAACTATCCCGATCTTCCTTTTCATTAACTCCATATAACGCTGTACTCGAGTAGGTATAACTAATACCAACATTTTCCTGTTATGGCTCGTAAAAGCCGACGAAGGGGCCGCCCGGGAATAACCCTCGGATCTTAACCGGAATGCACTTGATGTTGTTAATCGGAATTGGTAGAGATTTCGTTGCGCAATGTTGGCGCGCCTGATGAAGTGTGAAGATTTGCTTTGTTTGAAATGTTGTGAGCGAAAGAAAAGGCTTAGAGCACGACATTATATAAAGGAGTAGAAAGAAATGCAATGGGAGCACTACCTGCTTTCTTTTTAACTATTAATGTTACAAACGCTAAAGTTTGTATGGATTTATGGACATCTTTGATGCTAAAATTGTTTGATGGAATCTGATGAAATTTGGCACACAGATAGTTTACAACCTGGATTAACATATAAGATAATTTTTATCCCGGAAAATTGCATAGTTCCCGCGGGATAGCGATAAACGAATTCTTCCCAGACGGAGTCGCGGGCAACAGCTAGTGCAATGCAAAATGCAAAACGCTTGTATCGAGTTCATATTTAAAGTTTAGTTTCTTTTTTATTCATTTTCTACTGTTTTGGAGCGAATTTTAGCTAAAACCTTTATAGACCGGGTTAAAAAAACAGAGTTATAATAATTATTTTTTTCTTTTCCCTTAACCTATTGGTGTTTCACTGGCGGGCAAAGGAAATAAAGTTGAAAATACTTATTAATAAGTTACAAGTTTCTCATATCCTCAAGATAGCCGAACGGTAAGTTGATTCTCACCATCTTCTTATAATTTTTAAGATTTTCATGAAAAATATTTTAACCATTCCTCAGTTACAGATAAGGTTTCGCTTTGAACCTGTTTTTTCCATTTCCGGCGCGTTCCGGTATTTTTATCAGACGGTATCAGATGCGGCAATTATTGTGCTTCAATGCGATTTTTCCTCAGCAAACTTCGAAGAACTTTTTTTTTATCACCGTCGCGATTCAATGCTGTTAGTTTTCAGTGCAGATCTTGATCGAAATGGAAACACAAAAGACCATTCACATGCAAATGCACGTGTAAAGGTATAAATATATGTTTGGAAGCTAACTGTGGGACCCTATCACTCTATTAATATTATACATGCGTGTAGTAATATTATTATAGACACTTGCTACTTTTTATGCTGATTATTTTTACAATGCATGTTATTATTACCTCTATTTTATTTAAAAAAATGGCTTCTGTACTATTTTAGGATAATTTCGCCAGTGTCAAAGTTTCGCTCTTTGGGAGCGACGTTGTACGGTGATTGTAGTTTTTGCAAGTTGATAGTAAAATTCCAGAAACCACGTGGAGACAACTTGCGCATTAAAAAATGTCAGACACGAGAGCAATATAGAATTTTGTGATCACTGTTAATTAAGGTTAATCGCCGCATAAAACACTATCAAAATTATACTTCAACTAGCCAAAGAAACAGAAATACCAAAAATTATATACTGTCTACATCCGCCATGTTCGAATGCCACAAATCGAATCCTACAATGCATGTTAGAGAAGTCTGGAGTAGTCTATCAAGTGCCAGCTACGTTTTTCTATGAACATCTGTCAATTTTCTTCCCGCCATTCAACACTAGGTTGCAACACATTGTATGCAATTTTTAATAACAAACTTCAATAGTTTCTCAACGATACACCATTGTTGTAAAGATCTAATTATGCTACCGGTTCAGAAATATTACTTTTTTCGAATAGAAACTATAATTAAATTTCAAAGCGATTCAAACTGGGACTTATGACACCTTTTCTTGTTTTTCCATTCTGTGTGTAACAGCTCACAAAGTCACTACCTAGTTTAAATAATAATTGTTTTCTTGCTTAAAAATTACTTCCCTTCCTTCTTATACTCTACACTGTTATCGGAGGCAACACTACGATGGCACCTTTTTCTATTTTTTACGAATAAGGTAGAATAGAAAAGTAAAAGAACACATTGTGCGGACGAAGGCACGACGTAAACAGCCAATAAAATTTAACGCGCTCGTAAACACAGATGGCGCTTTTTAATGTCGAGCGAATTAGTTGAATACCGTTTTTATGACAGGTTCCGAATAGAAATGTCAAAAGAATATTGTATAGAAATCAAAGAGTTAAAAAACTACTAAAATTTCTTTTAAAAATAAAACATTTTTATGTTAGATAGGCCAGACAAACGAACTAGTGGGTCACCTGATGTTAAATGAACACCACTGTCCATAGACACCCGCAGCGCTTTACACGATGCCAGTGCGTTGTCGGCCCTAAAGGAGAGGGAATAGGGGAAGGGGGAGAGGGAGGGGGAGAGGGAAGGGGTGAGGTATTGGGCCCCCGGCACTCTCACTGACCGTACGAAACGCAAGCAGGATTACTGCTGCTTCACGCCGGTGTTCTGTGAGAGGGTGGTACTGCCCCGGACGAGCCGGCCCATTCGTGATGCAGCGGCTAGCTACAACATGGCTCTACCACTACAGAATATGATGAAATCGACTCCTTTGGGTTAATTGCCTCGTGTCTTCAAAAATGACAGGGAAATAAGAGTGTTTTTAAAACTAAACAATGCAACATTAAACGTTTTTTAATTAAACTTAAAAGGCTTACACTGACGAGTAAAAAAAGCTAGGCTTTTTGTATAGAAGTTTATACATAAAGTAATCCTTTATTATTGCTCGTCGGTGTAGTTTATCACCTCTTTCAGAACTTAATAAAAAACCGGCCAAGAGCGTGTCGGACACGCCCAAGGTAAGGTTTCGTAGCCATTACGAAAAAATCAAATAATATTTTTTTAAGGATTTCTTATGTGTACGGAATCATCCAAGTTTAGGTATGTTTTATACCTTAGGCTACTATTTACTCTTAAACTACAAATAATTTCCAAGCAATCTTAGCCGCTATAATTTTCCTAGTAAATTTGATATATTTACTACCATTCTGAATTTTTTCAAATTTTTCCACCCAACAGTTTAGATTTTTGAGGGGGGGGGGGACGGTCGATTTTAATGAAAATTTTCACTTTAAAGTTGAATATTTCGCAAACAGATCACTGAATAGAAAAATCATGTTAGAAACCCCTCAATGGTTTTAAAAGACCTATCCAACGATACCCCACACTATAGGGTTAGTCGAGAAAAAAAAATCACCCCCCTTTACGTCTATGGGAGGTACTCTAAAAAAAATTATTTTTTATTTTTTATTTTACCACTTTGTTGGCGTGTTTGATATGTATATTCATGCCAAATTACAGCTTCCTAGTACTAACGATCTCTGAGCTTAGCCGCGGACGGACAGACAGACAGACAGACATGGCGAAACTATAAGGGTTCCTAGTTGACTACAGAACCCTAAAAAAAGGCAAAGCGAGTCATTAATAAAATAAAATCGCAGTCTTTTCCAATGTAACCAACATTACAGCATTAATTCTGCAGAGAATCTCTTTCATCCTCATCTATTTATACCTTAATACGGAGTTATTCTCCCACCTCGTTAACTGCCCGTCGGCCATCTTTTATTCAACGGACCGATGAACGAAT
The DNA here is from genome assembly GCA_947563465.1 of Archips xylosteana. NCBI lineage: Eukaryota > Metazoa > Arthropoda > Insecta > Lepidoptera > Tortricidae > Archips > Archips xylosteana. The sequence goes on from OX387353.1 coordinate 22,460,945, forward strand.
GAATGTGAATGTGAACGAATGGAATGAACGGACTCAGATTGACGAGCGACAGTTCTTGCAACTTGTCGTTTATTCGAGTTTAACCTTTACATGGTTGTGTTTAAAGCGTATTTTGGTGTGATTGGATGGATGGGAAGAAATCTCAGGATTGTTTTATTTAGAGGAACGAATGGTTCCGTTGACCCTTTCGTAAGCTCCGCTTTATGGCAGTTTTTTTAGTGTCTTCCTTCAAGTTTGTTAGATAGTTTTAGTAAGGTATTGGTTAAAGTGATAGATAAATGCAGAGTTGGCAGCAATTTTTAACGTTCTACTAAATCGGTCAGAAGTTAGAACAAGTTGGTCGTTCCGCTTTCCCGGGTATCGTAACTAATGTTATATGCGAATGTGAGTTTGTCTGTTACGCTTTCACGCTTGAAGTATTCAACCGATCATGATGAAGTTTGGTATAGAAATAGTTTGACACCCTGGGAAAACATAGGATAGTTTTTATCCCGGAAAAATACATAATTCGCGCGGGATAACGGTAAACATTTCGAAGACTAAGTCGCGAGTAACATCTATGTTGTAGTTTCTATCTACGTAGAAATGTTTTGGCAAGAATTATAAAGAAGAAACGGTAAGGTTTGTAAAAACCGGCCAAGTGCGAGTCGGACTCGCGCACGAAGGGTTCCGTACAATTATCTATAAAAATCACGTTTGTTGTATGGGAGCCCCCCTTAAATATTTTTTTTATTTTAATTTAATGATTTAATTTTTAAAGTCAATATATAATTAAACATTCTGTGAATATTTCAAGTGTCTACCTGGTGCCGTTATCAATATCGAGCAAAAACGAGCAAAAAAAATCATGTTTGTTGTATGGGAGCCCCCTTAAATATTTATTTTATTCCATTTTTTAGTATTTGTTGTTATAGCGGCAACCGAAATACATCATCTGTGAAAATTTCAACTCTTTAGCTATCACGGTTCCCGAGATACAGCCTGGTGACAGACGGACGGATGGACGGACGGAGCCTCAGTAATAGGGTCCCGTTTTTACCCTTAGGGTACGGAACCCTAAAAAATATATAGAGACAGATGCAATGTCTTCTTGGAAATCCACGTCAATACAGAAATCAGCACATGACGTTTAATTTGGTTTGTGAGAGGAGTAGATAATCATTAATTTCTTAACATTATTGTATAGTTTACCACTAGAATGCCTTTATTATGCATACTAAATGTACGATCAACTTCACTCGACGTCAATACTGCGATAGTCTTATACCACGTCTTTTGCATATTTTAACTTTCGCGAATAATTATAAAATAATGAAAATATATCGGCATTTTTTTGCTATCATCATCATCTCAGCCTTTTTACGTCCCACTGCAGGGCACAGGCCTCCTCTCAGAACGAGAGGGCTTGGGCCGTAGGTCCCACGCGGGCCCAGTGCGGATTGGGAACTTCACGCACACCACTGAATTTCTTCCCAGGTGGATGCACGTTTCTTCATGATGTTTTCCTTCACCGTAAAGCTCATGGTAAATTAAAAAATGTAATTTCGCACATAAATTTTGAAAACTCAAGAGGTGCGAGCCGGGATTTGAACCCACATCCCTTTGCTTGAGAGGCCATAGGTCAAACCACTACGCCACTGCGGCTATCAGTGCAAAAATGTTGATATATGATTCAGTATCGTTGATAGATCACGATTATCTGTTCGAGATTTATTTTTTTAAATCTTGAAATTTGGGATGTTCATAGTAATTCATCCAATAATTGGTCGAGTTGCTATGTTTTCATACAAAAAAATAAGTGATAAATATTATAACGAAAAATACTGAGTTATTTATAACGACACTGTATCACATATTAAAATTTGTGCACTTATTAAAAAATTACCCTGTATTGCGGCAATCTTTTGTTTTGACGTGGAATTTCCGGCATCTGGTTATAAAGAGTATCAAGCAGTTAGTTATCCAGCCGTTTTGTATTACACTAGGCATCGGGGGAGCTGCAATTACGAACTACCTGGCGTCACTAGAGCAGTAATTATTTTGTAAGAGAATACTGGCTCCCTCCTGCGCTAGGAGAAAATAGAGATTTTCCCAGTTACATTGCTTTGCCACGAGAAATGTACTATGCTAGAGCTTGTCTAATTTAGAATGACGCGCCCCACCACCGCATTTACGCACAGGATTTGAAAATCAATTTAAGCTACAATAGAGAAATATTTCTCTTGGCAGATGTGCGTCAATGCGGTGGTTGGGCGCGCGTCATTTTAAATTAGACAAGCTCTACGTGTAAAAATGTTTTATATTTTAACCTTTATCATTGTGGACCTTTTTTTAAAATGACTCACTCTGTAGTGCCGTTTTTAACGAGTAAATAATTGCTAACAAAAAAATTAGATTTGACTGTCTTAGCCGGAACTATACTAAACTAGCTTTTGCCTGCGACTTTGTTTGCGCAGAATTAAAATTTTTGGAACCTAAAGCTTCTTCATCACTTTCATTGAATAAAACAAAAATCCGGCAACGGCATCACCGGTATCTCGTGGGAATTGCCAATATTTCTGAAATTAGTTTTTAACTAGTTTATAGTTAGTTTATAGTTTATTTATTTAAAGAACAAAATTACATGGTTATACAGAACAGTATTATCCGGTAAGCGCCAAACTAGGCTGAGCCTGTATCTTGGCACTCACTGAGTCAGTTTACAAATATTATGATATTATAACTTTAACAGATTACACGGTTAAGTTGGTTGTCCCGTATTGGCTATAGTGGAATTATAACCATAAACACTGCAGTTGCAATGTGACAAAATATTCAATGAAGCTATCAGAACAATATCTTGAAAGGAGAAAGAAAAAAAAAAAAAAAAAAAAAAAAATAATTGAAATTAAAAATAAGACTGCATGCAATTTAAATTTAGGTGTGTGCGTGTATGAGTGTAGTGTATATGTGTATGTGTATAGTATGTGCGTGCGTGTGTGTGAGTATAAAGCGAGATGTTGCGTTTGCTTGTTAGAGAGTGAGTAAGTACCAACCAATTTATTTATCTATTATTATTTTCATTTTACTTTTACATAGTAACTTAACTTATAGTCTAAAAACTATGAATAAAAATATAACTGTTATAATTAACTGTTTGCAGGTCAGATTTTAAGAGTCTAGTAACCATAGTTACGGAGATTTGGTCGCTCTGAATCGAACATATAAATTCCCTATCCCGAATTTGAACAAATCCGTCGTTATTCCTTGCCTACTTCATTAAGGCAATCCCTATGCAAAATATCAGCCTTTTAAGGCGATGATGAGTTAGCCAGTCAGTGAATGAGTCAGTCAGTTAAACAGTCAGGACATTAATATCAAGATATTTATAGATTTAACCTAAACAATAGGCTATAGATAGACAATAAAACCTAAATGGTGTCGTTCAATCTGGCCATAAATAATTAACTGAAACGACCAAGAAATAAAAAATAATGGCACGCTCAAATCGGTAACTGGCTGTAAATCAATCACCCTGTTCGATATTTAAATCAGTGGCCGCTACGGGAGATGGGATTGGTGCAATCGCAATATTTCAATGTTGGCCGCATTGGGTCTTTGGCGATTGGCTTATTTTCCCGCCTTTGTGAAGAAGTGCAGCGGCATTATTTCTGAGACGCAAAATCCCGGACCAACGAAATTTAAAGGTCCCTTTGTTACATTGTACCTCTGGATCCAGCGATCTTTGTTGTATAACTCAATTTCCCTTAACGTTGGCACGATCTTAAAACAACTCGCGATTAATTTGTTCAAGCACTTCTATACTTATTGTTTATGCTTTTGCATTATTCCTTAAGCAAATTAGCCTGTTATTTAACTTTGAAATTGCTGTGCGGGGTTTAGATTCAATGTTATTAACTTCGCTTGTACACATTATTATACTGAATTATCTGTGTCGGTGAAGCGAAGCCTTTATTTAATGCGCTTATTAATATTAGAAATGACGAAATCTGTACAAGAACTAAGTCATCGACGTAGCTCAAAGAATCTCAGAATCAAATGGCAGTGGGAAGGGCATATCGCTCGTGGAACTATTGGGCGATGGGCCAAAAGGACACAAAGACGCACAACCTCCAACAAGATGGAGCCAGGACTGGTTAAGGTTGTGAGAACGCGCTGGATGCGGATAGCACAGGACCGGTCTGTTTTGGCGAACGTTGGGGAAGACCGAAGCAGGAAGTGGTCGTCTTTTGGCTGAAATGATGATGATTGAATTCCAACAAAAAATGCTGTAAATTCTTTAGTTGGGGGAAAACAAACCACAACCTCCGGCTGGTCATTAGATTATCAGCAAAACTTGATACTCAGGTGTTCTTCCCATAACCAATTATATTCGAGAACGTTCGCATACAGCAACGAATTCTCGACGAAATTTGGGCCTCAACTGCTCGAGTTAAGGTTGAAACGTTTGCAAGGCAAGTTATTAGTGCCTGCTGGTCATTAGGCCGGTTCGATTCTCTCGTTAGAGGAACCCGCCGTCATTAGAGCCCCTGCATCATTATTGTACCGCGAACATTTTCCACGTGGATAACTTGAGGATAAAGCGAGCGTGTGTGAAATGTTTATAGCGTAAAGAAAGGAAGAAAACATTTATTCGTGATATCAAACCACTTCCAAAATAAGACAAGAAAAAAAAAATGCGCATATCACGAAATAGTCCCTAATCACCAAAGTGCCGGTCTTGCAAACGACCAAAAATTGCTAATTTTTCGTTGCTACGTTGTTATTTCACGTCAATAATGTGTAGATAAGTAGAGTCCCTTGAAGTTGTGAAATAATCGAAGTTCTAAGATAACATTTAATACTATCTTTGTGACATTTTATATTAATGTATTTTTCATGTTTTTTCAATTTCTTTTGACGATCTTTTTGTGAATTCTTTATATTTGTGACATTTGGAATGCTGAATATAATTGTAATTTTCAATCTGAAATAAATAAATGTAATCTAATCTAATCTAACGTAAAAAAAAGATATGGTCGTTTATGCCGCAAAAAACAAACATTTAGACGCTCTCAAGGAAATGAAAATTTATAGGGTATTATCTGTGGACCTAGAAATATTTTTGGCAAGTAATTTCCGCCTGTATTACAAGTACAGAGATAAATCTGAAACTATACATTTGTAATTTTGAAAGGGGGTGTCAACTTACCAATAGAATGATCCCACACTGCGTACATTTTACTTAAAAGTAGGGCTCTGTTAACACTGGATTATATTATAATAGATACGGCTGTTTACGGCGTATATTTTGACATAGGTACTTACCTGCAAATTTGTGCGGAACCCTCGGTGTGCTAGTCCGACTCACACTTGGCCTTTTTTTTAAATTTGGAATGCCCCGACCGCCAATTGAATCCGAGAGACCTCAGTCAGGTTTTATAACCACTTAGCCTCTATCCATTCGTCAAAATTCTTGCAATACTTTTGTCAACAGCTAGCCATACACGCACGGATCTGCCCAACAGACGCGCCTGCCGGGCAGATCCGTGCGTGTATGGTGAGAACAGACACGGATATGTCCGCCGGATGCCGCCATACACACACGGATCTGCCCGCCAGGCGCGTCGGTTGGGCAGATCCGGCGGGCATATCCGAGCGTGTATAGCGGGTCTCCACTGGGGTAGTTCTACTAGCGTTTCAACCGCTTTCAGACTTCTGTCGCATATACGTAAAATTAAGCTACAGCTAGCGTGAAATTTCAACAAATTAAAATTATACCACGAACACGCTGTATCGTTATAAAAAAACCTTCTGCTAGGTGCAGCTCATTTCTTTAAGCGACAGGAGACTGATAGCGGTTGAAACGCTAGTAGAACTACCCACTGAGTGAGCCGCCTCGCGAGACAGCCATTTTAATGATAATGATAATGATAAATTTATTTGTCAAACATAGGTACATCAAAAGATCTTAAAATAATGCCATAGAACACTATGTCTTGCCTTCAGGCGTACAAATATTTTCAGTAAAAAATTTAATATTCTAATAACTTAATAAAAAAAATGATAATCATGCAACATTAATTAAGATAACTCTGTCATAAATAATTCATACAGAATAGAATAGATTTCTGTGCGATTTTGAGCTTTGTGTAGAACAAAATCATGCCTCATGCGCTTGCCTCGCGAGGCGGCTCGCTCAGTGAAGACCCGACCTATGGCTAGTTACTATCTTCGGGTGGGAAAAAGGGTTCCCCGGGAATCTACATCCGAATAACCTGCTCTCACCGATACGACTGTTAGCCGGTTTTTAACTAAATACCTTAACAAACATTTCTTCTGGAAGCGTGGTTGCACGGGGACAAAATAAACCTCTATGAATTCATCGCGGATGGGAACGGAAGTCAAGTAATAAATTAACCCATATTTTATTGCGAACCACAATATCTGTCGCGAGCTCCGGAAACCGCAGTCGGCCTGCGGTTTCGTTAACTGAAATCTGACACAAAACCTTTTCGGTAGGCGGTACGGGGGTCCGCTCCATTCGATACTTTTCCAATAACTCCCAATATTACTTCCTCGTTGAAACCAATTAATATTGTCTTTGTGTTGTTGGAACCGGCGTCAGTTATCACTTTTGTTTTGATGTAAACAGCAAAGTGGATTTTAACGTCTAATTAACGGAGCTCAAGAAGCAGAGTTTCAGTATTAATTTTAACAACGATTAGAGTTTTTTTATTAAAGTTTATTCATGTACTTAGCAACAATATAAAGTTGAAAAAAAAATACTAAACAATTATTTGATGCTGTCGCTATATCATGAAGAAAGTCCTTGACCGAGTAATAACATTTATCAATCAATAACTTTGTAATTTGTTTTTAAATAATGTGTTTCTGGTTCTAATTTATTCGCATTCTGGGATTTTATTACTAATAAAAATATATTTGTAATGGGGCTCTTTTTCCACATGTTCAATTTAGTCTTCTTCTTTTATTAGTGTCTCCTTAAATAGCTGGTTTACATTCTTCACGTATGACGCTTCAGTCACGAGCGAGCGACCCTATGCTGTTGGGATGCTTTTCGAAAAATTTGCGATTTTAGTACTTACGCTTCGGCGATTTTTTACTAAAATGTTTTTAAACATTGTACGGAGGTACGGAATCCTCCAATGTACGATGTACTCGCACTTGGCCGGTATTCTTTTACTTGTGTCTCACTAGTGGTTTGGTTGCAGGCGACACGATATGCCCGACGGGCCTGTTCCGGTGTCCGGAGGGCACGTGCATCGAGTACTCGCGCGTCTGCAACTACCAACGGGACTGCGAGAAGGGCGAAGATGAGTTCCAGAATTGCCGTAAGTTTTTAACTGGGTTTAACGTACCAAGCCCATGTGCTTTACTATGCTATATGACAGCTACATACATACAATACATCACGCCTGTATCCCAGAGCACATGAAACGCTACAACACACAATACAATTGCTATTGTACACCATAAATAACACAATACAGAAAAATAAGTACATTACACACATTATTTACGTTTCAGAAGTACTTAAAGCTATTTTAGGTTCAAAGTTAGATAATGGTACAATTAGTGACAGGTTGGTAGCCTTTTGCCCTCAATATACTTTAACGTAGTTCCTTAGTAGCTTCTTACGACATCCACGGAATAAATGGAGAGGTGGAATTCTAAACTCGAAACCACACACGTATGTATCACCATGGCAGCTCCTATATACAAAAAGTCAATGTGTCATGAAATAGTTATTTGTTATACAAGGGGGGAAAGTTTTATTTTACCTGCGAGTGTTCATTTGAAACACGAGCCATCGAAAGGATTCTATGATTGACCACGAGCGAAGCGAGTGGTTCAAAAATAGAATCCTTTCGATAGAGAGTGTTTCAACACACGAGACGTAAAATAACTTTTCACCCGTGTATAACACAAAACTTTTCACCTCACTACAGCGAGGAAAATAAGAAAAAGGGTTTGTACTATAGAAATATTGGTAAAATCAAAAACAATGCAAAATAGCCTAAGAATATCCAGTCTTTATGGAACTACTCCAATACCAACATATACAATCATAACATTATAGTAACAAATGGATTAGCATAATAAATTATATTGAAATTTCCAAATTTTGCACGGTTTCCCGTAATTCCACAGGTGTTACTACGTCTTGGTCACTCGAATCACTCATTTTTAATAACAAAATAACTAGAAAAACATGCAAATATTTAACGTTGACTTGAAAAGTTTTGACTTAAGTTTTTTTTTATTATTTCGGATGCGTTTTGTTCGCACATCGACTTACTTGGACTGTCATAACATTTTATTCGTTTTTACAACAAGAATGAAGGTTAATGTTGAATGCTGATATTTATGAATTAAAATAAAGTTGTAAGACTGTATTTAGTGTTTTTAACTCGATGCAATTCATTAATTGTGATGTTAAAAATTTAGCACTTTTAACGTTTTACGTTTTGTTAGCTGTCAAATATCACTTAAGCTGCCTTCAAATGTCAAAACTCTTTCTTCACATGTGGATAAAAAGCGATTTTCTCAATAGATGTCAAACAAACAAAAAGGGCTTTCCGAGCTAGTGGGGTGAAAATTACATTAAATCTTAGAGTGATTAGGAAATTCTTGGTCGACTATAGGAACAAGTGAAGTCAGAGCGTACGGAATTTATTTATGTACGAAATTAATTACATTAAAATTTACCATTAGCTTTACAGTCAAGGTAGACATCGTGAGGAAACTTGCACACACCTTGATAAGAAATTCAATGGTGTGTGTCAAGTACCCAATCCGCACTGCGTGTCCAGCCTGTCTCATTGTGAGAGTTATGCCCTGCAGTGGAACGTATACAGGGCGTCCCACAGCTATGCCACATGGAGGGGAAGTACCTTAAATATTGTAGATAGACAATTTTACTGAAATGATACTTCACTTTGCTTTAAAAATAAAGATTTTTGAATTTACGCCCGTCTGAACCGGTAAATGGTAAAAAAACACCCGTAATTTTACGACACCGATCAAAAAACTCAATCGAAAGGATTATTTTTTCAAGTAACATAGCATCGTAAATAAAAGGAAGACCATGCAATTTTACGTTCATTTAGGCTTGATTTCCTCCTACGCTGACGTCGGTCGCTGACGTCCGTCGAGCGTACCGTCGGTCGCGTATGACAAATGCGCGTCCGCTGTGCGGTGCCCCATAGAGTATTGTGTATATTCGTACGCTCGACCAACGTCAGCGACCGATGTCGGTCAGCTTCGCACTGAACGCGCGATAGTGGTGTATAGCGCGTCAGCGCCGTCAGCGCACCGACGCGCGCGGCGCTGACGAGCGAGACCGACGCGCGCCATCAGCGGCGCGTAGCAATAAATCTGCCGCGGACGTCAGCGTCGCTGTGCGGTGACCCATAGAGTATTGTATATATTCGTACGCTCGACCGACGTCAGCGACCGATGTCAGCGTAGGAGGAAATCAAGCCTTAAAATAAACATTTTGCTTACAATTAATTTAATTTAGCAAATGCTCAAAATGTGTCTCGTTCTGTAGTATACAAATTCCCACTAAATTAAATTCATCATCATCATCATCATTTCAGCCGAAAGACGTCCACTGCTGAACATAGGCCTCCCCCAAGGCTCGCCAAACAGATCGGCCCTGCGCCATCCGTATCCAATGCGTTCCCGCTACCTTCACCAGGTCGTCGCTCCATCTTGTTGGAGGCCTACCTACACTGCGTCTTCCGGTCCGTGGACGCCACTCGAGAACCTTTCGGCCCCATCGGCCGTCAGTTCTACGGGCGATGTGCCCTGCCCACTGCCACTTAAGTCTAGCGATTCTTCGAGTTATGTCCGTGACTTTAGTTCTTGCGCGGATTTCATCATTTCTAATGCGATCCCGCAGAGAAACTCCAAGCATAGCCCTCTCCATCGCCCTCTGAGTGACCTTGAGCTTCCTTATAAGACCCATCGTTAGCGGCCACGTCTCAGTGCCATAAGTCATCACTGGCAACACACACTGGTCACTGGTTAAATTAATTGTAAGCAAAATGTAATTAAATAATTAAAATTAAATAAACGTAAAATTGCATGGTCTTCCTTTTTAACACGCTTTTATTTACGATGCTACGTTACTTGGAAAAAATAATCCTTTCGATTGAGCCTTTTGATCGGTGTCGTAAAATTACGGGTGTTTCTTTTTTATCATTTGACGGGTTCGATTCCCGGTTCAGACAGGCGTTTATTCAAAAATCTTTGAATGCAGTTAAAATTGTTTTTAAAATCTAAATTAACTATCATTTCAGTAAAATTGTCTATTTACAATATTTAAGGTACTTCCCCTCCATGAAGCATAGCCGTGGGACGCCCTGTATAGTCTTGGATGATGCTGACGTTTAGTAGTGGTAGTTTAAAAAAAAGTCTAGTTTCTCAGCGTTATTTGCTAACGACTTACCGCTTAGGTGTCTTCCTGGCTAACACGTGTTACCGCAGTCCCGGACATCACGTGCTGTGGTAATGACAGCCTCTCGACGGCACTCACACGTACGTTCGAGGTCATACGATGAAGCCTTTTACACTTGTAAGAGCTTGCAAGTGATAACCGTTGTCTGTATTCGCAATTAACCTCTTGACCGCCACAAAACAAACGAAGTGACGTGCTCTGTACATCACGGAACAAACCATCTATATATATATCTAAACCAGGGATGGGGAAACTTTTTCCTTCACGTGCCAATATATACTAACGAAATCTATGGCGGGCCAAGTTGTTGCATTTTTGGCTATGTTATTTACTGAAAATATGCCAATGAGAATGAAATTTCTAACATTACGAAATCTTCTATTGATTTTTGTTTGATGGTCGCGGGCCGGATTTTAAGCCTTCGCGGGCCGGAGATGGCCCGCGGGCCGTAGTTTCCCCATCCCTGATCTAAACCGTTTTTTTAAATGAGCCTTCGCCCGTGCGGTACAGGGGCTGGTGAGTAAGGACAAAGGGGGGCTGGGAGAGGTGCGGGCGGCAGGCACACGAGGCGCGCTCGCCGCCCGCACCTCTCTCGGCCTCTTTGTCGTCATACCAGCCCCTGTACCTCGCGGGCAGTGTTGCCAACTCAGTGGATTTTCCACTAGATCTGGTGGTTTAGACCCTCTTTTTAGCGGATAAATATTGAACTTAGTGGCTGGTGGATTTTTCTGGTGGCTTAGATTGCTTCAGTTAGTGGTAAGGTACGACATTCAACCACTAGTAAGATTTACATAAATACTGTATTTAGTAAAGAACGACTGAAAAAAGTGTACTTTTTTTGCTGTGTAGGCGACACAACACAGCTATGTGTTGGTTTTCGGAGATTCCCCGAAAATAGTTTGTCAATTTCTTGAATAATTTTGATTATGTACTTTATTTGTATTGCAACTGGGTTTAGTTTGATTTGATTAAGAGATTTATTTTTGTATATTCTCTATGCGCAAACAAATTACAACGGTCGGAATTGTTTGTATAGTGGTTTTCTGGTGGTTTGAGAGACCTTTAACCTTAGTGGTTTTCTGGTGGATTGCGAGGCCGTATTTAGTGGGTTCATAAAAATAAAGTTGGCAACACTGCGCACGGGCGATGACTCATTTAAACTGTCTAGCTATGGTCGATAAATACGAGTAGGAATTTATTTTCTAGTAGACGGATTTATTTCGAGTTGAATGATGGTCCAATTTGAGACGTGGCCGCTAGTGATGGGCCTCATAAGGAAGCTCAAAGTCACTCAGAGGGCAATGGAGAGGGCTATGCTCGTAGTATCTCTGCGGGATCGCATTAGAAATGATGAAATCCGCGCAAGAGCTAAAGTCACCGACATAGCTCGAAGAATCGCCAGACTTAAGTGGCAGTGGGCAGGGCACATCGCTCATAGAACTGATGGCCGATGGGGCAAACCGGAAGACGCAGTGTAGGTAGGCCAACAAGATGGATCGACGACCTGGTTAAAGTTGCGGTATCGCGTTGGATGCGGATGGCGCGGGACCGATCTGTTTGGCGAGCCTTGGGGGAGGCCTATGTTCAGCAATGGACGTCTTACGGCTGAAATGATGATGATGATGTCAAACACGGGATAAATCTAGTTGAGAAATGATATTGTAAACGGTTTTCCATTTCGAATTTCAACGTTGCAGTGACAAGCCTCCCGCGACGTCAGTTGTCGACTGATTATCATACATATTATCAGTGCAGCGACACAGATGTCGGGATATCTAGGTCACTGAACTTTCCCGACAGCTGAAAGCTAACTTTTCCATGCAGGTAGCATCTGTAACCTAATTATTTTTGGTCCTCGCTTTTGCTGGCAACTTCTATGATACTGTTTATTTAATTTTCTCTGGAAAATTTGTCGTTTTGCGACATTGCAGTTTGTGTGCTGGTGTCCCAAAATTCAACATGAATCTAGTACGACGGTCAAAAAACTTAATCGTTGAGCAACTTGCCATTCTTCGCTTTTCAGCCGTGTTATGCACAAGGAGTGGAATTTCTCATAGCAAAAATCAAACATCAAAGGGATTGAACATAAGTTTTATCGACTATTCCAGTTATCGATGTTATCGAATCGACTCTTCGCTTGTTATCGCCTTTTAACATAATTTGTAACATTTGACCTCTTTGATAAGCGACTTGCATCTCCATATTAAAATAAATCGCGTCAACGTCACATATGACATTTATGTCGCTTGAGTTTTTCTAAGTCATTCCCGTGTTATTAAAATGGTTAATCCTAAAAGAAAAACGATTAACAAATGGATAAAAAACATCCCTTACTTACATCAACGGAGGTAGAACACTCTTTCTCAAGCTATAAATGGATCTACAATGATAACAGGACCAATTTAAAGGGTGACAATATACAAGTAGAAAAAATTATGACAATTCTCTATTACTACAGAGAAGATGAAGAAAATGCGATTAATACAGAAATAGATTTCGATTGTTATTTTGAATGAAGGTTATATTTTAGTTTCGTTGCATTTCCGTTTAAGGTTTTATATTTTAATTGTTTTAGTACCTACAATTTGCTGAAATATTTATCGATAGTCGATAAAACTTATGTTCAATCCCTTTGATGTTTGATTTTTGCTATGAAAAATTCCGCTCCTTGGACTTATGCAAATCAGGATATACGAGTATAAAGGGCTAAATTCGTGCCAGGAAAATCTCTAGGTATATTCATTACTAATTAAATAACTTGTTAGCCACCTGCCATTAGCAAGTAAAACCAACTAAACAAATCGTTTCTACTCCAATCGCTTCTATTACAAACTCACGTTAATTCCACATGCAGTCGGACACAGCCGGGAACCAGTTTGTGGGCGAGTTGCTTGCGGCAAGTTTGCACAGCTACCTGCCCGTGCCTAAACGTAATACGACAAGTACTTGGCCATTAGTGTAATTACAGTTCTAATGGCAAGCGAAACCAAATATCAAGTAATATTAGCAGATGTACTAGGGATGCACCTTCTGTAATGTTATATAGTAGATGTTCATTAAAACCTTCGATATTATAGTGACTGTCTCCAAGGCCGCGGTTTATTCGTTTTTATACAGCATTTAAACTTAGCAACAATATTTATGAAAGAAATAAGAAAGAAAGAAATATTTTATTTGTGACAACAAATGGTTAACATAGATAACATAGACAGAAGAAAATTAAAAAAAAAAACAATAAAAGTAAAAATAACAACGAAAAAATAGCATGCTTGTGTCACAAAATGGTTCCAAATCAGCAAAAGATTGCCAATCTTGCGAATGGCGCTGATCTTCCTTTGGGACCATGTATATGAACCACAAACCTCAGTGAAGCCGACTTCGATAAGCGCTTGCATAGCCCGTAGAGCCGCAAAATCCGCAGCGCCACTTGATAATATTTGTTAAACTAAACAATGTCCGTTATTTATAATAAGTACTAAGTAAAAATGTTTTTTTATTTACACAGCACAATGCACAATATAATACTTATGTCCGCCGATAATAGGGATGTTTCCTAGGTAAAAAAATAATAATTCATATTAGTCCGTATTTTACATTATCAAAAAATATTAGACACGTAATTTTTCTTTTGACAATTAAACAAAAAATGACGAAGATATGGCGCGTTGAAGTTCCGCGTGACGTCACTTGTTCCTAAAACGCTCATACAAAGTGTAGGAACAAGTGACGTCACGCGAAACTTCAACGCGCCATATCTTCGTAATTTATTGTTTAATTAACAAAATAAAAAATACGTGTCCAATATTTTTTGATAATCTAAAAGACTGACTAGTTAAGAAAGTAGCCTATTATAAGAACCTCACAGCTCTTTTCTTTTTTCGCCGCGGCGCATGGCATGGGCTTAGCGCCAATCAGCCACCGACAGCGAAAGAGGATGATAATTCAAAAAAATGTTGTTATGTGCAAAATGACATTTGAAATTTACCATGAGCTTTACGGTAAAGGGAAATATCGTGAAGAACCTGCAGGCAACTGCGATCATAACATAATTATGTTGTTTAAATTGAGTCTTAAAATATAACAATGACATGGAAATTTTGCAAAGTCGTGATGAAAATTTGAAATTAAATTAAAATTTTACAAAAACATTATTTTTTTGCAGTCAATTAATCAACATATTCACCAATCAACAGGAGCATATTCAAAATAAGTGTTTATCATAAATAATAATCAAAAACGACCTTTTGATTTGCAACGCCGCGCGGAATCGTGACGGGAATTAATAATGTCACATTAACAACTGGCTAATGCGCAATCCGGGGATTCCCGCGCCCCGGGAATATTGCGTGGGAATTATTAATTTGACGCATCACTACGCCCTGCGTCACGCGTCATTTTCTAATGCGGTCACTGACCTATAACCTTTTCACCTTGATCTTCCACTGCCTCAAGTGCTCGATAGATACTCCTGTACGACTCAAGGCTCCACTACTTCCACATAAGTCGACACGTGTCACATAGACTTAACTAAAGTATATTTCCAGAACAGTATGCTTAGTATAAGTTTTACTTCACCAAAATACTTCTCGATCGCGTTTACGTAAAAATTTCAATTCTATGGAAACATGGACGCGCGCGCGTGGAGGCGCTGTCCATGTTTCCATAGTAATTGATTTTTTTACGTAAACGCGATCGAGAAGTATTTTGGTGAAGTAAAACTTATACTAAGCGTACAGGCGTAAAAAAGGATATTGACACAAACTATTATGTTAACGTAAAAACAACCTCTCCATTCACTTCTGTATCGTTCCCGCGTAGAGCATTTCGTGGTACGGATGGGAGCGACGCTGTCAGTTAGAGAACAAACCTGTTTCCGACATGTTTAGTCATATTTTCTATTTCATAAATTGATACGATTTATTTTTTTTCGAATCTCGCCAAAAAAGGTTGGTGATCACTGTGGTAAGCACAAGAGTCATTGTCCTTCTATCCGCCTGCCCTGGAAACAGAGTATATCAGATACACCACACAAAACGCTGAGGCGGTTTGAACTATACGAGTTCTTTTGCTTTCATAAAGAGAGGAGGCGTATGCCCAGCAATGTATCGTGTACCTATAGGACGCAGAGAACTTTGAGTAATCTATTGAAGCATACTTGACATGACGAACGATTCCTGACAATAACGCTGTGTTTCTCAAAATACACCTTATTTATTACGTCGTCTTGTCAAATAACATTCATTCGCTTAGTCAACAATTCAACTCTCAACCTTAAACTTATCTCCATAAAGTCCAAAACTTCAGCTCTGAAGAGGCATATAAGTCCTTTTAAATCCTTAAGGCGTAAACACATATTAGACGCTAACAATTTGTCACTGGGCTGTTTGACGCGACGCCGATGTGACGCGACGTGTTTTCGTTATTTGAGACGTCACGGGTTCGTGACACGTAACCATCGCAGACACGTCGAGTCGCTTGTTATTATATCATTCTAAATAAGAATTGAAACATGGATGCACAGAAAAACCCGGTAAAAAGACCAGCTCTGGGAATCGAATCCAGGTCGTCAACATTCCGTGCTACGTGCTATACCCCTACATTACACCACAACTGGTCGGGGCATGGACACCGTAATTTTTCTATGCATCACACGTATCAGCTTGCTTAATCACTTATAGCAGCGATACTGGCGACATCTATGTTAACACTCTCAAGGAGAGACGTCAGCACTCCTTTGAAACTAAGCGCTCACCCGGACCAAGAGATGTCGCTCCAACATCTTTTTCAAGATCGGTATGGGGTATCTTTTTGTATTTTTATTTTGTCGCTTGTTATTGTTTACTGAGATTTTAGTGAAGTTGTTACTCTTGCTATTGTCCAAGGAATCTTGCTATTATTCAAGATCAGACAACTCTTTGCCTGCGCTTGTAACTCTACCTAGCTGCCTTGCCAACACTACGTCATCCACTTGGTCAATCAAATCACTGCCGGACACTCTAACATCATATCCATTTCTTGTATTTTACGAAAGACATTCTCAGAAAGAGATGGGTCCTTTTCATTCTACAACAGACCAAGGCACGTCATCAGCCGGGTTCTCTACCGGTCTCTACCGGGGTCTCTTATTTCATATGTATGTAATGTACATTCATTTGCCATATTTTATTTTATACTGTTTTAAACTTTCGTGATTTTCACTCATAATTACTAAACTAAACGGTACTTATCACGCAATAAATATTTATTTATTTACCTCGACGTTTCAGCCACATTGCAGCGACTGTGGTCACGAGTCAACTCGTCCCGTTTAGTTTAGTAATTATATTTTCATTTGCCATAACTTTAGTTGCTATAACGATACGTTTGCCATACATTTAGGCTAGTCCTAAAATCATATGCCCGGAAATTCAAACGCCATAATAATTATTGGTTAATGCTATCAAATCCCCGAAGCTTGTCCCGTATGACACAGAAGACTATCGCGGGTACAGTCAGCTACTAATCGCAGTCGTGCCCAATCAGCGGGACAATATCGATAATGCGTATTGTTCGGGAATCACGGCTTCTGTTCAGCTCGGTCGTATGTGGGCTTTTTGTTCTGCATTAGACCGTATTGTGGTAATAGTAGTAATCACGCTTCGATCGCTATCGGATTGCCATACGAAGCTTGTACAGTCAAGGAAACTGAATCACGTACCAGGGTGGAACCTTTGTGCTACTAATGTCATGTTGACATCCCATACATCTGCCAAACAAATCATAGCGAAATTGGTTACGAAAAGGTTCCACCCTGGTACGTGATTCAGTTTCCTCGACTGTATGTAAGATTTGTAACAAGCTTTTTCCCGCGGCTCCTTTTCCGTAAACCTAGTTTGGAAAGTCATCATCATCATCCCAGCGTATATACGTCCCACTGCAGGGCTCAGACCTCCTCTCACAATGAGAGGGGTTGTTAAATTTCTTCGCAGGTCTATGCATTTTTACTCACGATGTTTTATTTCACCCTAAAGCTCGTGGTAAATTTCAAATTAATTTTGCACAAAAATTCCGAAACTCAGAGGTGCGAGCCCGGATTTGAACCCACGTACCTCTGATTGAGAGGCCATAATTAGGTCAAACCACACGCCACCACGGCTTAGTAAGTAGTTGAAAGTTTTCCAAAAAAGATACTGAATTCCCATGGGAATTACCAAAATTAGATCGTAGTCTTAGGGGCTGTTTCACCACTTTTTTTAAAGTTCGGATTAGCTTGATCATAACCTTATTTGTCACATGGAATAAAAATTTCTGTTTCACCAGTCTTGATTAGCGCTAAGTGACGGACAAACTATATCTTAATTTGACCATCAGATCAGGTGGCATTTAGCATTTTTATCCGTCACATATCTTTTTAATTAGTTAGTTTATTTTTTTGTGGCCATGGTTGGAGAGCCCTTCAGCCGGCTTCAGAAAAATAAATCAAAGTATTTTTTATTTTTTAAAGAAAGAAGTCATGCTAAATTGCAAACGAGAATTTAAATATCAAGATTTGAATAAAAAATATAGGTACGCTTTTAGTATTTAAAAATAAATCCAAAATTTCGTAATATTTTTTAATTACAGACTTTTTTTCAGTGGCACAATCGTTTGTTCTACCTGAACTTGTACATCGCCATTAAAAAAAAAGTTAATCTGTCAAAGGGTTTGGCGCCACTTTTCGATTCGTTTTACGTGATTTTATTTTTCTTTGTTATTGTTAACCAAAGTATCGTAAATAAATACCATTTTTGGATTAATTATAATGTTACACATTTGTTAATGCAAAAAAATAGATGTGTTTAAAAATTACATAGTTTACGATTTATTTTGCTTTAATAATGAGCGACTCTTTGAACGAAAATATGCGAACAGGAACCCGTGGTCGTGAAATGGGACGTTGCTATTCCGACTTTTTGTTAAACCGACGATTAGTTAAGTGGTACTTAGTTTGCACAGGACCGGAGTGGTGAAACTGAAAAAAAACTGGCCGACAGATTTGTGCAGTACTTAGTTTATTCATTGGTTACGTAACCAGTAGTTTGACAATAAGGTGGTGAAACAGCCCCTTAATATCGGAATAAAATATAACTATGTACAAACCAAGTTTTATCCAAATCCGTCCAGCTGTTTGAAGAGACGTGGGACGTGGGCGCGTCACAGTCCGCGTCCCCGCCCCGTCTCTTCTGTCTGCTTTGGATCGCGACGCTTCTATACATTTAGTATGAAAACTGATTCAAGGGGCGCCGCCACTGCGACGTCTCTTCTGTGTGGCTTACGCCTTAGCAATAGCAATAAACATGCACACACAGTTGAATTAAAATTCCGGGAACAATCGAAACTGAATTGTCCAATTGAGCAGCTAGTAAACCATAGTAATATCGCTGTTCGGCCCTTTTTTTCTTTTTTTTTATCATTATTTGTATTTTTTATTTTATTATTATTTCTATTACATTATAAGTAACATAGTATGTAAGCTAATTGTCACTAACAACATATGGAATCTGTTTTCTGAATTAAATGATTTTTATTTTACTTTATTATTTTATAGTCAAAATAATTATTATTATTTATTTAAAATATGGCTTCTGTCCAATTACAGGACAATTTCGCCAGTGTCAAAGTAAGCTCTCTTTGGGAGCGACGTTGTACGGTGATTGTAGTTTCTGCAACTTGATAGTAAAATTCCAGAAACCACGTGGAGACAACTTGAGCATTAAAAAATGTCAGACACGAGAGCAATATAGAATTTTGTGATCACTGTTAATTAAGGTTAATCGCCGCATAAAACACTATCAAAATTATACTTCAACTAGCCAAAGAAACAGAAATACCAAAATTAGATTACTGTCTACATCCGCCATGTTCGAATGCTACAAATCGAATCATATAGTGAAAATTAACGGATCACAAACGTCTTAAGTGATGTTGTTAGTGTTGTGTGCTACCCTACATTTGACAATGACAATAAAAGTGATGATGAAAACGGGGGTAGTTGTGTGTCGCTGTCAGTTGCGTCGAGTAGCCGCACGACCAGGGCGGTAGCGCGCAGTCGCCGGGACGTGTGACTCCTGGAAGAAGGGCTACGGATTAGGGTGCCTTTCTCCACCAGAGATGTGCTACGCTACGTTGCTATGGATGTGTCTGATATCCACCAATCATGTTCATTGGTCCTTATATCATAGCACTGGTGGAAAAGGGTTCAACTAAGCTATGATTTTTATATGGACAGATGCGTGCCTGGATGCGTGCTATGGATGCAATGGCAAGACGCGCGCTCAATGTTGTCACATACAATTTTGTAAAATTGGTAGAATAATATCCAAAAGTTAATAGAAATAGGTAGCATTGAAAATGAAAATTGGTAGATCTACTACTTTAGTTAAATCAGTACCTTTCTAATGAATGAAAATAAGTAAAAATGTTTGAAATTATTTATGGATGGTGTTTTTACATGTTTTTGTTAAACAATTTCAACTGGTTGGAGTTAGGAACACCACTTTTAAAAAAAGACTTTGTGTGTGCAGCAGTTTATCTAAGGTTTGGCAAGTTTTCATATTATTTATGGGCGAAAACAGTCTCTCAACATTCTCACTTCTATGATGAAGTGGATAGAAACAAAGAACATGTTTGCAACGGAAATGTTTTAAAAAAGAGGTAGATTTGAGGCCGCGGGTGGTAGAGAGGTAGACCGGAGGCAAAATAGGTAGATCTACCAAAAAGTTGGTAGATGTGACAACACTGCGCGCGCTGGCGATGCAAGCATCTCCCCCCTCACCGCGCTGCCGCTCCGCGTGCCCCTGTCGATACATCGCATAGCTCGAGCTACGCATCTTCTTCGCACAGCTGCCTCGCGGCTGCTCATCTACATAGCGCGTCTCCCTCGCACAGCTACATAGCTTAGCATTGGTGGAAACGGTCACACAGTTCCGTAGCTAGCTTTCACATCTTCGCAGCTGCATAGCACATCTCTGGTGGAAAGGAACCGTTAGCCCGAAACATGTCGAGTTAAACCCATTTTGAGACGTGAGTGATTCGTTTATTTTCACTGTTAGTGAGTCTCCCGGTAGTTTCATGTTCAAAGTTAGTAAACTAAAATCGTAATCCTGTTTAACTCTCAGTGTCACGGCCGAGGCCGACCACCGTTCAGCGTGACCTTGAACATGTTTGAACATGTCTAATTACTTCAATTAAACTTAATTCCCTGCGGAGTTGGAATGTAATTGGCGACGCGCGCGGGAATCGGGAGCTACGAACTTGCTACGGCGTAGCGGCCGCGTAGGGGCTGCTACGAGTTTCCTACTGCTACGCCACAGGACTGCCTTTTATTTATTTCTAGCTTGTGCCCGCGATTTCATCTGCAGAGAATTGATTTGTCAGTAAATAGGAAAAAATTGTGTCTAAGTTCCGACCTGTGGTGGTGTAGGGGTTTAGCACGCAGCACGGAATGCTGAGGATCTGGGTTCGATTCCCAGCGCTGGTCTTTTTCCTGGGTTTTTCTGTGCATCCATGATTCAGTTTGTAATTAGTATTAAGTAGGTACTGTTCAAAGGTACCCCTGGATCCTAAACACTAGAATTAGCGTGTGTTATTTGCTCGAAACTGAACTGAGCTGTACCGCCTGCAGCTATTTAGCTGCGGACTGTACTCTGCAGTATTTGTTCAGAACTTTCTATGAGCTCAACTGTCTGGCTGTTAATGTGTGCTTGTAATTTTAACCTAATCATAGCCAAAATAATGTAGCAAGCAAATGCTGCCTGGAAAATGTTTGTTTCAATAGTAATTTATACGTTAACTGGCTAATGCCCGCGGCTCCGCGCCCGCTGATGTAGATTAAAACGTGTTTTCCCGTAGTAAAGATGTCAAATGTCACTTTCATTCCCTACACCTATACTTCATTTAATTTAGAATTGGAAACAACAATATCACTATATTGCGGCTCGTAAACTATTTCTTACCTAGCAAATAGTACAGTACAATATTCTGGGAGCCGCAAAATAAAATTGTTTTTATGTCACTTTATTTGCGTGTCGTCAATTGTTACTCTAGTACAAATTGTAAAGAGATTACAGTTCACGAGCCGCAATATAATGTTGTTGTGGTTTAAAATTCTAAATTAAATGGAGTATATGTCCGTACAAAAAATCACGGCAAACCGTCGCTCAGTTTCGACACGAAAGAAGAACTAACAAACAAACACACTTTCACATTTTATAATACTTATTTAGTACTATGGATCCAACATGCCAATGTTGAATATTATTAGATATCTAATTACATTTTGTTTGACGTGACAACGTCTAATAAATCGATGAACGCCGTGAACGCCGGCTGCACGCACGAAAAAGGATGACTCAGTGTAACGTACTTATGACTCAGTGTTACGCGTCCCGTTACGCTCGAGCCGATGAACGATCGGAGCGAGAGCGCGGCACGAGCGAGCGAAAGGCACAATCGGCAAAAGTATGCAATCATTTCATCAATGTTTTGTGATGACGTTGTCACGTTAAACTATCGTCCGTAAACCGACTTTACAGACAACCGGTTTTTTTTTGTCCTAAAACTCAACGATAAGCCGCAAATAAAAAAAAAACCATGTCAGTTTAGCGATAAGAGGGCTTCAAAATGAGAGGGCTTGGGCCGTAGTTCCCACGCGGGTCCAGTGCGAATAAAGAACTTCACACACACCATTGAATTTCTTCGTAGGTGTATTATACAGGTTACCTCACGATATATTCTCCTTTCTGTCATGGAAATCATGAAAAAATAATTGTGACCGTAAACGTCGGACTCTCATACACAGTTTTTATTCTTACTCTGTCTTGTTAGTATGTACGTGTCGCCCTTAAATCTCGGTATTCCTAACGGACTTCGCTAAATGAAGTGGGCCGGACGCTGTGCTAATTTGCCGCTTGTAGCCTGATGATGCGCTTGTTCTGCTCCAAACTGCGTCGGCCGAGGCAATTAAGGCTGGTCACTTGTTTGAATGAGCTTGCGTCGTTTTTACAAGCTTTTATTTAACCCTTCGTACGCGGGAAGTGAAAAAACCTGTAATATACTCGCAACTGTCTCAAAAATCCAATTATACACATAGAAACAAAAACCGGTTGTCTGTAAATTCGGTTTACGGACGATAGTTTAACGTGACAACGTCATAACAAAACATTAAAATAAATAAATAAATAAATAAATATTAGGGGACAATCTTACACAAATCGACCTAGTCCCAAACTAAGCAAAGCTTGTACTATGGGTACTAGACGACGATAAACATATTTATATAGATAAATAAATACTTAAATACATAGAAAACATCCATAACTCAGGAACAAATATTCGTGCTCATCACACAAATAAATGCCCTTACCGGGGTTTGAACCCAGGACCTCTTGCTTCGTAGGCAGGGTCACTACCAACTAGGCTAAAGCGGTCGTTAAAGGCAAAAAACAAAAATGAAACCAGGCGGTCACCCATCCAAACTTCTGACTAGTGGTGTTGTGTAGGGGTTAAGCACGCAGCACGGAATGCTGAGGATCTGGGTTCGATTCCCAGCCGCTCTCTTTTTCTGTGCATCCATGTTTCAGTTTGTATTTCGTGTGAAATATACGGATTTCAACGCACTTTTTTTTCTGAAACAAATTCTTTTTATTTATTATTTCATTGATATTTATGCTGTTTGGGCTATTTGGGCCGATTGGGCCTAAAAAAATATTACTACTTTTTTAATCAAATATTTTTTGCTGAGGTTACACTCAACTCGAAAGTGCGTTCACAAGTTTAAACTGGCTTAAAAAGTAACTGGTTTGTTGCACTTGCAAAAACTGCAGCGCTGAAGTCCCTGGGCGGTCCTAAATCGCGTAAAAAGTGGGCAAGCACAATGGAGCCGTCGGGTAACAAGTGGGAGTCGTTGCAGCGGCGCGCGCGAGCGGAGCCCTATTTTTACGAGGCTTATTCTGCAAACGGGCGGGGCGCCAGTTATGCCGAGTTTAGACCTGCAAGAAAAAACGTGCAAGCTGCATTACCTTCATCATCATCCCAGCCTATAAAAAAAAAAAAAATATCACAGGACAATTCACACCAATTGACCTAGTCCCAAAGTAAGCTTAGCAAAGCTTGTGTTATGGGTACTAGGCAACGGATAAACATACTTATATAGATAGATACATACTTAAATACATATTAAACACCCAAGACCCGAGAACAAACATTCGTATTTTTCATACAAATATCTGCCCCGACACGGGAATCGAACCCGGGACCTCAAGCTTCATAGTCAGGGTCTCTAACCACTAGGCCATCTGGTCGCCTATACAGGGTAATTTTTTAATAAGTGAACAAATTTTAATATGTAATACAGTGTCGTTAAAATAACAAATTTCAGTATTTTTCGTTATAATATTTATCACTTATTTTTTTTATTTTTCATTATAACTCGGCCAATTTATTGGATGAATTACTATGAACAACCCAAATTTCAAAATGTAAAAAAAAATCTCAAACAGATAATCGTGATCTATCAACGATACTGACGATACTGAATCACGTACGTGTATCAAAATTTGTGCACTGATTAAAAAATTACCCTGTATACGTCCCACTGGCAGGACACAGATCTCCTCTCAGTATGAGAGGCCTTGGGCCGTAGTTCCCACGGGGGCCCAGTGCGGATTGGGAACTTCAAACACAGCATTGAACTTCCTTCTCAGGTGTATACACCCTCCTCACGATGTTTCCTTCACCGTAAAGCTCATGGTAATTTACAAATGTACCTAAATACCACTACTAGAACCTGTTGCTACTG
Source organism: Archips xylosteana (assembly GCA_947563465.1). NCBI lineage: Eukaryota > Metazoa > Arthropoda > Insecta > Lepidoptera > Tortricidae > Archips > Archips xylosteana. The sequence goes on from OX387353.1 coordinate 22,485,229, forward strand.
AAAACTGACTCCCGCCGGCACTCGCGCGCCGTGGCCACGTCCGCTGCGAAAAATAGCCCCGCCGTCTCTCATCACTGCCACAACGGAGACAGAGACGGATGACGCTGCAGGCTGCACTATTGCCTATAATACGTGACTGGCATTGAAATTTGATCGACCGCTATTTTCACATCGACAAGACAGCCCTAGTACAGATGTAGTGCAAAATGATTTTCTATCTACAGATGTACCTATGTAGTGCAAAATGATTTTCCATCGGGAAAACTCGGATCTCAATCGGAATTCGATGGCACCCGAACTAATCAATGATTGTATTAAAGGAGTGACTTTTCATATCCATTAATATGGAACTTAATTGTTTAGTGTCAAATGTCAAAGTGAAAAATGTAAGATGGCTACACGGCTGTAAGATGGGTACTGAAGCTAATTGAGAGAGCACGATAAATACGAAATTTTCCGATAAAGTACGATGGAAAATCATTTTGCACTACATCTGTAATTGGTAGTATGCCCTAAAATGTATGTATAAGGTGCTAATGAAGTATAAGAAATAAGAAATTTATTTGATTTCTCCACCACCAAGTACAATGTTGGAACTTAATATTACAATAAAGTTGTAATTGGGAGTCTTGAGTGGGGGAGACTGGTGCCCGAACTAGGGAGATCCTGTGTGTCAGGTCACCAGGTCTCCTGCCCTCAGATGTCCGCAACTACTGAGTTACAGCAGAAAACAATATGCGTTACAAATTAAATTAAGAATATGAAATAGATTTTAACCATATTTCATAAGGATGTGTAAGTGTATGTGTGAGTGTGTGTGTGTGTGTGTGAGTGTGTGTGTGTGTGTGTGTGTGTGTGTGTGTGTGTGTGAGTGTGTGTATGCGTGCATGTGTGTGTGTGCATGCATGTGAGTGCGTGCGTGTGTGCGTCTACGTGTGAGCGCGCGAATGAAAGTGTCTGCGCGGTGCGCGTTGGAGCAATGCAAGATTAGGTTTAAATTGAATTCATAATAATGCTTGAAGCAGATTTTCTGTCGTATATGTTGAAGTGTTGAAGTATAAAATATATAAGGTTTGGTGACTTGTTTTGGAGTAGATTAAGCCATAGAAATATTGGTACCTAATTTGTTAGCACCCTATTCCTTTACCATCCTAAGGTTCAATGTCATTTGTACGGCTTGAAACATCAAAGGATATTTTCACTAATAATTTAATGTGACAATCAGCCTTATTGTTTGTATTCTGTTGTAGGAACTGTTATAAAGAATTACAAAGCACTTACTTAGTCGACTATAAATCTTAAAAGACTACCTAGAAATTAACTTTTTGATCAATTTTTTACCTAGTAGTTAAATCAGGATTTTACGTTCGTTGGCGGAAAATCTTAATTTGGCTACATTTGTTAGATACGCGGCATTAACCAATGCCAGTTACGCAGATTTTCTCTATGGGTGTTGTGCAGATACGCAGTATATACCAGTGCTAGTTACGCGGTATTGCACTATCTCCGACGAAAAGTCTTTTAGAATTACAAAACGTAGTCAATTATGACAATGATTTAACTTCGACTATATAACAGCTTAGGTTAGCTAAAGAACCTTGTGTTCTAGTTTCCGCATAATAAATTACATTTAATTTTTAATTATCTACTAGCTGTTGCCCTCGAATCCCGCGACTCCGTCTGCGAAGATTAGGGGTATAAAAATAACCTACGACCTATTCTCAGCCGTTCCAAATAAGAAAAATTTGACAAAATCGGTCAAGCCGTTTCGGAGGAGTTCCATAACAAACCGTGATACGAGATTTTTAGGGTTCCGTACCTCAAAAGGAAAAAACGGAACCCTTATAGGATCACTTTGTTGTCCGTCCGTCCGTCTGTCAAGACCCTTTTTCTCAAGAACTCGTGGAGGTATCAATCTGAAATTTATATCAAATACTCAGGTCTACTGTCCCTTAGAGCTGTGAAAAAATCAAACTTCTAAGCCAACGCAATCAAAAGATACAGCCGTTTATGCCGCAAATTTCCGCACATTTTCGAAACTCGCAAGGGAATCAAAACCTACAGGGTACTTCCCGTGAACTCAGAATCTTGAAATTTTGTACGAAGCAAGGTATTATAGCACAGATAAAGGAAAAATTGCGAAAAGTATGAATTTTTAACGCAATCAAAAGATAAAGCCTTTTATGCCGCAAATTTCCGCAAATTGTCGACACTCGCAAGGGAATCAAAACCTGCAGGGTACTTCCCGTGAACTCAGAATCTTGAAATTTGGTACGAAGCAACGTCTCATAGCACAGAAAAAGGAAAAATTGCGAAAAGCATAATTTTTTTTGCCTCTCTGTCTATATCAGTAACCAATCTACAATGATCCTACACTGCGCACATTTTGCTTAGGAGCAGGGGTTTGCTAAGACTGGATGTTTATAGATTCATATTTGTACGGAACCCTCGGTGCGCGAGTCCGACTCGCACTTGGCCGGTTTTTTTTATATGAGTTAGGCTATTTAGTGTCTTAGAGGAATTAAATCCATTTGACCTTTTGAATGATTCCTTATAGTTGAAGTAAATCAAAAATAACACCGAGTATTTGTAAAAATAATGAAGCTTTCTTTCAAACATCTGCGCACTTAACACATTCATCACCAAACTGTCTTTTACAGCCAAAATGACTGACAAAAGCCCTTAGATCCACCATCACCGCCATAATTTTCCATCTCACCACATAGAACCCGGGATCATTGTGCTCCGGCGCCATGAGCCATTGTTCACAAGTTGGCGGACCCAAGAAGTTGGAGGGGTCAACCCTATTACTCACCAGAAACAATGAGGCAGCCCTAGACAAATGCCTGTCCCTTACCTAACTTAGGGTTGCCAGAACTAGGCCAAAGTTCTCAAAAACAGATAAATATGTTTGTTACATACAAGTATTTATTTACAAGGTTGAATAGAACTTTTGAAGGGCACTTTCTAAATAATTACAACACATATATATTACAACACACATATATATTTTCACTGGTTTGATTGGTTATCACTATCACCCACCACACTACTTTTTATTTGCAATTTTGCATTCGAAAGCGATGTGCGCGTCTCGAACGCCATGGGAGAGCGAGATGGCAATAGCTTCTGATAAAAATATGTAAAAAAATACGTTGTATTGTAATTGTACACCACGCAAATTCCAAAAAAACCCTGGATACTGCCACCAAAAAACATCTACGACGAAATGCGATGTATTTTGTTGATAGATTTGTACGTTTACTGAGCATGGGACGTCATCCCCGGAGTGCGTCCCTTCCACTCAGTTTGTGTATGAGCCCAGCGAAATGTATGATGATTTGTCGGGAGGCCGTGGTTATGTTATTACTGCCCCGACAAATGTATGGGTGCGTAATATCGTAATATATTGTTATTTTCACGTGTCAGCCGCTACGGCCGATGTGATGGAGTTTAGAAATGTAATATTCGCTGTAAACCTTTATATTGCTGTATACCTTTGGGTTCGGCAAATAAATGCCATATTTCTGAGCCCCTCAGAACTAAAAAAGTTTTATTTTGGGATATGAACCTGGAGTGTAATCTTCAATTTTAACTCAACCTTTTTTAACCCCCGACACAAAAAAAAGGGTTTGAACGCTATGTAGTGTGTGTCTGTCGGTCTAAGCCGATTTGGATGCGATTTTTTTATTTTGGCGATGGCTCTTAGACATGTTTCATCAAAATTGGTTTTAAAGTTATCAGCTCTTTTGTTAACTGCGGAAGGGATCTTAGACGCATAATGGGCATTTACTTTTTCAAACATAATGTGTGACCAAATTGCGTTGGGGGTTTTTAATTTTTTTAATTTATAGTTATTGTAATAATGTTTTAAACTTTCGCGGCTTTTTTGTTTTTTATCGCGATTCTATCACTGGGGTCCATGCAGAATAGAGCGAAAAGGCAGCATTAAACGCTTGGAGATTAATCAATCGTATTTATAAATTTTCCGTGCTACCGTAGAAAAGTTGCAAAGCAAATATAAATTTAACGCGCGCGTTAAAAGGTATTCTATTTCAGAGAACGATGCGATATCGATAACATCGTGCCTTCTATTTTCCTATGAGTCTTGAGGGGAGGATGAAAGCCGTGGCGGCCTAGTGGTTTTACCTGTAGTCTTTCAAGCACTGGGTCGTGGGTTCGAGTCCGGGCTCGCACCTCTTAAGCACTCTCTTGAAGGAGTAAATAGATGTCCCCCAAACTTGTTTGTTCCGCGTATCAATATTTCCATTCGCATTTATTCCCAAATGATTTTTTTCTCACTATGGTTTTTTATTGATCCTTATTTTCACAGTCGCGTTTTTTACCCACTTTAATCGACATAGAAACATAGGTAGGTTTAGGTTATGTTAAGTTTGCATCGGCCCGAAGGGCCAGAAGCATACAGAAGAAGGGGATATGTATTACAATACCGAAGTACGCTAGACCGAATGTATTAAAACATCGAATGGGTCAAAAGACCGACACGATTTTTTTCTGAAACCGTTAACTTTTTAAGATTATTATAAAATAAACCTAACCTAACCTAATGGGTTCTGTATGATGCCGTTTTAATAAATTCTGAGAAGTTTACGGTTTCAGAAAAAAATTGTGTCGGTCTTTTGACCCATTCGATGTTTTAATAAATTCGGTCTTGTGATTTGTAATACATACAAAAAAAGTTTTTTTTTTTTTTTTTTTTTTATTTAGCCACAATTTACATAAATATTAACTAAAAAATATTTTCGCCAAACTGCTAAGCAGTTTGTTGGCGAATACAGCACTCTTTTTTTATAAACTAGTACTTAAAATAGACTATAAAGCTTATACCTAAAACAAGTTAAACATAAACACACAAACATACAATATTTGCGGGCCCTAACTTTCACTTTCTTTAATGAAGGTATCCATCAAACACGCCTTTACTTTAGATTTAAATATATTTTTCGTTTCACACTCGTTCTCCGATATGATTTTGTTGTAAATGCGTGGTATCAGGTACCTTCTTGTTCTTTGTCCGTAGTAATTATTAAGTGATCTCGGTTCAACAAACATTTTACGTGACGATGTTTTTCTAAAATTACGGTTATAGATTTTACTTATCTTATATGTTGGGCATTTATACTGATCCACAGCCAATAAGTACCTACACTTAACATGTACAGGTAACACATTACATCGGAGAACTGATCTAGTTACTCTCGTGAAGTTCCAGATCCGCACCGGGCCCGCGTGGGAACCAAACCCAAACCGTCTCATTCTGAGTGCCCCGTGCCCATCAGTGGGAAATAAACCGAGATGATGATGATCTCCACGAAAGAGCCACGCGGTTTATTTGTAAAACATGACTTTCCATGCCAGTAAGATCAGGGCTGGCGTACTAGTCCCGACTTGTCTATTTTTCGCATTCGTTCGTTTGACGAATGGCGGTGCAATCGCATGCAGGCTTTACTGGGATATCCTTGCTCACTCGTTGTCAATCGTATACTCGTACACTATTATTTCCTTTAGTTTTTGAGGAGAAATTGAAAACCCTGAAACACCGGATAATTGTAGACGGTGTATGTGAAATTGTTTGTTATTTTTGAAGGTAATCTATGTTGTAGAATATATTTATCTCAGTAACGAGTGTTTTCATGTTCCTTTATTTCGATAGCTACATTGATTATCCAAATTTAATAACAACCGATAGCGATCGAACTGTTAATCAGTGCTATTATTCTCTCACACATGTACGCACGCACGCACCCACACAAATGAATAAATATGACAAGCGAGGGTCTAAAAATGTTAAAAATTATATGCGTAATTTTTGAATAGAGCCGAACTGCCAGCCTTCTAAAACTCCAAAGCATTTAAAACCACCAAAATCTTCTAAGGTGAACCAAATTACTCAATTCCAAATGCACCCTCAGATCCCGTAATGACCCTCAAATCCACGATGGACCGCTCGCCTCTTCACACCTCAACGGGTTGGACCTTTCCACTCCACACGTCCCAAATACCACGACGATCCTCCAAGTATTTGGAACAAGTATTTTAAAAATACTTACTGTTAAACCAACAATATGGTCGTGTCATCATTTCTGGCGAAAGACGTCCACTGCTGAACATAGGCCTCCCCCAAGGTTCGCCAAACATTGTTGCTCCATCTTGTCGAAGTCCTACACAGGGTCTTAAAATCCTTGGACGCCGTTTGAGAACCTTTAGCCCCATTGGCCATCAGTTCTGCAAGGTCCCTTGTTCACTGCCACTTGGGGCATATGTACTTGAAGTATATGTATGAACTTTGTGACAAGTCAATTGTGACAGTTTTTTTTTCTTAAATTTTTAATTATACCTACAATAAATTATTCTGATTCTGATATAAGCCTCGCCGTGGACTTTTCAAAGACACAAATTATTATATATTATACTTTGCAAATACAGGGGTCTAGGCTCCAAATATGATTTTGTCCCATTCGGTGTCGAGACCCTTGGTCCGTGAGGTCCTAGCGCCATAAGGCTTTTTAAGGAAATAGCAAAAAGGTGAGTCGACATCACAGGAGACCGAAGAGCTGGCAGCTACCTCGGACAAAGAATTAGTCTAGCTATTCAAAGGGGGAACGCTGCCAGTATCTTCGGAACCTTGCCTAAAGGGACTCCTTTTAATAATGTATTTTAGTTATTTACTTTAAAGGGTGCTCGCGAGGAACCCGCATAACTTTACCAGCGTATAGCTGAGGTCGTAATGATTAAAAAACATTATATAAACATAGGTCGAATTATGCTTTTTAACTTTTTATTTTTTCATACATAATAAATACGCAATCCCAGCACCTCCACCACTTTCATAGTAAAATTTAAACATAAAAATGGAAATATCTCAAAAACTAGGCATTATTCGACCTATGTTTACATAATGTTTTTTAATCATTACGACCTCAGCTATACGCTGGTAAAGTTATGCGGGTTCCTCCCGAGCACCCAGTATTATATTTTTCAAGGTTTTTAGTTTTAGGTTAATTGTTCTAGTATATATAATTTTTTTATATATTAGACGTATAAAATTAATGACTACATCAAGGACAGGGATGTTTGGAAATGATTCCCATCCGCATTCTCAAACCCTGGCTTCAAGTACAGCTTCTGTATTGAGTACTTTAGATGTATGCAATAGTAGAAGCAGTATAGCAGAAGACCTGTTTTGAAAAATATACCTTGTTGAGTTTCTTGCCGGGTTCTTCTCAACAGGGTTTCCCGAACCAGTCGTAGATTCTTCGATACGAAGTGCTTATCATAGCCTAAATTAAATGTGGACTAGACTATTTTGGCTTTGACTTTGAAATTCCGGAAATCTTACCAAATTCTCACGAGCATTCCTAAAAATTAAATCATACCTAGTTTTATTTTCATTGTATGAAGAACATCTTTGTTTCGCTGCCAAAACTTTAGCAAGTATTTTTCCCTCCTTCCGATACTCGTGGCCCCGTAACGAAAATATGACTGTATTCGTTCCGTTCCGCCGGACCCCGGGGCCATTGATTGATGGGTCAGTGATTACGGAACCCTTTGTAGCTAATAGCCGTGGGATCAATTCCGTTTGTTGCCAATGCGGCCACTTAAGTATTTAGGAGTCCACAAATATCAACAAGTATTCGATAGCAGTTTGAAAGCGGTTAATGACATCCATAACTACTTAAGAGTTCATATACTTACTGCAAAGAAATGGAATTTGCTCCCGTCGTCTGTTTGTATTTCCAGTGAAACTAATTTAAATGCCAACTAACTAATTTAAAGGCCGACCAAAACGTTTAATCTCAAAGCCTTACTACCTACTCCTTACATGCGTTTGTAAACAGGAAACATACCTATAATATATTATAACCTTACCAATAATGTCCTTCTTTTACAAGTGGCAAGCTTTTATTTACCTTCACCAGTCCCGTTGTCTGTGTGTCATCAAATCTTGCATCTAAAATATGACCCACTTCTCGATTTTCGATTGAGTTGGATTTTTGCTTGCATAAATAAGTAAATCGAATGACAATGCAATACCTATGATAATGTAGCTGAAAGGTGCCGATAGGAATTCTGTAATAAAACTACACAACCACATCTAGTTCGGGCTCGTTTGATTCGTCTTGACAAGTACTTTAGACCTAGATGGTAACCAGGAGCAAAAAGTATAATCAGCATAAAAAAGCTTCTATTAAAAATAGATAATTTATTGAATCAGGCGTTACTTTGCGGAGGTCCATATCGATGAACTGAAACAATTTCTTTGCTCACCCGCGACCTTATGATAGATACGTTTATATCAAGAAATGTGTGTTCATGCAATTGGCATTGATCACTTTTTTACAATGTGGTCTAATTCCAAAACCATTTCGAGGAATAGGGTTATTAAATCATTTTATAACATTTTAGTAAAAAAATACTAAATGATCGTATGTATTTTTGCAAAATAATGTTTGACCTTTGTTTGACCTTTCTAGTGGCCTTAAACTTTGAAATTTTTTGCAAGAAGAAAAAAAAGCCGTCCGTCTAGTTTCTCTATACCTACTATTCTCTGTCACTTCGACGTAGTTATTATCTGTCAGTTTAAGGATACTATTTTGAAAAACATTCATCGCGTTTTTCATATTTTAATAATGGATTATACAGGAAGTATTTCATTCCTACTTGTGGAAATGATTCTGTCAATAGCCCAAACAAATTAATTGTTCGCATTAGAGAAGATTTACGAGATAAGTAGTGCCGCGAAGTTATTGTGGTGTATTTCAAAGTTTACAAGATGTACTTATGGTTGCGATTGTTGATGTTGTTATTTTAATGTAAGTATGGATAAATCCGCCAAAGAACTTTTGAGGGAACACTCCTGACCATTTTATTTTATACGTACAAAAAATATTATAATAGCCGTTTAAATCGTTTTTTGTACCTATTCTCTTGGAAGAATCGGAAACTTTAGTGTTATTGTTATTGTAATGTAAAGTGACATTGTCAGATGACAACTAACCATCGATTGTGATACATTTTTTTTTGTTTTTATGTCTGTGGTTTATACACAAATTCTGCCGCGGCATGTACTTTACGAGAAGTCGTATCTCAAATTAACAATAAATTATAAAAAAATATTGGAGTGATGAATTGCTGTAATATTTAAATTAGATCCTTGAAATGCTCTATATTTTCGATAAAAAAAATAAAAAGGGGGGTTAGAAAAAATTAACAATCCCAATTCTTCCACCTCCACACTGTACGAACACACACAAATCATGAAATCACACTAACCAATCTATCACCACCACCACACTAACGAACATCAAGTATTTTTTCCTCACTGTTTTTTAATGATACTAACAGTTTCGTGTTGTCCCCAGCTCCGCCTGACTGCGCGCAAGACGAGCTGTCGTGCGGGCAGTACGTGTGGAACAAGACGTACTGCTACTCCGCGCACTACCGCTGCGATATGCACGTCGACTGCTTGGACGGCACCGACGAGGCCGACTGTAGTAAGTACTTCTTCTTATAGTGCCTCATTCTTGAAGGTTAGCAGTCAGCTCTCTAATAGTGCCACTTCATTCTTGAAGGTTAGGTTAGGTTAGTCAGCTCTCTAAATCTCGTCCTGTCCATAGCCAACTTAAATAGCTGCTCTACAGTCTTGATGCCGGCCCATTCTCTTACGGAGCCATGACATTTTGTGTCTTCCGACCTTACATTTTCGGGCAATTATTCCCATCAAGACGGGAAAAGACAAAAGAGAATCAATAGTTCAGAATTTAGAATTGTATTTTTCTGTAAGGTCTGCCGTGTCGCAATGGTTTGCAGGAGGCGATATCGTTGGTGTCGGAGAATATGGCCCAAATGCGCAACATTTCTTTATTTTATTGTCCGAACAAGTTTAAACCTTCATTCCCATTCGCTGAAGAAGTTACTTTCATTAACAAAGACGGGCTGTCGTGCGGGCAGCAAGTGTAAGACGTATCTAGTGCCATCCACAAAGACGCAGGGATTCGTCAACATTAGACGTTAATACATTGCAATAAGAGCCACGTCACGCGTCATCATGAATAATAATAATAATAATAATAATAAATCTTTATTAAATTTTACATTTAGGTACAATTAGATAACTTATAGACTAAAATATTTTAAATTAGAACAAAAACAGTTATGTATACCTGAACTAGGAAAATTCCTGTGTTTCAGGTGTAAGAGAGCTAACAAAACTTAACTTAAATATTAAACTACATGCAAAAGGAACAAAATCATTTAGGACAATTTAAATTGTTTTAAGTAATTTAAGTAACCAACTAACTAATAGAATTATCTAACTAACTGAACTAAACTATGTTTATTTTAGAACAACTAATAATAGTTCTGTATCTTCATAGGACATGTGTTGAAGTGCTTCTTGAAGAATTTTCTTAGTTTGGATGTAATTAAGCGCATAAAACTCAACTTTGGCGTTTAACCTGTTATAAAGGAATGGTGCCAGGAATGCATGAAATCTGGAGGAGAAAGGGTGTTTCTTATTTAATTTTGGTGGGTAAACTATATCCTTACGTCGCTTATTAGTAGTTTCAAAATTAATTGAATTGAATGACTCGATATAACTGCTACTCCGCGCACTGTTGCTGCGATATGCATGTCGACTGCTTGGACGGCACCGACGAGGCCGACTGTAGTAAATAACCTTTAAACTTTTCAACGCCAACGACACATATAGGTGTCACAAAGTACATTGGCAAAGTGATCTTGACACAATGAAATAAGATTCAAAGCAGGTTTACGTTTTGTCGAGGCGCGGCGTTGAAAGGGTTAATAAACTTTCGTTTCACCTGCAATATTCATATTTTTAGGCTATGGTCTCCTTTCAACTAACAACAAAATTATTACTAATTGTCTCAAATGTGTTTAGTATTTATAACAAAACTGACTAGGTTATTATTAGTTTTAGTAAGCAAACGAAGTATTAAGAAACCATCATTTTCCTCAAAGTGTTTTTTATCAACCCACAGAAACCTCGCATTTCTTCGAGATGGAAAACCTTTGTAACCTCAAAACGTCTTCATAGTTAAAACTGAAGCATTAAGGTTCGGCCATACCGCTGCTTAAAATACGGAAACGTTACGGAATCGCAGTGACGTGCCGTAAACGTCAGAGTTTACCGCATGCTCTCCATAGTAAAGTTGTGACGTTTACGGTGCAACACTGCGATTCCGTAACGTCACCGTTTTTTAAGCGGCGGTTTGGTCGCACCCTTATATTATTTAATCCGCGGCATTTCTACAATGCTAACTTCGCGTAACCTCCCGACTAAGTTGCTTCGCGGTGCCGAAAAGCCGATTCTAGTACACTCGACGTCATTATAAGTTTCCATCTCGAGCCCCAACTAAGTTTCATAATCCAGTTAACCCTCTAAACATTCTAAATCGAATCATCAATCACAAACGCTTATAAAGTTGCCCACCGCATTCAAACCGAGCCGGCTGTATTGGGATCGTATTAAAAGTTCTGCGGGCTGGAGCCAGCTCGCTTCAGAGTCCTACGTGTGATCATTCATTACCTAGCCGTGTTGAGACATACACAACACTAAAACACACCGGCTTATTTTAAAAAAACCGGCCAAGTGCGAGTCGGACTCGCGCACGAAGGGTTCCGTACCATTATCTATAGAAAATTGCGGTTTACGATTTATGACGTATTAAAAAAAACGAGGTACTACATCTCGTTCAAACCAATTTTCGGTGGAAGTTTACATTTTTTTTTTTTTTTGATTTATTTGCTAAACAGAAAAAAGAAACGATATAAAATTTTACAACTATGCAACGAGCAAAACCATACTAAGGTTTAACTGCCGTTGAATTCACTCGCAAAGATAAGTAGGTAATTTATAGTAATTAATCAATCATGCACGATTTAACTTTAGTAATGTACATCATATATTTTTTTAAGTTTTATCATTCTCTTATTTTAGAAGTTACAGGGGGGGGGGGGGGGGCACACATTTTACCGCTTTGGAAGTGTCTCTCGTGCAAACTTTTCAGTTTAGAAAAAAATGATATTAGAAACCTCAATATCATTTTTGAAGACCTATCCATAGATATCCCACGCGTATGGGTTTGATGAAAAAAAAATTTTTGAGTTTCAGTTCTAAGTATGGGGAACCCCCAAAATTTTGTTTTTTTTATTTATGTGTGAAAATCTTAATGCGGTTCACAGACACACACATCTACTTACCAAGTTTCAACAGCATTTCGGAAAAAAAGTGGCTGTGAGATACGGACGGACAGACAGACAGACAGACATGACGAATCTACAGGGTTATTTTTAATTCACTGACATCCTCTTAACCCTGAATTCCTAACACTCAAACAAATATTTTTTGTTTTACGACTTTTTAAAATTAAGCACTTTTTTTCCCATACAAATACACAGAGTATCGTAAAAATAAGAGGAAATCTCAAATTTTCAAAACGTTATTACACCAAAAATATTAAGTTATGACAAAAGCCGTAAAACAAAAAACATTTGTTTAAGTGGTAGGAGTTTAGGGTTAAAAGGATGCTAGTGAATTACAAATAACCCTGTATAAGGGTTCCGTTTTTTGTCATTTGGCTACGGAACCCTAAAAATGGTCTGCGAGTCTGACTCTCTATTTTTAGGTACAGACGAGGAAATTGAATTGCGTACCATGATGGAACCATTTTGTTGTCAATGTCAAGTTGACATTTCCTACATCTGCCAAAAAAATCATCGGGAAATTGACTGTGAAGAGGTTGCACCCTACTACGGGATTCAGTTTCCTCGACTGTATGTCAAATATAGAAAGAAAAGAAAGAAAGAAAGAAAAACATTTATTCGTGACAAAGAAAAAACAAATACAAAAAGAGGAATTGGAAACAGATAATACTTAATAAATATACGACGTGAACAACAGCCGTAACTACATTTATAATAATAGTGTTAGCAAAGCCCTGCTTCTAAGTAAGATACGCAGTGAGGGATCATTTTGTATTGGTTAGTCGGGACCTGCCTTCCGTCCGCAGCTTCGCCCGCTATAAATTAATTTTCCCGTAGGAATAGGTATTATCCCGCGGTAATAAGTAGCCTATGTCACTCAGTGATAATGTAGCTTTCTAACGGCAAAACAATTTTTGAAATGTGTCCCGTAGTTTTTAAGTTTATTCGTTACATACAAAAATACAAATCTTTCCTCTTTATAATATGGGTTGGATCCTGAAAGCCTTACTTGCATTTAGCCTTGGCATTCAAAACGTCTCAGTAGTACACTGACCAAGTATGCAAAATGACTTGTTTATCTAATGACATGATTACAAAATTGTCTAAGTTTCAATAAGACTTTCTAGCAAAACGTCTAAAACGTGAAATGTACAAGTAGGCAGAATGACTCAATATTGTATAAGGTCTTGATTGTATTATATTGGTAATGAAGTTTATCCAGACCATTTACCTATTGAAACGTTGTGACATTAAGTCGTTTTACAGCCAAGTCATTCAGTCTACTATGTCTTATAACCAATGAGGGCGTTTTATACACCAAGACATTTTGCAACGCGGACAAATGTACAACTAAGGTGCTCTGCTCGCCAAGGCTATTTAGCATTTGCAAGTAAGACCTTCAGGACCCAACCCTATAATATTAGTGTACTTAGATTGATGTAGCGGCCACAGTAATAAAAATCGGTGAAAATTTCAAGTATCTAGTCAATGCCATTATGAAGGTAAGAAGTAAGGTCGAAGCATAAGGTCCAAACATTACCTACATATCCACATAAATTTAGTATGTTTTTCATAGACATACAAACTTATTTTAGCTACTTTTGTATCATCTTTAGTACCTAGGCGAATTCACTCACTCTTGTCCGGTTTTTTCTTTACCGATCGTGATTTACAGTTTTCATGTAAATCTGTGTCCCAGAAGTTCTCAGACGGCGCCGCGAGGCACGAAGTTTGTTCCCAAATTCTAATGGGAGTGTGGAGTAATGTTTAAATTTAACACCGAAAACAAAAGCAGTACCCCTGAATAAGTTTCCGGAGGAAAACATCAGCGGGTATCACTCGAATGCTAACGTTATCGTTCGCGCGCGAAACGGCATCAAAACTCGATTCCTTTGCAATAACGACTCGAATTTACCATCCCACAAAGTGACATATTTCATAAGAAAGTTAGATTTATTTCACCTCCGCGCCTGCCAATACTACTCTCAATAAAAAGCTCTTACACGTGCATTATTTTCCAGAAGAAAAATCGCGAAACTTCAGCTCTATATTGCTTGGGAAGTTGGTCGCGGACAGACGGAGTTTTAATAGAGTGCAATTATAGCGATCTCATAGCAAACTCGCTAGCGGATTGAAAAGGTGGACGATTTGTCGGAGTTTGTTCTTTTGTTTACGAAGTGAGAAGCAATCGAGGTCGAATTAAAGATGTATCGGCCTATCCATCGCCTCAACAATTCCATTCCCGGGGATTGCATTGTTCCCGCGCCGGGAGATTTGCCTCCGATGTTTTCGACGTTCTATTTGCCTGGAGGAAACGACTTCATCTGCCGCGAACGCAATACACTTTTGTTTTTGTTCGACGGGATTACATTTAGACATCCCGTTTGATATTAGCGTCGCCGAGCAACCTGCGGTGTGAGCACCCAAAATATTAATTAGCGTTTTCTTTGTCGGGCATTTCAATCTCTCGTTTCGTTCACGCCAATTTGGTTACTCACTTTCAATTATTGTCAAGCTCTTCAAGGTTGTTACTGAACAGGTGATATACACTTTTGACTTCATCTGTATTTTCCATCATCATCATCATTTCAGCCGAAAGACGTCCACTGCTGAACATAGGCCTCCCCCAAGGCTCGCCAAACAGATCGGCCCTGCGCTATCCGCATCCAATGCGTTCCCGCTTCCTTAACCAGGTCGTCGCTCCATCTTGTTGGAGGCCTACCTACACTGCGTATTCCGGTCCGCGGACGCCACTCGAGAACCTTTCGGCCCCATCGGCCGTCAGTTCTACGGGCGATGTGCCCTGCCCACTGCCACTTAAGTCTAGCGATTCTTCGAGCTATGTCCGTGACTTTAGTTCTTGCGCGGATTTCATCATTTCTAATGCGATCCCGCAGAGAAACTCCAAGCATAGCCCTCTCCATCGCCCTCTGAGTGACCTTGAGCTTCCTTATAAGACCCATCATTAGCGGCCACGTCTCAGTGCCATAAGTCATCACTGGCAACACACACTGGTCAAAGACTTTTGACTTTTGTTATTTTCCATCAGAGGTTGAATAATTATGAATAATTAAAAATAGCATCGTGGTTATTTGCGTTGTATAAAGAACACCCATGCAAAGTTTAATTTCTCTAAACTTAACGGTCAAGTTTTTGAGATTTTACATGAACCTCGTGAGAATATCGGATTAAAAAGTAGCCTATGTGTAATTTGAAATAATTAAATATTTTTTTAATTGCGCGGGTATGTATTACAATACCGAAGTACGAAAGACCGAATGTATTAAAATATCGAATGGGTCAAAAGACCGACACGATTTTTTTCTGAAACCGTAAACTTATCAGAATTTATTAAAACGGCACCATACAGAACCCATTAGGTTAGGTTAGGTTTGTTTTATAACAATCTTAAAACGTTAACGGTTTCAGAAAAAAATCGTGTCGGTCTTTTGACCCATTCGATGTTTTAATACATTCGGTCTTTCGTACTTCGGTATTGTAATACATACCCAATTGCGCTGTTAGTATAAAGAAGTGACATGTAAAAGTGCCCTTTACCGACTCATCATCATCATCGCAACCTACCTCTATATACGTCCCACTGCAGGGCACAGGCCTCCTCTCAGAATGAGAGGGCTTGGGCCGCAGTTCCCACCCAACGCCGTACGTACCAGACGTAGTTACCGCCTACTTACAGAATAAACATTTTGATTTTGTTTTAAGACGTTTTTCATAAAACACATAAATCCTGTCAAGTGCGAGTCGTACCTATATGAAGGGTTACGTACTTCCGTACAATGTTTTATGAATGGTTCAGTAAAAAACCATGAAGATCGATTTAAAAACGCTGAAAAAAGGACGTTTCTCGTACGACGACCCTCTTTAATTTTTAACTTTATCTTATTTTTAGTATTTGTTGTTATGAGTATAGCGGCCACAGTAATACAGGGTTATATGTAATTCACTGACATCCTCTTAACCCTGAATTCCTATCACTTAAACAAATGTTTTTTGTTTTAAGACTTTTTAAAATGGAGCACTTTTTTTCCATACAAATAAATAATAATAAATAAATACTTCTAACACAACTTCGTACTCTATGATTTTTACGATAGTATGATTTTGTACATACTCAAATTCGACGGCGGGGCCACGCGCCGCGGTGGTGGCGGGCAATGAATGAACGACTTACACGGCACAGAGTATCGTAAAAATAAGAGTTAGTCTCAAATTTTCAAAACGTTATTACACCAAAAATATTAAGTTATGACAAAAGCCCTAAAATAAAAAAAAACATTTGTTTAAGGGTAGGAGTTTAGGGTTAAAAGAATGCTAATGAATTACAAATAACCCTGTATACATAATCGCTGAAAAGAAGTGTCTAATTTTTACCGTTCAAGAGATCGAACCTTGTGACAGACGGAAAGACAGTGGAGTCTCAGTAATTCCCGTTGACACCCCTTGGGTACGATACCAAAATAAAAATTATGCAAAAAGCCTTCCATTTTTATGATACCAATGAAGGTATTATGCGCTAAAAAGCCAGAACTACTCTCATTTCGAGGCAAAAGTATGTCTCGTAAAATAGATCCTTATTTAGTTCCGCGTGCATTAGAGGTGCAAATCCTTTGACAAGAGAGCCGGCGTTGGCGTCGAGGCAAAGCCGGCGATTCCGGAGGATTGACTCAATTTCGCACCCCACACATACCCTGCACCCGACCAGACATATCTGACCCCTCGAACTTGCCCTCGGGGAAAGAAAACACCCGGATAACCGGCCAGCGGGAGTTCAACCGCGCTGGACTCTAGTTCTTTGTGTGACCAAAGGTACGAGGCATAAAAATAGTAGGACCTAGTTTGGTCTAAATTTGCATTTAATCTAGAATGGGAAGGCGTTGCATGTTATTGGGACGTGGTCATTCCTTTTTTGGGGAGGTGAATCGTGCATGTAGAAAATTGCTTTTTTAAAAGTCAAAAGTCTTATTCTGTCCCTATAGCATTTTACAAAAAAAAAACGGAGATGGCGGAATGATTGAACCGTTTTGACCGTTTTGGCATTTTGTGAAGAATAGGAAGAGGTTGAAAGAAAAAGGGGAGGCCTTAGCCGAGGAATGGAATATTCTATAGCGTTCATTTGCAAATATTCCAGCGAATTGATGGTATAACAGGAGTATGGACAGGTCAGGCCATTTTACCTTGCAGATAGGAGCGAAAATTGACAAAAATTTTCTTCTATATGCGAAGTCATCACAATCAGTGTTGCTATCACTATAGCCACTATTACACGGAGAGCCATTTTGAAAATACGCGTATGTTAACCACGAAACACTACAATTGTAGCACGAGAAGAAATTTAATGGTGTGTGTGAAGTTCCCAATCCGCAATCCTGCAATGGGACGTAAAATATAGACTGGGATGATGATGATAATAATAAAATGGAATATTGCTAAGAAAATACTTGAGCAGACGCTTGTGTGGATAATTCAATTGACTGAGTTTAAAAGACTTCTAAAACAATCTTCTTTTGATCTAACTAGTATTTACCCTCAAACGTTTCGTTAGAAAATTAAACGTTTTTCTAAAATTAAGCATCTCAGTTGTTCTAAAGTCAGACTCAATATGCAGAAATGAAGATTAAAACTAGTAGTTAAATTGGAAGGTTCAAAGGAACAGCATGCAACTGCGGTAAGTGAATAACAGTTAGTTAGCAAACATTTACTATTCTGTTTCGGAGCAAATGAGTAATATTTGCTCCCGAAGCATGAACCGCCCGCCGGCGGCGTAGAACTATGCGGCGTGGTCATAATGCACAGAGATAGGTAAAGAGGAAGAATTATAGGTAACGCCACGTGAGTTGGGCGAATGATTACACACACAGCTACATATAGTACTGATTGCAAAAAAGGTAGTGAATGAATGAAATGAATGAAAATGTGCGTTATATGATCTTATGATGAAATACTTACGCAATGCTATGCATATTATAATTTTATTTTTTGATATAACCTATTTTTGAAATAAAACAATTTGAAACTGATAAGAAATATTCGCAAAAAAAAATCGCCATTGGGTGGAGCTCCGTCGTAGCAGTTGGACTAACTATAGTCAGACCAAAAGGACAAAAATACTTATATTTGGCGATGGCCCAGGGTGCTAAATTTCAGGGGGGCGATCGGTGTTGGCGGGATGCTTACCCCGCCAAACTGGCACTCGATTTTGATTTCCTTGAGTGGGCGCCACAATATTCTTGCCCGGGGTGTCAGTGGTCGTAACGCCGGCACTGTATTTAAGTATGTAATGTATCTATCTATATAAGTATGTTAATCCGTTGCCTAGTACCCATAACACAAGCTTTGCTTACTTTGGAACTAGGTTAATTGGTGTGTATTGTCCTGTGATATCTATTTATTTTTGGCATCATCATCATTCCCCCTTAAAATATTATATTCCAGCAAAAATAAGATACTGGTAGTTTAATTCTTAAATCCTTAAACTAATATTTAGTTTCGCAAAGTGAGAAAACAAATTTTATCAGTTCTCAGAAGGAAAACCAGGTTGTTTCAGAAATACGTAAATGAAAATGAATTGTTATTCAACGGGCATGTTTCGAGGCCGTTGCGTTGTTTTCAATTAACGAGGTATTTTTAACCTTTTGGGTTCGGCTGCCGTTAAATAGACCTCAATTACGGTAAAATTTGAATAATCGGTATCGTGAATTTTAAGTTAATTTCACGTCGTATTTTTTTTATTAAAGGTAAAAGGTTTCACATTTATTATTAGTTGGAATTGCAGAAATTTTAAAAGGTAAAGGTTTTCATCGGGTAATTTAGTCGTGAACTCGTGGTGATCTAGTGGTTAGACCTATGGTTTCTCAAGCAGAAGGTCGTGGGTTCGAAACCCGGCTCGCACCTCTGAGTTTTTCGGAATTTATGTGCGAAATTACATTTGAAATTTACCATGAGCTTTACGGTGAAGGAAAACATTGTGAGGAAACCTGGATACACCTGCGAAAAAATTCAATGGTGTGTGTGAAGTTCCCAATCCGCACTGGGCCAGCGTGGGAACAACGGCCCAAGCCCTCTCATTCTGAGAGGAGGTCTTGCCCTGCTACATATGTCCCAAGTATATAGGCTGGGATGATGATGATGACTGCTAGGTATAGATTTCCGAGCGAATCCGTTGATGTAAGCTGTACCGTGTTCAGTTGTGCATAGATTAATGGTTTGTTTCGTGTCAGATGAGGCGTGTCTCACACACAACTACACATACATATTACAATCACACAGCCTACAATATCGAGAATCAATTATACCTTATAGTCAATCATAGACGTCACAGGGGACCGAGGAGCTGATAGCTTCCTCGGAAAAAGAAGCTTAGCTATGCAAAGAAGGAACGCTGCCGGTGTCTTCGGAACCATGCCTGGAAGGCATTTTTAGGGTTTCGTACCTCAATAGGAAAAACACGGAACCCTTATAGGAGCACTTTGTTGTCCGTCCGCCCGTCTGTCAAGACCCTTTATCCCGGGAACGCGTGAAGGTATCGAGTTGAAATTAAAACCATATGCTCAGTGTCATATTTTGTTATCCATCACGAATCAGGTTCGTAGTGATATGGTATCAATTATAAATAATAAATAATAATAAATAAATATCACGGGACAATTCACACCAATTGACCTAGTCCCAAAGTAAGCTTAGCAAAGCTTGTGTTATGGGTACTAGGCAACGGATAAACATACTTATATAGATAGATACATACTTAAATACATATTAAACACCCAAGACCCGAGAACAAACATTCGTATTTTTCATACAAATATCCGCCCCGACACGGGAATCGAACCCGGGACCTCAAGCTTCATAGTCAGGGTCTCTAACCACTAGGCCATCTGGTCGTCGTCTACCAATTGCCAAGTGAGCGTTAGGTGCACTCCACGTAATTTGAATTATCACACGGTGCCCCTCTTTACCCTCTACGGGACCCACTTTATGAACCCCTGCACCGGGCTCTCCGGTCGTCTAAAACCTACAAAGACTTACATGCACTGCAGTTTGCATGTATTATCCAAACGTTCTAGATAGTGTATTGACACAAAGGCACACTGAGCCGACGCTCGAGGCACCCTCAAAGCCTTCACTTAAACTTTGTATGGAAACCACATTATCTGCGAACTACACGCCCGTGTACATACACACATATAGTTGTGTCCCGCGCCGGGCACTCGCACGGTAATAGGGTTGCCAGATGGTCGAGGTTTGGTGGGATTTAGCTCCCTTTGCGTGTTCTATAAGATCTACAACGGGGAATGCTCTGAGGAACTCTTTGACCTCATTCCAGCTGCGGGGTTCCATTACAGATCCTCCCGTCGTAAGCGTTCATTTCATCGACATCATGTTGACGAATGGCAGTCTTCGACGGTGCGAACTTGCAAAATCTGGAAAGAGCTTCCCGCTGGGGTCTTCCCATAGAGTTACGACCTGGGTGCCTTTAAGAGGCGAGTGTACAATTTTCTGCAGGGCCGACAACGCACTGGTATCGCGTTAAGCGCTGCGAGTGTCTATGGACAGTGGTATTCATTTAACATCAGGTGACCCACTAGTTCGTTTGTCTGGCTTCACTAACATAAAAAAAAAATCTCCCGAATTTTTGTGTCCTCCCGCCTCCCGAAAAAGTAAAAAAAATCTCCCGAAAAAACAATTTCATTTTATACAACAGTAACTGGTGCCCGCGACTTCGTCCGCGTTAATCATTGATGCTCGGCTCCTATGTCGTAGCATGATGTTATATAGCCTTCCTCGATAAATGGACTATTCAACACAAAAATAATTTTGACACGCGAACTACAGCTATCCTCGCTCTGGTCGGGTGGCTAAACATCTTGTGTCATTATGGCTTGTTTTAGTACCTCGTTGAACAATCTATACTATTGTTGATTATTGATAATAATAATAATATAGGCAATGAGAAAATAATTTTCGGTTTTTCTTTTCGTTGTATTTATTTATGTAGATAAAGATACATGGGTCTATAATGACTCCCATAAAATTTTTGTTCCGAATTTTCAAGACCATAACGTTTTCTGTCATAATTTTTCTTTGTCATATTATCGGAAGTCATAATATTAAACAACATAAATTGGAGCTACGATTTTCTTAAGTCATAATTATTGTAAGGACTAATAAGTAAACTCATATCATTCAGTGTCAAGAAGCATCACACTTCATAATATTAAAGGTACTAAAGTCACTCATAATAATTATTGCAAGGTCTTTTTTCGCAGGTCATAATTATTTTAAGGCACAATATTACTTTGTAATAACATTCAATGTCATGGTTGTATGACATTTCATAATATTAAAGGTAATAATCCTTTTCTGTGCTGTCATAAAAAAAATACCTAACATCGAAGGCTAAGGCGGGAGCTACGCTTCCGCTTCGCTCCCGCCTTAGCCTTCTGAACCTAACCTGTCCGAGTCGCTTCTGCCCTGAAAGTCTTGCTCGCTCGCTTCGCTCGCTCGCTGCCAGCGATATGTCTTACAATGTTTCTGAATAATTATCAATGTTCCTTTGGATGTTATAGAATTCAATGTAGATGGTTAGTGCATTTTAGGTAATGAAAAATTATGACTAAAAACAATTATTACTTTAAGATATATGCCCTATAACGTTTCTGAATAATCAACGATATTCCCTTAAATATTATTGATATCAATATTATGACTTTTTAAAGTTATGATCAATGGGATTATGGCTCATTGCAGTTAGAACTATTAAGCGATATGCTTTACAAAAATTATGACCATCGATATTTATGAGCAAGAATATTATGGACATCAATTTATGACTTTCAAAATTCGGATAATAAAGATTATGGGAGAAAAGGGGCACCCAAAGATACATTTCTATCGGCAGTGGATGATTTAACAATATTTAATGTTAAATATCGTTGTTTTTAATATATTTACTTTAAGTTGATTTTAATTTTGTTCTTCCCGACTAAAACCCCAAAATCCCGAAAAAAATTTTTTCTCCAGATAATATTTCGATCTAGCAACCCTACACGGTAATGAAATGCCATGCAGCCGGTAACGAAATTACGTATCAGTTAATTAGTTTAAATTGTGACGGATAATTTAATATAGATTGCAGTTTGTTGGTACACTTTTTTTGTTCCTTCGTTATGTTGCTTCATCAAAACAGAATAAGTATGCAATGAAAGACCGGATGACCTAGTCCTAGTGTTTAGAGAACCTGACTACGAAGCTTGAGGTCCCGGGTTCGATTCCCGGTCGGGGCAGTATTTCTGTCAAAAATACGAATGTTTATGCTCGAGTCTTGGTTGAGAAGGGATTTTTGGAATTTCCCGCAGGATAGAGAAGTACCTAGCGGTCAGGAGCTAGTTTCAAATAGAATTTCATGAAATACGAATTGCAAAATTTGAAGACAACTTACGTACTTAAATACGAATATTGCATATTAAATGATAGATTGTAAACAAGCTTAGAGAACTGTTGGAAAATGAAATAATGTCTGGAAAAGTAAAAAATTGACTACGAGTTCCCACATTTCTCGTTTGCAATAATATTTTTAAATTTATCCTTTGAAACGTTTATTGAAAACATTGCGAACATTCGTATTTTTAATCGACTTTAAAGCTTACCGTCAAAAACAGATACCGTTAAAAACCTGTTTGTACTTACCTACTGTAAGTAACCTAATTCTTTATACTTTCTTATATGGAGAGACCTATAGTTTCTCCGCGACATATGATTAGATATTAGGAAATCCGTAGAAGAACAAATCTATATACCTCTGCAGGGTTATTTGTAAATTGATCGACATCATCTTATAACCCCTCGATTAGGTAACAGTCAAGGAAACCGAATTGCGATTCTGGGTGGAACCTTTTCACAACCAATTTCATAATGATATCTTTGGCAGATGTACGGAATGTCAACATGACATTTGCAATGAAAATGGTTCTCCCTGGTACGTGATCCAGTTTCCTTGACTTTATAGACGCTTTTTGTTTCACTTTTTAATGATGATAGATTCTTATATCCCCTTGAAAACGTGACATGTATAAGTCTCTTTCATCATTATCATCCTTCAGCTGAAAGACGTCCACTACTGAACAAAGACTTACCCCAAGTTTGACGAAACAGTCCGGTCCTGCGCCATCCGCATCCAACGTGTTCCTTCAACCTTAACCAGGCCGTCGGTAGTGGTAGCCAATTTGCTTCCGGGAATTCTTCGTATCCCCTGGCCCGCCGTTACCTAGGCCGCTACTATAGCCTGGAATAGCGGGGCCGCCGGGGACTAGGGGCCGTTTTATCCTTAACCTAACTGTTCGGGTGTTATTGCAATAATCGCCACGCTTGGCAGGGGGGTTGGCGACCGCAGTAGGTTACTAAGTAACTATCGTGGGCGCTGCTGCGCGTGTTAGGGTAGTACTAGCCGCAGTTTTAGGACATACCCGGTCCATAGGTCTCTCAGTCACTAAAAATCTTCAAATCACGTGCTTTTCAGGACATCGAATCGGATGTTTCCGTACGAGTATTTACATTACTTATATTTGTTACAGCATATCGCAAGTGCCAACCAGACGACTTCCAGTGTGGCGTGGAGCTAGCCGTGTCAGGGAAAGTTGCCCTCCAGGGGCCCTGCATACCCAAGGAGAAGAGATGCGACGGGTACGTAACCTAGACGCCCTTAACTTTTTACGGTAGGAAAATCCGTCACGCATTCGACCGCGCCATTGGAACTTTATGCAGGACTCTCCTCCTTTGCCCACGTCGAGTGTAGTCAAGGAAATTGAATCAGTGATTTCTTCTGAGAACATTACACCAGAGATGCGTTATGCTATGCTGCATGGATGTGAACGCTAAACTACGAAGCCTGTACAACCGTTTCCATTTCTATTTACCTATAAAAATAAAACAAATTGTTAATACACACAAAATACAATAAAATAAAAATATAAAGTCAGTCAAATAAACTGCCCCGGATCGCACCAGGCGCAAATGTGCCCAACATACTAGCCGCATTGCCCCGCTGAACCGCGATGGACAACCTTTGCACTAGAAACGACCCAGAGCATTGGTCAAGACCTACCTATTGATATTATTGGCTAGGGACTAACAACGGTTTAGACGCCCGTGGAATCGCCCATTTATAATGTTAGTATTAGTATGGATAATAGTTAACATTGTTCGCAATGACACAAAAGCGTCATGTTAACTCAACGCGACACCGCGCCCGCTGCGATCTATAAAACACAAAGCATTTCTGCCTCTCCGGAAACACAATTACTGCTAAGTGACTCAATTGTACTCGAATCGGCTTATAATTCAATTCGTCAATCGATATGAATTACGTAAAATTCCAAAATGATATTATAGGTATACCTGACCTGACGCGTCGGCTGGGGAGGGGATCGCTTTAATTCGGAGGGGCCGGCGTTATCGAGTTATTAGCTTTTAAATCAGTGACTAAGTAATATTTTAATGTATATTAGACTAGCTTTAACAATTGTTAATGTCACGTGTTTCGGCATGTCAAGCTAAACTTGATCTAAGTGAGTCTCGCGGTAGTTTCATGAAAATAACTTTCTACAAGTAATGTGATGTTCTGTCTCCAGTTACGTAGACTGCAGGACCGGCAAGGACGAGGACGGCTGCCCCACCAACAGCACGCGCTGCCGCCTGGACGAGTTCCGCTGCGAGTCGACCAACAAGTGCGTCAACATGTCCGCCAAGTGCAACCACGAGAACGACTGCGGCGACAACTCGGACGAGGCGCATTGCAGTGAGTGCAACTCCCAGACATGCTGAGAACCGTTAACTCCCAAAAACTCGAAAATTGGGATTTGAATACGATATTGTACCTTAAGAGTCATGACACTGGCGATATGCGAACATTTTAAAAACGGAGCGACCGCGCAGCGTGTGCGCCGCAAGTGCGCAACGGATTCGACTATTTTTTAAATAATAATTATTTTGAAAAGAACACTTCTAAATTCAAATCATTATCACCCTAACATGATTTAGTCTATGAGCTTAAAACCTCATTGGCAAGTCAGTTTCTTAAACAAACTTTGGCGCAAGACCTGTCAAATTCCCCGCCATAGCGATGGCATTTGACGAAACTACTCAACTTCAACAAAAGGATGACCATGCAGTGGATGGAGGAAGTTTTAGCGATAAAGCTTTTTTTTAAAAAAACTAAACAGAGACTTCATTGCTTTTATACCTCGTCTATTAAATTCCATTTTCGCTGGGGATCAATATTTTTCAACTCCTGATCACCGATTAAAAATCACCGTGTTTATTAGAGGTCATGTACGTCTACCATAGAACTGAGAAATGTATCAGAATCTTCTGCCATTTCTTATACTACATAAATGAGGCTCGAATAAAAGCCCTGTTGCTCTCCGTTCCAGGCTTCCCGCCGTGCCACATCGGCCAGTTCCGCTGCAGCAACGCTCTATGCATCCCGGCGACGTTCCACTGCGACGGCTACGCGGACTGCCGCGACGGTTCCGACGAGGCCAACTGCACCGCCATCGCATGTCCCGACAACAAGTACCTCTGCCCGCGCGGCGCGCCCGACGGACAACACAAGTGCATCGCGAGATCCCAGCTTTGTGATGGGAAGAGGGATTGCGAGGATAACGCTGATGAGGATGCGGCTTGCTGTGAGTGCCTCTACACTTTGTAGCTACTAGCGCCATCTAGTCACCACATAGGAAACTAATTACTACATCCGGCATCGCACTATCGAAGTTTCTCAACTCAGCTGCATAAATTCAACTTCCAACTTTCATCCATCGAACTTCGTTCCTCAGGCATAACATCTGCCTGGGGAGAGTTCTCTCTATCGTAACTACCCCCAAAATTTCATTAGTAGCAGGATGAATCAACTTTTTCGTGTTGTTTACTCAGTCCCCAATCGCCTAAGTGACATCTTCATACCGTTTCATAGAAAAATGCTTAGGTTGTCCAAGGGACAATTTGTGTAACCATAGCAAAGGGTGGCAAGAAAAAGTTGATTCACCCAGCAAATGCACACAAGCGCTCTAAGTATAGTTTTCGACTTTGTCCCATTCGATTTCGAAACACGTTTGATGCAATGATACCTATGTTGGGTTTGACTGAAATTTAGCGCTGTAGCATATATCTACTGCTATTGCAGCTTAATAATGGGTCAATTTAGCGCTGTAGCATATATCTACTGCTATTGCAGCTTAATAATGGGTCAATTTAGCGCTGTAGCATATATCTACTGCTATTGCAGCTTAATAATGGGTCAATTTAGCGCTGTAGCATATATCTACTGCTATTGCAGCTTAATAATGGGTCAATTTAGCGCTGTAGCATATACCTACTGCTATTGCAGCTTAATAATGGGTCAATTTAGCGCTGTAGCATATACCTACTGCTATTGCAGCTTAATAATGGGTCAATTGGTTTTTTTTTATTAGTCTGTGCATATTCTTTTTCTTTTGATGTCGCATAAAGTTATGTTTGTGTCTTGTTCCGTGGAATCTTAGAGCTCTGGGGCTTTTTAAAAAAAATGATAAAAGGCTACGAAGTCGAAGAGTTGGCAGCTTCAAAGCCTTTATGTTGAGAGAATGCTTTTACAATGTAGAGATGAGATAAGGATTGTTGATTTAGTCCCGTATTTATTATTATTTAATTTTTTTGTTTTATAGTTGTAAGTAGTTTTTATGTTTAATTTGCTGCAACTGTCTTTCAAACACGATACATTTACCCCCTGTTTCACCATCCATTGATCAAATTTATTTGATGGATAAATGTGATGCCGTCTCTGTTTGTTTTGTTCGAATAGACGGAGACGGCATCACATTTATCCGTCAGTTAAAATTAATCAATGGGTGGTGAAACAGCCCCTTACTGTTCTTCTTCTGTCCTTTTTTGGAAGTGTGGTTTTATGTTGGTATGTTTTCCAGCGACGGCGTCGTGCCCAGCGCTGGGCTGCGAGTACAAGTGCGTGGCGTCGCCGGCGGGCGGCGCGTGCGCATGCGCGGCCGGGCTCGCGCTCGCGCCGGACAACCGTACTTGCGGGGATCGCGACGAGTGCCAGGAGTGGGGCTTCTGCCACCAGCTCTGCGTCAACACACCGGGATGTAAGCACGACTCATATCCACCTAGTAGACATATTTGCTTTTTTATCTGGATGGTTGGCAGTCTTCTACTGTGCATTTTTATAGAAATTTCCTGCCTCGCACAGCAAAGCTCTGGAATGAAGTACCTGCTGCGGTATTCCCGGGCCGATATGACCTTCAAACTTTCAAAAAAAGAGCGTACTCCTAGCTAAAAGGCCGGCAACGCACTTGTGACTCTTCTGATGTCGCAGGTGTCCATGGGCGACGGTAATCGTTTACTATCAGGCGATCCGTCTGCTCGTTTGCCCCTTATACCATAAAAAAGGCAGGGTGTAGACTGTAGAAAGTCATCATCCCGACCTATAGACGTACCGCTGCAGGCCACAAGTTTCTGAAAATGAGAATGTGAGATAGTTCCCATGCGGGCCCAGTGTGGTTCGGGAACTTCACACACTATTGAATTTTTTGCAGCTACATCCAACTTCGGTCACAATGTTTTCCTTCACCGTAAAGCTCGGAGTAAATATCAAATGCACCTAATATCGGATATAAATTATGAATAACTCAGAACCCAACCCTTTGCTTGAGACACCATAGGTCAAACCAATGACTCGGTGGCTAGGTTGGGGTTGGGATGATAATGATTTGATGATTGCTAAAATTAACTTGGCGTTTCGACCATTGCAGCGGCCGTTAGTCACGGCTCATGACTGTAATGTAATCGAAATGTCGGAGTAATTAAAAGCTTTTTATTAACTTACAATATATGTAAGTACGAGCTGCTGCCCGCGACTTCGTCTGCGAAGAATTCGTTTATCGCTATCCCGCGGGAACTATGCAATTTTCCGGGATAAAAGTATCCTATTTGTTAATCCGGATTATAAACTATCTGTGTGCCAAATTTCATCAGAATCCGTTAAACCGTTTTAGCGTGAAAGAGTAACAAACATCCATCCATCCATCCATCCATAGATACTTACAAACTTTCGCGTTTATAATATTAGTAGGATTACCCATTTCCAGTTATCGTATTTACTTGAAATTTGGTATACTTACGTATTTTGGATGACAATGCAAGTAAAGTCAACAAAAAGTACAGTCAACGAAAAAGCTTGTTTATAAAATAAATTTTTAACAAAAACTTATTTTATTAATAAATTGTCAGGATAACTCCCAAGTAACTCTCCAGCAGTTAATCGCGATTATTTACCCAGCGAGTTTCCGCCATACCATAACCCTACTGATCGCACCCCTCAGCTTACAAATGCGCGTGCGCCCCGGGCTACACGCTGGTGGACGGGGCGCGCTGCGCGGCGGGCGCGGCGGCGGCGCCGGCGCTGCTGCTGGCGTACGAGCGCGCCATCCTGCGCATGGACATGCACGGCCGCGCGCCCGCGACGCTCGCCAACACCACGGCCGCGGCCGGGCTCGACTTCCACTACAAGAGGAACCTGCTGTTCTGGTCTGATCTTAAAACTAGAAAGGTGGGTTAAAAATCGTTGTTGGCCTGCAATTTAAAATGTAGCGGCTACTTTTTTTTCAGAATTTTATAGTTTTGGAGTTTTCTTAGGCTGCGATATCCACCGGAGCTGTGCGAAGGATGTGTTTGTCATGAACCAATAGAAACACTTCATTGAAAAGGTCCTAAGTGAATGAAGTGTTTCTATTGGTTCATGACAAAGACATCCCTCGCAACGCATCCTCGCACGTCTCTCGTGGAAACGCAGCCTTACTCAGAATCAAGAGTACTATTGATTTTGATTAAGTACTTATTAAGTATTAAAAAATATTTCCCTAATTTAACATACAATTATTTGGTGTCAATTTTGTGAGGAACCATATAAACTTTATGAATAAATAATTTATTGAATCAGGCGTTACTTTGCGGAGGTCCATATTAATGAACTAAAACAATTACTTTGCTCACCCGCGACCTTACAATAGTTACGTTTATGCAAGAAATGTGTGTTCATGCACTTCCTCCACCTCCACACTGTACGAACACACACAAATCACATAAACACAACTATCACCACCACCAAGCTACACTGACGCGTTTCGAACTCAACCAGAGCTCATCCTCCGAGGTGAGCAAAGTAATTGTTTTAGTTCATTTATGAATAAAAGTCACCAAACTAACTCAAAAAATAATGACACTTTTTTCTTTATGAAAATGAATAGTACTCGTGATTTTGAATAAAAACACATTATTTTTTCATTTAACCCTTTTCCAGGTCCCGTCTATTTAGATGTGCTACTACAAAACTAAACATTGTGTTATATTGTATACCTATGCAGGATTAATTTAAAAGCAAAGCATATTTTAAAGAAATTCAATTGATTTTCCACCATATTTTAAAGGGAGCAAGGTCGAATCTTTGTGTAGATTTATGTGGTCGCTATATGCGGTATGCCTGGAAAAGGGTTAAATTGAAAGCCCAGATAAGTGTGTTTATCTGTTGTATACTACCCATAGTACATACAAGCTTTAAGTAGTTTGAGACTGGATCAAAATTGGTGTCAATAATTTGTCCCGTGAAATTTATTTAATATTTACCGTCTATGCATAATGCTTGAGAATGCAAAGAATAAAATAAATATTAGAAACATTGAGTAGAACAGAGCAATGTTGCATTCCAGATCCACTCGCAGCAATTGAGCGTCCCGGCGGGCAGTACCTCCTTCGGCGCGGACATCTCGGTGGCGGGGTCGTGGGCCCCCGTGGCCGTGGCCGTGGACTGGGTGGGCGACAAGCTGTATGTGGCCGACGCCGTTGGCCAGAAGATCGACGTGTTTGAACTGGACGGCCGATGGCATGCGGTCGTCCTGGGGTCCAACTTGACCAGTCC
This sequence comes from Archips xylosteana, assembly GCA_947563465.1. Taxonomy (NCBI): domain Eukaryota; kingdom Metazoa; phylum Arthropoda; class Insecta; order Lepidoptera; family Tortricidae; genus Archips; species Archips xylosteana. Next base: position 22,515,458 of record OX387353.1, read on the forward strand.
GTCAGATATCGCGCTGGATCCTACGCTAGGGTTGATGTTTGTTGCTGACAGCAGTCAGGTGAGAAGCGTTTTATTTTGTGTCTAAGTATACAGCCGGACTAGACTATTTCATTCCTAAGAACGTTTAACACCCATTCTAAGAACAGGCCTATGCCCTGCAGTGGTATATAGGTTTAGAAGAATCAGGGATAAATTTACTCTTAAAAAGTGTCTTTACAGGAGTAGAAAAACATTCAAAATGATCAATAAAAGTCGAATTTTGAGACTCCTACGTGCCTAGTCCAGTATCTCCTTTCAATTCCTAAACGTAGTCTAGAAACGGATTAAACGTAGGAGAGTAGTCTTCAACTGTTAGTAATACCAACTCCAATGTCATTTCCAGATTATTCGTGCGAACATGGACGGTACGCACGCCAAGTCGATAGTGTCGGAGGCGGCGTACAAGGCGTCGGGGCTCGCCGTGGACGGGATCGCGCGCCGAGTGTTCTGGTGCGACTCGCTGCTCGACTACATAGAGACAGTGGACTACGACGGCGGCCACCGCTTCCTCGTACTCCGGGGCCAGCAGGTGCCCTCGCCCTCCAGGCTGGCCCTCTTCGAAGACCGCGTCTACTGGTCCGATGCCACCAAGCAGGGCGTCAGCTCCGTCAACAAGTTCGAAGGCTCCTCCAGCATCCAGGCCATCTTCAAGATGAAGGACATCCGCGACCCCAAAGCCGTCACCGTCATACATTCCCTCAAACAGACCTCCGTCAACAACCCATGCGGGGTCGACAACGGCGGTTGCGCCCACATGTGTATCGTAACAGCGCTCCAGAACGGAGGCCTAGGGTACCGCTGCGCTTGTAATATAGGCTTTAGGTTAGAGACTGACTTGAGAAACTGTGATATCGTATCGGAGTTCCTTATGTATTCCCAGCAGAGGTTCATCAAGGGAAAAGTGCTGAACCCGGTTATCGAGGGTTTCAGCGAAGCGATCCTGCCGGTCGTGTCGAGGAGGGCGCGATTCGTCGGCTTGGACTTCGACTCGAGAGATGAACATATTTATTATTCGGACGTTTTACAAGATGTTATTTATAGGGTGCACAGGAACGGGACGACTAGGGAGATAGTATTGGCCTCGCAGAACGAGGGAGTCGAAGGACTGGCGGTCGACTGGGCTTCGAAAAACTTGTATTATATTGACTCCAGGAAAGGAACGCTTAACGTTTTATCGACGAGAAACGTGGCGCACAAGAGAACTCTGTTGAAAGACCTGAAAAGACCGAGAGCCATCGTCGTTCATCCGAACAAAGGGTACATATTCTTCTCGGAATGGGACCGACCGGCCAACATCAGCCGCGCCAACACGGACGGAACCGGCCTCCTAGTGTTCGAGAACGTCACCCTCGGCTGGCCGAACGGTCTCTCCATAGATTTCGACGCGGACCGCGTCTACTGGTGCGACGCTCTCCTAGACCACGTGCAACACGCCAAATTAGACGGTACCGACGTGAAAACAGTCAATTCGAGACTCATCAGGCATCCATTCTCCATCGTGATCCACAAAGAGTTCATGTACATCACGGACTGGAGACTAGACGCGATAGTGAGACTCCACAAACTGACCGGCGAGCAAGAAGACATAATGGTGCGCGAGCCTCAGACGAACAGGCTGTACGGCGTCAAAGTCTACAGCCAGGACATACAGAAGATTCATCCGATGCAGCCGTGCTCGAGGAACAACGGGAACTGCCAGAAACTCTGCTTCGCCGTGCCCCGGAACAACACGGAGTTGTTGACAGTGAAGTGTGGTTGTCCATACGGGGAGCAGCTAGCGCCGGACGGCACCAGTTGCGTGGCGGACCCCAACAAGGAGCCGCCGCTGCAGGCCTGCCCCAACGCCTGGGACTTCACGTGCGGCAACCAGCGCTGCGTGCCCAAGAGCTGGGTCTGCGATGGAGACGACGACTGCCTCGACAACAGCGATGAAGAACAGAACTGCACCAGTGAGTAACTTGACGATTACATACAAGCTTCTCTTTCTTCTTCTTTATCTACCTTAATCCCAATTCTATCTCGTACGGCGGCACCAGGGTGCTCTGTCCTGAGTTGGGTTGTCATCAGAGTTAGATTTCGTACTTTCATCTTCCGTTCAATATTGGACCACCGCAGCGAACGAAAAAAGCATAGAATCACAACTAGCATCGCAAAACGACACCACCTAAACTGTGTCAAAGAAGGTGGGGCATCAAAACTGTGTCAAACGGCTGTTTAGTTTGCACATGGCGGCGCAGCGTAACAGTTGTATGAAGTGGTCAGAAAAATAAAAAAATATGCCTTATTGTGCAGTGAAATGGTATGTTAATCACTCTGGAAAACATAAAAAAAGATGGAATCACTTTTCATATGTAAATAAAGCCGTAAACATACATGTTTCATTTTTTTAATCGTAACAGATTTTGTATAGGGATGGTGTTATGCAACCTTACATCATCAAAATGTTTATAGGTGAATGAAAGGGTACCTAAGATACCTATTAATCATTTAAATCTTTATTTGTTGAGATACATACATGGTTTCATGCACGCACATAACAATTTGTATACATTGTTCGAAAAAGGTAGCGCAATTTCATAAGTTTTCATATAGTAAAGGAATATAGTGCTAACAATGTTTTTTCTATTTATTGCAATTGATCTGGGTCATCCTAACTAGACTATTGATTCTAGTTAGACTAATTCTCTATACGAAAAAAGTCAGAAATAAGTTTATTTTTTAACAAAAACAATAAAAGGGACAAAAACTGCACTAAAAAGTAAGAAAATAACTGTGAAATTTAGCTCTCCAAATAATATTGCAGTGCAACAACTTTTGATAAAAGATAAATTGTAAGTAAATTAAAGAAATGAAATTACGCTGTTATCTTTTTATCGTTTAAGTGCAATTTTTTGGAGTAGGTTTTATACGCATAGTGTTTAAAGGTATTAACACATAATTAAGTTAGTTATCTTATGATATTTAAAATCAAAATAAAGCTTAAAATCAAATGTAATTAATTACGACGATTTAGCCTACAAAAATGACTCTTCGTTGCATGCAACCATCCATCAGTTAAGCGTTCTCACTGTCACCGCCATTTCAGACACATAAAATGTCAGAGCTAGGATACAATCCCAGCCATTCATTTTGAAATTGACCAATCACGTTTATTTGTTTTGGGTAATAGAAAATCGGCTGATATTTTAGCTATTTCTTATTGGTACTACAAGATGCATGCGTAGTTGGAATAATTGCCCCGTTTAAACTGGAATTTTGCAGGAAGCTCGCGTTCTATGCTTTTTTCGTTCGCTGGACCACCGTATCATCATTCAGCCATAGGACGTCCACTGTTGGACATAGGCCTCCTTCATTGATACTCGATCATTACGATTGGAAGCGGCTAACACCCACCATGAACCTGCGGCCTGTACCAAATCATCCGTCCATCTCGTTGGTGGACGTCCTACTCTACGCTCGCCACTCCGTGGTCTCCATTCGAGAACTTTCCGTTCATCTGTTCTGCGTAGTTTATAGCCTGCCCCCTAACCTTTCAACGAGCTAATCTATTTGTCTATGTCAGTGACCTTTGGACCAAAGTGTAGCTACCCCGTAATCTTGACTACTACAAGTGATTGTAAATAAATAAATATTGTTCTATTTAAATGTATCTGGCTCCACTGATTGGGTAATGGCTTGATGTTTTTCAAAAATGTGTATTAACCGGACTTCACTCGAACCAAGTTTATGTCTGGTAATATTAGAACGCCGTTGGCCAACCGGACGATCTTCGATTGATAAAACCTGTGGAACCTTCCAGAATCAACGTGCAGCGCTTCGGAGTTCATGTGCAAGTCCGGACGCTGCATCCCGGCCACGTTCAAGTGCGACTCCGAGAACGACTGCGGCGACTTCAGCGACGAGAGCGGCTGCGTCAACGCGACGTGCTCGGCCACGCAGTTCCAGTGCGACAACGGCCGCTGCGTGCCCAACACCTGGAAGTGCGATTCGGAGAACGACTGCGGAGACGGCTCGGACGAGGGCACGCATTGCGCGGAGAAGACTTGCGCTTACTTCCAGGTCAGTTGATCCAGAATATTTATAATTACTTTTGACTTTGATTGAACTCTTTGACCAGTGATGGAAAGTTAAGAAATTTTAGAGGGCCAGAATTGCACCAAAATGCATTATGCTTTGAAACCGTACTCAATCGTAATCAATAAAAGTATAAATTTTTTTTTAATTAATGTCGTTTAATCAAGGGGCCATGGTGGGCTAGTGGTTTGACCTATGTATGGCCTAGGGCCGTGAATTCGGGCTCGGGCTTGCACATTTGATTTTTCGGAATTTGTGTGCGAAATTACATTTGAAATTTATCATGAACTTTTCGGCGAGGGAAAAGTCGCGAGGAAACCTGCACGCACGTGAGAAGAAATTCAATGGAACTACATAGAACTACAGTCCAAGCTTTCTCATTCTAAGAGGAGGTTTTTACCCTGCAGTGGGGTGTATACAGGCTAGGATGACGAGATATCAAAATATTGCCTGAAACCTGGTGGCCTGTACTCTGATTTGTACTAGTTTCCATTCTTGAATTACATACCTAATTAAGACTTATCGTGTTCAGTTCACGTGCCCTCGTACGGGACACTGCATCCCGGCGTCATGGGTGTGCGACGGCGACGACGACTGCTTCGACAAGCAAGACGAGGCGGACTGCCCGCCCGTGTCGTGCCTGGCCTCCCAGTTCAAGTGCGCCGACCTGAAGCAGTGCGTGCAGGAGGCGTACAAGTGCGACGGCATCCCGGACTGCAACGACGGCAGCGACGAGGCCGGCTGCCCGTCGCTCGCGCCGCACCAGTGCTCGCCGGACAAGCAGTTCCAGTGCCAGAGCTCCGGTATCTGCATACCGAGGACGTGGTATTGTGATGGTGAGTGACACTTTATTTGATTCCACATAATAGAAATGCTGGTTTGGGGGTAGTTGCAATAGAGAGATCTCTCTCCAGGCAGATGTTATGCCTGGGGACCGAAGTCCCATGGATGAAAGTTGGAAGTTGTATTTATGCAGCCGAGTTGAGAAACTTCGATAGCGTGATGTAGGATTGTAGTAGTTAGTTCCTTATGTGATGACTAGATGGCGCTAATAGTCGCCACATCAGCCCCCCTTTTAGACCGGAGGTCGATACGAATTGCAGTGGAGTGCAGTCTGCGTCATGTGGGCGCTTGCAAGGGCCAGTCGCTTAGAGCCTCGTCGGCGAGCATTGTTGTTCCTCTGCTACTTGTGATGCATGCCTGTTGCGTGATTGCTCGGAGCCTTGTTGGCGAGCGTTGGTTGATTGATTGGCAAGTGGAAGTAGTGGGAGGAGGATTTGCGAACTGTAGACACCAGGCAGATAATAGATACATACTAATGGTGCACAGTGCGGTGAGTATGGCTTGCTGTGAGACTGCGTCATCATCTTGTGTGTCTGAAGGTTGCGATTTTGTCCAATGTCGTGGGTCACCAATTTGGGGGTAGTTGCAATAGAGAGATCTCTCTCCAGGCAGATGTTATGCCTGGGGACCGAAGTCCCATGGATGAAAGTTGGAAGTTGTATTTATGCAGCCGAGTTGAGAAACTTCGATAGCGTGATGTAGGATTGTAGTAGTTAGTTCCTTATGTGATGACTAGATGGCGCTAATAGTCGCCACACTGGTATCTGTTCCCATTGGAACCACCGGTCTCTATTGAATTTTTTTGAGTCGTGACAGCGCTCGGTATGACACGCCTTTTTTTTTTCGGCGTCAGTGAACTCTGCTCGTATTTTTTGAACTCTCTTAAACACATCACGCCGATCGTTACCACGCCCCCATAAGGAGTCTGCGAAAGACTGGTGCTAATAATTAGCATCGTATAAACAACGATCCTGCAGCATACACATCATCGTCATCATCTCAGCCTAATACGTCCCACTGCAGGGCACAGGCCTCCTCTCAGAATAAGAGAGCTTGGGCCGTAGTTCCCACTTCACACACACCATTTAGACCTGCAAGAAAAATCGTGCAAGTTGCATTAGATTACGGCGCTCGATTGAGCGCTTCAATCTCGGTCGCTTTACGGCCTCGCAATGTAATGCAACTCGCGTGACTTTTCTTGCAGGTCTAAACTCGGCTTAAAGATCATGGTAAATGTGAAATATAATTCTGCACATAAATTCCGAAAAATTCAGAGGGCCCGGAACCTCTCCTTGGAGGCTGTTGGTCAAACTGCAGATTTTGACGCTGCAAAATTGTCACCATGTAAGTATACCAGCTTACTATGATCTGTCGTGATGCAGGCTCCCCGGACTGCGAGGACTTATCGGACGAGCCGGCGACGTGCGGCGCGGCGGCGTGCCCGCCCAACCACTTCAAGTGCGCGTCGGGGCGCTGCGTGTACCAGGCCTACGTGTGCGACGGCCGCGACGACTGCGGCGACGGCTCTGACGAGGGCACCGCGCATGCTTGCAAGCCGCCACCCTTCAGGTAAACCAACATTTAATTTTACATTTTCGATATTTCGTCAGGCATTTTGGAGGACGAGCCGAATCTGACACAATTATACATGGAGTAGAGGAAGTCGCGAAATATCATGCAAGGAGCGACGTTTAGGGGTAGGAATTCGAACCCAAACTCAACGTGGAAGAAGGGGAAATCTCAGAAAACAACACGTAACTTTTTGTCCACAACTGACTTAAATTAAGTAAAACATTAATTCTGCAGTAAAATATGACTAAAACACGCAATCATGCATAGATTAACATTTTATGACTTCTCATCTCACCAGGATTACAGTAGCAACGTTAAAAATCGCCTTTTATTACATGAATGCCATCTTGGTAGCCCTGTGATGTGACAGAACCAGATAAATTTTGCCAACCTTTTTCTAGCTAATTGTCAGTCGCTTTAGACATTTTACCGCAGATCTAACAAGACTTTTTAATAAAAAGACTTATTTCTTTATTTAACGACCGCTTTAGCCTAGTTGGTAGTGACCCTGCCTACGAAGCAAGAGGTCCTGGGTTCAAATCCCGGTAAGGGCATTTATTTGTGTGATGAGCACGAATATTTGTTCCCGAGTTATGGATGTTTTCTATGTATTTAAGTATTTATTTATCTATATAAGTATGTTTATCGTCGTCTAGTACCCATAGTACAAGCTTTGCTTAGTTTGGGACTAGGTCGATTTGTGTAAGATTGTCCCCTAATATTTATTTATTTATTTATTGATAAATATGCTGGTGTTACTTTCAGATGCCCATCTGGCCAGTGGCAATGCCCAGGAGTCACCGGCCGCTGTGTTAACCTCACGCAAGTCTGTGACAGCAAATTCGACTGCCCCAACGGAGCCGACGAAGGTAACATTGACTCCCATACATTTTCAAGTTACAGTCGAATGTACATCTTATACATTTCTGTTTATCGCTTTTTTTAGGACCTAGTTGTGATTTTGCGGAGTGCCAGCATCAAGCAGGACTGTGCTCGAACGAGTGCAAGCAGACTCCCAACGGCCCGCTGTGCCTGTGTCCCGCGGGCGAGGAACTCTCCAGCGACGGCTTCCTGTGCCAGGATATAGACGAGTGCACGCCGCCCGGGATCTGTTCCCAGGACTGCATCAACCTCAAGGGCTCGTACCGCTGCGGCTGCGTCCCCGGCTATCAGCTCGCACCCGACAAGCACTCCTGCAAGGCCGATAACCACTCCAGCGCCTTCCTCATCATTTCCAACCGACACTCCATTCTCGTCGCCGATCTGAACGAACAAGGCCTGGAAAGGGTCCCAATAAGCGTCGAGAACGTCGTCGCTACCGACTCCAACATGCACACGGGGACCATATTCTGGTCCGACATGAAACTGAAAACGATATCCAGATTAGATCGCGGAAGCGAACCTAAGGAGCTCGTGTCCACCGGCTTAGACTTAGTCGAAGGTCTGGCGTACGACTGGGTCGGAGGCAACATCTACTGGTTGGACAGCAAGCTCAACACTATCGAGGTCGCGAAGGAGGATGGGAGCGCGAGGACAACACTGCTGAGCGGGAACATCACTCAGCCCAGAGGGATGTGCTTGGACCCCGCACCGAACGCGAGGTGGCTGTTCTGGACCGACTGGGGAGAGAACCCCCGCATCGAGCGCGTCGGCATGGACGGCTCCCAACGCTTCGCCATCATCACGACCAAGATCTACTGGCCGAACGGGCTCACGCTCGACACGGCCACGCAACGAGTCTACTTTGCCGACTCCAAGCTCGACTTTATCGATTTCTGCAACTACAACGGAACGGGAAGACAACAGGTGCTCGCGGGTAGCCATTACCTTTTGCATCCACATTCGTTGACGATGTTCGAAGACACGCTGTACTGGACGGACCGGCAGCTGAACAGAGTGCTGTCGGCCCACAAGTTTAAAGGCTCGAACCAGACGGTGGTGTCGCACCTGATCTCGCAGCCGCTGTCCATCCACGTGCACCACCCGTCGCTGCAGCCCGCGCACCCGTCCCCCTGCCGCGCCGCGCCGTGCCAGCACCTCTGCCTGCTCAGCCCCAACGCCAGCGCCGGCTACACCTGCATATGCAAGCCCGGCTTCAAGCTGCTGCCGGAAGGAAAATGCGTAGAAGGTATCATCATTTTTAAACAATTGAACCTTTTTTGTCTCGCCCGACTTTTTTATTAATGAAGTATTCGTTTTCAGAGGAAAACGCATATCTGATGGTCCTCAAGGGAACGCAGATCATCGACTTGTCCCCCGATGGCTCCGGCAAGGCGGGCCAGCTCGCCCCGGTTGTTGGTGTTCAAGGTATAAATTCCCTATCCGCCTCCCTGTAAGTTCTCTTGTGAACCTGTCGCTCTAAACTAAAATACGGCTCTGTTCTTAGGTGGTGTGCAAATTGACTACGATCGGCAGGGGCACATGCTGTATTGGCTGCAATCTGTGGGAGGTGACAGCGAGGAGAACGAAAACTGCACGATCTACAGCATGCCTTACGGCGGTGGAGATAAGGTGGAATTCTTCGGAGACGACACCGGCATCGTCGGCGCCCCGTCGGCCATCGCCTTCGATTGGCTCGGACGCAACTTGTTCATGGCTAACCGCATAGCCAGCAATATCGAAATGGTTCGCGTGGACGGCAAAGTTAAATACAGGACTATCATTTTGGCTAACGACGGAAGCAAGGTATCCGTGGCCCGCCCCAAGGGAATCTGCTTGGATCCAACGGAAGGGTAAGTTGTCCGTAACCGAATTTAATTCTGCGTTTTCGATCTTTAGTCATGGTCTTTAATTTTTCTTTTTTTTTTCTAGAAAAATGTTCTGGTCAGACGAAGGCGGTTACGGAGTACCGGCAAAGATTGGGCGCGCTAACATGGACGGGTCCAACGCCGCTGTGCTTGTGGACTCCATCGAGCGGCCCGAGGCCATCACCGTCGACGTCGAGAAGAAGATCGTGTACTTCAGCACACAATTCCCCGCTAGCGTCAGCAGCGTCAACACTGACGGTAACGACCGCCGCACCATCCTCTCAGAGAAAAATGACATATCGTATCCCAAATCCGTCGCCGTTCTTGACTCTCGCTTGTACGTCCTCGACCAACGACACGAGAAGATCATCAAGGCCGACCTCCCGAACGGGGAAAACATCAAGATAATAATGGACAACGAGAGTGACCTCAAATCCCTGACGATATTCCAAAAGAGAAAGATGATTCACCACCCTTGCCTCCAGAACAACGGCGGGTGCGAACAGATCTGCATCCCCGGCGAGGGTGGCTCGCGCGTTTGCGCCTGCTCCATCGGATACAAGAAAGAGAATGAGGTCAACTGCGTGCCTTACAAGACCTTCGCGGTCGTGTCGCAGCTCGACCTGATCCGAGGCTACAGCCTAGAAGATAGCGCCGAGGCCATGGTGCCCGTGACCGGCGCCGGCCACCACATTCTCCACGTGGATGTCCATTTCGCAGAGAACTACATCTACTGGGTCGAGTATAACCGTGGACAGTGGAACGGCATATTCCGCATCAGGCCCAACGGCACGGAGCTTCAACACGTCATCAAAGACGGCATCGGCAGCAACGGCATCCGCGGCTTGGCGGTGGACTGGGTCGCCGGCAACTTGTACTTCACCAACGTGTTCCCGCACGAGAACTACGTCGAGATGTGCTGGCTGGATGGCTCCCACAGAAAAGTGCTCGTGAAGAAGACCATGGACGCACCGCGAGAACTCGCAGTTAATCCTATCAAACGACTCTTATATTGGATCGACTACGGACAGTACCCGCGCATCGGCAAAGCTTACCTCGATGGATCTAAATGGGAAACTGTCGTCAGCTCTGGTATTTCAAACCCGAGAGATCTGACTATCGATATGTTGTCTCACGACGTCTATTGGGTCGATTCCAAGCTGGACCAGATCCAGAAGATCTCCTACAGCGGCGGCAGCAGACAAGTGATCCGCTCCAACCTACCGAATCCTATGGGCATCGCAATCCACACGACCAGCGTCTACTGGGTTGATAGAAACTTGCAGACAATTTACAAGGCGTCGAAGCTGCCCGGAAACATGTCGCTGCCTGAGAAAATGAGAACCAATTTGCCGAAGCTAAGAGATATCGTGATCTTCGACATCAACAACCAGCCGACTGACGAAAATAACCCCTGCAGAAAACTAGGGAACGGAGGCTGCGAGCAACTCTGCTTCAGCTACCCTCCGGACGAAACCAAGACCAACATGCATCGGTGCGAGTGCGCAACCGGACAGGTCTCCAAGACTGACCCCAAGAAGTGCGACGTCGTCGACGAGTACCTGGTGTTCACCACGCGCACCGAGATCCGCGCCGTCAACCTCGACCCCAAGTCGACCGGCACGCCCTTCAAGCCAGTCGTCAACCTCACCAACGTCGTCGGCGTCGAGTTCGACTACGCCGACAACAAACTGTTCTTCACCCAGATCCGACCCTGGGCCAAGATCGCGTGGATGCCATCCAACAACCCCGACCCGGCCAACATCCAGAGCATCCTGTACAAGAACATAAATCCCGAGGGCATCGCGTACGACTGGACCCAGAAGAAGATCTACTGGACCGACAGCTCCAACAACTCGATCTACGCCATGAACCTCGACGGCTCCATGATAGTGATGATCGCGCGCGTCGAGCGGCCGCGCGCCATCGTCGTCGACCCCTGCAACGGCACCCTCTACTACACCGACTGGGGCCGCTTCGGCACCTCCGGCAAGATCTACCGGACCACGATGGCCGGCTCGCTCAAGAAGGCGATCATCGACAAGGACCTGTCGCAGCCCAGCGGCCTCACGATCGACTTCGACGAGGCCATGCTGTACTGGACGGACGCCGTGCGCGAGAAGATCGAGCGCTCCCGCATGGACGGGTCGGCGCGCGAGGTGCTGGTGTCGGCCACCATCTACCCGTTCGCCATAACCGTGCACGGCAACTACATCTACTGGACCGACCTGCAGCTGCGCGGCGTGTACCGCGCCGAGAAGCACACGGGCGCCGACATGCAAGAGATGGTGAAGCGCCTCGAGGACTCGCCGCGCGACCTGCACGTGGTCAGCGCCGCGCGCCAGGCCTGCCGCGCCACGCCCTGCGCGCTCAGCAACGGCGGCTGCGCGCAGTCCTGCCACCCCGCGCCCAACGGCACCGCCGAATGCAAGTGCGACGACGCCAGCAAGCTCGTCAACGAGGGCCGCATGTGCGTGCCGCGCAACGTGTCCTGCGACGCCGGCAAGTTCTCCTGCGCCAACGGCAAGTGCGTCAGCCGCATGTGGGCCTGCGACGGCGACGACGACTGCGGCGACCGCTCCGACGAGGAGCGCAACTACTGCGCGTACCACTCCTGCTCGCCGCACGAGTTCCGCTGCAACAACGGCCGCTGCATCTTCGAGTCCTGGAAGTGCGACCACGAGAACGACTGCAAGGACGGCTCCGACGAGGAGGGCTGCGCGTATGCGCCGTGTGCCGCCGGCGAGTTCACGTGCGCCAACGCGCGCTGCATCCCGCAGGCGCAGGTCTGCAACGGCATCAACGACTGCAAGGACAACGCCACCAGCGACGAGACGCACGAGCGCTGCCCGCGCAACACCACCTGCCCCGCCAACCACCTCAAGTGCGAGAAGACCAACATCTGCGTCGAGCCCTACTGGCTCTGCGACGGCGACAACGACTGCGGCGACAACAGCGACGAGGACCCGCTGCACTGCGCGCAGCGCACCTGCCCGCAGAACAGCTTCCGCTGCCCCAACCACCGCTGCATCCCCGCCACCTGGTACTGCGACGGCGACGACGACTGCGGCGACGGCGCCGACGAGCCGCCCGAGTACTGCCGCTCCGAGGGCCGCACGTGCTTCGGCGACCTGTTCACGTGCGACAACGGCAACTGCATCCCGCGCATCTACATCTGCGACGGCGACAACGACTGCCTGGACAGCAGCGACGAGGACGAGCGCCACCAGTGCAACGAGCGCAAGTGCGACCCCGACACCGAGTACACGTGCGCCGAGAACAAGCTGTGGAACCGCGCGCAGTGCATCCCGCGCAAGTGGCTCTGCGACGGCGACCCCGACTGCATCGACGGCGCCGACGAGAACGCCACGCTGCACCACTGCGCCACGCCCGCGCCCTGCTCCGACGACCAGTTCCAGTGCACCAACGGCCGCTGCGTCAACCGCGGCTGGGTCTGCGACCACGACAACGACTGCGGCGACGGCTCCGACGAGGGCAAGCACTGCAACTCGCAGTACAAGCAGTGCTCCGACCAGGAGTTCAAGTGCCAGAACTTCAAGTGCATCCGCAAGCACTTCCGCTGCGACGGCGAGGACGACTGCGGCGACCGCTCCGACGAGGTCGACTGCGGCCGCGACAACAAGACCTGCCCCGCCGGCCAGTTCAAGTGCAACAACGACCAGTGCATCGACAACCGGCTCGTCTGCAACAAGGTGTCCGACTGCTCCGACGACTCGGACGAGCCGGCGCACTGCAACGTGGACGAGTGCGCCAAGCTGGAGAGCAACCAGTGCGGCCACAAGTGCGTGGACACGCCCACCGGCTTCTACTGCGACTGCAACCAGGGCTACCGGCTGCTGGCCGACGGCAAGGCGTGCGCCGACGCCGACGAGTGCCGCGACTCGCCCGGCGTGTGCTCGCAGCGCTGCGCCAACACGCCCGGCTCCTACTACTGCAAGTGCGCCGAGCCCTACTACGAGCGCGCGGCCGACGAGCACACGTGCAAGCGCCGCGACGACACCGCCGCCTGGCTCATCTTCACCAACAAGTACTACGTGCGCAACATGTCCGCCGACGCGCGCCAGTACAGCCTCGTGCACCAGGACCTAATGAACGTCGTCGCCATCGACTTCGACTTCAAGGAGAACAAGATGTACTTCGCCGACGTCTCGGCCAAGACCATCTACCGGTCGGACTACACGGACCCGAACCCGACCAAGGAGGTCGTGATCCGGCACGACTCGCACGGCTTGGAAGGCATCGCCGTCGACTGGATCGGAAGAAAGCTTTACTGGCTGGACAGGCATTCCAAGAATCTGGACGTCTCCGAGTTGGATGGCACGCGACGAAAGACCCTCAAGACCGGCATCGCGGACCCGCGGGCTATCATCGTTCACCCCGGCACCGGATACCTGTACTTCACGTCCTGGCACCTGCAGGCTTACATCGGTAAGATGGGAATGGACGGCTCCAACTACACCGCCATACTGAACTGGGAGAACGACATCGCCTGGCCGAACGCCCTCACCATCGACTACTTCACGGACAGGATCTACTGGGCCGACGCTCATCTCGACTACATCGGTTCCGCCGATCTCGAGGGCCGGCACAGACATGTCGTGCTATCCGGTGAAAAGGTACCCCACGTCTTCGCTCTGAGCTTATTCGACGACGAGATATACTGGACCGACTGGAATCTCAAGGCAATAAGCAAGGCCAACAAACACTCCGGAGAGAATCTCACGGTCCTGCGGAACACGACGCACAGGCCGTACGACATCCACGTGGTGCACCCGCTGAGACAGCTGCCGTATCCGAACCCCTGCGGCACCAACAACGGAGGATGCTCGCACCTGTGTCTCATAGCGCCTCCTCACGAATCCAGCTACCTGAATATCGAAGGCTACGGCGAGGAGGGCGCGACCACGTACAAGTGTGCGTGTCCGAACCAGTACTACCTCGCGAGGGACATGAAGACCTGCATCGCGAACTGCACGGACGGACAGCACAGATGTAACGGGCGCGACGAGAAGTGCATCCCGTGGTTCTGGAAGTGCGACGGCGAGAAGGACTGCATGGACGGCTCCGACGAGCCGGACACGTGCCCGGTGCGCCACTGCCGCGCCGGCTCCTTCCAGTGCAAGAACACCAACTGCACGCCGGCCGCCACCATCTGCGACGGCACAGACGACTGCGGCGACGGCAGCGACGAGGCCGAGTGCGCGCACGAGTGCCCGCTGCTCGAGTTCAAGTGCCGCGCCAGCGGCCGCTGCATCCTGGACAGCTGGAAGTGCGACGGCGACACGGACTGCAAGGACGGCAGCGACGAGGAGCCCGCCATGTGCCACAACCGCACCTGCAGCCCCGACACCGAGTTCTCCTGCAAGAACGGCCGCTGCATCCCCAAGCTCTGGATGTGCGACTTCGACAACGACTGCGGCGACGACTCCGACGAGCCCGCCTACATGTGCCGCCAGAAGAACTGCACAAACGGCTGGAGGCGCTGCCCCGGCCAGTCCAACTATCGCTGCATCCCCAAGTGGCTGTTCTGCGACGGCAAGGACGACTGCCGCGACGGCTCCGACGAGCTGCCCGACAACTGCCCCGCCTGCAACGCCGACACCGACTTCACCTGCGAGAACAAGCGCTGCATCCCCAAGCAGTGGCTCTGCGACTTCACCGACGACTGCGGCGACGGCAGCGACGAGGCCGAGAGCGTGTGCCAGCACAAGTACCGGGAGTGCTCGGAGTCGGAGTTCAAATGCGGCAACGGCAAGTGCATCTCGTCGCGGTGGCGCTGCGACCACGAGGACGACTGCGGCGACAACTCGGACGAGCTCGCGTGCGGCGGCTTCCAGTGCAAGAACGGCACGTTCCAGTGCAAGTCGGGCCACTGCATCGCGTCCTACTTCCGCTGCGACGGCGACCGCGACTGCCGGGACCTGTCGGACGAGATCGGCTGCCCGCCGCGCTTCCCCGGCGGCAGATACTGCCCGGAGAGCAGGTGCGTTCCATCATCAGACTCGGCTTTACTCGTATGTCCCCTGCTCTTGTGGTTCGTCAGTAAGGTGTGGCGTGTTGCAGGTTCCAGTGCGCGAACAACCTGTGCGTGTCGCAGTCGGACCTGTGCGACGGCGCCGACGACTGCGGCGACGGCAGCGACGAGGCGGCGGCGCTCTGCACCAACTTCAACTGCGACACGCTGCGCCGCTTCCACTGCGCCAACCACCGCTGCGTGCCCCGGTACGTGACACACTACAGGCACCATACTTTTATATAAAACCCAGCTTTGAGGTATCGCAAACATAATAAGCAAAATCACAGCAACTACCAACTATTGCAACTGTTGACACGTTATTCTGTCATATAGTGCAGTATCATACAGGAGGAAGGGAGTTAACTAATGTCTTTTGATCCAATGTTGGGTCTCAAATCCTTTATATTTAGTTAGGTTGAGGAAAAGGTGGAATAATTTTCGCAGCCAAAGTGTTTCTGATCGTGATTTTATTAGAAGTGAGTTACAATCGCCATTTTTCTATTGTAAGGCGTAGTAGGTAGTGCCATCTATTGTTAGTCGGCCAAACTTTTCTGATCCCTAGTTATTAAACCACAAATTCGTGCAATAGTATGCACAAAAGTATAGGTAACGCCACCAGAGTTGAGGCCACGCACACAACTACATCTCGTGTAATGACAGCGGGATTTTGACGTTGTGATGGCGTTTAACGTCAACAGAACGTCAAAATCCCGCTGTCATTACATGAGATGTGGTTGTGTGCGTGGCCTCAACTCTGGTGGCGTTACCTATACCTACCACAATAATCCATTAGATGGGATCCACCTCCACATAAACCTTGCCTGCAATCCAAAAATATCCAACGAAGCTTGTAATTGACCACGTCCCGACAGATAGATACCAAGTATTTTATATATGTAGATGCACAGAAAAAACCCCAGAAAAAAACCAATGGTGGGAATCAAACCCAGGTCCTCAGCATTCCGTGCCGTGTGCCATACCACTACACCACCACTGGTCTAGAGTTAAGACACGAATTTTTCCCATACATCGTACATTTCAATCTGTTAAATAATCACCTTATGCAGTGATAACCAATATCAAGGATGATACAGACTGGATTGGCAGTCGCCATAGTACGGATTGGCCGCGGTTTTTGTAGTTCGATTATTAATAAATAAACATATTATTATTATTATTAAATCTAGATGGCGCTGAAATATAGCCAGAGGCTTTGAAGGCAAAACAATAAGACTACAGATCTTTCATATTACTACAAATTTATTATTTTTCAAAAATATTGCATAATAATATATTTGCAGTGATATGAAATATCTGTAGTCTTATTGTTTTGCCTTCAAAGCCTCTGGCTATATTTCAGCGCCATCTAGATTTTAATAATCGAACTACAAAAACCGCGACCGATCCGTACTATGGCGACTGCCAATCCAGTCTATATCATCCTTGCCAATATCCTTATCCTTATGCAGATACCAAGTGTGCGACGGCGTGGACAACTGCGGCGACGGCTCTGACGAGAACAACATGACGCTGTGCGCGGCGCGCGCCAAGCCGTGCGACCCGTACGCGCAGTTCCAGTGCGCCAACCGGCGCTGCGTGGCGCGCGCGCAGCTCTGCGACCTGGCCGACGACTGCGGCGACGCGTCCGACGAGCGCGGCTGCCACCACGAGAAGACTTGCGACCTCACCACCAAGGGTAAACTACTGAGTGACGCTCCACGAGTGCGTTGCGTCGTCGCAACGTTGACGCTGCGACGTTTTACATATTATTTAGGGTTCCGTACCTCAAAAGGAAAAAACGGAACCCTTATAGGATCACTTTGTTGTCCGTCCGTCTGTCTGTCAAGACCCTTTTTCTCAGGAAAGCGTGGAGGTATCAAGCTGAAATTTATATCAAATACTCAAGTCTACTGTCCCTTGGAGCTGAGAAAAAATCAAAATTCTAAGCCAACGCAATCAAAAGATACCTCCGTTTATTACGCAAATTTCCGCATATTTTCGAAACTCGCAAGGGAATCAAAACCTAAAGGGTACTTCCCGTGAACTCAGAATCTTGAAATTTGGTACGAAGCAAGGTCTTATAGCACAGATAAAGGAAAAATTGCGAAAAGCATAAATTTTTTTGTCTGTCTGTCTATATCAGTAAACAACGCACATTTTCGACACTCGCAAGGGAATCAAAACCTAAAGGGTACTTCCCGTGAACTCAGAATCTTGAAATTTGGTACGAAGCAAGGTCTTATAGCACAGATAAAGGAAAAATTGCGAAAAGCATAATTTTTTCTGACTGTCTGTCTATATCAGTAACCAATCTACAATGATCCCACACTGCGCACATTTTGCTTAGGGGCAGGGGTCTGCTAAGACTGGATGTTTATAGATACAAATAATTTGTACGGAACCCTCGGTGCGCGAGTCCGACTCGCATTTGGCAGGTTTTTTTTTTATAACATGCCACATGAATGCGTTGCTTCGTCGCATGTGACGTTTCAACGGATCGACGGACAAAAGATGAAGCGAGGGGGGTGATGCCGAGCGCTTTCTCTAACAGAACATTTTTGTCGTGCGTCGACGCGACGCAGCTGTGCCATGCAATGCGTTGATTCGCTGCAATCACGCGACGCAACGCAACACACCAGTGAAGCTTCACCCGAATTCCCTATTTATGCTCTAAAAGCCTTATTATAGGTACACTGGCGGTTTGCGGACGAGTTAAAAGCGAGGCGTGGGCGTAGCGAGTTTGTTTGTTTGTTTGTTTCAGTGTTAGCGTCCCATTTGCGCGCTTGTGACGAAATGGTTACCTGCGCATTCCCAGCGAAATCGTCACGCTCCCGCAAGTTTATAACTCTTCCTCAAATCGCCAGTGTGATACGAGAACTTTTTGGCCCCGTCGGCCATCAGTTCTACAAGCGATGTGCCCTGCCCACTGCTAGTCGAGCTAAATATGTCGATGACTTTAGTACTTGCGAGGATTTCGTCATTTCTATTGTAATCCCGTAGAGTATCATCCCCTCCATCGCCCTCTGAGTGACCATGAGCTTTCTTATGAGGCCCATCTTTAGCGGCCACGTCTTAGTGCCATGAGCCATGAGTCTTCACTGGCAACGCATACTAGTCAAAGACCGCATGCGATCTGATTTTACTTAGTAGGATAGGACATAGAATAATCCATTAACATGTATAACACTTGCATTCCAGGTGGCTGCGAGCACTTCTGCACGAACCTGACCCTGCCGTTGGCCACCGGCGGCAGCAGCGGCGGCTACATCTGCTCGTGCTACCAAGGCTGGATCATCTCGCGCGCAGACCCCAAGCGCTGCGAAGACGTCGACGAGTGCGCCGGCGGCGAGCACCACTGCTCGCAGCTGTGCGACAACATCAACGGCAGTTACAGCTGCACCTGCCGAGAAGGGTTCAAGTATGTTTCGGTCTTCCTTTTTATCACCGGCCGGCTTGTGCGGACCAAAATTAACTTTTGACTCCATATTAACTACTAAGTCAGGATTAAGTAGTGCCACATTGTATGGAGCTGTCATCTATAATCCAGGGTTAAAGATTTAATTTTATAAACTTGGACGGACCGATAGCCTTTAGACGGACATGCCCGGACCAGACTCAAGTAGTGTCGAAATGTATGGAACTGTCATCCAAAACGCTGGGTTAACGATTTAAAGGTTCAAATTCTTTATTCACCCTTGACCCTTCGACGGACTTCCACGGGTCATAGTTAGCTATGTATATAACTCCGAGTTAAGTGTTAACCCAAAGTTTAGTAGTATCAAAATGAAGGAACTGTCACCCATAATCCAGAGTTCAATATTAAATTTTTCAACCCTAGACCGGGCATGTGGCCCATAGCCACGGTCCGCATGTCCAGTCGATTTAGCATGAAAAATTAAAAAAAAAATACACACTCTTAAACTTTCACATTTATTCATATTAGAAGGATTACCCCTTTCATACGTCACTCCTAATTTGAATGTACTTTTTACTCCAGATTGGCAGACAGCCTCTCCGGCGTGTGCAAAGCTACAGAAGACGAGGTGGTGCTGATGTTTGCCAACGGCCCCGAGATACGCGCCTTCGTGCAAGACAAGAACCACGAGTACGACATCATCTCCTCCGAGAAGAGAATCGAAGCCATCGACTATGACCCCAAACACGAGATGGTCTTCTGGGCCGACAGCTACGATAAGACCATCAAACGCTCCTACATGGTCAACGCGCTGCAAGGAGAAGTCAAGAGTGGCTTTGCGCAAGACCTCAACATGAAAGGAAGCTCCAAACCCACCGCTCTCGCCGTCGACTACATCGGGGACAACTTATTCTGGACGGAAACCGACCGAACTGGCTCCAAACCGCGTGGGCGCGTCATGGTCGCCCGAACAGACGGAAGATACAGACGAGCATTGGTTACTGTCGGTATCGAAAGCCCGACCTCCGTCGTCGTCGATCCTCAGACAGGCAAGATGTACTGGGCTGACGCTGGGTCAGCTCCGAAGATAGAAACCGCATGGATGGATGGCTCTCAGCGCCGGCCTCTTATCACTGAAAACATTCGCCACCCGACAGGCTTAGCGATAGACATGGCTATGGAACACACCATCTATTGGGTAGACACCAAGCTGAATACGATCGAGATGATGCGTCCGGACGGTTCCCAGCGGAAGACCGTGCTGAAGGGAGACATGCTGAAGCACCCGGTGTCGCTGGACGTGTTTGAGTCGTCGCTGTTCTGGGTGACGCGGGAATCTGGCGAGCTGGTGCGACAGGACAAGTTCGGGCGTGGTGTGCCCTTCATACTGTCTAAGGATCTAGTCAACCCATCGGCTGTGAAAGGTGAGTCTATCGGTTTATACTTTCTCCAGTCAGATGCTATGCCTGGATACCGAAGTTCGAAGAAAGAAAGTTGCAAATAAGTCGCGGTAGCCACTAGGCTAAACCACTAGGTTTCATAGGCCTCTCAAGCAGAGGGTCGTGGGTACGAGCCCGGGCTCACGCTTTATGAGTTTATCGGAATTTATGTGCGAAATTGCATTTTAAATTTACCACGAGCTTTTCGGGAAGAAAAACCCTTTAATCCCATCTCGTAGCCAGAGTTGGTAGCTAGGTACGAAATGGGAAATGTGGTTTTCAACCGACGAAAACAAAAGGAAGAGGTTCTCAAGTCGACGTGTATATTTTTTTTTATGTATGATCACGCATAACTTTTTACAGAGTAGTCCGATTTTGATGATTCTTTTTTTATTGGAAAGCGTATACCCCGAGGATGGTCCCATTTAAATTTGGAAATAATATTCCTACCCTAAGGGTAGGAAAACAGGGGATGATTGACTAACTTTGTACAGAGTTGTCTGATTTTCATAATTCTTTTTTATTGGATAGAGTATACCGTGAAGTTGGTATTATATATTATAAATTTGGAAAAAAAAATTACCCCAAGGATGGGAAAAAAGTATAAAATAAAAACTTTTTAACAAAAAAATTAAACCGCCGAAAAAACTGAAAAGCAAACAATAATACCTTTTTTGTTTGACCTTAATCTAGGTATCAGTTTGAAGTCGGTGCCTCAGCACTAGCCAGGAGGAGTGGGCCTATAATCGTCTACCTGATTGGCTTCTAACTATCACTCCTCCTGGCTCGTGCTGAGGCACCGACTTCAAACTGGTACCTAGATTAAGGTCAAACAAAAAGGTATTAATGTTTGCTTTTCAGTTTTTTCGGCGGTTTAATTTTCCATCTCATTTTCTTTGGTATTAATTGGTTAACTATGCAAATAAATACATTAAATAAATAAGTTTTTAGGTTGAAAAGAAAATCCACGCGTACAGTAAAACACATAAAGTTTACCACTGACAGATGGTTTGCCTTCATTTCATATTCAACTTTAACGACCTACAAATAAAGCCAATTTTAGAATACTGTTACCCACGTTTGCAGATTTTGTAATAGCTACTTTATTTATATGGTGTTAAAGTTGGAAATGCAATGAAGGCAACCCAACTAACAAATTGGTCATAACATCTGAACCTTTTACGGCTGATTCATCGTAAATACGTCGTAAATAAGCAAGTTTTAAAACGTGACATTGTATAAGTATCACTTATATAGCATGCATGTAAGTAATGCAAATGCTGCGTCGACATTGTACGGTTGTAAAGACCGTACATAGCACTTTAGGTTAAATGCAAATTGTTTTTAAATTGCAGTTGTACAAACGTTTGTATAACATAGTAATAAAGCAATTTGATCATTGTCGTACAAAAGTTTTAACCAAGACCGTTTCCCGGTTTTACAACTTTAATAAGACATCTTACAACACTTTGGTCATAGAAAAGCTTTAAGACTGACTGTTGTAAAACTAATCATAATGTCAGCATTTTACAGCTGTTACATGGCTAAAATGCCATACAACAGTCATAAGAACGACCGTCGTATGGCGAAAATGCTATACAACAGTCATAAGCACGACCTTCTTAAAGCTAAAATCCTAAAATAGTGGTAATGGCGTCCATATTGCGTCGGCTTACGAGTTTTAAGTCTTAAGCCAGACCTTTTAATTGTATATAAGTCATATTAACAACTTAGAGATAAAATTCGATTAATTTATTAAATTAAATATAATTAAACAAACATTATTTAAAGGGGGCATTAAAAAATTCTTAATAAACCTAGTAACGATCGTCGAAAAAATTTTGTTCGCATGCGTATCTGATTTGTTATACCGCATTTCATTTCACTCTACCAGATGACGAATCTGTTTTAATTACTTAAAATGGTAAAAAAGTATAATACTTACTGTTTTTCAATAGCGGCGATCATTTCACGCAAACAGGTTTTTATGTTATGAATTATGATTAAAACGGCTTCACTATTGCATTTCACCGACTCATTAGTCGTACAAACGTCAGCGTTATGACTACTCTACAACTAATTGCTCTTACAACTGTCGTTTAATCTATTTCTTATGACAGCTGTGTGACTAAATGTGCTTGCTTATGACGATTGAGTGACCACTTTACGACGATTAAGCCATAAAAACTGCGCCAAAATCGAGTCATTTAAACGTTTGTAAGCCTTAAATACATACAATTAGGTTGTATCAAAAACGTTTGTACAACACTTATATGACTTATTTTTGCTAGTTGGGAAGCCATCTGTCAGTGGTAAATTAAAAGTAAACGTATTGTACATACGAAGTTGCCGACACATCTAGTATTGAACATATGTTTTGTAGTACCGTATTAATAACACCAAGCTACCCACGCAAACGCGTTATACTAAAGTAATGATACACAATGATATACAATGATATGATATACGTTATAATAAAATTGGAACTTAAGAATTCCTGTTTCGCAGCCAGCTTTGAATCGGAACTATTCCTCCCATTTGGAAGCTAGCTACCAAACCTGGCTACGAGATGGGACTTAGAATTCCTGTTTCGGAGACAGTTTCGAATCGGGATTATTTATTCCATTTGGAAGCCAGTTACCAAATCTGGCTACGAGATGGGACTACATCGGGAGGAATCTGCGCACACCTGCGAAGAAATTCAATGGTGTGTGTGTGTGAAGTTTTCGATTCCAGCAACGGCCTAAAGCTTATTCTGAGAGGAGACCTGATCATTGATTGATAGGTTAGCCGGCTAGGCTGGCCGGGCTACGTTCATCGGATGATGTAGCGCCTCTGAATGACTAATTTATTACTATTCATGTTGGTATGGTACTCGTAGTGACCGTCGGTGCGTGTAATCTGTTGCAGTGTACCACGCGCGGCGCTACAACACGTCAGCGGCGGGCGGGTGCGCGGGCGCGCCGGCGCCGTGCTCGCACCTGTGCCTGGCCGTGCCGGGCGGCCGGCGCTGCGCCTGCCCCGACTCCGCCGCGCCGCCGCCCAAGGGGCTGGCGCACGAGCTGGCCTGCGACGCCGGTCAGTACCACACACTGACAGCCCCTACACTGTTATTGATGCTGTGCAAGTTAAATCAAAGCAAAAACCGGTTGTCTGTAAAGTCGGTTCACGGACGATAGTTTAACGTGACAACGTCATAACAAAACATTCAAAAAACAGAAATGAAACGAGGCGGTCACCCATCCAAGTACTGACCGCGCCCGACGTTGCTTAACCTCGGTGGTCGGACGAGAACCGGTGTTTTGTCAAATATCTTGAAAACGGTGCATCCTACGGCAAAATCAATGAAATTTTCATCCCCCCTTTAACACCCCCCCCCCCCTCCCGCTTGTACTACGATTTGTACTATCGCCCCAATCGCCAGATAACCACCTTCAAGGCCCAGTTAGTGTGCAGTGGCTAGACATCTGTCCATAACAATCCATAGCATATGTACGTTACATTGCGTCATCTTTTTTCGTGCGTGCAGCCGGGCGTTCATCGATTTATTAGACGTTGTCATGTCAAAAAGATAGGGAATGCAAGTAGTCCGATCGATTTCTGCTTTCTATGTCAAAAAAAGCCTTTAATTGTAACTGGCTTTGAAATTGGAGAAACTATCCTAATTCGAAGTTGCTTTAAAACGGGTAGTAACGACACGTGATTGGTTTCGATCTAAAAAAAAAATCTTGTTCTATTATTGGTTAGTGGTTACGAACCAGAAATTCACGATTCCTATTTCGAAACTGGTTGCCTGCTTTGATTTCGTTATGATTTGGTTCAAGGGGTTGTAGCCGGTCAGCTACTTCTGAGGGTCGTCGTCTAAGATCCGAAACTCAGTGACAGTATTCATGAAACTGAACAGCGTTCCCCAAGGAACTTGGGTCGAAATATGAAATAAAATTTTGGCCTTTTCATACTAGCTCTGTCAGCCGATCGGATGTTTTGTATAGACAGTCCCAATTTTTTTTTTGTATTTCGACCCCTGTTCCTTTGGGAAAGTTGTTCGGTTTCATGAGTACTGTGGCTGGGTTTCGGATCGTAGACGATTTTTTGAACACCCTATAGAGTACTTTGGGTATAGACCGTGGATGCTCTCCTTCTTAGTCGCTCACTTTTGACTTCAAGAGAGGTCGCTTCGCTTCCTACTGTGGTAGTGACTTTCGCGATCCTCCACCGTTCTCTATCGGCTGCCTGGCGAACGCATTCGGCAACATGATTCTTGGTTGTATGTAAATCAAGCCCTCTAGATTCAATAAGATGGTATCGTTTCCAGCCGCGGAGGTCCCCCGGCCGCTGCCGCGCGTGTGCCCGTGCCAGAACGGCGGCGTGTGCGCGGCGGGCGCGGACGGCGCGCTGCAGTGCGTGTGCCGCGCGCCGCTGCAGCCGCCGCACTGCGCCGGCACCGTGGACGCCGCGCGCGCCGCGCCGGCCGCCGTGCTGGTGCCCGTGCTGCTCGTGCTGCTGCTGGCCGTGGCCGGCGCGGCCGCCTGGTTCGTCATCAGGAAGCGCCCCTTGTGAGTACTAGCTATACTACCGACTAACAGAAAAAGGACGCATCTCATATTTTTTCTTGAAACTGAGTTACATAAACACACAGAAATAATAATAAAGAGGATAGAAATGCCTTGATGATGATGATGATTTATGGGGACGCCTCGCTGAGCCAGGCGGGCTGTCGACCGTTTTGCACAGTCATTCAGCCCAGTTCCCCGTGGTTGGAGCCGACGGTTACTATCCCAGCAGAAATGCCTTAGTTCCTATTTTGTTCCGGGACCAGTGGCGCTAGTTTGTCCCCTCTGCTTACTATTAATGCACACACGTAAAAGACCGAAACCGTACTACACAATCACGCACACGATTACTAATTATTTTTGCTTACATTAGATGTAAGGGGGTACCATGATATTTGAGGATTCACTCTAGCGACCAGTCTTTTTCGAAACACGATTACTTGTAGTTCGCTCGATAGAAAAAAAAAAACCAATGTCGTCTCTAAAATATAAATTAAACTCGTATTACGACGCTAATACTGCACGAAAGGTCATGTCATGACTTTTTGAATGTTAATAAAACGAGATGTTTTCTAGGGCGTAGTCTGGCAACATTTTTAAAATATGTTTTGTTTTAGTAATATAATGAAAATACCCAAAAACACGCGCAGTCCAACCGACCTATCTTGAGCCATCGTGCCTCCCCCGAGCGGCCCCACGCCCGAAATCGCCCACCCAAAATCGATTAGCGCGAAAAACGCGGTACCCCCTTAATAACGACCCATTTTAGTTTTCTACCTATCACCGATACCATACTATGGTTTTAAGAAAATAAATGATTATGATTTTACTCAGCGTTATTGTTACATTTCCAGCGGCAAGGGCGGCGGCCTGGGCAGCCTGGCGTCGTCGCAGAGCGTGTCGTTCCGGCAGGGCTCCAACGTGGAGTTCGGCGGCGGCGCGGAGCCCGCGTACGGCCTGGAGGAGGCGCGCCGCAAGGGCCGCGACTTCTCCAACCCCATGTACGACGCCGTGGCGCGCCCGCCCGCGCCGCCCGCCGGCGAGCCCACGCTACGTAAGTGTTTCACTGTACACATAGGCCACACCGAAATGATCGGGAAACGCACTTGGGATTGAGTTAGCATAAAACTTTTTTTGTTTCGTGAGTACTCGCCACTTGCAATCGTAATAACATTTACACAATTTCCCTCCATTGAAGCGTTTCAGAATAGTAGACCGGCACCGCTCAACACGAGCTGCCTTTCAATCTTCAGACAAATTATGGGGTACCCAGCGAGAAATTAACTTTCTGTCGCCCAACTCATTATGCAAAATATTTTGAATTGCAGTCATTCCATGCCCTATGAAAGCTCGAATCTGCTCGTATGTCACATGTCAATAATCTTGAAGAATTTTTTGCACAGCCGTCACGTTTTCAGGCGTTACTGCTGTTTTCGGTCGACCACTAGAAGGTACGGTGCTGAGAAAGGCACGACCTCGTCGAAATTCCGGATACCAGCGATAAATAGTCGTTAGGCTTGGTGCTTCACCGAGACATTCATCTTGCTTGAGATAACCCTCGACGAAAGTTGTGATAAATTATGGCGCGGAAATTTTCACGCGTGAGGCATTTTGCCTATCAACTTGTCAAATTTAAACTGGCATTACGAAAAAAACCGAGCTTTTTTTTAGTTGTGTAAATGTCATTAAGATTGAAAGTGGCCAGTACCTACTCCACGTAACAAAAAAGGTTTTATGCTAATTCAATCCCAAGTACTCAATTCCCGATCATTTCGGTGAGGCCCTCGTATCCAGGAGTAAGTGTTTTGACCCAATGGACCGAGACTACTAGGACTAGTAGGACTGTCAACATTGGCTCGAGGGGCAGCCGCGCACTATAGATACCGTGCCGCCGCGGCGCGAGGCAACTCGAATTTTGACGTACTGGTTTATTGCGGCCGGACAACACTCGCGCGGCGGTCGCGTGAAGCCACCCTCATAAAAATGTATCTACCTAATGAAAAAACCCACTGAGACCTACTTACAAGACAAAAAAAATCCCATATACAGGGTGTCTCATTTAAATCGATCAGTATGGGAACGTCTGAAACTATAAGACATACGAAGATCTGTTCTTAGGAACCATGTCATCGAGTTTCGTAATAAGAAAAACTGCATTCATACATTTAAAAAAAAACGCTCGGGAATCGAACCCGGACGTTTTGAAAAATAAAACTAACACTATTTCTATTTAGATATCGATTGTGTAGATCTTAAGCAGTAAAAGTTACTATGAACCATGATGTCTAAAATGAATAAAATGTATTGTTTTCATAATCTTTAAATTATTTTAGCAAGTGTACAAAATTGGGATGCACCAAAAAAAATAACCTATAGTTTTTATATTTTTTTTGGAAAGAATAAGATATTTTAAGATACTATTTTCATCGATTTTGAATTTGGTTGAGTATTTAATTTTTTATAATTTTTTTAAGAAATACGTTGGATGACGTCACAGTGAGAGAGCCACGTTCCATTGCCTACAAAAATTCAAGCCGTACATAAGATAATCTGTGGCACTACTGATTTGTCTTGTCACTGTCAATAATACAAGCACGGCTTAGGGTCCTAAATGAACCATGACAAATAGTTTTATTTATTTCTCTTCTTTTAGCTTCGATTATTCCTGTTTGTTTAATGGTGTGATAGTAAATAGATATTTTTTATTAAAATCTGATATTTAAATTCTTTCATATTTACTTGTAACGTAGTAATTTAATAATTAAATTTGAAAAAATACTTTGCGAGTATTGTATACATTTCGGACTTTATGATAAATGACAACTGTTTAAAGCCAGGTGCGCATTATGTGATTAAAGTTCTGTCTTTGTCACTCTTTGCTATTATAAGCAGGACAGCAACATTTCAAACTGTCAATTTGCTTTAGAGTGTAGACCTGCTTTATATCTGCCTATGTGACGATTCACTGCAGGGGTCAAATGAAGGTCATTACTTAAATGTTCTTTATTTAATTCAGTTTATCATATTTTTGGAATCTGATTTCTGAAAACGATTCACAAAGCCTATTTCTCCAAACGGTTTTCGATTTATTATACGTTGTCAAAAATTGGGACATCCCAATTAGCACCATTTTGTTTAAAACAACATTCAACTTGTTTAGGTGTGTAAAATTGTAAAATTAAAGGATATGAAAAGAAAACAATACATTTTATTAATTTTAGACATCATGTTTCATAGTAACATTAACTGCTTAAGACCTACGCAATCGATATCTAAATAGAAATAGTGTTAGGTTTATTTTTCAAAACGTCCGGGTTCAATTCCCGAGCTGAGTACAAGTTTTTTTAAAATGTGTGAATGCAGTTTTTCTTATTACGAAAATCGATGGCATGGTTCCTAAGAACAGATCTTTGTATGCCTTATAGTTTCAGACTTTCCCATACTTACCGATTTAACCCTGTATAAGGCAGAGGCCATTTAGCGACCACATGCATTGAGTTGGAATTTCAACTATATTGATTACATTATACGTCACAATTTCCATTGTAATTATTGAAAATACGACTAGCTTTAAAAATATCGTTTGTCAGGTACGCATTCGATAGCTGCTTTTGATTCTCTGGTAGTATGCTCCAATAAATGGGGCCTTATAAAGTGTTAAATGAGACACTCTGTATACTAACATCACTCTTTTTCCCCAGCGGGCATCTACGAGGTCCCCGACGAGTTAAAGGACAAGGTGGTCTCCGCGGTGATATCCCCGTCGTCGACGGAGACGCGCGGCGGCGGCGGCGGCGGCGGCAAGCGGGCGCGCGCGCTGGACCCGGCGGCCGACACCGGCGCCGACACCGCGCAGCTGGTGCGCGAGGACCGCGACTGCTAGCGCCGGCCGCGCCGGGCCCGCCCCCGCATACCGCGCGCGCCGCTCGCCCTCGTCACTACCTATTACCCTTAACTCATTAATTGACACTTTAATAGTTTGTAACGATTCCGCTTATCGTAGACAACCAGCGTGGCGACTGGTTGTTTGGTAGGAAAAGTTCTTCATAGGTGAGGGCTCCCACACGATACTGCGAATTCGCATCGCATCGCAAATATCTGCGAGCTCGCACGAATGCATCGCAAGAACTTGCGACCTAATTCGCATCGCGCAAGGTTCAGGTGACCATACCGATTAAATGGTCACTTGAACCTTGGTCTTACCGCACGAAATCGTATCGCAGAAATTCGCAGGAACTAACGATGCGAATTGCTGCGATGCGATGCGAATTCGCAGTATTGTGTGGGAGCCCTAAATAGTGTCTCATGGAGTAATACAGAGAACTGTGGTACGAACTAATCCAGTTTTATTAGTTAACTTTTCTTGTTGCTGCAGATAATTATGTTATAAATATCACTTTTAAGAAGTATACGACAAAACACATTTGAAAGATGGTGGGTAATAGATATAGCATCCGCAGTTAAATTAACCGAGTTTGAGTCTCTAGTGTATCTACGACGAATTCTTCCTGTTAGACAACCAGTTGTCGAACTCAGTTTTTTACGAGGAATAAGGGTTTTTGACAAATGTTTACAAACTAAACTATTTAAGTGTAATTTAAATAGCATGGCGGTAACATGATGAATGTGCTGCGGCATGCTAACTGTAGTTTGTTACAGTAGGTTGTACAAAGCGACTAGTAAAGACGTTGCAAGTGCATTGCTCACGGCTTTATCGTTTTAAAAGCAAGTGTTTTCGTACTAAATTTGTATAAAAGTATGGTTCAAAAAGGGAAGCGTCAACCATTTTAACTGCTGTGTAAAAAATAATAAATAGTTAAGAACTAAAACTTTTGAAAACAGAAACTGTCCGGAACCGGTATCGAGTTTTTAAAAGTTGGTTTAATTGTCACCATTTTGATTGGATTTGACATTTACATGACGTTTTGTTGACACAGTAGGTGCCTACTTTACAGGAGACGTAATTTTGTAATTTTTAATAAGCGCTAAGTTTTTTTTCATTCAAATTAAATTCGCAATACTAAATACGTTTCCAGCATCATACGAGTTTAATATGAAAACGCTTAACCGCCAGTTGCTTAATGAATAGGGTCCTTAAAAAAAATTTTTAGGTACTAATAAGACGTCACAACTGTCAAATGTGTTAAAGCAGTGCTCAATACTTCTATCTCTATCTCAACGGTTAAGTAGAAAGAGACGTGGTCATCTCAGTTGTGTTTTTGTGTTGGTACAATTGTAATTGGTGCAGCAAAGGCACCAGATACAGGCGGTTTTTAATTGATACGTCAAAAGCAGACTTGATTTGCCGTCGAATTTGACTACTATTTCGTATTTGTGGACGTGGTGTTTGTTTGATTTAGTTTTTCGAGTTATCCAGTTTTTATTTTTGAGTAGCAATCTAATGAGGCGCCGTCAGTGCAACGGTGACTTAATTTTTGGGTGAAAATATTTTATTTTAATACTTTTGCGCTGCCGGACTGAATTTCACTCGTATTTTGCACGAAATCAATTTTGTACAGGTTTTGAGCAAAATACGAGCATTACTTAAAATTAAAAGACACGACGTGTTTTATACAATTGTTTTGTGCGGAAATCGAATTTAGCACATAATAATGTAATGTAGATTTTTAAGACGTACATAGAGATTTTATTTTATTCTTCTACTTGTTTTCTATCATTACCTTCATAGTCTTTACATATCGCGACCGACCTCGCGCTGGCATTCACTTTTCTTTTAGTTTTTGTTGTCCCTTTCTATTCTCCAGATAATTCTGGCCGTACTTATGTATCAGTATTCCTTGTTTTCTGCGTGAATGATGTCTTTCCCATATACTTCGCTATCTGTTGAATGTTTGAAATCGAATAAATCATATCATCGCGTGATATCAATATAATGTCTGTTATAGTTATATATGTATATTGAATAGAGGTTGTATACATCCCTATCCTGCTTTACCCGGGGCTTTGAGATATAATTGTATAAAAATTGTACTAGTTGTTTTTATTTGAAGTTACATAGTTCTCGAAGTCCCGCACTGACATTTCGCCGCCAGGCAGCGCCGGCGGCCTCAGCTAGTACATAAATCATAGGAATTACCGCACAGCGCCCTCTCGGGGCTTTATCTAGAGTTATAAATTTATTTGACAATAAGCAATACACTATTTTAGAGAATAATTTATTTATTTCGATTTAAGACTATGTAAAATATAGCAATGTTGTGTTTTATAATTGTCTATTAAAGTAAAAAGAATGGTAAAATTATTACAATTGTTTTGTGGACATTGACAATTTGCCATAACGTGTGAGATAATGTTTCTGTTGTTTAATTTTAATATTATTATCATCAGTTTTGTTTGTAAAGCCTCTATACGGTTGTAAATATGCGCCCTGCGCCGTTGCGTGCTACACTTCCACTGAGTTGCTATACATATGTACCATATTAAATATATAGAAGATTCCTCTGTGAATACATCACATTGTTTACATTTTAAAATTTATATAAAACTAAATAGCCTATCGAGAATTGAATATATAAACATAAAATATATATAAATACTGTAAAAAGAGTAAAAATGTCAATACTATGGTTAGTTAAAGAGATGAAATATTTTTCTATTGGGATTATTATAGTTATTAGAGGTCTTTGACGGTAGTTGAAAATATTGTGTAAAAATAAATTAATAATGAAACAGATCGGCATTTTATTCACAAGAACATTTTTGTTTTACGTTTTTCCCCACAAAAACTGACAAATCTTTTTTAAAAGCAATAATGGTTTTGATTTCGTTTAGGTATATCAAAGTATATACTTCCCAAGCTTGTATCAAAACCATTATTGCTTAAGAGGTAGGCCTATAACAACTTGTTTTATCTTTACAAATTGGTACCTATCAAAATGCCTGAATACTGGATTGACTTATAGGTACTTGCGCCGTTGAATATTTGTGTAAAAAAATACAACTGTTGAACTATGCATGTATTTATTTTTATATTCCAGACAACCGAAATTACAAATGGTAATGGTTAATTTATTTAGCAGGGATTTTTCTTTATTTACTGGCCACACTGAACGACAGCTATCCATAGCATGACTTTTAAATTCGAACTTCATATCGTGCCGTCCCGCTCACGCTAATAGTAAGTATTTAATTCTAGAATGAGCAAGACGGTACGAATTTCTATTTTCGGAGTAGCCTCGCACTGGGAGAAATTTCGAACTTTAAGCCTTCCTCACACCGAAGCGCGGGGCATGCGCGCGACACCGACGGAGCGTGCCCAACGCGTTATATAACACTGAATCATATATGCTATGCCGCGCGGTCGCCTAGTGTCACTATATATATAATACTAGCTGTGACCGCGACTTCGTCCGCGTGGAATAGTGACTTTGGGTGGGAAGGTTAAAAAGTAGCCTATGTCCTTTCTCAGGCTCTAGACTACCTGTGTACCAAATTTCATTTAAATCGGTTCAGTAGTTTTGGCGTGAAAGCGAGACAGACAGACAGAGTTACTTTCGCATTTATAATATTAGTAAGGATGATTGTTTACCATCAGGCGATCCGTCTGCTCGTTTGCCCCATAAACCATAAAAAAAAATGATTCAGTGTTATACGACGCGCCGCGCACGCTCCGTTGGTGTCGCGCCCACGCCCCGCGCTGCGATCTGGGGAACCCTTAGGCCTCAATCACACGGCAGTTTTTTTAACGCCCGTTAAAAAAGCACTCAAATAGAACAAAATACTAAAATTCCCTTTAACGCCTAACGCCCAGCGTTCAAAATGCAACATTGCTCGATAAAAAACGTCGCGTTTTAAAAGCGCTGTCGTATGAACATACTTGAAAATGCATTTGTTCTATTTGAACGCTTTTTTAACGGGCGTTAAAAAAGCTCCCGTGCGAATAAAGCCTTAAGGACAGAAATGCGACAAGAGCGCCAAGCTATTAAAAAAAACCGGCCAAGAGCGTGTCGGACACGCCCAAGATAGGGTTCCGTAGCCATTACGAAAAAATCAAGTAATATTTTTCTAAGGATTTCGTATGTGTACGGAATCTTCCAAGTTAGGTATCGTCAATACTTTGAAAAAAGCTCGTATCTCAAAATCGTTAATCTGGCAAAGTGAACTTTATTACGCGCATATCAAGGTTCAGTTTTGATTACATGCTGATTTGAGATACGAGTTTTTCAAAGTAGTGACGGTATGTTTAATACCTTAAGCTACTATTTACTCTTAAACTACAAATAATTCCCGATCAATCTTAGCCGCTATAATTTTCCTTGTAAATTTGATATATTTACTACCATTTTGAATTTTTTCTAATTTTTCCACCCAACAGTTTAGATTTTAGAGGGGGGGGACGGTCGATTTTAATGAAATTTTTCACTTTTAAGTTGAATATTTCGCAAACAAATCACTGAATACAAAAATCATGTAAGCAACCCCCCAATCGTTTTAAAATACCTATCCAACGATACCGCACACTATAGGGTTAGTCGAGAAAAAAAAATCACTTCCACTTTACGTCTATGGGAGGTACCCTAAAAAAATTTTTTTAGTTTTTTTTATTTAACCACTTTTACAGTTTTCTAGTACTAACAGTCTCTGAGCTTAGCCGCGGACAGACAGACGAACAGACATGGCGAAACTATAAGGGTTCCTAGTTGACTACGGAACCCTAAAAAGGACAAAGCTATCATAGATCACAAACCTTTTTAAAAGTTGACAGATGAACGGAGTTATTGTCGATTATTTTGTAAAAAATGTTGCAATTAAATACCTAAATGGGGAATTTCAGAAATAGGGTACAACTATTTTTTTTCTCCGATTTTAGAAAATTTTAATGAATTTTATCGATTATAATGGATTAAAAAAAATTTCCCCAGTTTTTCATACAAAAATAAGTGTCTGTTTTTTTACCTTCAAACACCAATGTATGAAAAGTAACAAAACTGACCTCGGGACACATTTTCTCTATGTAGAATCGATAGTGCTACTGATTCCGAGTAGATTGTTGCAAAAATTTTTAAAATGTGAGAAAAAAATGTATTGTACCCTATTTCTGAAATTCCCCAAAATACTGAATACTGACTTTAGTTTAGTGTAGGTTTTGTTTTTTTATGTAGAGCCCTCACAAATTTTAGGTCACCTGATGTTAAATGATCACCACTGTCTATAGACACCCGCAGCGCTTTACGCGATGCCAGTGCGTTGTCGGCCCTAAAAGGGAGAGGAAAAAGGAAAGGGAATAGAGGAGGGGAGAGGTATTGGGCCCCCGGCGCTGTCACTGACCGCACGAAACGCAGCAGGAGTACAGCTGCTTCACGCCGGTGTTCTGTGAGAGGGTGGTACTGCCCCGGACGAGCCGGCCCATTCATGATGCAGCGGCTAGCTACAACATGGCTCTGCCACTACAAAAATTATATTTCATTTAATTTTGAATTTTTTCTTACCTAGCAAATAGTACAGTACCTACAATAGTCTGGGAGCCGCAAAATAAAATTGTTTTAATGTCACTTTATTTGCGTGTCGTCAATTGCTACTCTAGTACAAATTGTAAAGAGATTACAGTTCACGAGCCGCAATATAATGTTGTTGTGGTTCATAATTCTAAATTAAATAGAGTACCTACCTATAGCAGCGAGTGAAGCCGCGACAAACAACGCATTACGCACATAAATTGACATTTCTGCGAAATTCAACTGCTGTTTAAAGTGGAACTTGTAGTAAACGACCACCTCGTAATAAAAGATGGATTCACATGAGCCACTCGTCAATACGCAAAATGCCAGTCAAACAATCGATTCAGAATTTCCTGTTTTATTTTTTTACATTAGCAGCAATTTGAATAATATCATTGATTCATTAAATAATTAAAATAAATGTTTGTAGCATCTGAGTTTAGTTTATTAAGTTGTCATACTTTACTTATATTACATTTCAGGCATTATTAAACAATAAAAGTAGGTACAAAAACAGAGACTAATAATAAAACTAACTTAAAATACTAAACAAAAATTAAAACTAAAAATTACTATCTAAATTTGGACCCTTAGGTAGGGTGCCCATCACGCAGGCAGCATTCCCACGTTGAATTGCTATAGAAAGTCTTTGTGCGAGAAAGCTGCCTGCGCGAGGGTCACCTGTTGCCTCTCTCAGGCGCTTGCTATAGCTCCGTGGAGCCCTCGTGCGCTCTTGCCCCACGAACCGAGTGTCTCGACACCGAATGCGTCATTACTTTGTTTACAAACTTCTCCCATGACGGAAGATGCCTTTGTGTTGCCTGTACATAAAAGTCATTACTGTCATTAGCGACATAAAAATTCAATTTAAACTCTTTCTAAGATCTAAATTATTGTCCGGAAAATGAATAAAATTGACAATACTCTGTCAACAAAGTAAAAAAAGCAAACTCATTCAAATTAAACTGCAACAACAATTTGAACAATTACCGCTTCTGAGTTCCCGTATTTATTTTCATCGTCAAATAATTTCAAAAATTCTCGGCTTAATGTTCTTCTGTGAATGAAAATGGGCATACAAAATGGTACGAATAATCTTTGCTAAATATTTATTGAAAGAAGTCTTAGTCTGAACTTTTCAAATTAAATAACTAACGTAACTGCGTTAGTTCTAGTTTCTGGTTTTAAGATATTAATTTAATCAATTTAATTATTAATATTAAGTTTATAGCTGTTCCGCAACTTTGCGCTTTCCCGAACCTAGTTTTTGTTAATCCGAAAATTTTGGAGTAGTGTAGCTTTCTATACTTATAGCGTTTAGGTTAATTTCGTCCACATTCCCACTTCGTCCACAATCCCATTTCGTCAGCAATCCCATTTCGTCCACAATCAATTCCCAATTCGTCCACATTCCCATTTCGTAAAAAAAATAGTAACGAAATTGGTAGTGTATCTGAATAGTATTGAACCGCACCGTGTTTAGCAAGTATTTTTCTTAACATGAATACCTAAATCACAAAATAAAATCTTCTCTGAGAATTAAGCTAAGGATAGCAAAAACCGCATTAAAATCGGCTAGGAATGTTGACTAAGTGGGAATGTAGACGAAATGGGAATGTTGACTAAGTGGGAATGTGGACGAAGTGGGAAAAGGACGAAATGGGAATCTCGCTCATCGCAAGGACCAACAAATTAGTCCTAAAATCTAAACCAGCCACAAAAGCAGTCTTAAAATAAGTATGTATGGTCATAATGTAATTCGAAATCGTATCCTAAAAATGTAAAATCTATACTAATATTATAAAGCTAAAGAGTTTGTTTGTTTGTTTATTTGTTTGAACGCGCTAATCTCAGGAACTACTGCTCCGATTTGAAAAATTCTTTCAATGTTAGATAGCCCATTTATCCCCAAATAGGAGCGGAGCGGAGCGGAAGAATGTTTCGAAATCGGTGGTTTTTGAAGTAAAACATCTATTCTGTAGGCGCTATCTCAGGAACTACTGCTCCGATTTGAAAAATTCTTTCAGTGTTAGATAGCCCATTTATCGAGAAAGGCTATAGGCTATATATCATCACGCTACACACGGGGGTGAGGGTGCGGGGGAGGGGGTGCGAGGCCTTCAAAGGGGGGTGAAAATTTTATCGATTTTGCCGTAGGATGCACCGTTTTCAAGATATTTGACAAAAACACCAGGGGGTGGGGGGTAAGGGGGGGTGAGGGAGGGGGTACGGGGGCTTCAAAGGGGGGATGAAAATTACATCGATTTTGCCGTAGGATACACCGTTTTCAAGATATTTGACAAAACGCCGGGGGGTGGGGTTGTTGAGGGAGGGGGGGGGGGGTTTGGGGGGGAAGAGGTGCGGGGGAGGGGGGGTATTAAAGGGGGGATGAAAATTTCATTGATTTTGCCGTAGAATGCACCGTTTTCAAGATATTTGACAAAAACACCGGGGGGCGGGGGGTTGAGGGGGAGGAGGTGCGGGGGTTTTTGATGTAAAACTGCTATAGGCACGCTTGACTTGGGACGAACGCGGGTGTGCGGGGGGTGCTGTGTGGGGGGGTGCTGTGTGGGGGGGTGTTGTGCGGGGGGAGCGGATTGGAGGGTGCGGTGGGGTTGCGGGGGGGCGGGTAATTTTTTTTTATCGAGAAACTAAGGAGAGCCATAATTTGATGAAAAAGCGAATTGGATAAAAAAATAAGCTGCCTAAATTACTAATTCCACGCGGACGGAGTCGCGGGCAAAAGCTAGTATTATCATAATGGCCGGACTAAACGTGGTTTTAAATTTGTGTACGGCTACTTTCCATATTCTTACTTTTATGTGTCAAAATCAAACAAATCATGTCACCGTAAGTAATGAATAAATGCCACAGGTAGCCAAAACCGTAATTTTTTTTAGGGTTCCGCACTTCGAAAGGAAAAGGTGGAAACCTTACTTATAGGATCACTTTGTTGTCCGTCTGTCCGTCCGTCCGTCTGTCAAGACCCTTTTTCTTAGGAACGCGTAGAGGAATCAAACTGAAATTTATATCAAACTAGCGACCAGCCCCGGCTTCGCACGGATGCAATGCTGATACTTTCTAAATATGCATGTATTATACATACAAACCTTCCTCTCGAATTACTGTATCTATTAAAAAACCGCATCAAAATCCGTTGCGTTTAGCAAAGATTTAAAGATCTAAGCATACACAGGGACAGACAGACAGCGGGAAGCGACTTTGTTTTATACTATGTAGTGATACTCAGGTCAAATGTCCCTTGGAGCTGTGAAAAAATCAAACTTCTAAGCCAACGCAATCAAAAGATACAGCCATTTATGCCGCAAATTTTCGACACACGCAAGGGAATCAAAACCTACAGGGTACTTCCCGTGAACTCAGAATCTTGAAATTTGGTACGAAGCAAGGAAAAATTGCGAAAAGCATAAATTTTTTTGTCTGTCTGTCTATATCAGTAACCAATCTTCAATGATCCCACACTGCGCACATTTTGCTTAAGAGCAGGGGTCTGCAATTGGTCTGGATGATGATGGATGTTCCTAGATACATATAAATTTGTACGGAACCCTCGGTGCGCGAGTCCAACTCGCACTTGGCCGGTTTTTTAATACCGACACGTACAGCACTACCCTGTCTGTGGCAACATTTGAGCAAAATGAATTGTCAAAGTTGTCTCTCGAATTATGGCCACTAGTATCTAGTATAGTGTACCTAACTGATTGCAGCTAACCATGTCGGGGTTGAAGATGATAAGCCGCAGTCGTTTGTTGTCCGGCGTGGCGACACGGTGGGACGCCGCGAATAGTGCTCAATCCCCGAAGAACCAAGTCACGCAGTACAGGATGGCCTCCAAAGCTATCACGATCGAAAATATTAACCCCAACATCTTGAAGCTGGAATATGCTGTGCGCGGTCCGCTGGTCATCCGAGCGGCGGAAATCGAGAAGGAGATCGAAAAGGTACAAATTTAAAAATCGAATATATATTGTGGTCACCCTCGAATTCTTAACCTTTTCAACGCTCTGTCAAATACAGTAGCTCTCACTAATACACCATGACATCAGAATGTCAAACGCGAAGTTAAACCCTATACAGAAATGCATGTAGGTAGATATTGCTCTGCACGCCGTGACTGATATATCAGTCGTTGGCGTAGAACCTGCGGTACTGATATAGGTATGTGTCGTTGGCGTGGAAAAGGTTCATTTAAACTATTTAAAAAATATATTTGACTTGCATTTTGTTTTCCCTAATATAAGAACTATTTACCTTAAACTACAATTAGTCTTCAAACCCGTTAGGTAGGTATAGTAAATTTATTAACTTTTTCACTGGCTAACACACTTTTTCATTGACGCGCCAAAACGTCGTTGACAATTAACTCTTTTTAGGGTTCCGTAGTCAACTAAGGAACCCTTATATTTTTAAACTGCCACCGCTGTCATAAGAATAAATAATTTGTTATTATTTATTTTTATGCCGCTGTGACATTTAACTTTGTCAAACCTTCAGAAATAAAACCAAATTACCCCGGATCAATATTTTGCGAACAAGAACTTACTTCTCAAATAATATTTTAACAATATCTAACATTCGGCCAACCTGACCATACAAGTTTGTCCTCAAACTAGTTCCCACTTCATTTATAATCCTATTCGGCATTTCATACCTCACCATAATATGGCCGCGTGAAACTTCCAAATCACATCATGTGTAGAACATCGACCAGATTGCATTGTTCTAATGCTGGCAGCTTATTGGCCAATACTGCTAATAAAGCTGCTATGTTAGCTTGAAAAGATCCCTTTTAGGGATAAGTTCGCCTTTGTACTCTTTTTGTTTTGTTGTTTTACATACATACATACATAAATAGTAGATTGTGCAATGGGTAGCAATAAATAGGCGGCGCGGGCAGCGAAGTACGCGGCGATCTAGGTGTGAGCGCTTCATCGGCCTTAGAATCGATTTGGCGGCACGCTTTGTATCGGTTTGGTGACGCGCTTTTAATCGAATTCGCGCAGCATGTGTTTCCCATCACTAAAATGCTCTTGTGACGTCATAGTAGGTAGGTACAAAAAATTTGGCACGCTTGGTTTTCATACAGTTTGACGTGGTCGCGTGGTCTATCTAGATATACTTAATGTCTGCTCACAACGAAACAACTATTCTAAAAGATAAAACAGCTTTTCTTGAAGACTCACAACAAAATTTGAGTAAAAGTTCTATATTCAATCCATTAAATGAATTATGGATTACAGCCGACTCCGAGCCGTATGTACATTATGTTTATGCCCTCGACTGCTGATTTTCCCCTAACCTTGGTTTTTGATGTTTGGATGAAAATGCTCTACATTTGTATTTTAAGATTTCTTCGTGTTTATTGCAGGGCGCCAACAAGCCTTTCAAGAAGGTGATCAGAGCCAACCTTGGCGATGCGCACGCGATGGGGCAGCGGCCGATCACCTACGTGCGGCAGGTACTTATCTGGCCCGCCAAGTCGAGCAAAATGAAGGCACGGCCGTACCATGCCATTCAGACTATTTTCAACCTCCTGTAATTTTATGCTGGCTACACCTAGAGCCCTAAATTTTTAGTTACATGTAGGGCGTAATGAGATTTCTTAGATATATTCTCACTAACATTCAATTAGAACTGGCAGTTTCAGAACTATTGGACATCAAAGTTCTTTAGTTTTGTCACTGACACACTCACTGATTGCCAAGTCATTATGTGTGTTAAAAAATAAAGATAGGTATTATCTAATATTAATTTAACGGTTTTAAAATAAACAAGTCGGTGGAAAACGAGTCCTATATTGACACCCCCCGGTGGCCGGTACTGACTAAGATAACTGACTTTTTTTTGCAGTATCAGAACTGCCTAGCGAGACTTGTATTTTTTACATGTAGGTAATGTTTTTGATGGGATAGCTTTACTATCGCTTATTTACCAGCTGTTACGGTTGCTTCAACCTCTCAACGTGATGGTTGTCGGCAGGTGCTGGCTAGCGTGTCGTTCCCCGAGCTGATCGATAAGTACGACTTCCCCAGCGACGTCAAACAGCGTGCTAAGGAGATCCTCGGCGCCTGCGGGTAGTACACTCATGCTATAACACATGATCATGAAGATAGTCTAAGTAATGAAGTAGATCGGTAAAATCGAAATGTACTTTTCACATACAAAGGGGGGGAGGGGTTGAGGGGGTGGGGAGGGTGGTACGGGGAGGGTTTGAAGGGTATGAAAATTTCATTGATTTTGCCGTAGGATGCACCGTTTTCAAGATATTTGACAAAACACCGGTTCTCGTCCGATCACCGAGGTTAAGCAACGTTGGGCGCGGTCAGTACTTGGATGAGTGACCGCCTGGTTTCATTTCTATTTTTTTTAATGTTTTGTTATGACGTTGTCACGTGTACTATCGTCCGTAAACAGACTTTACAGGTTTAGGGTACGTGACAACGTCATTACTCAATAGTAAAAAAAATATAATATAGCAGATAAGTTGAGCCAAATATAAGATGGATGACACTACCAACACTGACATAGTTTTTTTTAAGAGTTTTGTTTTTGTTACGAACCGAATTTATTTATTAACAGCGAGAAAAAAAAACAAGAAAGAAACCGGTTGTCTACAGACAAACCTCTTAAAAAAACTACTTATGTCAGTGTTGTTATTGTCATCCATCTTATATTTGGCTCAACTTATCTACTATATTAGACTTTTTTTACTATTGAGTAGACGTTTCTTTGAATTCATGAAATTCTGTTATGTATGTATAATGAATGAGTTGTCCAGGAGACAAAATTTGCGTAACCATAGCAACGGCTGGCAAGAAAAAATTGATAAAGTTTTTCGGCAAATAAACATTATCTTATCCACCCACTTACAGAAACAAACTTTTGATTTTGATGTTTTCCTGATGATGATGATGTTTTGTTTTGGTCAGGGGTCAGTCGGCGGGCGCGTACTCTGCCTCGCACGGCATCGAGTTGATCCGGCGGCATGTGGCAGAGTTCATCGAGCGGCGCGACGGACACCCCTCCCGCTGGGAGGACGTCGTCCTCTCGGCAGGAGCTTCCAACGCCATCAAGAGCGTTCTGCAGCTGCTGATCAATGAGGTCGATGGAAAGGACTCTGGTAACTCCCCCCACAGGATACAAAGGTCAAGGTACAGAATAAGGACAGGGACGGACAAGGACAAGGACAAGGTTACGGCTTTGAATTAAGGGTGAAAATGCATTGGTTCGCTCCGATAGCAAGGATTTTTTTCGATGGAAAGGAATCTGGTAGCTCCCTCACAGGCCCCGCCCCAAGCAGCAAAAATTGGTTTTATAATTATCCTGGAACCACCGTTTTATCAGGACTATAACGGGATAGTAAGGTCTTATAACAACGGAAAAGGGCCCAATTTATAGGCATACTTTTTCTTCTAAGACACCCATAAGAGATTTGGTGGCTACCACTTAGACCACTAATATCCCTATAGTCGAACTACGCAGAACTAACTGCTCCCCGCGAAGTCAACTATTAGCGTCTTACAGAACCACACACGACTTTAACGTACTCCTTGCTTCTGTTACAAGCTCTTTCAAAAACAGTTGGGAATTATAAAGTAAACGTGGTCGTTGGAGCGCATATTGAAAAAAATATACAAATAAGTATTTGATATTTGATAAAAAGGAAAGTTATTTTTCCTTAATAATGTATTATCTACAGTATGGCATAATAATAAACGTGTTACTTGTGTTTGTGTGGCAAACGAGTATTTTCGATGAAGTATATTATGTTTTATATCTAAATTTTTACTCGCTTCTTGAAATTAGTGTATATAATAAGTTGCATTTGAAAATAATATTCATTTTAATAAAGCATACAATGAAAAGTTGCCATTTTTTACAATTAGCCTTCCTAAGTTCATTACAGAACTGTTATAGACGTTCTTGGTTTTAAAATGGTTTGCATTAGAACCAAACCATCGCCATACTGTTAGGAATTAGGGTTCCATAATTATTTTAAGGACCGAACGATTTTTTAAATGGGGGATTTTCGGCTACGATTTAAAAATAAAATAGCTCCTTAGTGATCGATAGATGGCATTTAAAAATGAAATGAATGAATGAAGTGGCCAAAGATGTATTAACGGTAGTGTTGTTATGAGGGTTTTTCGACAGGCGAAGCATCGCCAGACGGCGTTAGTATCGTGAGGTCTGTTTGACATTTGCGTCGCGCTCGTGACTGGTTAAATAACTAAATGAGCCAATCGCAAGCAAGACTGAACGTTAAATGGACCTCACGATACTAAAGCCATCCAGCGACACTTCGCCTGTTGAAAAACCTTCAATAAGAAAATATGAAGTTTAAACATAAAATTGCACCGAAAATTACTTCAAAACGTGATAAATATTATTATGGTCATTAAGGAATTTTATTGATTCTTTTTCAAATAACTACCTATTTCATTGTAATAAAAAACTCGAACTCGATAATGTACTTAATTATTTATGAACGCCATCTGTTGCAGTCTTTTAGAACAATTTGTTTTTATTTAGAGCTGTGCACATATTTTGTATCAGGTTTACTATTTCACCATGTGTAGATGGTGTTGGGTATGGGTTGTATTTTTAATATTTTTAGGTTTATGTGCAGTGATCGGAACTATGGGTGCAAAACCCTAACAAAACTTGCCAAGCGGGCATGAAACAGTGCTTACAGACATGAAAATATTAATAAACTACTGAAAATCTGAGATTTCGATATAGAATTAAATTGAACACTAATCTGCCAATAATATTCTTATTTTTCTTGGTTGTAAATTCTCCT
The DNA here is from genome assembly GCA_947563465.1 of Archips xylosteana. Lineage (NCBI taxonomy): Eukaryota > Metazoa > Arthropoda > Insecta > Lepidoptera > Tortricidae > Archips > Archips xylosteana. Next base: position 22,558,459 of record OX387353.1, read on the forward strand.
TAATGTCAGCTTTACAAGCTTTGCCAAAGTTCTGCACCCAGAGTTCCGATCACTGTTTATGTGTCATCCTTTGAATCTATCATGGTAGTGCTTACGGACATCGATGTTGTTGTTTTGTCCAGAACTATCAATATTAACATTTTGTGTACAATTTACAAATTTACTATTTTGTCCGGAACCCTCGCTAACTTCTACGATACCTTCTTTGCCTAAAATTTATAACCACGAGCCACGCGCGACACAAAAAAATAGCTGCGATGAGACTATAACAGTATTACTGCGACCATTAAAAGCAATTGTACACTTTTACTGGACTTCACGAAGACAATTTTGAATAGTAATTATATTACACGGAACCCTTATAATCGTGTTAAGATTATAACAGCGTTCGACATATCCACAATAGAACCAAGTATAATTACTCTTGGAATAAGCCGTTATAGAACTAATTTACTTATTATTGATCAACATTGTGAACTTATAAACCCTTATAAACTCAAGTAATAAGTGCAAATGGTTTCCAGTACATTTAGTTCTAATTGATACTCTTATAAGCATACTTTGCTTACAATGGACTTATAATTATTCTTGTAGGCAATTATAAGTATAGCTTACCAGAGCAAGTATACTCAAGCGTGTTTACACCTTCGCAGTACTTTTATAGGACATCTCAGCTTATACTGTGCTGTTAATTTGGGTCTATAAGCGGTAATAAATTAACTTATAAGGAAGGATGTCCTACAAGAATAAATAGACTCCGTGCATGCTATAATAAGCGGGGCAGCAAATTCTAGAACTAATAAGAGACCGCTATTAGTGCTGTAGGCCTATAAAGCGTGCACTATAGGATAATTTTGTTGCTTGGGGCTGTATGGCCACCGAGATCTGTTGCACCAAGTACGACCCGGAATGGGGGTCACCTCCTCTATCCCGAAGCCTGAGACCCAACTGGGCGTCCACCCCCCAGGGACCAGCCGTCTCGACCGTAACAGGCACAAAGTCGTACGTCGGCTCCAAGGCTGAGTATTTAAGGCGCTTAGACCGCGTGGCATTTTCAGCCGCAGAACCAGCTGTCCTCGACATGTGACTCAAGTGCGACGGTGCAAAAGTACCTACGCTCGTTTCATCCCACAAGAGACAACGCCTTCTCTTCCAAGGAACCAACGTCAACCTTTCAGGTCTCTTGCCGTCACTACGACCCAACCCCGGAGGCTCCAACACACAAGGCACGTTAGCCGCACCCATTGCCCTGCGAATCAGGTCATTAATCGAGTGATGTCTCGAGAACCGCCCAGCACACCTTTGACAACTTAGGACAGTCCGTGGCTCGCAGACCTTACATCCCAACCTGAGCGCAATGGCTATCCGACGAGAGTCGTTATCCAGCATAGCGCCAAGTTGGGGATACGGTGAGGCCAGCAGCCATGCCCCTGACTCGAGGCTAGTGGAGGCCTTTGAATTTGATTAAATTTTAAACTACTAAATTGAATTCAGATAGCCAAAGCATTGCTTGCAATATAAAATAGGTTCATCAAGTTACGTAAAAAAAATTAACCCCAAAAACTTGTTACGCCTAATACGTTTCGGACATTAAAAATTTTGCCAAATAGATGGCACCGTTATAACTTACCTGGCTGGTACAAAGTTAACGCTGATTTTGGGAAAACAATAACAATACACATCATGGCACGTTGTTCCAGGCGTGATGATCCCGATTCCCCAGTACCCTCTGTACTCGGCATCCCTCGCGGAGTTCGGGCTGGGCCAGGTCGGTTACTACCTGGACGAAGACAACGGCTGGGCTCTCGACGAGAAGGAGCTCTCGCGCGCGCTCGAGGAAAGCAAGACTGGCCCTAACGCCTGCAAAGTGCGCGCGCTAGTCGTCATCAACCCCGGGAACCCCACCGGACAGGTACTGAACCCCCCCAGTCCGTCACTTTTTTTTATAAATGACAAGTTCGGATAGAACACAGGATTGTGCCAATGACAAAGGGAGGAAACGGGTGGAATTTGATCAAAATAGCACGGAATTTTGGATTTAGGTAGGGAAAGATAGGATCAGGGTAGTTATACCTATGTGACGTGACGACTATAACATTACTGGAAACAACATACAGATACTTATAACTTAACATCATTAGAAACGATAAAGGAGACAATGGAAGAATAAATACATGGATTATTTGATGAAAGTAAGCATAGAACGGATGTTGGTAATTGAAAACTGTGATATGACATAATACTATTGTACAAAGAAACATGGGGCATGTTGCATAACAAAGTACAACTAATATTACAAGCGGAACTCTCACTTCAGTTATACTTATTAACTAGAAAGGGAGTTCTGCTTGTAATAAGTATAAGTTGTATGTACTTTGTTATGCAACAGGCCCATGGTCATGAAGAGGAAATGATAGTATTATAATATGGTTCAGATCACCCAGTCCGTCACTTCTTACTGCATGTTACATTGACAAATACAAAAGTCATGTTGGTAAACAAATCAAAATTAAATCGTTTAGGTTCATTTCGTCCACATTTCCACTTCGTCCACATTCCCACTTCGTCAGCAATCCCATTTCGTCCGCAATCAATTCCCGATTCGTCCACTTCCCATTTCGTCCACATTCCCATATCGTCAACATTCCCGTTTCGTCCACATTCCCATTTCGTCCACATTCCCATTTCGTCCGCAATCCCATTTCGTAACAAAATAGTAACGAAATTGGTAGTGTATCTGAATAGTATATTGACCCGCACCGTGCTTAGCAAGTATTTTTCTTAACATGAATACCTTACCTTAATCACAAAAATAGGTAATTAAAATCTTCCCTGAGAATTAAGCTAAGTGATAGCGAAAACCGCATTAAAATAGGCTACGAATGTTGACTAAGTGGGAATGTTAACTAAGTGGGAATGTGGACGAAGTGGGACAAGGACGAAATGGGAATGTGGACGAGATGGGAATGTGGTCGAAGTGGGAATGTGGACGAAATGAATTTAAACGAAATTAAATTACTATGCACGTGAATTATGACGAAACAAGAGCAAATGTAAGCCGAGATTTGAGTTAAATAATGCATACGAGGATCCTCCGATTGATAATATTCGTGTTGTTGTCACGATCACCGGATGTGATTCTGATTGAAACCGCGGGTGTGCAGCCAGCATACGATACATGTTCATTTTCGCTGTAAAAGTACAAGTTATCTAGAGAAGAAGTTACTTTGTTTACTTAGCATCTTTTAGTTCTTTTTCCCTTTAATTTGTTGTTACAGTCATCTGAGGGTTGGAGACCTGGTGACCTGACGTACAGGTTATTCCCTAGTTCGGGCACCAGTCTCTACCGCAAAGTTTTTGTACCTATTTCATAAGTTCATTACATTAATATAGCTAGCTACTGTATAACTGTAAGCTCTGTGGTGGAGATAATAAATAAATAAATTATTAAATCTAATACCTTTATACCTTTATCTTTGATCAATTATAACTGAAGATACACATTGCCGAACAAAATCCCATTCAAAGAATGTCCGAACTTTTTTATTTGGTTGCGTAACAAATAAAATCATCACCTACACAGAAATTTGAACCTAGTCTTTACTTCATTACAGTCGAATTTCGGTAGCGGCAAAACTCCACTTGACAGCTAAACTTGACAATTTCACGCAACGTTCTGAGAAAAAAGAAGGCCACTTTTATCAAAGTGGCGCTTATTTGACTCGGACATTTTCGGGCGCGCGACTGTGGATCTACAGTTATAATTGATCAAAGCTTAGCATAATTTAATTCCGTAACGTCTCCGTATTTTAAGCAGCGGTATGGCCGAACCTTTATTTACTTCACCTTAGTTCACCATTGCGAGTTAAACGAACTCCGTAAGAGTAGGTCTCATTAAATCTCAATTTCATTTTACCCTTTTACCCATAAATAAGTACTCCTAGATTTCAAAAGGACTTAGTGTCTCAATACCTAAATTCCAAAATGCCTAACTTTTTTCTTTGCCTTTGTGCAGTTTTCAGTTTAAGTTATTTTGAAATGTTGCTGTACCTATCTGTGATTTCGTATTTTAAGTAAATGTACAGTGACCACACGCGATTGTTGAGCCACTTGCCATTGTTCGTAATTTTGCCGTGTAATGCTAATCGGGTTTCATGCAATTGGCTAATATGAGAGCCAGAACTAACAACCTGACCGCAGAGTACAGGAGTACACCCAAAGTCAACCAATTGCAGGTCTAGCTACGGTAACCTAGCGAAAATTGTTTTAGCGTAGCGATACTGCCCTGCAGATCCTAAAACGCAGTACTTAAGTGCAAAAAAGCGATTAGACCATTATGTTCCTTACGCTTTGCTTGTTATAGTTCAATATTCAACAAACGTAAAAACCCACTTACTGCGTTTTAGAGTCTGCAGGGCAGGATAGTAATAGTAACGCTAGCGTATGGTACGGAGCCAGTTCCGCACGCAGTGGAAGACGGGCGTGACCCTTGGGATGGCATCTTCCTTTAAATTGGTGGGTCGTGCGCAGGTGCTGACGCGTCCCAACATCGAGGCCATCATCAAGTTCTGCCACAAGCACAAGCTGTTGCTGTTCGCGGACGAAGTCTACCAGGACAACGTGTACGCGGAAGGCAGCAAGTTCTTCTCCTTCAAGAAGGTAACCTCTAAACTCTGTTAGATGAGGTTGAGCGTAGCGTAGGCCATTGTGGCAAGGCAAATCTCTAACTTTTTATTCCATGAAATGTTGTGGGGCATTTTCAATAAAAAAGTTTGGTGTTTTCTTATTCTTATTATATATTTTATTTATTATTATTCGAAATCACGAGAAGGTACTGTTCATTTTCGCAAATAAAAATAGTGTCCAACACAGTTTTTATTAACTATTAACTCTTACGGGACTTATCACGCAAATAACATCCCTCCCATCAAAAACGTTTGGTACATGTAAAAAGATGCAAGTCTCGCTCGCTAGGCAGTTCTTATACTGCAAAAAAGTTTTGAGATGCAATGTTAAACCAAGTCTGTTATCTTAGTCAGTACCGGGTGGTGTCCATAGAAATCGTTTTCCACAGAGTTGCTTATTTTAAAACCGTTAAATTAATATTAGATATCTTTATTTTTTAACACACAAAATGACTTGGCAATCGCATGGTTACCTAATGTCGTAAGAATAATCGTCAACGTCAACGCACTTTGAGCAATACCTACACATAGGTCGACGTTACTCTGACTCAACCTCGTATATGAAATACTAGCTTTTGCCCGCGACTCCGTCCGCGTGGAATTAGTAATTTGGGCAGCTTATTTTTTTATTCAATTTGCTTTTTCATCAATTATGGCTCTCCTTAGTTCCTTCCGGAAGAAGTGAAACTTCATAATAACCAACCCGCTCCCAATCCGCCCCCAACCCGCTCCTAACCCGCCCCCAACCCACTTCCACCCACTCCCAACCCGCTCCCAACCCGCTCTCACCCCACCCCCAACCCGCTCTCAACCCGCCCCCAACTCGCTCTCAACCCGCTCCCAATCCGCTCCCATCCCGCCCCAACCCGCTCCGAACCCGCCCCCAACCAGCTCCCAACCCGCAACCTGCCCCCAACCCGCTCCCAACCCACCCCCAACCCGCCCTATTTAACTGGGCTATCTAACACTGAAAGAATTTTTCAAATCGGAGCAGTAGTTCCTGAGATAAGCAAAAACCCCCGATTTTGAAACATTCTTCCGCTCCGCTTCGCTCCTATTGGTGTTAGCGTGATGATATTATAGCCTATAGCCTTTCTCGATAAATGGGCTATCTAACACTGAAAGAATTTTTCAATTCGGAGCAGTAGTTCCTGAGATTAGCGCCTCTAGAAGTTTTACTTCAAAACCCCCGATTTTGAAACATTCTTCCGCTCCGCTCCGCTCCTATTGGTATTAGCGTAATAATATATAGCCTATAGCCTTCCTCGATAAATGGGCTATCTAACACTGAAAGAATTTTTCAAATCGGAGCAGAAGTTCCTGAGATTAGCGCGTTCAAACAAACAAACAAACTCTTCAGCTTTATAATATTAGTATAGATTATGAGTTTGGAATAACCACTTTAAGCCTAGTGTCTAAAGTGGTTATTCCAATTTAGTAAAATTTCATATACGAGGTTGAGTCAAGAGTACCGTCGAGGTACGAGTATGAGTAAAGCGTTGCGTGCGATTGCCAAGTCATTATGTGTACTAAAAAAATAAAGATATCTAATATTAATTTAAATGTTGTCGAGTTTATCGAGCCTGCAATGTTTTTAACTTTTTAATTTTTTTAGTGACCATAAACTATGCACTTCACGTTCTGATACGTAAAGAATGTCAACTTTTACGGATATTTTTGAGAAAAATACTATAACTGAGTGTGTCGGTGTGTAGGTGCTGGTGGAGATGGGGCCGCCGTACTCCTCTGAGGTGGAGGTGGCGTCGTTCATGTCGGTCAGCAAGGGCTACATGGGCGAGTGCGGGCTGCGCGGCGGCTGGATGGAGCTCGTCAACTTCGACGCCCAGGTCCAGGCCAACTTGTACAAGGTCTGTACCACATCCGAACCGCTGAACCGACTTAGATGAAATTTACTTTTTGGCAACTATGGTCTAAAAGGAAAAATTACTAAGTATAAAAATGACGACATGAAAAAATTACTAAGTGTTTTCCCAACATTAGAAACATACCTAGGTAGATTTAGGTTATGTTAAGTTTGCATCGGTCGGCCCGAAGGGCTAAAAGCATACAAAAGAAGGAGCTCCGCGCGAATGGAGCTCGCGTTGACACTGTTTCTATGTCGATTAAAGTTGGGAAAGAACTTGGAAATTTTTTCGTGTCGTCATTTTTATACTTAGTCATTTTTCCTGTGAAAAGGGGGGTGCAACTTTGAATGGAGAATCAGTAACCGTTTAACCGATTTAGAAGAAATTTGGTAAGCTTCCATGCATCCTTGCTTGCATGCTTTCTTGCTTCCATGCCTGTTAGCATGCCTGCTTGCATTCCTGCCTGCATGTTCGCTTACATGCCTGCTTGCATGCTCGCTAATATGTCTGCTTGCTTGCATAATAGCTTGCTTGTTTGTCTGAAATATTTATGGTTTACGCGAGCGAAGCCGCGGGTAAAAGCAGGTACTATACGATTCATGCGCTTGCCTTCGCTTTCTTCCGCCATCTTATATCGTTTGACAGAAAGAAATAGTGGATGCGAAAGCAAGCGGCAGAGCGTTAGACAAGAAGCCTACAGGTCGTCGTTATCTTGTTGGAGGCCTACGCACACTGCGTCGTCCGGTCCATGGACGCCACTAAAGCGCCTTTTGCCCCATCAGCCATCCCACTTCCACTTGCGTCTGGCGATTGTTCTATCTTTGTCGGTGACTTTAGTTCTTGCCAAGATTTCATCATTCCTGCGAAACTCGGGACACAGCTCTCTCCATCGCCATCTGAGAGACCTTGAGCTTTCTTATGAGGCCCATCGTTAGCGGCCACGTCTCAGTGCCATAAGTCATCACTGGCATCACATTAGTCAAACACTTTTGACTCAAAACACTGCTCACTCGAATTACAAATGTCCTAATGTATAGGCTCCTGGACCTATGCTTGCGGTTTCTCTATAGGATCGACAAACCAAAAAAGACGCGTTTTTTCGGGATTTTCGGGGGAGACCTAGGTTAGTCGCTATATATCGCAGGGTAGTGGAAGTGATTAATGGCAGATTAAAGCGAGATTTTAAATTGTTCCGGCAAGATTTTTTTAATCAACCTCTGAAACACATGTTTGTGGATTTTAAAATAGCTGAATCACTGATAAATGCATTCTCATACATCACCTAAAGTATCATTGAAGGGAAATCGTCTTGTATTCGGGTTACAATTAGGTCACGATAGTGAAACTTTTACCAAGTAATTGTAGGAATAGGTATTCTTAACTGTCAGATATGAAAATTACCGTTGGCCGCTCATATACCAAGTTCCATTTAAATTTGCCCATTCTCCTTTATAAGTAGCGTGAATGCAACTCAGCCTAACTAACACAGCCTGCCAACATGTCCTGATTAGTTTGTATGGAAATTTTCTTTTTTGTTACCACACACATGGTAAGTAGCAAAAACCGGTTGTCTGTAAAGTCGGTTTACGGACGATAGTTTAACGTGACGTCATAACAAAACATACAAAAAACAAAAATGAAACCAGGCGGTCACCCATCCAAGTACTGACCGCGCCCGACGTTGCTTAATCTCGGTGATCGGACGAGAATCGGTGTTTTCTCAAATATCTTGAAAACGGTGCATCCTACAGCAAAATCAATGAAATTTTCATCCCCTTCAATACCCGCGCACCTCTCCCCGCACCGCCATTAAAAATTACCCGAGCGCTAGTACGGTCAAGGATTCATGAGCCACCATGGAACCATTTCACAGTAAACGTCATAGTCACATACATCGCATTAATTAATTAACGACCGCTTTAGCCTAGTTGGTAGTGACCCTGCCTACGAAGCAAGAGGTCCTGGGTTCAAATCCCGGTAAGGGCATTTATTTGTGTGATGAGCACGAATATTTGTTCCTGAGTTATGGATGTTTTCTATGTATTTAAGTATTTATTTATCTATATAAGTATGTTTATCGTCGTCTAGTACCCATAGTACAAGCTTTGCTTAGTTTGGGACTAGGTCGATTTGTGTAAGATTGTCCCCTAATATTTATTTATTTATTTAATTAACAAGGAAAATCGCAATGACTTTTCCTTTCAAAAGGTTCCATGGTGGCTCATGAATTAAAGTCCTTGATTGACTGTACTAAGATACATCCTGGCGTTCACTGCTATGTACGGGACATGCGTCATCCTTTTTCGTGCGTGCAGCCGACGTTCATCGATTTATTAGACGTTGTCACGTCAAAAAGGAAATTTTCATACAAATGAATAGACGACTGGAACGAATTCCTTAGAATTTCGTATTTGGAAAGCTGAGAAGCGAACCGCTTCGTGCGGGCCAATGGAAAGATGACGACGCTCCCCTCGCCTGGATGCCCGTTGGTAAAATGGCGATGGAGGAATTTGTGTTGCGTTGTATTAATATTGTTGTTGGCTTTGTTAATATTGTATTGTATTTGCGTATGTTCCAGGCCATCTCCGCGATGCTGTGTCCCACGGTGCTGGGACAGACCACCGTGGATTGTTGTGTGAGTACCTATGCTTTTTGTTTCTTAAAAAAATATATAAAATTAAAATTTAACAGACTACTTAATACAAAAAACCTATAATATAAATTTCTACTTATCTGTTTGAAATCGGTGACTCAGCACGAGCCAGCAGGAGAAGACCTGGTCATTTACTACATACTATCTAATGGGCTTCTATCACTCTTGCTCAGTAGAAAGCTATTTTTATGCAAACAGATCATTACAAAGCAATTTTTTTATGCAAACAGATCTGTAGAAAGCTATTTTTATGGTTTGTTTGTAGGCGGTTAATTTGTTTTTCCATTTAAAAGCGTTTTAGCGTCTTCTTCTTAAGTTTTAGTGTAAGTAATCTAAATTGCAAAGTAAGTTGTAAATTGCTTGTCATTTTTCACAGACTTGCTTTTCCTGATTCAGAGACTTTAACTGTTAAGAGTCCTTCTGGTCCGTTACCATCACTACCACCTCACCATATGATTGAGAGGACTATAAATTGCAGAAATAGAAGTACCTATGTACCCATACTACACGCTTTGCCTGGTTTGGGGCTAGGTCAATTGGTGTCAATCGACCCTGATTTATTGATTATTTATTTAATATGATGGTTTTCGTTACAGGCCAAGCCGCCAAAAGAAGGTGAACCGTCCTACGACCTGTGGCTGAAGGAGAAGACCGCTGTCCTGTCCTCGCTCGACAAGCGCGCCAAGATGATCGCAAAGACCTTCAACTCCATGGAAGGCTTCACTTGCAACGTGGTGCAGGTACTGACTGCCCACACAGAACCAACCTGACACACTCGACACAGAATCGATAAAAAAGGTCGGAATTTTCACGCCAAAACAAAAGACTATCGCACTATCTATACCGACTAGACTTAGAAACCTTTTTTTATAGATATCGATAGTTATGTAAAAAAAAGTATCGTGTTGCAAGCATCATGATGATGAATGGCAGTCTTCGACGGTGCGTTTTAAGCGGTCTTTTTGCCACGAACTTGCAAAATCTGGAATGAGCTTCCCGCTGGGGTCTTCCCATCGAGTTACGATCTGGGTGCCTTTAAGAAGCGAGTGTACAATTTTCTGCAGGGCCGACAACGCACTGCATCGCGTAAAGCGCTGCGGGTGTCTATGGATAGTGGTGATCATTTAACATCAGGTAACCCACTAGTTCGTTTGTCTGGCCTCTCCTAACATAAAAAAAGTATATTTTGTACAAAATTTTACGTAACACGTACGTATATCGTCGTCATCGGTTGTGTATCGACATTCATAGGAGTATCAATTGATGCCTAAATTTAATAAAGAATTTTGACTTTGTCGACAATGTGTGACCAAATTGCGTTTTGAGGGTTTTTATTAATTGATGTTGTTGGTCCAGGGCGCGATGTACGCGTTCCCGCGGTTCGAGCTGCCGCCCAAGGCCATCGAGGCGGCCAAGGCGGCCGGCAAGGCGCCCGACGTCTTCTACGCCTTCAAGCTGCTCGAGGAAACTGGTAATTCGACATTTTCAATTTAAAATGCACCATGTTCTTTAACCCTTAAGCTCCAAACGCACGGCCTTATACTACGAAGTGCAAAATTCGAACTTCGTATCGTGCCATTCCTCTCACGCTAATAGTATTTAACACAAGAGCGAGCAAGACGATGCGATACGAACTTCGATTTTCGAATTTCGGAGTAGCCCCCCAGATAGCGGAGGCGTGGCGGTACGGTGACGGTGACGGTTGTTTTATTGTACCTATACAATTAAGGAAACTATAGGTCTATTTTCTACTCATTGTTTTATGGTTACTATTGTACCAATGTGACTGTTTGTTTCTTTCTGAATAAATAAATATTTTAACTTGTATGAACGAGTTCGCGGTACGAGGTCATAAGTCTTGCAAGGTTACAACAAACGCTGGACATCCTTGGCCTTGGAGCCATCCTGGCTCGTCTATACACAATGGCCCATATGGGCGATTAAAAAAGTGGCCATCATCGCCGCGATTATGGGTTGCTCTCTACACAATCATGAATCTGAATCTGACTGTTCATTTACTAACTGTCGCCTGCTGATCATTGGCACGCATTTCTTTGATGTACCGACAATTCTCCGATTATTCCCGATTACAGGCAACGATGGCCACTCACCGACGATTATGCTCTCTTCACAATCGTGCCTGCCCGCTACTCGCCCGTCATGGGCCATTGTGTAGACGAGCCAGAGACTCGGCTCCCTGAACTAATCCCCAGTTCTCCGTCAGGCATCTGCGTGGTCGCGGGTTCCGGCTTCAGGCAGCGTCCCGGCACGTACCACTTCCGCACCACGATCCTGCCGCAGCCGGCGCTTCTCCAAGAGATGCTGGACATATTCAAGAACTTCCATGCCAAGTTCACCAAGGAGTACTCGTAAACACACAGCTACCCGACACGTAGGTTTATTCGTAGCACTCTCGCCAGTACCTTCAAGCTTCCTTTAAAACTGCACAAATTGAACTGTAAACAAACGGAGGCGGGAAAAAAGAAGCAGTGGTTCCTTCGTCCCTTTTAACGGTCATTCAAAGTCAAAAATAATATTTTGTCAGGACTTAATGGTGGGTCCATATCGGCTCGCATAATTATTGAAGGTCAAAAATCATAATGTAATTTTTGTCATAATCTATTATTATTCATAACTTTTTTTACTCTGAATCCATTAATTTTACGGAATTGTTATAAAACAAACCTAAACTAATCTGTAGAGTATACAGGATGACCATTTAAAAAGTTCTGGAAAAGTAGGTATACAAATACATTTGTTAATTGTATTTTTTTGTATTGATTAATTTTTAATCATGTCTATGATGTTATTATTTTGAGAAAATTGTATTGTTACACAAATATAAATATTTAATTAAGTAGTATTGTTTAGTTATATTATGAATTTTATTATGTTAGCAATCAAAATAATTCCTGATGCGAAATAAATTTGAAAATGTTGTGAAATGTGGGTTGTCCCAATTAAAATATCAAAGTAGAATTTAAAATGAGGTGATTTGGCTGTTGTCAATATTCATAGACTCGTTTATGTAATTATGTGTATATTAGAATTATGTAGATTAGATCGTTAAGCGATCTCATATTGAGATGATCAATTTTGAAAAAACAAAGTGAATAAAATCAACTGCTGTCGGCGGTGAGCTGCCTGGTATAGCTAGACCGTTTAAATGAGTCCTCGCCCCCGCGGTACAGGGGCTGGGGGTATGATGACAAAGCGGACCAGGAGCGGTGCGGGCGGCGAGCGCTCGCGGCCTTTGTCGTCATACCCCCCAGCCCCTGTACCGCGCGGGCGAAGACACATTGAAACGTTCTAGCTATAGGCGAATATAGCGGCTTCCAAACGAGTGTCGAATCTGTTGCAAAGTCACTACTTTGTAATCTGTGTCGCTAGTTATCAACTTGTCTGTTCCTTTTTTTAAATGAATCGTGAAGATCGGTCAAAATAACATCAAAATGCTTTTTGGTTTAAAAAGCGTATGAAATCTGTGTTTTAAGATTACCTCGGTATTGGCAATCCGACAGAAATGATAGTTAGATTAGAGATTTAGGCAAAATTAATTTGTAACATATATTTCTATTTAATTCCTTTGTCTAGTTGGCGTGCCATGGTTCAACCAAATGTCTGAGAGAATAAATTACGTTACTCGTTTTGTTTTTCAAATGTTAACAATACTTTTTTTGAGAATGTTTCTGGTCAACGGTTTTTTCACTGCATTTTTATTTGGCATTACTTGTTTAGCAGCCTTGTATTGTAGCGTTGCTCAGTGCGATAGTAGGGTATGCCCTAGAAATTAATACTGTAAGCTAACTTGTTACGTATTGTTAAATTGAATAAAAACAGACAAACTGTTATTTTGTTTCATTTCTTACTGTTAGTGGGTAATGGCAAGATATTTGCCCTCATACAGAAATCAATGCCGATTCAAATTAGCAACATTGACGGTCCAAAATCAAATGTCTTGACAGGGTTGTCAAATAGTTTAAGGGTTAATGTTGCCGCTTATTTTACATTTGGCAAAAAACAAGCAAACCAAAAATACCTAAAATAAAATAAAAAGTAATATATTAAGAAGTGTGCGAAAAAGGTCCCGCCTCAGCTTAAATGGTGACTCCTGGGGTGGAGCCAGCGCTAGTCTTCCGGCGAGACCATCTCTGAACGAGAATCTGCTACTCTTAGCTTTAAAAGATGTTAGTCTGGGCAATTAACCTGTTAGAGAGATAACAGCGAAGGGAAGCAGAGCATAGCAAATGTTGAGATCTACCTTCTGGGCTTTAAGGAATCAAACCACAACAACTGATATTAAAAACTTGGTTTATTCACAAACCACCGAGTATCTTAGTTTTTATATAATCGTAAAATATGATTCGACAGTGTATACGGGGACAACACAAACAAACATTGTACGTTCTACTCTACCTATAAGCGAGTGAACACGTAGTTATTGCTTTGCGTATCTAATTAATTGGAAAAATTGTTTAAACAACTCGGTGAGAAATAACAGTCACAAGTATCTGTGGTGCATTGTTCAAGTCACGGGGGAAGATCATAATCAAGACTCTGTTAAGCTCCTGAATAACAATACTGAAACGTAAAAAGCCGATGATTAAGCCCGTCCTTTTGAATAGCACTTGGAACGTACCAAAATTTCGAATTAACTGAAAATTTCACAAAATTTGCTCAGGAAATAAGCGGTATAATAACATCAACAGCTGACCGGCATTCCCGGCAGATAAACGATACGTCAACAGAACTGTCACTGTCACAGAGTAGCGAAACGTCACAAATCAAACGTTCAGAAACTTGTGATATGCGTTTAAGAAGACCGCTTTAGTGATTTTTATTTTCGTCGTCATACACTTTGATACTCTTTAAATAATGTTGTTCATCATAATGCGGGCTGCGGTCAATTTGACCTGACCGTGACCGCAGAACAAATTCAGTGTGACCTCAGATTATAGTATGACACATCCTTTTCACATCGCCCGGACATATCGATATTAAGCCCGTAGCCCTGATATGCGCTATTCATACCCGTAGACTCTGGGTCAAACCCGGAGGGGTAGCAGCTCAAGCAAGAACTAAAGTTACCGACATAGCCAGATTTAAGTGGCAGTGGGCAGGGCATATCGCTCGTAGAATTGAGGGCCGATGGGGTAAAAAGGTTCTCGAGTGGCGTCCATGGACCGGAAGACGCAGTGTAGGTAGGCCTCCAACAAGATGAAGCGACGACCTGGTTAAGGTTGCGGGATCGCGTTGGATGCCATCCACGGGAGCGATCTATTTGGCGAGGCCTATGTTCAACAGTGGACGTCTTTCGGCTGAAATGATGATGATGTGATGATAGACTATATTACGTTGAACGAGCACGCTAACAACTCGATTCCCATCGGGGTACCTAAATATTTTACCGAAAATGACAAGTATGGCAATTTGTGATAACGGGAACGTATCAAAATATATAAAGTTTAAAACAAATACTGGACAAAATACATAATGGTCATAATACATACTAAAATTTTCTATGAAACTATTGATAAAACGATTTTTTTTAATCGTGTAATCTACAGATTGGTTTAGGTTAGGTTAGGTTTATTTTATGAAAATCCTGTAAAGTTGAGAATTTCCAAGAAAATTGCATTATATCAAATGACCATTATGTATTTCGTCCATTATTAATTTTAAACTTTAGATATTTTGATACGTACCCGTGATAAATAGAATGCCTACTTGAAAACTCGAAAATTAAGACGTCAAAAACATCTGACGAGAATGTTGCCATCCTGCACATTCTTACGTTCCCGCTTGCGTTTTCAGTTTTCTTTTCAGTTCTTGCCAACTTAAGAAATACTCCAAACAAACAATGTATTCATACATTCATTTCATTTTCTTCTACAATCCAATTACATAATATACGTAACACCGCAAGTAGTTGATTTTTCATTTTTTATTGCTTATTTCATGTTTTATTTGCTTGATATCTAGTTTAACACTAAGAATTTGTTTATTGTTATCAATATGTCCCTTGTTATTTCAGTATTATTGCTGTAATCAGATAACTATAACCTTCGAACTTGTCTCTTGATAAGACATGAATTTTATGGAGTAATAGGCTACATTTATTTCCAACATTTAGCTAGTTGTTTTGTAATTACATACGTGAATGAACGTTTCAAGTGATATCGATCGATCGAAAATCGTTCCTCCGGCCGCCGTCTTAGAGCCATCGTAACCTCTAGGACGACACGTATAACGTTGAGATAAATAAAGAAATCAGTGCCTTTAATTTTTTCGTAAATAACAGGGATTGTTACCGTGTGGTTAGCCGCGGTGTTTGCTAGTGACGTGTTGAAAGTAGTGTAACTGATTGCAGCTAACCATGTCGGGGTTGAAGATGATAAGCCGCAGTCGTTTGTTGTCCGGCGTGGCGACACGGTGGGACGCCGCGAATAGTGCTCAATCCCCAAAGAATCAAGTCACGCAGTACAGGATGGCCTCCAAAGCTATCACGATCGAAAATATTAACCCCAACATCTTGAAGTTGGAATATGCCGTGCGCGGTCCGCTGGTCATCCGAGCGGCGGAAATCGAGAAGGAGCTCGAAAAGGTAAGAATTTAAAAATCGAATGTAGATTGTGGTCACCCTCGAATTCTTAATTTAAACTATTTAAAAAATATACATATTTGACTTTCATTTTGTTTTCTGTAATATTTGGGTGAAAGGGGCCAGTATTGACCACAAGGTCATTCAGTCTATTTAACAGCTCAAACTAGTTTTAATTGTTTGGTATTCTACAGTTGCCCAACTATAAATTACAACTGTTTGCAATATGGCCCTGACAATGATTTTATATTCCTTCCACATAGCAAAACCATCTATGTTAGCTTAATTAACACCATCCTCTTTAGAACAGTAATTAACAGTGTGGCAGTATCACATGTATGAAAGATTTAACATCTTTTCCACTTTGTTTTATTTTTGTGTGAATACAGACTTCACATAAACATGTTGCAAAGTTCTTCTCCAGAGTATACTTATTATTGGTGTTCTTTTATCATGCCGCTGACTGATTTGTGGTAATTTTATCTGAGTTTAAAGATATTGCTTATCTCCATTGTGTTGTGGATAATAAATTAGGTTCTAAGCTAGCAACAGAGTTACAAATGATGTTGAAATCTATTAAAAATTTGCATACCTACTTAAAAATATTCATGCCCACCCATTGACTACCTACTCTTCAGGTTAGCTGCAAAATAAGAAATTCATTGCTTCATTTCTTGCTTTTGTTTTAGTTTGATAAATGATCATGACATGAAACATGATAAAAACTGAACAGCTAATATAACAAGAACAATATTGGTTTATCAGCAATCAATCAAAAATTACGAAATGTTTTATTTAATTATGGAGAATTGTGTTTACTGCCCTGATAAAATCTAAAACCACCACTTTAATTAGATACTTACTGTAATCCAGTAATACTATGCATCTTCTTTTTTAGGGTTCCGTAGTCAACTAGGAACCCTTATAGTTTCGCCATGTCTGTCCGTCTGTCTGTCCGCGGCTAAGCTCAGAGACTGTTAGTAATAGAAAACTGTAATTTGGCATGAATATATATATTAGTCACGCCAACAAAGTGGTTAAATAAAAAATACTAAAAAAATTTTTTTTAGGGTACCTCCCATAGACGTAAAGTGGGGGTGATTTTTTTTCTCGACTAACCCTATAGTGTGGGGTATCGTTGGATAGGTCTTTTAAAACCATTGTGGGGTTGCTTACATGATTTTTGTATTCAGTGATTTGTTTGTGAAATATTCAATTTTAAAGTGAAAATTTTCATTTAAATCAACCGTCCCCCCCCCTCTAAAATCTAAACTGTTGGGTGGAAAAATTTGAAAAAATTCAAAATAATAGTAAATATATTAAATTTACAAGGAAAATTATAGCGGCTAAGATTGCTTGGGAATTATTTGTAGTTTAAGAGTAAATAGTAGCCTAAGGTATTAAAAATACCGTCACTACTTTGAAAAACTCGTATCTCAAATCAGCATGTAACAAAACTGAACCTTGATACCCGCGTAATAAAGTTCACTTTGCTAGATTAACGATTTTGAGATACGAGCTTTTTTCAAAGTATTGACAATACCTAACTTGGAAGATTCCGTACACATACGAAATCTTTAGAAAAATATTACTTGATTTTTTCGTAATGGCTACGGAACCCTATCTTGGGCGTGTCCGACACGCTCTTGGCCGGTTTTTTTAGGGTTCCGTACCCAAAGGGTAAAAATGGGACCCTATTACTGAGACTTTGCTGTCTGTCACCAGGCTGTATCTCAGGAACCGTGACAGCTAGACAGTTGAAATTTTCACAGATTATGTATTTTGGTTGCCACTATAACAACAAATACTTAAAGCAATAAAACAAATATTTAGGGGGGCTCCCATTCAACAAACGTGTTTTTTTGCCTGTTTTTGCTCAATATTGATAACGGTGAATTAAAACCAATATTTACGGGGGGCTCCTATACAATAAACGTGATCTTTTTTGCTGTTCTTATAGGTAATGGTACGGAACCCTTTGTGCGCGAGTCCGACTCGCACTTGGCCGGTTTTCATAATTTAAAAAATAATTATTGTGATCACCCTCAAAAATTCTTTGAAATTAATTTCTTTGTCTCAGAGAATGTAATTTTACACAAAGCTGAAGTAATTGCCCTTGATTACTGTAATAAATTGTACCTAACAAAGGTTTTGGTCATGATCCAAGTACAATTTATTTATAAAGCTCAACTTTTATATTTTACTAAAAAAAAGATGTCATTGAGTACATTATATTATTAGTCTTTGGGGTATTCAATAATATGTGTATCTAGATTTGTTTTATTCTCTACTTATTGTTTGCGGGTAATCAAAAAAATGTTTTTCTGGTTTTGTCTCAAATCACATGCACACATGCCACATGGGTGATTTTACTGGTGTACATAAGTATGTCTATGAGGCATGACCGATTTTTATGAAAATTTTTGTCTATGTTTGGTAGGTTTGAGAATAGGTTGTAGGCCTTTTTTATACCCCTATTCCTCGCAGACGGATTCGCGGGCAGCAGCTAGTTTCGATCTAATAAATTATTGAATAAATAAATAAATAAATATCACGGGACAATTCACACCAATTGACCTAGTCCCAAAGTAAGCTTGGTAAAGCTTGTGTTATGGGTACTAGGCAACGGATAAACATACTTATATAGATAGATACATACTTAGATACATATTAAACACCCAAGACCCATTGAATAACATAAAATGTTCCAATGACAAGGTTCTTTGTTGACCTAGGTATCAAATTGATTGACTGTGCATAGCGGAATCGTAAAAAGTACTTGGTTCCAGAACACCTGTTTAGTACTAACAGTACTTAATCTCAAAATGCCATTAGCTTCGCAATGGTTCATTTATTTCAGAAAATTACCATTGCAGTATGCAATTACTGCACTTGTATATGCAGGGATTGTGGATAATTACATGTGGTTCTGTTCTACTGTAGTATTATCTAATAATGCTTAACAGATTTATCTAAGAGCTGATAGTGTAACGAAATTGATATAGCTTATCTAGTCTAGTATATCTTCAGGTTACTATTTATACTCCATTTAATTTAGAATTATAAACCACAACAACATTATATTGCGGCTCGTGAACTGTAATCTCTTTACAATTTGTACTAGAGTAACAATTGACGACACGCAAATAAAGTGACATTAATAGTACATTATTGTCGTGGCCTGGAAGTAGGCAATTGCTGGCTGAGTATGAGTATTAAATGGACGAGCTTGCGAGTCCGTTTGACTAATACAATGCCAGCAATTGCTATTCCAGCTGAGACTAATATAAAGTTTTTTCAAAAATGGTGAAGGAAGAAAATAGAATAAACTTTTATTAACTTAATAGGTACAAAGAAATGAAAATCACTTAAAATTAAAAATCATTAAACCCTCATTAAAAAAAACTGCAGGTGTATTTTTCTACCAAAAACACCACAAGCTGTTTCAAGCACGATAAAAAAAGTCTGGAGTTCCAACAAAACCACTGATACCGGTCATTTGAATTGGCTGTATACAAATAGTGCCAACTTATTACCATGGCCGTTTTAACTTTTTAAAAAGTTTGAGACTCGACAATAATGGAATTTGTATGCAACATTGTTGTTGAGTTTATAGAGCCTGCAATGTTTTTAACTTTTTAATTTTTTTACTGACCATAAACTATGCATTTCACGTTGTTCTGATATGTAAAGAATAATGCCAACTTTTACGAATATTTTGGAGAAAAGACTATTTATATTGCTTTTATTAAAAAAATAAGTGGAAATAATAGAATCATTAATTTGTATTTCCATTTCACTGATGTAACCTGAAAGTCTTGTATATTTGTTTTGGAGAAGACGCTGTATTATTTTGCTGCTGACTGTACCAAAAAGTGTTCGACATACACTAAGGCTATGGCTATTCCTAGACCATGATTTTATAGTTTGTTCAAGGCCAACAGCTTATGAAAATTATGGTAATTTTATAGGCATTGTACTCTTTGGATATGTGCCAAAAAGTATACCCAACTCTGAATATTGTATTGGTTTATTTTTACGTTAGGTAACGCAATTATATATAATTACTAGCTGTTGCCCGCGACTCCGTCCGCGAAGAATAGGAGTATAAAAAGTAACCTACAACCTATTCTCATACCTACCGAATAAATGTAGAGAAAAAGAAATCATTAAGAGGGTTTATACCTGCTGAGCTGGCAACGTTGCATTTTTGTTAGTTTTTCTCGATTATTCCATAAAAATTTAATGAAAATTAAAAATGTTTTAAATACAAATTGTTCTAATATGTAGGTTAATGTGTCTAACTGTCTACTGCAATAATAATTCGTGATAAGACTTTTATTTTCTTTAAAAACCGTTAGGTAATAATTTGTTCGTTTGTAAAGAAAATAAAAGTCTATCACGACAGTAGACACATTAACTTACAGTACCTGGGCGACCGAGCTCTGCTCGGGCTGAAACTCGGTACCAAGCGTTTTCCGGTTTCCCAGAGATAAGACCAAGCTAGATCAATTTTTCATCCCCGAAAACCCCCACATACCAAATTTCATCGAAATCGTTGGAGCCGTTTCCGAGATCCTGATTATATATGTGCGAGTGAGGGGGGGGGGGGCGGGGGAGGGGGTTCGGGGGTTCCAAAGGAGGGATGAAAATTTCATTGATTTTGCCGTAGGATGCACCGTTTTCAAGATATTTGACAAAAACACCGGAGGGGGTGGAGGGGTGAGTCACGTTAAACTATCATCCGTAAACCGACTTTACAGACAACCGGTTTTTCCTGTTCTGTGCTCCCAATAGGGAACGTGCACGTGCTGCCAACTGGTGCCATAAGGGTGCCATCAATTTGAATGTTTTACCATGATAAGTTTGTTTTACTGTCCGCATAGTGTCTCTTCTGTCGCATTAGTGCTGCCGCCTATAGTTACTGCACGTTCCCTATAATACTTTTTCTCAAGAAAGAAGAAACTTGACGTTTTCTCATTAAAAATAAACTTGAAAAAAAAACTAAAAACCTTGAAAAAAAACGTGGAATCGAACCGAGGTCGGCTGGATACGCGACCACCCGATTTCTACTGTGCTATTTTGATCTGCTCGAAGCCGGCGAAATTTAGCTTTGTATTCTAATGCAAACAAAAATAGCCGGAAAACACGAATAAAAGCGATTTTCTGAAAATGAAACATAGCTAGATCAGTTTTTCATCCCCGAAAAACCCCACATACCAAATTTCATCGAAATCGTTGGAGCCGTTTCCGAGATCCTGATTATATATATATGTCGGCGCAAATCATAAAAAGGGGTTGATTTGACGTCAAAGAGGCTCAGCGCGTGTTTGGCGCATTCCGGTGGCGCTGCTGTCGCGATCACGTGCTGACGAAACGTCGAGAACCGGCGCGCGGCCGGCCGGCATTCTCATACAGACCGGCAACCGGAGCGCGCGTGTTATCCCGTCGGATCGTCTGCCTCTTTGCCGTTACAGTTTGAATTTGAAAGTTAACGTTTTATTTGATTTGTTACTGTTCGTTATAAAGTTACCGTTATTATTTGAATTGTGTTCCAATTAAATAATGTGTGATTGACTTTCTGGGTTTCATTCCGACATCAGGTGTGGGGTAGGGAACCGCGAGTGTTTGAGGGTTTACGTAGTGCGTGAAGAAACGACAAAAACATGGACGAAGGCAACACAACTGATCGTGATCGCGAGGCTGATGCGAATATGCCTCATACCGAACGCGTAGGCGCTGGTGCTGACCAGACCACCGCGTTGCTGCAGCTGCTGCGCGGGCTCGCTGGCGGGTTGCAGCCGCCCCCGCCGGTGGCACTCATAAAGTTTGACCCAGACGACGCGGACGCGGACATCGAGGCTTGGTGTAAGATCAATGATGTTATAGTCCAAGCAAAGGATCTCAAAGGTACCGAATTATTATTACCACTAATGCAGGCTTTGCGTGGTCGAGCTGCTACCTGTTTAACGAAGATTAAACCTGATTGCATAACATGGGATAATGTAAAAAACACCCTGATTGCAAGGTTTGCAAAGCCTATGCTTATGCAAGACTATTTTGACCGGGTTGTAAAATTTAAATTATTGGACAAAGAGACTGCCGCAGATGCAGGTTTGCGCCTCTGGCATATGATTGAGTCAATACCTAAAATTGAATTTAACGACGAGGCTATAACCGGTTTTGCTGTGTCGATTTTGTCGAACTGTGATAATAATTTGAGACGTGAATTAAATTCTCATACCATAACCTCAAAAACTCAGTTATGCCGTATATTACGCGGGGTATCGATGAAGCGATTTAATGAGGATACAACCATTCACACTGAAAATAAACGTCCACGATTTACACCACCTTTCAAGGGTAATTGCCATCGTTGTGGTGACGTTGGTCACAAAGTCTTCAATTGCCCTCTAAGCCGTTATGAAAGTCCCCAGGTGGCTAGACCAGTCGCGTCGAGGCTCCCTTCTACTTCAACTACGACTGAGGCGCCATCGCGCCACGAGGAGAAGCGCCCCGTGACGTGCTACGCGTGCGGGAAACCGGGACACGTCGCCAGCGCGTGCGCGGCAGCCGCTGCGCTCCGCGAGGCCAACCAAGCCTCCAGAAAAGAAGTCAAGCTGTGTGGCAAGCGGGCTGTTACTGGTGAGCTATATGCCGCAGGTATGAAGTTACAATTTCTCTTTGACTCCGGTTCAGAATGTTCTTTAATGAAGCAAAGTATTGCAGAAAAATTAAAGGGAACGTTACTTTATGACACTGTTGTATTGGTGGGTATAGGTAATTCAGATGTAAAATGCACTAGACAGTTGAGATATCCAATTAACGTTCAAGGTTTAACATTGAAAGTTGTTTTTCATATTGTTGACGATCTCAATTTGAATGAACCTATTCTTCTCGGGCGTGACATAATTGATATGGGGGTACATGTGGAATTGGATAGTAAGGGTATACACTTGTTCAAATCGAAGTTTTCGCAATTCATATCCGCTAAATCGACCCAGCTAGAGTCGCAAGTCGATACTGACTTAGAAGGTGACTCTAAAGGATTTTTGCTTAAATTACTTGACTCCTATTCGGAACATTTTGTAGAGGGCACACCAACCAAGCGTGTTACCACAGGAGAAATAAAAATAGAGCTCATTGACCCTAACAAATTGGTACAAAGACGTCCCTATAGATTATCGGCTAGTGAACAACAAATAGTGAAAGACAAAGTATCTGAATTACTAAATGCAGGTGTTATTCGTGAGAGTAGCTCTCCTTTTGCGAGTCCGATCTTGTTAGTCAAGAAGAAAGATGGCAGTGATCGTATGGTTGTAGATTACAGGGAGCTTAACTCAAATACTCGTAGCGATAACTACCCTTTGCCGCGAATTAGTGACCAGATCGATAGATTGCACGGTGCTAATTACTTTAGTTCTTTAGATATGGCGTCAGGCTTTCATTGTATTCGCGTAGAGTCAGCTTCCGTTGAGCGTACCGCATTTGTTACCCCCAACGGCCAATACGAGTACGTTGCCATGCCGTTCGGTCTCAAAAATGCACCATCTGTTTTCCAACGGTGCATTCAGAATGCATTGAAAGATTGTGAATTTGCTCTAACTTACATTGATGATATTTGCATCCCTTCTGTCACAGTAGAGCAAGGATTAGAACGCCTAGAGTCCGTTCTTGCCGCTCTTGCCAGTGCTGGCTTTTCTCTTAATATGAGAAAGTGCAAATTCTTAAAGCGTGAGATTTCTTACTTGGGGTATAATATTAAATCGGGAGAGATCAGGCCAAACCCTAATAAAGTGCATGCCCTTGTAGAGATCCCACCTCCGCGTACGGCGACACAAGTTCGTCAGTTTATAGGGCTTGCTTCGTATTTTAGGCAGTTCATTCCTAACTTCTCGTTGTTAATGGCCCCCCTGTACCCACTTACTCAACACAGTGGAAATATCAATTGGACTGAAAAACATAGTGAAGTGCATAGGCGTGTAGTAGATATTTTAACGTCTCAGCCGGTATTAGCAATTTACGATCCAGATAGAGATGTAGAGTTACATACGGACGCAAGTGCACAGGGTTACGGCGCGATCCTGATCCAACGGCATGAGGGCGTGCAGCACGTGGTAGAGTACTACAGCCGGCGCGCCTCCGCCGCCGAGTCACGATACCATTCGTACGAACTCGAGACTCTGGCGGTGGTGCGAGCGGTAGAGCACTTCAGACACTACCTGTATGGCCGTCACTTTTTAGTACGTACCGACTGCAATGCACTTAAGTCATCTAGCACAAAAAAAGATCTCACGCCTCGTGTACATAGGTGGTGGGCAATACTGCAATGTTATGATTTTGATATAGAGTATAGAGAGGGACGTCATATGTCACATGTAGATTTCCTATCCAGAAACCCATTGCCCCACTTAGCTTCCGATGATGAGGACAGCGATGTAGTTTATAAAAAGGAGGTTCAAGTCTTAGATTTGCAACAGGAATGGTTGATGGTAGAACAACAACGAGATAGGGAGATAGCTGATATCACGAGTAAATGGAGAGTCGGTGATTTGCCGAGAGAGGAGGCCCAATCGTATGATATTAGGAAAGGCGTTCTGTACCGAAAAGTACAGAGAAATAAGCGCACGGCATGGCTACCAATTGTTCCGCGATCATTAGTGTGGTCTCTTATAAGCCACGTACATGCAGAAGTAAAACATCTCGGTTATGATAAGACTCTCGATAAATTATTTGAACTATACTGGTTCCCGGGTATGGCAAAGGCTGTAAAGAAATTTGTAGACGCGTGTTTAGTGTGTAAAGCATGTAAAGGGACTTCGGGAGCTCAACCTATTCAATTGCACTCTATACCAAAGGTTGCCGTGCCGTGGCATACGATCCACATAGATTTAAGCGGGAAACTAAGCGGTAAAAGTTCTAAAAAGGAGTACGTTAGTGTTATTATCGATGCATTTACGAAATACGTTCTGTTACGATTGACTCCGAGCTTAGACGCTAGCAGCGCTATAAAATCGATAAAAGAGGCCATACATTTATTTGGTACACCTAAACGTGTCATAGCTGATCAGGGTCGTTGCTACACCAGTAATAGTTTTCAAAAATTCCTATCAGAAAATAACATAGAGCTTCATCTTATTGCGACGGGGGCTAGTAGAGCCAACGGGCAAGTCGAGAGAGTTATGCAAACTCTCAAAAACTTACTCACTATCACAGAAAATAGTTCAGACACCGTATGGAGAGACGAGCTTGGAGCCATTCAATTAGCACTAAATAGTACAAAATGTAGAGTCACCGGTTACTCCGCAACTGAGCTTATGTTTGGTATCAAATCACAGCCTTTAGGAATCTCTAGGGTAGCTTACATTGATGAGACTTCTGAATGTAGGTCTGACCTGAATCAGATCCGTGAGAATGCTTCCAGTAACATAGAACAAGTAGCAAAATTGGACACTACGCGTTTTAATAGAGGTAAAGCACTAGTAAAGCCATTTAAGGAGGGTGATTTTGTGTTTCTTAAATGCTGTGAGCGTAACCAGACAAAGTTAGATAGGAAGTTTAGGGGACCTTTTAAAATAATCGGAGTCTTAGAGAACGACCGTTACGAACTGCAGCATATGGACGGCACTAATAGAAAATACAAGTATCCCCACGAAAGCTTGCGTAAAGTTCCGGAAGGGCGCGAAGGGCTAACTGAAATGGCGGAAGCTTTATGCGACCAAGCGTTAGAGCAGGATGACCTTGTGTCGGCGGATGATGATGACAGTAGCAGTATGGAAGTTGATGGTAGAGTCACGGGCAGCTTGGCAGAGCGAGAGCACCGTGAGGTAGAGAGTGGCGAGGCGGTGACAGAACCGGCTGGTGCGAGGAGTGATGAAGAAGGTACGTGAGGTAGTATCCCGCTACTGGCCGCAAGGCACTGGCCTGCCTCGTGCTATATGTGCGATGGTCCCCAGTGGCTGGCGCGGAGCTGTAGTGAGTACTATAAACGACACTTTCTGCTTGGTTTCTTGTAAGTACCGTTAGGTAGCATCTCGCTGCTAGCTGCAAGCCACTGGCCTGCCGCGCGCTACATGCGTGTCGGTCCCCAGTGCGTGGCGCGGAACAGTAGTGAGTGCTATACGCGATACTTGCTATTGTGGTTGATTACTGTTGCGATTTGGGATGATACGAATATTGTGAGCTGTAGAGTACTAAGAGTTTCTGACTATACTAAAACTAGTAGGAAAGTAAACACTTTCCTATGTTGAATCTTAGAGATTTCCTACTCTTTCGTAGTACACTTCGGGGCCTTTGGTAATGCTGGTTTGTTTTCAGATAATTAACGCCCGAGGACGTGCGTACGTCAGGAAGGCCGTGTCGGCGCAAATCATAAAAAGGGGTTGATTTGACGTCAAAGAGGCTCAGCGCGTGTTTGGCGCATTCCGGTGGCGCTGCTGTCGCGATCACGTGCTGACGAAACGTCGAGAACCGGCGCGCGGCCGGCCGGCATTCTCATACAGACCGGCAACCGGAGCGCGCGTGTTATCCCGTCGGATCGTCTGCCTCTTTGCCGTTACAGTTTGAATTTGAAAGTTAACGTTTTATTTGATTTGTTACTGTTCGTTATAAAGTTACCGTTATTATTTGAATTGTGTTCCAATTAAATAATGTGTGATTGACTTTCTGGGTTTCATTCCGACATATACAAGAATTGCTCGTTTAAAGGTATTAGATTTGTATTTAAAACATTTTTAATTTTTAATGTTTATTCAATTTTTATGGAATAATCGAGAAAAACTAACAAAAATTCAACGTTGCCAGCTCAGCAGGTATAAACCCTCTTAAAAATCGGTCAAACCGTTTTGGAGGAGTTTGATAACAAACACCGTGACACAATATTTTTATACTTATATTGGACAAAAGTAAGAGGATTCCATCATCAGGTCCTGATCTGATGACAATAGATCAAACTGGAAAGGGTTTAGTGTGGGTTTAGTACTGTTTGGTTGGTAACCAAAATTTCGTAACTGGCTACAGCCACAGCTCAGCGCTGGGTGGTTACGAAATTTTGGTTACCAAACGGTACTAAACCCAAGAAAGTACAATACAATACAAATATTCTTTATTGAACACCAAAAGTGTACAAAAGTGGATCAACTTTTTCTTGCCACCGGTTGCTATGGTTACACAAATTTTGTCCCTTCGACAACCTAACAATTTTTCTATGAAACAGTATGAAGATGTCACTTTGACAACCGGGCGCAGAGTAAACAACACAAAAAGTTGATTCACCCGCGATGGCATTGCAAAAATAAAAATGCTTTGGGCTTAAAACCACTAAATTTCATAATACCTTATTCACTAATACCCCTAATTTTCAAATTACCATGGGCTCATAATACCTAAAAATACCTAAAATTTAAAATTTTAAGATGAGACAATTTTAAATTTTATGTATTTTTAGGGATTATGAGCCCATGGTAATTTGAAAATTAGGGGTATTAGTGAATAAGGTATTATGAAATTTTGTTGTTTTA
Organism: Archips xylosteana; assembly: GCA_947563465.1. Classification (NCBI taxonomy): domain Eukaryota; kingdom Metazoa; phylum Arthropoda; class Insecta; order Lepidoptera; family Tortricidae; genus Archips; species Archips xylosteana. The sequence continues at coordinate 22,585,782 of OX387353.1, forward strand.
AGCCCAAAGCAAAAATTACCTTACCTTACCAAACAAAAAAAATTACAAATCGGTCCTGCCATGTCCGAGAATTTGTTGTATGGGAGCCGCCTTAAATATTTTTTTTATTTTAATTAATGATTTTTTTCAAAGTCAATTTATAATTAAATATTCTGTGAATATTTCAAGCGTCTACCTGTTGCCGTTATCAATATCGAGTGAAAACGAGCAAAAAAATCACGTTTGTTTTATGGGAGCCCCCTTAAATATTTATTTTATTCCATTTTTTAGTATTTGTTGTTATAGCGGCAACCGAAATATATATCTGTGAAAATTTCAACTCTCTAGCTATCACGGTTCCCGGGATACAGCCTGGTGACAGACGGACAGACGGACGGACAGCGGAGCCTCAGTACCTAATAGGGTCCCATTTTTATACGGAAACCAAATAAGTCCCCATTTAATGGAGCATATCTACTACCACAGAATCAAAAGCAGCTATCGGAATACATACCTACCTGAACTTGACAAAGGATAATTTCAAAGCTAGTAGTATTTTCAATAATTACAAATATTACAATGGATATTGTGACTTATTACTAATTACTAACTAACATCATAAAGTTGAATTTCCAAGACAATGCATATGGTCGCTAAATAGCCTCTACCTTAAAAAACAAACATCAGTCACAGCATTCATAACATAAAACATCATACGAACATAATACCTGTCATAATATACCAGGGTTATCGTAAATGTAGTCAAAGTAATCTTATTTAACATGATAGCAAGTACGTCCTATAATTGCTTAAGAAGATTACGATATTACGAATATTATGATAAAAGGTATCACACGGAGATCGCGTTAACCAGCCGCGTGCAATATGCATGTTATCGCGTGGCGATATCTGAGATAAGTGCCAGCAATTGGCTTTGATATGCTGTAACTACCTCACTATGGGGGCTATCTAGTTCACTATGCAAGTCTCCTTGGGACTTGGTTGATAGCTGTTAGTAATATACACTATTGATAGAGCGTGTATGAAGTGTTGACAGTTTTCTTAAATGCAAGGGTAGGCTACGAATAATAATTATAGGTATGCTAGGCAAACCAAATGAAGGTATCCTATTGTAGCGACTACTAGCGCCATCTAGTCATCACATAAGAAACTAATTTCTACAATCCTACATCGCGCTATCGTAGTTTATCAACTCGGCTACATAAATACAACTTCCAACATTCATCCATTGGACTTCGGTCCCCAGGCATAACATCTGCCTGGAGAGAGATCTCTCTATTGCAACTACCCCCAAACTATTATCTCGCCTCATTCGTTTTTCGTTTAATTCATTAGTTCCTAAACTTTTTTTTCTTATAGACCACTTTCAAAATTTAGCTGGTTCCGTTCCGGTGGACCCCTTGCAGCTACATTTGTACCATATTCCCAAAACTCGATAAAAAAACCGGTTGTCTGTAAAGTCGGTTTACGGACGATTGTTTAACGTGACAACGTCATAACAAAATATAAAAAAAAAACAAAAATAAAAATAAATAGGCAGTCACCCATCCAAGCACTGACCGCGCCCGACGTTGCTTAACCTCGGTGATCGGACGAGAACCGTTGTTTTGTCAAATATCTTAAAAACGGTGCATGCTACGGCAAAATCAATGAAATTTTCATCCCCCTTTGAAACTCCCCTCCGCACACTCATCCATCCAAGGTTTAATTCTTATTTCGTCTCATTCTGTATTGGTCACTTCGTCTTGTTGGCTATCCGTCATTATCTTATTTGGTCAAATTCTGTAACTCGTCTCTCTTAATAAGTCTTATTCGTTTTTCCTCGGATTTATTCTTTGTTTGTCTCCCTCGTTTTTAGTATCATTCGCAGTCTTATCCTTAGTCACAGCACCGAACGTATCGAAATAATTTTGGCGAATAAGTAAATGAGACAAAAAACGAAAGGGAAGAACGACGAATAAGTCCAAGGAAGACCGTGACGTAAAACGAATAAGACGTAAGTATTAAGAGATAGACAAGTTGCAGAATTTGACCAAAAAGATAGTGACGGATAGCGAACAAGACGAAGACGAATACAGAATGAGACGAAATAAGAATTAAATGAAAAACGAATGAGGCGAGATAATAGGATACCGTTGTATCATGACGTGCAAATTAAATTCAACCGTAGAGTAGTAGACCATGTTTTTGGCCAACTGTACCGCCACCCATAGGTATGATGTTTCTCGCACCGTCATAGTTCCATGCACGGAAATATCGCGTGACATAATCTGTTTGTATGGCGCTTGCGCATGGCCGGGATGGATGGAAATATTTGAGTTTGGCCGTAGATAACACTTCGCTAATTTTAGCTAACATTTGTTTATGAATTTTATGATACTTGTATCTATGTAAATTAAATACTTTGTTCTACATAAAACACAAAAATATTACAAAAAAAATACTAAACAAAAAGACTACAAAGGTGAAATTATCCCTAAAAGGGATCTTTTCAAGCTAACCTGACTTGACTGCAGCTGCGTTGGGGTTCCGCGGGAAGTTTTAGTTTTACCGGGATAATGTGGAGCATGTTTTTGGGCGGGGGTGGGGTGGTGTGCTAGCTGCTAAGATTTAATTAAGTGAAAGATTTTTGCCATAAGGTGGTATATTATTTTCAGGCCCGTGAGTAGCAGTTCTTAGATCCATAATAAAAAATTCTGAGATCACATAAAGGTTCGGCTTAAAATACTGCGACGGTACGGAAACGCAGTGACGTGCCGTAAACGTCTGAACATACCGAATGCTCTTAGTGATGGTCAACTCGAGTTACTAACTCGAGTCAACTCGAGTTGGGTTTAACTCGAATCAACTCGAGTTGAATTCTCTCCAACTCGAGTTTGAAAGCAATGAAAGGGCCATTCTACTTTTAAGTAACCATTAATCTTTTGTGAAATATAAGGCATACCTCAATGATCTTATATGTTACTATCGTAACTAGATTGGCAGTTTACGGCGCCGACGCGTTGCTACTTCGAAGGTGCCTGCAGGCTTATCTGGCGTCAGTTGGCTGTTTGACATTGAGTGAGCATGACGCACCCGTTAAAGTTTTTAAATATGGCGAAATGTGCTGTTATAAGTTGTGTATCACGGTCCGAAAAGAATCACAAAGCAAATGGCGTTACTTTTCACAAGTAAGTTTGCATAATTTTGATCATGCTGTGTAAAATAATATTATAAAATAAAATAAATATATCGTACGTTGTTTTTGCCATCGGTGTTGCCAGTAAAGGGATTATGATTTTCCCACATTTTTGGGAGTTAAGTTAATGAAGGAATGAATGATGGAAGTGTGCGTAATTATTTGTTTTTTTTTTTATATATACAGTGGATTTCATTTATTACGACCTTGGTTGTAGCGACTGTTTTTAATGAATCATTTGTAACAAATTCCTAGAAATCCCATGAAGATATTGCGACCGAAGTCGGCCGCCAAAGACACAAAGAGCTTTCTTATCTTTTATTTACATCCACACAGATGGTCAGCAACTGTGGAGACCTTTACCTTTTGTTTATAGATATCAGCTAAAGTAGGTAGGTAAGCGAGTACGTTTTTTTTAAATTCTATCAACATACTTTGTCAGTGTCTTAGATCTTTATTATTTACTAGCTTTTTAAATGAAATCCTCGGTCATTTTTTCATATCAAAATCCATTTACTACCTAAGTACTAATAGTTTTTTCTAAATATTTTCAATGTATAGACACGTTTCTATTACAGTTTTATAATAATAGTAAAGATTGAAAGTTGTATTAAATTCTTTTCAGAATATACACCAGTAATCACGCTAAAGCAATTAAATACATTCATTCATTTTGGGGAAAATTTCTGACCACTGGCAACTCTGTCCGTTTTCAAGCTAGCAAAGTTTTATCTCGCTTCAACGGTAATTAGTTGGTTATTGGAAGAAACGAGACAAATATAGTTTACTTTGGCATAATGTGTCGGTTTCAAAGCTACGTCTTTTGAAGTCTCCAAGTGGTTACGCATTTTTGAGATTTGTTTGTAAGACGTTACTTCTCTAGTATTTGTAAGCTCACTGGCATACCTGGTGATTTTTTTCAAGTGTAAATAACTTATATACAAACTGAAACACCTAGATTTAATGTTTTAAAGCAATAAAACTTTAAATTCAAAGAAATTTTGTGGAAAAAATTGGTAACTCAGCGGAAAATACATCAATTTCCATACAAAAGGCGGGGACATGCATGTCCACTGCGTTACCTACTTTATAGATAATAATGATTACTTTTTATACGTAGTGATAATTTTAAATGTAAGCTTAATTATGTGCCTATTTAAATCTTAAATGATTTAAACCGAGCACTTTACCGTTTTTGTAAAAAAAATATTTGAAGAGCACAGTACAAAAAATTACTGGTCAACGAAAAGTAGAATGGCCCGAAAAATGATTCGATCTCAAACAATAATTACCTTTTTTACTTTAGTTAGTATAACTCTCCCAATACATTATATATAAATAATATAAAAAATGAAAGAATTGAAACATAAAAATATCATTTGTTTGCCTGCTCCATTTTTTAAAACTATTAGTGCGAACGTGACGGAATAAATTGGTAAAAACTTTGAAAAATCTCTCTGTTTCATCCAGTTAACTCGAGTTCAACCCGAGTTACGTGAATTTTAACTCGAATTAAATCGAGTTATTTTTTTCCCGAGTTGGCACATCACTATGCTCTCTATAGTAAAGTCGTGACGTTTACGATGCGTCACTGCGATTCCGCACCGTCGCCGTATTTTAGGCAGCGGTTTGGCCGAACCTTTAAGTGATCACTTTTGTACCTTGTCAGACGTCATGTTTGAAAAGCCGTACGATATTATGTAACGATTGTAAGCGACAAGGTGCAAAAGTGATCACTTATTATGACGTTGGCTGTACAAACAAAAACAAAAAAGCTGTTATAGTATAAATCTTCCCAGGTGAATCTTTCGCTTCGAGCCATTACATTAAATTTGAACCTTAATACTATAACGATACAGTTTGTTTTGAAAGATAAGGGCTCGAAGCGAAAAGTTCACCTGGGAAGATTTATACTATAGTAGGTAGTAGGTACACAGTGTGTCAGGGTATTTGTGTAACTTTCTGGACACTTGGCGTCGTATTGAAATGACAGTTTTTGTATGGCTGTGACAGCTGGCCGTTTCCGATACCAATTGTCAGCCCATACAAGAACTGTCCAAATGAACGCGATGGCGATTGCGAGGGAGTTAGACAATAGGCTAGACGACTAAAAAAAACTGTTTAGTCCGTCAGTTAGATTATTAAAAAATATTGTACACGTATTTTTTCTTTTGTTTAACAAACAAAAAATGACGAGGATACAGTGCTTAGAAGTTTCGAGTGACGTCACCATATGGTACAATTTTTACCTAAGGGTGACGTCACAAGCCCCCACTCCGGAAGTTTGATGATCTATATCTTTGTAGATTTTTAATAATTTGATAAACCAAAAAATACGTGTCCCATATTTTCCCATAATCTAACTGACGGACTAAATGGAATGACATATTTTTAACCCAGTCGTCATCCCTATTAGCCTGTGGATATGCCAATGATTTTCCCGAACCTTTGTTTTTGATGTTTGGATGAAAATGTTCTATTTTATCGTATTGTTCGTGTTTGTTGCAGGGCGCCAAGAAGCCTTTCAAGAAGGTGATCAAAGCCAACATCGGCGATGCGCACGCGATGGGGCAGCAGCCGATCACCTTCTTGCGGCAGGTACTTATAGCTTTACTATCACTTACCAGCGGTTACGCTTCAACCTCTCCATCACAGATGTGCTGTGCTATATTGGTGCGGAAGCTTTTGATATATCCACCAATCATGAAGGGTCTCTGAATCTTCCTCGAGCAGCTACATAGCTCTTAGCATCAGTGGAAACGATCGCATAGTTTCGTAGCGTAGCTTTAAGATCCTCGCACCCACCCATACATCTATCTGGCAGTTCTATTAAAACTCTGACTCCCAAAAATTACATTTGCGTTGCATGAAGTACTCGTACGCAATTTTTTGTTTATGTCACTACTATATTTCGCGGTTTTGATTTTGGTAATAATACTTGTGGGTGAATCAAATTTTTAGTGCCTGCCACCCGTTGCTATGGTTTCACAAATTTTGTCCCCTGGGCCTGGACAACCTAAGCATTTTTCTAAGAAATAGTATAGTGTCACTTGGACAACCGGGGACAGAGTAAACAACACAAAAAAGTTGATTCACCCTTGTGTAACCTAACCTAACCGTATGATGTAACTTACGTCAGCTAATCTTCACTTTTAGTACATTATGGCGTCCCCAGCCCTCCCTATAGGCGCGACAAACGGCTAAAACCGTTTGGTAACCAAACTTTCCTAACTGCCTACAGCCGCAGCTGGCGTACTGGGTGGTTACAAAATTTTGGTTACCAAACGGTACTAAAAGGCAACGAACAAGCTGCGTTCTCGCGGCGAACTTCCTCGCCTCGCTTTACGTTCGCAAGTCGCGAGTGTGATTGATAAGTCTCTTTGTGAAAACAGTTAAATCGCTCCAGATTTTTTCTAAAATGAAAATATTTCATATGTGCAGCAATTAATTTAATTTATTGACAATAGCATGATAATTAAATTACTTGAATGAAACCGGTTTTCTGACGAGCATGGCTTGTTCTTGCGATAAGTCTTTGGCAAAGGTTATCATCTTATAACTGATAGCGCAAATTACTTAATGATATTTACTACGACATACGTATCATGAATTACCTACAAAAAGCGCGAAAAATCAAAATTAAACTTTTAAAAAGCCTGCTAGCCTAGTGGGTGGTTAGGATTGCCCTATGGCGTCTGATCTCTCTCTCTCTCTCTGTTTTTTTTTAAAGAACTCATTATACGGTGAAGGAAAAAATCTTGCATAAACCTGCGAATAAATTAATTTGTGTGTGTGTGAAGTTCCCAATCTGCACTAGCCCGTGTGGGGACTACGGTCCAAGCCTTTTCATTCTGAGAGGCGGCCACCTGTGCCGTGCTGTGGGACTTATAGGCTGGGATGATGTATTAACACTATCGTCACAGAATATATAATAGTACTGACGTACAGAATGGAAACGGTCCGCCCCGCACCGATTCGAATTACCCCACCCCTCAAGGCGCAGATAGCCGGAAACCGCCAGAAACCAGTACCTCTACCATGAGTTACACTAGTTTACAGTGACCGTACTCGCTAGCAACTGCGTAAATGATTTGTATGGAGAATTGTACTTCCGTAAGTGACCGCTAGTGGCGCTGTACACGATTCTCCATACAAATCATTTACGCCGTCGCTAGCGAGTACGGTCACTGTAAACTAGTGTAACTCATGGTAGAGGTACAGAAGAGTGCGCGCGCGATGTATGTAGGCGTACGCGTGTACAGACGTCGTCGTGCTTATGTAGATTCAAGAACGCGTATTTGTACGTCGTATCCGCCGCGTGCTATCGTGTGTAAATTCACTTTTACGTCCATGTATTACAAAGTTTTATACGCGCCTGTATTTCCAAAGGGGGTAGGCAGAGCACACGAAACGTTATATTTTCATTTCGATGCCACTTTTAGCAATTTTACGTTAAAAGATAAAGAAAAAAAATAAAGAAAAGGAAAAAAAGAAAAAAAAACAAAAAGAAATATTTTAGGTTTAGGTAGATTTTTATAAAATCCTATAAATAAACTAGCTGTTGCCCGCGACTCCGTCCGCAGAGAAAATTAGCCTACGACCTATTCTCAGACCTACCGAACATGTAGAAAAAAGTTTCATAAAAATCGGTCAAGCCGTTTCGGAGGAGTTCGATAACAAACACCGGGACACGAGATTTTTATATATTAGATTTTTTCTTTTGATATCAAGGCGATTACTGACCGTGCGGTTTGCGGCGCTTTTATTGCTAATAATTAATCATGTGGTCAATACTAATGAACCACTGACCATGAGTTTACGAGTATGTTGTCGATATGACGGTGCGACCGGTAACGCGGCGAGCAAATTCTTCGTTCATTACGCGGTCGAGACAATAACCGCGCATCGGTTAATAAACATTACGCGCATTGTATTTAGTACATCGCGAATGGTCGTGACTCAGTGGAATGAGAATGATACGTATAAGGATAATGTCACCATAAAATAATAATTTTAAGACGCGACTAAAGTAAAAAAAGCACTTTATTTTGGTCTTTAACTTTATTAATTCATACTAAATACGAGCTGAAAAATGGGTGCATAGAAAAAAACCCCAGAATAAAGACCAGCTCTGAGAATCGAACCCAGGTCCTCAGCATTCCGTGCCGCGTGCCATACCTCTACACCACCACTGATAAAAGTAAAAAATGAAGTTGAAAAAATAAAAAAAATACACAAAGATACTTCATAGCAAACTTGTTAATTCTTTAATTTCATAAACAATACCGGTATTGTGTTTAAAATTATAATTAAATTAATAACAATTAGCATTGAAACCAGCAGGTGACGAACTCGCGATTAGTGTCGTCATGTCAGTCCAACGTAACTATAGAGGTAGTATAAAACTTCCCAGGTGAATTTTTCGCTTCGAGCCCTTATCTTTCAAAACAAACGGTATCGTCATAGTATTAAGGTTCAAATTTAATACAATGGCTCGAAGCGAAAAATTCACCTGGGAAGATTTATATTATAGATGTACGAGCATTATAAAAAAACGTTTCGCGTAACAGAATGAAGCATTTAAAGCATAATCGATGCCGCAAACCGAGGTGGCTTTGACCAAAATCGAGCATCTTTGATAGTTTTAGAATCGCTATAAAGTCAATATTGTCCATATGAATATGAGGTAAATGGTTGACATGTAGACAAATAGTAGATTGATAACCGAGGGTGGAAAGTGACCCATCGAACCCGAGATATTTCTGGCGCTCGAACGAAGTGAGAGCGCCAATAGTTCGAGGGGAAATGGGTAATTTCACCCGAGTTAGACACTCTACTTTTCATTTCGACTGTGAGGAAAGTAAAATACTACAAAAAAATGAGAATAATAATAAATTGAATTTACTTATAGGCAACCTCCAACATCACCACTTGCCACGGCCGAAAAATCGAGTTGGTCACGACCAAGGAGTTTATATGTATACAAAACTGGAGGTTGAACGCCAAACGAAGAAGTTTTGACCTTTATTACTTTATTCACATTTTCACGAATGATTTCCATCTCTTTCTTAACCTGACTAAAGAAAGAGATGGAATATTTTCGTGACGTAATAAAGATCAAATTTCTTGTTTCAAACGTATGTTCGGCGTACAACCTCCAGTGTTGTTGTCCTTGGTCACGTCGTGCATCTAGATGCATGGCCATGCCGAAACGTGATAAAAAGTGTCATTGACGCAACTGAATTATCTTCGACTCCGTGGCTAATCGTAAAAATTAAAAAAAAAAATACTTTCTACCCTAGAGATGAAAACGCAATTTTCCACCCGGCTATCTACCCATGAAAATTTAAGTTTCCGGACAGGAGAGATGAAAAAGAAGTTGTTGTTGACACCGACGCTCCTTCTTACCTCTCAAGTCCCGTCTCTTTCTGTCCTGAGATCAGCCGAAAATGAAAAACAGAGAAAATATACTAATGCCTGTGAAATGCGACATGCAACTTTCACTCCAAACCAACGTACACGTCGTGGACGAGATAATTGATATCTAATCTTCACTAACAGATGCCTGTTTGTTGAACATGGAACATTGTCCTCAGGGTTATTGGCTTAAGCAGCCATAAATAAAAAGCTGCGCTAAAGATTAGATCCAAATTAAGTCTACTTAAGCCTGCAATGGCCACCGGTGGGCAAAGATCGAAATTAAGACAGCTATTCTGTTTTATCATAATAGTTAACAGATTGTAAGGTAATTTATTGAATCAGGCGTTACTTTGCGGAGGTCCATATTAATGAACTGAAATTATTACTTTACTCACCCGCGACCTTACGATGGTTACGTTTATGTAAGAAATTTTCATGCAGTTCCTCCACCTCCACACTGTTAAGTCCAACATTTGGTAGCATAGCGAACGGTTGTGGTATAGTCAAGGACTTTTAATTCATGCATGAGCCACCACGAAAACTTTTCAAAGGGAAAGTCATTACGATTTTCCTTGTTAATTAAAGCGATGTCACTATGACGTTTACTGTGAAATGCTTCCATGGTGGCTCATGAATTAAAGCCCTTGACCGTACCTATTCTGAACATGAGCTCTGGTTGATTTCGAAACGCGTCAGTGTAGTTTGGTGGTGGTGATATTTGGGTTTGTGTGATTTGTGTGTGTTCGTGCAGTGTGGAGGTGGAGGAACTGCATGAACACGCGTTTCTTACATAAACGTAGCTATCGTAAGGTCGCGGGTGAGCAAATTTAGACGTTGGCGGTGCGCTAACGTGGTGGTTGTCGGCAGGTACTGGCTTGTGTGTCGTTCCCCGAGTTGATCGACAAGTACGACTTCCCCAGCGACGTCAAACAGCGTGCCAAGGAAATCCTCGGCGCCTGCGGGTACGTACACTCATGCTATATGACAAGGAGATAGCCTAGGTAGACCGGTAAAATCGAAATGTACGATGGGCTGCAAAAGTGCATGGACATCTCTGGGCCATAATCGCGTGAGCAGTGTTTGATGGTTTGATGTTATTAACATACACGCGCGTGCGCGCGCTCACGCGATTATCGCCCCGAGATGTCCATGCACTTTTGCAGCCCACCCACTTCTCACATACGAGTCTTCTTTTTTTTCTATTATTCAAAAAATAAATTTATTAAGTTACAAAGTTAATTGGTTCGTAACAAAAACAAAACTCTTAAAAACTATGTCGGTGTTGTTAGTGTCATCTTATATTTGGCTCAACTTATCTTCTATATTTGATTTTTTTTACTATTGAGTATTCATGAAATTCTATTCCTAATTTTATTCTCCAATGATGAAATGGTAATCTGTTTTTGGAAAAAAAAACTTAGTGCCGTTTCTTGTGGCGCGTTCTTCTTGGCAATCGTGGTCTTTCTGAAAGCGCTGGCAGAATAAAAAAAGACATGTAAGAGAGCCCTTAAAGCTACTACTACTTAGGCGAATCATTTTTTTGTGTTGTTTACTCTGCCCCCGGTTTTCCAAGTGACATCTTCATAGTGTTTCGTAGAAAAATGCTTAGGTTGTCCAGGATACAAAATTTGTGTAACCATAGCAACGGGTGACAAGAAAAAGTGGATTCAAATTTTCTGCAAATAAACCTTATCTCATCTCATATATCTCGTATATCTCTTATATCTTATCTTATCCAACCACTTACAGAAATAAACTTTTGATTTTGATATTTTCCTGATGATGATGATGTTTTTTTTTTGGTCAGGGGTCAGTCAGTGGGCTCGTACTCTGCCTCGCACGGCATCGAGCTGATCCGGCGGCACGTGGCGGAGTACATCGAGCGGCGCGACGGTCACCCCTCCCGCTGGGAGGACGTCGTCCTCTCGGGAGGAGCTTCCAACGGCATCAAGAACGTTCTGCAGCTGCTGGTCAATGAGGTCGATGGAAAGGACTCTGGTAAGTCCCCCTACAAAGGTACAAAGTACAGAAGAGCCTCTCCTTTGATCTATACGAAAGCCGCCTTTTTATTAGCCTACGCTTAATAGATATGGCCGCTCCGAGGTCGTCGACTCCAGCACAAGCCAAACGGAACGTTACGGCTTTGTATTAAGGGTGGAAATGCATTGGTTCGCTCCGATAGCAAGGGTTTATGGAATTTTTTCGACGGAAAGAACTCTGGTAGGTCCCTCAGAGGATACACATCGAGTCCACGTCACTGATACGTCATCATTCCGACCGCTTTAACGACCGCTTAGCCTAGTTGGTAGTGACCCTGCCTACGAAGCAAGAGGTCCTGGGTTCAAATCCCGGTAAGGGCATTTATTTGTGTGATGAGCACGAATATTTGTTCCTGAGTTATGGATGTTTTCTATGTATTTAAGTATTTATTTATCTATATAAGTATGTTTATCGTCGTCTAGTACCCATAGTACAAGCTTTGCTTAGTTTGGGACTAGATCGATTTGTGTAAGATTGTCCCCTAATATTTATTTTATTTATTATTTATTATTCCAACCTATATTAACTGCAGGGTACAGTCTCTGGGAATGAGAGGGCTTGGGGGGACGGGGTCCCATTCGCGATCCATAACATTGTAAGTCATAATGTAACGTTAGTCATAATGATCGTTTGCCATAACACTTTTTCTCTAAAGCCGTACACTTTTCAGTAACTTTGAAGTGGTCATTCTGTAGGTTAGGTTTGGTTTATTTTATAATAATCCAGAATAATTAATGGGTTCAGAGAAAAAAGTTTACGGCAGATGATCATTACGGCAACATTACATTATGACTTTTAATATGTATGGATACTAATATAGGCCCCAAACCTTTAGGCTACCTGACTCGACTTGTGTTAATGTCTAATGTGTTTATTTTCCTCAAAGTACTTAAATGGAATAATTATTGTGCTTCTACGTGAAGTAGGGAAGTTAAGTCATGCAAAATAACAAAAAAAAAAATGTGAAAAAGAATGAATCAACTTTTCAGTGCCACATGTTGCTATAGTTGCACAATTTTTGTCCCTTGGACAATCTAAACATTTCTCTATGAAATAATATTAAGTGTCACTTGGACAACCGGGGACAAAGTAAACAATACAAAAAAATTGGTTCACCCAAAAGCATATTTTCAACGTAAAAGCACCTATTTTGCATGACTAGACCTCGCTACTTCGCGGAGCAAAACAAGTATTACATTTATTTTTACTACCTCCATAAAGTAACTCCTGAATCTATACAGTATTTATTTTCCTCGTTTTTTAAGTCTCAGAAGAACCACTCAGTTTTCGTATCAAGTAATTGTTGCAGTCATTTTGAGTAGGTTTTTGTTGGTGTATCATCCTCATAGCGACCAAGCATGTCGTCCACATAAACTGACATGATTTGCAATTCATATTTATTCAGAGCCGTAACGAACAGTCATGGTAAAATAGCTCGTATGTCCTAAAATCTAAAAGCTAATTTGATTCACACAAGCGTGTTAGCAAAGCCGAGTTCCTTGTCGTATTGACGTTAGCTGTGGAGAATTATATGAATGTTCTAGTGACGTGACAGTGACAAAGTACTAACTGGCTACAAGCACTAATGAGTAATTATTACATGCATTAGGTGACCTTGAATGTCTTAGGATTGTAAGTGTTGGTATAATTATCTATACGTAAAAAGAGTAATCTACTGAATGACTGACTGACAAACAGCTTAAACCATATTTCAGCCGTAGGACGTCCATTGCTGGACAATTGGACATGGGCCTCCCTCATTCATACCCAATAATTACGGTTGCACGCGGCTTTTGCATCCACCGTGAACCTGCGATCTTTACCAAATCGTCCGTCCATCTCGTTGGTGAACGTCCCACGCTGCGCTTGCCAATCCCTGGTCACCATGCCAAAACTTTTCAGCCCCAACGGCCATCTGTTCTGCACTTAGATGTATGTAAAAAAATATACTTCATATATTTCATACTAAATACAAACTGAAACATAGATGCACAGAAAAAATCCCCGAAAAAAGACCAATGCTGGAAAACGAACCCAGGTCCTCGGCATTCCGTGCCGCGTGCTTACCCCTACACCACCACTGGTCAGGAGTTTACACGCAAATTTTTCCTATGCATCATACATTCCAGCTTGCCATAATCACTATGTTTAGTTCTTAACAAGAAACATCAACACTCCTTCGGAACTAACCGCTCACCCGGACAAGAGATGTCGCTACAAGGCCATACTAAAGATACTTCAAACCAAACTTGTTAAAATATACTTCGTTGATTTTCTTGTTCAATTCTTCTCAACAGATTTTTTTCGGACTGCTGGTGATTCTTCGACTTTTAGAAGCGTTTGTTGTTATGGTCTAAATTGAGTAACGATATTTTGATTTTGTTTTTATGCATATTATGATTATGGCACGTTGTTCCAGGCGTGCTAATCCCGATCCCCCAGTACCCTCTGTACTCGGCGTCCCTCGCGGAGTACGGTCTGGGCCAGGTCGGCTATTACCTGGACGAGGACAACAACTGGGCCCTCGACGAGAAGGAGCTCTCGCGCGCGCTCGAGGCCAGCAAGACTGGCCCTAACGCCTGCAAAGTGCGCGCGCTCGTCGTCATCAACCCCGGCAACCCCACCGGACAGGTACTGAACTCTCTGTCCTTCACTTCATTCTGGTGATAGAGACGTGATGTGTGTATGTAAAAGACAAATGAAATGAAATTAAATAATTTATTTGCATTGAACGGGTTAGTATGTCAAGGTCTTATTTTTCATACAGTACAGCCGCTCAGCCTTTGGTGGCATACAAATATTAGTACTTATAACTATTTAAATTAAAGTAATCGAATATAATTTGTCAAATGAATACATCTAATAATAATAAAGTTTAATAACAATAAATTAACGGATAAATTAATAGCATTCTTCTTGTAACCATTGTCTAAGTTTGGGATAAAATATATTTCCAGTTATAGTTTTGGGAACAGTATTATAAATTTTACTTAACATGTAATACGAATTCTTTTTAAAAAGGCTCAGTTTAGTTACAGGTAAATGGCTTTTGCGTAATAAAACAAAATTTTGCACTTCCATTAGAAAATAAATTTAGCATTTGCCTTCCATTGCCAGCGGACTTTGCGGGGCGAGCAAAGCGATAAATGAGATGGGCCAGTCCGAGCGGAGTCCGTTCAAAACTGGCGGGCGACGCCATGACACAGCGGACCCATTTTAACTCGCTCAGTCTGCTTCGCTTACTCGCTCGCAGTGGAAGTTCTAGTATGAAAATAAGTAGCGAACACTTTTGACTCGTTTGAACTCGTTTAGTTAGCTCCGCTCACTCATAAGGTTCGGCCAAACCGCTGCTCAAAATACGTTGACGGTACGGAATCGCAGTGACGTGCCGTAAACCTCAGACTTTACCGCATGTTCTCCAAAGTAAAGTTTTTTTTTATGTTAGAGAGGCCAGATAAACGAACTAGTGGGTCATCTGATGTTAAATGATCACCACTGTCCATAGATACCCGCAGCGCTTTACGCGATGCCAGTGCGTTGTCAGCCCTGCAGAAAATTGAACACTCGCTTCTTATAGGCACCCAGGTCGTAACTTAATAGGAAGACCCCAGCGGGAAGCTCATTCCAGATTTTGCAAGTTCGTGGCAAAAAGACCCCTTAAACCGCACCGTCGAAAACTGACATTCATCAACATGATGTCGATGAAATGAACGCTTACGACGGGTGGATCTGTAATGGAACCCCGCAACTGGAATGAGGTCAAAGAGTTCCTTAGAGCATTCCCCGTTGTAGATATTATAGAAAACGCAAAGGGAGCTAAAAAAAAGTCATAATAATGACGTTTACGGCACGCCTCTGCGATTCCGCAAAGTCAACCAGATCCGCTGTCAATGGAAGGCGGGCGTTGCCCTCGGGATGGCATCTTCCTTTAAAGTGGTGGGTCGTGCGCAGGTGCTGACGCGTCCCAACATCGAGGCCATCATCAAGTTCTGCCACAAGCACAAGCTGTTGCTGTTCGCGGACGAAGTCTACCAGGACAACGTGTACGCGGAAGGCAGCAAGTTCTTCTCCTTCAAGAAGGTAACCTCCAAACTCTGTTAGAAAAGGTTGAGCGTAAAAATATTGTGGGGAATTTTCAATAAAAAAAATCTTGTTCATATTTAAAATCACGAGTACTATTCATTTTCGCAAAGAAAAATATTGTCTAACACATTTTTTCTTAACTATTAACAACGCGTAAACGTGCGTTTGGCACCGCCGTGACGTGTGGCCCGCATTAGTCTTTGAACCTAACCATACCGACCATAACAACCGCTTTAGCCTAGTTGGTAGTGACCCTGCCTACGAAGCAAGAGGTCCTGGGTTCAAATCCCGGTAAGGGCATTTATTTGTGTGATGAGCACGAATATTTGTTCCTGAGTTATGGATGTTATCTATGTATTTAAGTATTTATTTATCTATATAAGTATGTTTATTGTCGTCTAGTACCCATAGTACAAGCTATTTGCTTAGTTTGGGACAAGGTCGATTTGTGTAAGATTGTCCCCTAATATTTATTTATTTATTTATTTTTTATTTATACAGAGTCGCTTCCGCTCCGACAGGTCTTGCTCGCTCGCTGGCTTCAATCGCTATCATTGGAGTCAGCGAGCAAGACCTATCGGGGCGGAAGCAACTCGGTTTATTGCAACGGATATTATGAAGTTTAATGTATAATAATGTTCAATTTTATGAATAAAAACAAATGTACATAATAAAGATATGATGATGAATAATAGTGTAAAAGATGTTTATGTTGAGAAAATATTGGAAAACAAATAGTATGATAGATGTCTATTGCAACGGACATTATGAAGTTGAATGATTAGGAACTCAGAACGTTAGGAACAGAGTAGTTATGAGTAGTAATTATTAGGATGTAAATTTTTAGGAACAACATTTTCGGACTTCTGATAATCGACATTGAAAAATTAGTTCAACTTTGGCGCACCCTGTGGAACTTGCCATCGGTACGAACAAATGTCAAAAACCCGCTGTTATTAAATGACGTGTTGTTGTGTGTGTGACCTCAACTCTGATGGCGTTACCTATAATTGAAGTTATATAATAGTTTTATCGATTGGAGTTTTAAAGTATTCACTTCTCTAGTCTGTGGTTTTGACACCTGCCACCCGCACCATGCTACAGTGAAAGAAATATGGTATGAAAAATATAAGTGTTTATAGTCTTATAAATTTAGACTTACCCATACTGACCTAAATGGGCCACACTACCCGGTATAGACTCTTGTCTGTGCAAGGACACGTTACTAAGTTTCTGGTCTCCGTGTGTAGGTGCTGGTGGAGATGGGGCCGCCGTACTCCTCTGAGGTGGAGGTGGCGTCGTTCATGTCGGTGAGCAAGGGCTACATGGGCGAGTGCGGGCTGCGCGGCGGCTGGATGGAGCTCGTCAACTTCGACGCCCAGGTCCAGGCCAACTTGTACAAGGTCTGTACCACACACCACCGAGTGTTAAGCTGAGAGCTGGGTCCCCACTGAGCGAGCTGCCTGGCGAGGCTAGCGCATGAGGCATAATTTTATTCGTAAAGGTTCAAAATCGCGCCGAAAATGGCGGCCTCGCGAGACAGTTCGTTCAGTGGAGACCCGGCTTTATAAAACCAAAATAATAACCCGGTTTTAAACTACCGTTAGATTCGATTTGTAGCATTCGAACATGGCGGATGTAGACAGACAGTATCTAATTTTAGTATTTCTGTTTCTTTGGCTAATTGAAGTATAATTTTGATAGTGTTTTATTCTATATGGCTCTCGTGTCTGACATTTTTTAATGCGCAAGTTGTCTCCACGTGGTTTCTGGAATTTTACTATCAAGTTGCAAAAACTACAATCACCGTACAACGTCGCTCCCAAAGAGAGCTTACTTTGACACTGGTGAAATTGTCCTGAAATGGGACAGAAGCCATATTTTTAAATAAATAAAACTACCGTTAGCATAACAGTATTTGCAATGAATAAATTTATTTATTATTTATTTATTTCGACATTACATCTATCATTACAGTTACCCAATGCGATAGAGTAGCACATTACACAAAATGAAAAAGAAAAAATAACTATTATAAATTACATTGATGAAGGGCCATCCATAAATTACATCACACATTAAGGGGGAGGGGGGGGGGGGGGGTCAAGCGATCTGTGACACTAGAACAAAATAATGGCGATTTTCATAGTAATAAGTGTGACAAGGGGGGGGGGGGAGGGGTCCAAATTGATCGAAATTGGTGTGATGTAATTTATGGATGGCCCCTGACATAGACATTTAACAAAAATAAAATAAAAATCGTTAGTCAATCTATGTATGACACAGACATATCTTCTTGGTTTACGTATAGATAATGGATTGACAGAGTCATTATGATTGGACCGTATCTCAACCACTGTAGTGCGCTGCATATAATAGGCAATAATGCATACTAACACTTTAGATGTAAGGCAATTACTAACAGTGACATGTAATTATTTTATTATGATATGTAATGTTAATGTAAGTTATTATTATTTTTCTTTTTTGACATAATTAATATGAAGCCTTGAGTTTCGAAATAAAAATCATTATTATTATTTATTATTATAATCCGTCACTACAAATTTCAACTCCATTCTTGGTAAATATTGTCAATTATTTTATAAAAAACTAGCTGTTGCCCGCAATTCCGAAGAATAGGGGTATAAAAATAGACTGTACGACCTATCCTCAGACCTATCGAATATAGGCCTAAAAGTGACGCGAGATTTTTGTATATTATGTAGTTATTTTTTTTAGACATAATGATAATTTACTACAAGATGAGATAGGTTTTATAAAACATGTGACTGTAAAACTTAATTTCTAAGCAAGAGAATATCGTTAGGTATATATTTAGAATGTAGTAAATAAAGTATTTATTGGACAAATCTGTCATTATTTCCCATGAAATTTTCATATTAAGGATTTGCCACACTGGATGCGTTCTGCGGTCGCGTTCAGGCAAGGATGATATAGACTGGATTAGCAATCGCCAAAGTAGCGGTAATCAGGTTCGATTCCCTGTTATGTACGACAGTTAATAAAAATGTTTGAATGCCATTTTTGTTAAATCTAAAATCGAAGCCATGGTTCCTAAGAACACATTTCGCTGTCTCTCATAGTTTCTGATTTCTCCGTACTGACCCATTTGGATTGATCACCCTGTATAGAGAGAGACCGACTATGTTGTTCATACATGATGCGGGCTGCATTCAATTTGACCTGACCGCGACCACAGAACGCATCCAGTGTGGCAAATCTTTCATTGAATCGCTGTAACTATCAAAAATACTTTTTTGTTTTAAATAATAAAAATAAACAATAAATAGGTAATCGTTGTAATGTATTCAACATTCGGTGCCGAGAAATTATATTTAATGTTTAACATATTAGCTTAGCTATGAAGTATCTTTTTGTATTTATTTTTTCAACTTCATTTTTTATTACTTTTACGGTCATCCCGTGAAATCATATATTTCATACTAAATACAAACTGAAATATAGATGCACAGAAAAAACCCCAGAAAAAAGACCATAGCTAAGCTAACTTGTTTAAAGTTGCACAGTAGCGCCATCTCTTGTCCAGGTGAGCGGTTAGTTCCGAAGGAGTGTTAAAATCTCTCGATAGAGGGTGTAACATAGATGAGCGCTTGTCACTGCATAAGGTGATGATTTAGCAGACTGAAATGTATGATGTATAGGAAAGATTCGGGGCTAATCTCTAGACCAGTGGTGGTGTAGGGGTATGGCACACGGCACGGAATGCTGAGGACCTGGGTTCGATTCCCAGCATTGGTCTTTTTTCTGGGGTTTTTTCTGTGCATCTATATTTCAGTTTGTATTTAGTATGAAAAATATGTTTTAACATATTTCAATAACGAAAATTTGTATTATTTCTGCATTCTTCGTATCAAGCTTTAGAACATCTTCGTACTGAATTAAGTCGCTGCATTAATCTCGAAATGTCAAACAATCCTAAAACGTGTACTTTATCTAAAACTGCATTTTCACGACCTAATGGTTTACGTGAGTGAAGCCTTGTAAAAATATTTGTGTTGGATTGTATTAGTTGTATTGTATTGTATTTCCGTATGTTCCAGGCCATCTCAGCGATGCTGTGTCCCACGGTGCTGGGACAGACCGCCGTGGATTGCGTCGTGAGTATACTTTTTGTTTCGTCAAAAATATATATAAAAAAATTGAACCGACCTTTGATCAATTATAACAGTAGATCCACAGTCGCGCGCCCGAAAATGTCCGAGCCAAATGAGCGCCACTTTGATAAAAGTGGCCTTCTTTTTTCTCAGAACGTTGCGTGAAATTGTCAATGTGTATCTTCAGTTATAATTGATCAAAGGAACCGACTACAAAAAACCATGGAAATAACTTTCTACTAATCTGTTGGAAGTCTGTAACTGCACGAGCCAGCAGGAGTTGACTTGTAACTTATAGTGTGGCGGTGTACGGTCAAGTGCAAAAATAAGTATACGTCCGCTAACGACCGTTTTAGCCTAGTTGGTAGTGACCCTGCCTACGAAGCAAGAGGTCCTGGGTTCAAATCCCGGTAAGGGCATTTATTTGTGTGCTGAGCACGAATATTTGTTCCTGAGTTATGGATGTTTTCTATGTATTTAAGTATTTATTTATCTATATAAGTATGTCTATCGTCGTCTAGTACCCATAGTACAAGCTTTGCTTAGTTTGGGACTAGTCGATTTGTGTGAGATTGTCCCCTAAAAAGAAAAGAAAAGAAAGAAAAGAAGTATCGATTTAATCCTCCCATCGTTATATACCTATACCTTAACTTGACGACATAAGAGCTATGGGACATGTTTATGAGCAAGTTGTGTGCACCCATATTTTTACACTTGACTGTACTTCCGTTTGGCAATTTTTTTTCTTAAACTGATTCATTTGGCAAAAGGTTTCGCACTCCCAGATCAACAGTGCATCAACTCAAAATAATGTACCATTTTAATTTAGACCTCACTTACTTTCCGGAAAGTCTAAATTATAACGGTGTATTATTTCGAGTAGCGCGGCAAGCATTTATCAGTTTTTGGGGGTAGTTACAATAGAGAGATCTCTCTCCAGGCAGATGTTAAGCCTGGGGACTGAAGTCCAATGGATGAAAGTTGGAAGTTGTATTTATGCAGCCGAGTTGAGAAACTTCGATAGCGTGATGTAGGATTGTAGTAGTTAGTTCCTTATGTGATGACTAGATGGCGCTAATAGTCGCCAAAAGTTCATTGCGCGTGCCGCCAGGTAACCACTGTACGGCGAGCGTCTCGGCCGCGCAATGAACACAAAACGCTTGCCGCGCCGCCAACCGCGCGAAGTCGTGGCCGAACGGTGGCTGTGCGTTTGGAGCTTTTGAGATACAGCCATGATTTGTGTGTGTGTATTTATTCTGAATGTTTTCGTTCCAGGCCAAGCCGCCTAAAGAGGGCGAACCGTCCTACGACCTGTGGCTGAAGGAGAAGACCGCTGTCCTGTCCTCGCTCGACAAGCGCGCCAAGATGATCGCAGATACCTTCAACTCCATGGAAGGCTTCACTTGCAACGTGGTGCAGGTACTGCCCACTGCCCACACAGACCAACCTGACACACTCGATACAGAATCGATAAAAAAGTAGCTCATGGTTACATTATCATCAGATCATCATCATCATTTCAGCCGAAAGACGTCCACTGCTGAACATAGGCCTCCCCCAAGGCTCGCCAAACAGATCGGCCCTGTGCCATCCGCATCCAATGCGTTCCCGCTACCTTCACCAGGTCGTCGCTCCATCTTGTTGGAGGCCTACCTACACTGCGTCTTCCGGTCCGCGGACGCCACTCGAGAACCTTTCGGCCCCATCGGCCGTCAGTTCTACGGGCGATGTGCCCTGCCCACTGCCACTTAAGTCTAGCGATTCTTCGAGCTATGTCCGTGACTTTAGTTCTCGCGCGGATTTCATCATTTCTAATGCGATCCCGCAGAGAAACTCCAAGCATAGCCCTCTAGATGAAGGTCATGTCGAACGCCCATGTTGTACCAACTCCCGTCGTATCATCAGATATTTCATACTAAATACAAACTGAAATATGATGCACAGAAAAAACCCCAGAAAAAAGACCAATGCTGGGAATCGAACACAGGTCCTCAGCATTCCGTGCCGTGTGCCATACCCCATACACTAAACTTAGTTAGTTAACTTGTTTAAAGTTGCACAGTAGCGCCATCTCTTGTCCAGGTGAGCGGTTAGTTCCGAAGGAGTGTTAAAATCTCTCGATAGAGTGTGTAACATAGATGAGCGCTTGTCACTGCATAAGGTGATGATTTAGCAGACTGAAATGTATGAAGTATAGGAAAGATTCGTGTCTTATCTCTAGACCAGTGGTGGTGTAGGGGTATGGCACACGGCACGGAATGCTGAGGACCTGGGTTCGATTCCCAGCATTGGTCTTTTTTCTGGGGGTTTTTTCTGTGCATCTATATTTCAGTTTGTATTTAGTATGAAATATACAGTTGTGGCCATATAATTAAGAACGATTATTTATTGAGATGATTTTTTCAAAGTAACAAGTATAACTAATTGCCCGTATTTTTTTTATTTCTCTCGGTATTGCAAAACTTTTCCGTACTACCGGTACATTCATTTATGCAACATAGTTGGCTAAAAAATTAATAGAGAAACTTTATACATTCGATCTGAACCTAGTATTAGTACTTACTGGCTGGTCACGTAATTAAGAACGCTGAATGGTTTATTATTTTTTCAAATTTAAATAGAGAACACTGTGTGGCTCTGTGGTTGTAGATTATTATTCGTATAATTTAGGCGCCATTTCGTGCTGTTAAAGTCTTAAAAGTGATTACTTCGTATAAAAACAATGGGGAAAAATAAAAGTTGTGATAAATCTACAAGAGAAGTAATAATAAAACTTCGCGAGAAGAATTGGTCGTATAAAAAGATAGCCGACCATCTGCAATGTTCAAAAACAATGGTTTTCCATGCCGTAAAGCATTTTTCCATGTATCAAACTACTTCAAACGTTCCGCGTGGACCTAGACAGAGAAAGTCATCTCGTCGAGATGATCGAAATATCGTTCGTTTGGCAAAACAAAATCCTTTTAAAGGGTCTAATGAGTTGAGAAAAGAATATTTTGGCGAAAACAACCCTTCAGCAATCTCTGCACGCACTATTCGAAGGCGTTTGGTAGAAAATAAGTTGAACGGAAGGATAGCAAGGAAGGTGCCTATGTTGAAACGATGTCATAGGCAAGCCCGACTTGCATTTGTAAGAAGGTATGAAAACTGGACAGTCAGACAGTGGAAAAACGTTCTTTTTTCTGACGAGACAAAAATAAATAGGGTATGTTCTGATGGAAAACGATATGTACGACGCCCTCCGAATAAAGCATTCGACCCATAGTACACAAAAGTGACATTAAAGCATGGCGGGGGAAATGTGAAAATTTGGGGGTGCTTTTCTGGACATGGCGTTGGACCTGTTAGGCTGATAGAAGGAAACATGGATCAATTCCAATACAAAAATATACTGCAAGAAACAATGTTACCATATGCCGAAGACGTGCTTCCGGTTATTTGGTTATTTGGACATTCCAGCACGACAATGATCCAAAGCATACTGCACGCACCGTTAAGGAATTCCTCACATCACAATCAGTTTCAGTCTTAGATTGGCCAGCCAACAGCCCAGATCTTAACCCAATAGATCATCTTTGGTGCGAAGTCAAGAAAAAGGTTTCAAATCGACAGTGTGGCAATTTGAGAGAGCTGTACGACGTTTTCTTAGAGGAATGGAACTCTATTTCTCTTGCGAAATGTCAAAAATTGATAGATTCAATGCCTCGCCGGTGTAAAGCCATAATTAGAAGCCGTGGACATGCTACTAACTATTAATTTTAGTTCAAATGTATTAAATTGCTTTTTTTTCTATACCAACTTCACATTAATATGATTTATTTAATCTAAGTTTCATATAAAACAACTCTCGGGCAGTTTAATAAATCGTTCTTAATTATTTGTCCAGCTTCATTACTATTTGAATTTATTAGTATAGAGAACAAATAAAATTTGTAAAAAAAAATGTTAGCAATTATACACTATTATTATTAATCCTGTTTGCTCTATCCATGTGGCTATTTTATAACATAACTTGTTACTTCTAAGAAGAAACACAACTAGACATATGACATGATTTAGATAAAAAAAAATCGGAAACTTCAAATCGTTCTTAATTGTATGACCACCACTGTATGATTTCACGGGATGACCGTAAAAGTAATTGTTACGGCTGCGACGTCATCTACATAGGAGGCGGGGGCCGGGCGCATAATGACCGGTTGGACAAATCAACGCCGTTCACCCGGCATCGCCCGCCGTGTGTGCTACTTGCCTTCGACTCGCGATACGCGACACACATGCTCTCTGTGCTGTGTGCATTTTTTATATAATTTAATTTTCTATATCTTTGTGGAAAAGTATTATAGTAGTTGTCGTATGAACACTTTATTTTATTTACTCCGAGACCTCAAGTCTTAACAGTAATAAAAAATGAAGTTGAAAAAAGAAATACAAAAAGATACTTCATAGCTAAGCTAACTTGATTATCATCAGAGGTTGGAATTTTCACGGCAAAACAAAAGACTGTCGCAATCAGATTAGTATTAGAAGTATTTGCCTTATTCGGCCAAAAACGACCATGTGATGGTGGCACTTCACTTGGCGTTGCGTGTTCGCGTTGCGCTATTGCCATCTCCGTCTTTCACGCTAGAATCGGCATAGTGCTCCTCTCTCGCACACGCAACTATTTCGTCAAATACGCCAAGTGAAGTGCTAGCATAAGCCAAATACGCAAATAGGCAAACACGCGTGTCCGTCCGCTTGTCGGTTTTTGGTCACACATCAAAGGACGCAAATATGGCAAATATTTGCGTTCACCGTCTGCACATGGCTGGCTCGCTCAGTTGTGTGAGCGACGGCAACGAGTCGAGACGTGACGCAGTGGTTAATGTTCTCTTTGGAGACGAGTTCGGTTCGGCAGTATGTTTTGGGATTGGACAAATGATGTTGTGTTGCGATTTTTGGAATGCATTCCATAAAAATAAAGTTAACGACGCATGCTTGCTTGTATGGACATGTATTGGCAGGACACAAATATGCTGCTGCAGCCGTAAACACGTTTATCGCTAGTAAATTCAATTGATTTTGAACTGCACTGCAAACATATTTGCGGGGTCCTGACTAACCAATATAAAATGATCTCACACTGCGTACGTTTTACTTAGAAGCAGGGTTCTGCTAACACTGGATTTTAGTTACCGCTGTTTACGGCGTATATTTTGACACACCTAAAAATTTGTACGGAACCCTTGGTCGAGTCCGACTGGCATTTAGCCGGTTTAAAATGTTTAATTGTTGTTGGTCCAGGGCGCGATGTACGCGTTCCCGCGGTTCGAGCTGCCGCCCAAGGCCATCGAGGCGGCCAAGGCGGCCGGCAAGGCGCCCGACGTCTTCTACGCCTTCAAGCTGCTCGAGGAAACTGGTAATACGCCATTTTTAAATTTAAGTTTAACCCTTAACCCTTTTCCAGGCATAGCGCATATAGCGACCACATAAATCTACACAAAGATACGACCTTGCTCCCTTTACAATATAGTGGAAAATCAATTGAATTTCTTTAAAATAATATTATTATTTTCTTTTGACGGCCGGATTAGAGCCTAGTTGTTAGAGAACCTGACTACGAAGCTTGAGGTCCCGGGTTCGATTCCCGGTCGGGGCAGATATTTGTGTGAAAAATACGAATGTTTGTGCTCGAGTCTTGGGTGTTTAATATATATTTAAGTATGTATTTATCTATATAAGTATGTTTATCCGTTGTCTAGTACCCATAGTACAAGCTTTGCTTAGTTTGGGACTAGGTCAACTGTTGTGAATTGTCCCGTGATATTTATTTATTTTTACTTTTAATATGCTTTGCTTTTAAATTAATCCTGCATAGGTAAACAATAATACAGGGTGTTTGGTAGCTACGTACAAAGCTTTAAGGGGGTGATAGCCGAGGTATTTTTGAACATTTTTAGCCATATATGTCTTAGCCGAAATTTGTTTTTTTTTTTTTTAAATTGAAGACTTAGAAATTTTAGGAAAATACCCAGAATTTGATAGTCACGAGTCAATATTGCCCCAATGAGCGTTAATTTGGAAATTTTAAATATGGCACAGAAAAATGACGTAGACTTGTCTTTTTCATATGTTATTTACTAGTAAAATTTCAAGACTAGTGCATTCATAGCGAGTGCTCCCTGAGTTTGGTTTTTACTTTTTATCTCAGATTTAGCAAGTAATGTCAATGAGTGATACCTTAAAAGAAAGAACAATAAACAGGCACGTTTCTAAAAATGTTTGAACATGTCAAGGATTTTTTTATTTTTTTTTTATGGCACAGAAAAATGACTCTGTTCCAACCTAAGACATTTTTAGTAATTTCGAATGTCTCCATTTTGTTTTTGTGGCAAGAAAGACACTTAAAAATTATTTAATTTGGTCCAATACACATTAAACTATTCGAAATAAAAGATTTGGTTTCCAAATTAACGCTCATTGGGGCATTATTGACTCGTGACTATCAAATTCTGGGTATTTTCCTAAAATTTCGAAGTCTTCAATTTAAAAAAAATATCAAAATTCGGCTAAGATATATATGGCTAAAAATGTTCAAAAATACCTCGGCTATCACCCCCTTAAAGCTTTGCACGTAGCTACCAAACACCCTGTATAACACAATGATTAGTTTTGTAATAGCACATCTAAATAGACGGGGCTTGGAAAAGGGTTAAATCGATACTGGCAATATAATAGGGATGGATAATGCTTTGGGCTTAAAACCACTACATTTCATAAAACCTTATTCACTGATACCCCTAATTTTCAAATTACCATGGACTCATAATACCTAAAATTTCCTCATAATGCCTAAAATTTCTAAGTGTCTCATTCTTAAAATTTGAAATTTTAGGTATTATGAGCCCTTGGTAATTTGAAAATTAGGGGTATTAGTGAATAAGGTTAATACCTTATGAAATTTAGTGGTTTTAAGCCAAAGCGGGTTGTTGACACCACCAATGAACTGACGTACTTTTTATGAGCTGTCAAAACACAATTCTCCCATAGAGTTTGAATGGCAATAGCAACTTATGACGTCACTTGTTCGCCAACTCAATCAACTAACTATTTATTTATTTTAAAGCAACAAAAAAAATAATTTTGCAGTTAATCGAAAATTAATCTTGTTTTCACGGGTGGGTAATGATAGATATAACAACATTTGATATAACTAACATTTGGTATAATGCTGCATTTCATATAATTCGATTTACTCGAGGAGTAAACATTCTACTGTTCTTTTATAAAATAAACTAATCTAACCTAACCTAATGCATATCAAATAGAATTAATAACAATCCTCCGAAGTTTACTTATTGAGTAAATCGCAATATATCAAATGTAGCATTATACCGAATGTTACAGTGAAATTATATAAAGTTTACCACTGACAGATGGTTTGCCTTCATTTCATATTCAACTTTAACGACCTACAAATAAAGCCAATTTTAGAATACTGTTACCCACGTTTGCAGATTTTGTAATAGCTACTTTATTTGTATGGTGTTAAAGTTGGAAATGAAACGAAGGCAAGCCATCTGTCAGTGGTAAACTAAAAGTAAACGTATTGTACAGTCATATCAAATGTTGTTATATCTATCGAGCCGCACCCTGTTTTCACGGCTAAAATAAAGCTTTTTTTTACTGGAGTCGTGTCTTCGAATTTTTTAATGGCGTCAACATCCCTTGCGTCATAAGTCTTGCTAGGTGACAAGCCCTGGAGACTGCTCTCTGGAGTAATCCCTGGTTCTTCACCAGGCATCTGCGTGGTCGCGGGCTCCGGGTTCGGGCAGCGTCCCGGCACGTTCCACTTCCGCACCACGATCCTGCCGCAGCCGGCGCTTCTCCAAGAGATGCTGGACATCTTCAAGAGCTTCCATGCCAAGTTCACCAAGGAATACTCGTAAACACAGCCACACACGACACGTAGATTTATTCGTAGCATCCTCTCCAGTACCTTCAAGATTCCTTTTCCTTTTGAACGCCCCACATCGTTTTTGACGTGACAACTTCTAATAAATCGATGAACGCCGGCCGCCGGGTGCAAACACGACAAAGCATGACCCATTCATTGTAACGTTACGTAACGTTACTATACTTACAGAGCGGCGTGGGCCAGTAGCAATAGAGCGGCGAAGGCCAGTTGCAATATTACGTAATACAATCTTAGTACTACCGCTCGGGCAATTTTTATTGAATGTTTTGTTATGACGTTGTCACGTTAGACTTTACAGACAACCGGTTTTGTTACGAACAAAAGTGATTCTTATGCGGATCGTAGGTTAATTTTTGTACTACCGCATTGTCTATAGCCGACGCTGGCGTTCAAAAAGTTAACTCAATTCACTGCTGGGAACGCATATATGCATTTTCGTGACTTTCATTTGAACGCACATGTGCGACAGCTTGCAGCGAATGCGTTGAAACTGCACAAATTGAACTGTAACGAAACGGAGGCGGAAAGAATGTCGCAAGGGTTCCTTAGTCTCTTTTAACGGTAATTCAAATTCAAAAGTAATTTTGACAGGACTCAATCGTGGGTCCATATCGGCTCGCATAATTATTGAAGTTCATAAATCATAATGTAATGTTACATAACTCTAACATAACTCTTTTAACTTTTACTCTGAATCCATGAAGGTACTAGGGAAGGAACTACGAATAAACTGACACATAGGTATCGGTGCTTGCTACGCGTCTGAACACAATTTGACGGTTAAAAAATCAATTTTAAGTTTTATAGTAATGCACATCACATTGTTCCGTACTGTTCCATCGTGGGAGACTCTTATTTGTTATCTCTCTCATAGGCAGCGCAAGACGACCTTTTTTGGAAAAACCTTGAGACCACGAGATATTGTTCGACTAGAGAAAATGGAGCAATATTATAGTAACTTGAGTTGTTAACCCTTTGAACGCCCCATTTCGAGTACAAATGTGTCACCAACACGCCGAGTGTAGACGAAAATAACGCACATTTCAATCGTAATGTCGCGTGTCTAAAGTTTCTTTGTCAATAAACGTCATGACCACTATAAGCGTCGGTGGCATGGTAGGCACGGCATAACACGACCTCTTTAGGCGTTCATGGCGTTCAAAGGGTTAATTAGGATCCTATGCCCAAAGCCTTGAAATCTTTTATCCAAGGATTATACTACAGGTCGAGTTATTCATGATGACGCGTGCCGTGGCTCTTATTACAATGTCATTAATGTCTAATTTTGATAAATTCATGCGTCTTCTTGAGTGGCACTATCTATAATCTCTGACTGCCAAATTGCCAATGTGTGCAGAATGTCGTGTTCCTTTAATATAATAAGCCAGATGTAGTTTGTTTCGCTATGGAGAGGTCTCTGTACACAGTCAGCCAAAAATATGGTCTACCTATGCCTATAAAATGACATCACTCAGAAAAGTCAACCTTAGCGATATTTAGATCACGCAGACACAGTCAAAACTGGTAGACTACTTTCTTGGCCGACCGTACCATTCATTTTGTATGTTCCTTGGATCTCTGTTTAAAGAATGAAAGAAAAAACAATTTACTAACACAGCGCCATCTCTATTTAGTTTTTGATTGAGCTTCATTGCGCTATTGTCTTAAGAAGAGGTCAAAATGTTATGAAATAAATAGTAAGTATAGACACCTCTCCATAGTAAAACTAGTTACAGAAAGTTTATTGTTTTAAAAGGAAGCGACGTTGTATAGATATTAAACAGTCCTGTTGATTTAATCCTTGTTTTTAACAATCTAATGCCTATCACAAAATGCTTAACATTTCTTCCACGCTGCTTTGGAACAGTATAGACGTGGAACAGCTTTAGGCGCATCGCAGTTGCTTTCATTGCGTTGTTATTGTTAGAATTGTCATAATTTACGTGGCTGTTAAGATGGCAATATGTTTTAGTAAATCATCAAATAATACTAGTAAATACTCAATGGGTCACGTTAAAATTATAAGACAGTTTAAAGGTAAGATCACAAATATAGCGCTAGAAAATGTTGGAGAAGTACCTTACTTACCTTTGCCCTAACTTTTTAAAAAGTGGCATTTTATGCAATACAACTTCTTTGTGTTATCTATGGGTCAGCATTTATAGTGTCATGATGGAGTATTGTCAAAGTATTGCAGTAAAAACAAGCTGGCCAATATACAACTACATTTGTTAATTGTATTTTTTGTTTTGATTAATTTTTAATCATCTATTTTGCAAGAATTGTGTAACAGGCACAAATATAAATATTTAATTAGTTTTTAGTTATATTGTGATTTTTATTATGTTAGCAATCAAAATGATTCCTGAAGCGAAATAAATTTGAAAATGTCCTGAAATGTGGGTCGTCGCAAGTAAAATATCAAAGTAGAGTTTAAAATGAGGTGATTTGGCTGTCATCGGCCTCGTATTCAATATTCATAGACTCGTTTATGTATGTATATTAGAATGAATAAATTATGTAGATTAGATCGATCTCATATTGTGATGATCAATTTTGAAAAGACAAAGTGAACAAATGATCAAGTGTTTGAAAATCGGCTGCTGTGGGTGAATCAACATTTTCGTGGTGTTTACTCTCTCAAGTTCAAGTGACGTCTTCATACTGTTTCATCGATGATTGCTTAGGTTATCCAGCAGGCTAATTGTCTAACTCCCTCGCAATCGCCATCGCGTTCATTTTGACAGTTCTTTTAGGGCTGACAATTGGTATCGGAAACAGCCAGCTGTCACAGCCGTACAAGAACTGTCATTTCAATCCAATGCCGAGTGTTACACAATTACCCTGCAGGAGACAAAATTTGTAATCATAACAACGGGTGGTAAGAAAAAGTTGATTCATCCTGTTAAACAGTTTTTTAATACTTTTGATCATAATGCGTTAAATATAGTCGCGTTGTAAGTGGGTTCTAGGGATATGATGGATCGTTTAAAATGTATAACCGCGGATACAGATAAACATAATTTCATCTATGTATTGCATAACAAGGTTATCCGCAAAATATTCACCAAAAAAGTAACAGATAACTGCAAACACCGGAGTGACGGGTGCAAATCTGTATTGACGTTTAATAGTGCGAGGACACATTAAACTAATTTTATTAGTTGTTATCGATAAAAATGACGTACAACCGTTGTCTAATTTTATGAATTTGAATTAAGAAGAAAACGTCATACACGAAAATAAACGTTTTGAGGAATTAACCTCTTTAATATTTTATATAATTTTCATAATATATGAGCAACATTTTTTCTACATTTTCAAACTTCAATCTTCGTCGCCTGGGCGACAATATCCATTTTAGCCAACTAAATGACCTTTCTAGGTCAACTGTAGTAACTGGAACAAATTCAAACAATTTATAGTGTTGATGAATTTCTTCTGTACGACTCAGTTCTACTTCTTTATAATATTGTTGTACTGGATGAATTATTCAATGTAATTTCAATGGTTGTCAAAAGTGACTCGACACAGTCAATGTCAGATGTCGGTTGTTTATAGTTGCGATAAGTATAAATGAAAGAGGTTTGCGTATAATTAAAAATATTCAAATTTAGCCATTAGTTATGATAATGATGGTTAAAAATTGTTTTTTATCGATGTCGATAAACTCAGTCGATTTTGAATGAATCACTAGCACTGCTACATTTTGCCCCCGTCAATCCGGTGTTTGCAGATAAAACACGGATTTTTCTCCTCCCTTTGATATCCGCGGGTATAAACATCTGGCGCATCACTATCGTGTTCGTATGGACAATATTATCTTGATTAGTAAGCGTGTTATTTTATTAAAGCAATATTTATTTATCGCAAAAATTTTTAGAGCAGAGTACCAGTGTTTGATATCACAGTATTTGCACGATGGTGAAGCAGCAACACAGAAATTCGGAAGTCAAGGTACAAATCAAAAATCTATTCATTTAGGCTAAAACAAGCCCCCCGGTACTTAAATGAGTAGAAGTCTATTTTGCTTGGGTTAAAACGCAACATCGTCAAAATTTACAATGTTTAAAAAGTGTATTTATTAGCATTTAGCACAAAAAACAAATGCCAAATTATGTACGAGTCAAAATCCGCATGGCGCGAAACGTGTCTATGCCAAAATGTGCTTGCGATAAAATAATAAAGGAACTCGATGAGTTAATATTATTAAGGAGTTATTGTTATAAAAAGTGATCCTCCTTGAAACCACTTGGCAGCTTAGAAATCATTGTGCACTTGTCACTGATAAAATTATAACCGTGATTATAACCGACAGTATTATTTTCACTTACACGTCTACACGTTTTCATTTTTTTGACTTGCACGTTAGGTCGATTGCACATTTTGGCATTGTAGTATTCTGTCATAGGATCATTCAGGCCGCGAGAACATTATGACCATCACATATTGTGCATTTTGACGATGTAGCGTTTTATCCCAAGCACAATTAGACTTCTACTCATTTAAGTGCCGGGCGGGAACAAGCACTTCGGAAAGTCGAAGAATCTACCACTGGTTCGGAAAAATCGACTGTAATACAATACACTAAGTGCGCGTGCTAAGTTGAGACTACTTTGCATAGCTATGTTTGACGTGTAGTGATTTCGTTCTTGGCAGTTGGGGGCCATCTATAAATTACGTCACACCAATTTCGATCAATTTGGACCCCTCCCCCCCTTGTCACACTTATTACTATGAAAATCGCCATTATTTTGTTCTAGTGTGTGTGTGTGTCATATGTGGAGCGCTTGACCCCCCCTCCCCCTAAATGTGTGACGTAATTTATGGATGGCCCCTTGGCACTCGAAACTGTACTTTGTGACTGCTACACACATCGTCAGCGCTGAGTTGCCTGGTATGGCTAAACCGTTTAAATGAGTCCTCGCCCGCGCGGTAGTCATTTAAACGGACTAGCTATAGGCGAATATAGCGGCTTCCAAACGAGTGTCGAATCTGTTGCGAAGTCACCACTTTGCAATCTGTGTCGCTACTTAATAATTAACTCGGTATTGGCAATCCGACAGAAATGATAATTAGATTAGAGATTTAGACAAAATTAATTAGACTGTTTGTAATGTATATTTCTATTTAATTCCCTTGTCTAGTCGGCGTGCCATGGTTCGACCAAATGTCTGAGACAATAACTTACGTTACTCGTTTTGTTTTTCAAATGTTAACAATACTTTCTTTGAGGATGTTTCTGGTCAACGGGTATCACTGCATTTTTATTTGGCATTACTTGTTTAATAGTACGCAGCCTTGTATCGCAGCGTTGCCCGGTGCGATAGTATGCCCTAGAAATTACTAGTGTAAGCTAAATTGTTACGTATTGTTAAATTGAATAAAGACAGACAAACTGTTATCGTGTTTTATTTGTTTATTTATTTCATACAGTTGTCAATTACAGGCTTATTTATTGTTACTTTACCGCTTAACCGCTCGTGTCTAAATACCACGTTCCCAGAGTTGCACCACATTACAAAATCGAAGATTACTCAAGAAAGTGATTTTTTTTGCTTTGGACTCGTGGTCCAACTGTAGTTTGTCCAACCGGTTTTCGACGGAGCTCCGCCCTGGCTATTTTTGTATTAAAATATTATTGAGTGATTCAAAATAATGGCTGCATTTTTTCCGGGGTGGACAAAGTAGTTGGACCACGGGTACGTGGGCCATTCTACTTTTAAGCAACCATTAATCTTTTGTGAAATAAAAGGCATACCTGGTGATTTTTTACAAGTGTAAATAACTTATATAAAAACTGAAATAACTAAATTTAATATTTTAAAGCAAAAAAACTTTAAATTCAAAGAAATTTTGTGGAAAAAATTGGTAATTCAGCGGAAAATACATCAATTTCCATACAAATGGCGGGGACATGCATGTCCACTGCGTTACCTACTTTATAGATAATTGTGAGGCGGGTCGTAGGAGAAACAAGTAAACAACGTGATTGCCGACAAAAGACTAACTTTATTGAAAAGAAACTTAAATTATATTACATAAAAATAGCAAGACTGCACTTTTAACAGTTAACTCCTTACATCTCCCACGGAGAAGAGAAAAAAAAAAATAACATCAGTGTATATTTTTTTTTTCATAATGGTAAACAGTATAACTTAGTTCTATTCTTATGCACTAACATTGATTTTCCATCAATATTTATCTCTACATTTGGTGAAAGATCTTTCACAACTTTATATGGGCCCATGTATAACTTATCTAACTTATTACCTACTTCATTTTTAATTAAAATTAAATCATTAGGCTTATACATAACAGGATTCTTACTTTCATCGTATTTTTCCTTTCTTTTAATTTTTGATTTAATCAAGTTATCCTTAGCTTCCTTTTGAGACAGTTGGATTCTATACTTTAGCTCTTTCGGATAACTATCGTGATTGTACAAAGGTTCTACCATGTTACCATTTAAGTTACTAGGAAGAATACATCTCCTACCATATACAAGTTCGAATGGTGTAAATTTAGTTTCAGTATGAACTGAGGTATTAAACGAAAAACACCAGAACGGTAGCCAAGAACTCCATGTCTCGGGGTGATTTTCTGTTTGTATGCGTAAGAAAGCAGCCAAATGCTTGTGCGTGTTTTCCAACGCACCTAGACTCTGGTGGTGATAGGCTGTAGAGTTTAACTGATCTATGTGTAAGAGTTTACTTACCTCTTTGAATGTTGATGAAAGAAACTCCGTACCTCTGTCTGTTGCTATTCGTTTCGGAATGCCATATCTGAGAATAAAATTATTAACAAATTCTCGTGCGACTTCTTCACTTTTCTTTGAAATCAATGGATATGCTTCGACGTATTTGCTTAATTCGCATTGGATTGTAAGTATATAAGAAAAATTACTATCATCGCTTTCCAATGGACCAACTAAATCTAAAAATATTTTCTCAAAGGCATAACTAGCGGTGGTTGTGACCACCATTGGCTCTTTTATTGGAATGGAGTATTTATGTTTCTGACATTTTTCACACTTACGTACAAAATTTCTAATCTCTTCCTCCATTCCTGGCCAAAAATAATATTTTTTCACGTTATTATACATTCTTCTCATACCTGCATGACCACTAGAGGGTAAAATATGGAAATCATTTAAAATTACTTTTCTTTGATCTTTGTCATTTATACGAATAACATCCTTTAAAATACACAAATTTAATTTTGTTTTGCAGTTAGGTTTTTTAAATTCTTGCATTAATTTCTCTACAAATATATTATTATTATTATTCTTTGTTATATAAATTACGTCGACGTTTATTTGTCTACAAAAATTATCTAGCTCTTTCACAAATTCGCCTGGCGATAGTTGCGATGAAGAATCTAAATATTTAATAAATATGGTATTTTTCGTAGACTCGTAGAGAAAAAATTTATTTTCTATGTAATCTGTCGTTCGTTTATGTTTTATTGCTAATTCTTGTTTACTTATAAATTTCAACTCTACGGACTCTTTCGGCTTACAATGTGTTTCCACGATTTTCGGTTGATCAGGCCGATCATCTGAGGAATCATTGGTTAGGCTAGAAGTCATTGGTTGACAACATGTTTTCTTAAATTGCGATCGCGTTACAACATTTATTTGCTCGTGTATTTCTTTTAACTCTTTACTTGTTACAATAACCCTCGACAAAGCGTCAGCCGGTGCGTTATCCGTGCCCTTAACATATTCTACTTTAAAATCGTATTCCTCGAGCGCTAGTCTAAATTTCAGCAAACGACTCGATGGATCGCGCATACCAAATAAATAAACTAATGGTTTATGATCCGTCCGAATAATAAATGTACGCCCATATAAATAAGGTCTGAAATGCTTTGTGGCCCAAACAATTGCGAGAAGCTCCTTTTCTATGGTTGGGTAATTTTTTTCAGCTTTATTTAAAGTTCTACTACCGAAAGCTACTGGTCTGTTATCACCATTACTCAAAACAGCTCCTAGTGCGTAACCTGATGCGTCAGTTTGAACTATGAATGTATTTTGTTCTGTATACTTAGTATAAGTTTTACTTCACCAGAATACTTCTCGATCGCGTTTACGTAAAAAAAACAATTACTAGGGAAACATGGACAGCGCCTCCGCGCGCGCGCGTCCATATTTCCATAGAATTGAAATTTTTACGTAAACGCGATCGAGAAGTATTTTGGTGAAGTAAAACTTATACTAAGCGTACTGATAAATCCGGATATTGTAAAACAGGTGAAGATGAAATTTTTTCTTTGAGTTTTTCAAAAGAAGTTTGGCAATTGTCGTCCCACAAAAATGGTATATTTTTTCGCGATAAATGATTTAAGGGTACTGCTATTTCCGCAAAGTTACGTATGAACTTTCTATAATAGTTTGCGAAAGCTACAAATCTTTTTACTTCCTCAGAATTAGTTGGAGTCGGATAATTTTTAATTGCAGTAATCTTTTCTGGGTCGGGTAACACACCATCGCTTGATACTACGTGACCTAAATATAATAACTCTTTTTTTAAGAACTCGCACTTGTTGGGATTCAACTTTAAATTAACTTTACGTAATCTTCTAAAAACTTCCATTAAATTTTGGTTATGGTTATCTAGATTTTTTCCAAAAACTATCAAGTCATCCAAGTAAATTAGACATTTCTCGTAAGTTAAACCAGACATAGCTAAATTCATCATCCTTGAAAATGAATTGGGACTGGTTTTTAGACCCATAGGCATTCGAGTCATCTGGTACTGTCCTGAAGCGAAAGCAGTATACTTCCTACTATTTAAGTCAAGGTCACATTGATAATATCCGTTAGCTAAATCTAAGTGTGTAAAATAAATGCAGCCTGACAGAGAATCTATTATTTCAGTTATGTTTGGTAGTGGAAATTTGTCATCTTGAATGCTGTTGTTTAATTTTCGGTAATCTATAACTACGCGCCATTTTTTGTCACTATTGTTACTAGATTTTTTAGGAACGATTAAAAGTGGACTAGACCATTCACTCGAACATTTTTCTATAATTCCGTCTTGTAACATTTTTTCTAATTCTGTTTTTATTAAATCTGTCTGAGCATGTGGTAGTCTATAAGGTTTCGTATAGATGGGACTAGTGTCACTTTTTAATGTTATAGTATGTTTGTAAATGTCAGTTGTGGTAAGTTTATCTCCCGGTAAATAAAAAATATCTGAGAATTTGGCACATAAGTTTTCTATGGATATTTGTTCCTCTTTGTTTAGTTTTTCTAAATTTAAATGTGAAAATAAATTCTTTACACGATCCGCACTCACGGTGTTACATTTTTCAAAAGTACAAATATTATAAGTAGGTGTTTATTGGGAGTTCTAAATCACTTTTCAAGTGATTTAGAACTCCCAAAAGGGTTTGATGATCTAGAACTTCAAGTGATTTAGAACTCCGAAAAGGGTTTGATGATCTAGAACTTCAAGTGATTTAGAACTCCCTAAAGGGTTTGATGATCTAGAACTCGCAATCGGTTTTGGTGATCTAGAACTCTCAATCGGTTTTTAGTGACTTAAAACTCTCAGTCGAGTTTATCTGATTTAAAACACCATCTTTCACGGTACGAAAATTTTTGGTGATTATTTTTGATTGACATTAATAACTTGTCTTTGACTTAATGAAAATTCTCGGTTGTTAGTTTATTTATGACAGAAAAAAACAAAAGCTTAACACAACGAGTACAGCGCGCGTTCTGCACTCGAAGGACACAGAGGTCTCAAACCGTCCTAGCCTCTTCATCGGTGGTGCTCAATCGCATGGTGACTACTTGGCTAGTTGGAATGATGTTTGAACACCACACAATCACATCGCAGAGTTGGCCAGACCCTTTGACGTGAAAGTGCAGCGTACCAGAGCACTACCGACCTAGTGTTGGATTTTCCATTTCAATATTCGTTCGATAGGTATTTCCACACTGAGACGTGGCCAGCGCCACAGTGTGTACTCTACAGGTCCTCCACAGCTACCGGTCGGAGTAGTGTGAATTTCCCGAAAGACATATCAAGTCAAGTTCTATTTATATGAACGAATGTTAAAAACTTCGAAAGCGCGATGCAGAACAGTCGAGTGCCTAGTGAAATTGTAAATCGTAAAACGAACCTAGAATTAATGATTCAACGTTTAAAATACAATGAAAATATTAAGATGTCATATCGGGTTTTAATTCTAAAGCAACAAAGTTAGCACGCATGACGTATTACCGATTCTAAGGTGTACATTAAGGACAGTACAAGTAAAACTAACTTGTTCAAATTAGAACCTAACATAACGTAACATAAGGTCTCAATAAAAAATGATGTGCATATTTTTCTTTAAACTCATTCGCTATATCTAGAAAGACTTAATGTATAATATAAGCTTTGTCTCATTATCAACCTTAGCATGAAGGAATACGAGTGCTTAATAAGTTAATATCATGTCACCAATAACCTTTCTATAACGTGCTAATTGCAGCGTCTCATATCTCAAGGAACTTGATACGATGTGATTTAGAAACAGCGAATGTAAGTAGGTATCATTGTAGGAATAATTTAAAACAACGAATGTGTTTTACAACTTAGCATAACCATTTTATTTTAATTTTAACATTAAGTACAATATATTGCTTTTATGTTAGATCCCTCATTTATAAGTTTATTATTTTTACAAATCAACAAAACAGGAGAATTTAAGTATACGATAAACATACATCTATTTTTTCATTTCATTATTATTTATTGTTAAATAAAAAAATGAATATAAGAATGAATGAATACATAACAATATGGTATCTAATTCCTTACGTAACTAATTTCTTTAGTAACCTAACCAACTCAGAGTTCAATACATATCTCAAAAATGGTTGAACCGATTCTAATGAACCAAAGCTAAGAATCATCACAAGGAAATTTGCTTTTATGAAACAAAAATAAACTTTTTATCTGTTTGAGGGCTATGGTGCCACAGACTGACATTGGTGTTAGACTTATAACATCATTATTTTACGTTGAGGTTAAAAATATTTATCGTTTAGCTATAACTTAAGCATTACTTAATAACAAATATCTTCACTTAATTTCTTTACAATTTTTTCGATGAGCCGCTCGGTCGCATTTAATAAATCATCGTATTCGTTTTCTACGATGTATTGCACTGATTGCACAGTTATCGCATTTGATTCAGCCATAGGATCGATATCAGAAACACTGATTTTTATTATGCTTTTCCCTTTCGTCACTTTCTTGATGACATGAGAGTTTAAGCCATTATCCTTCGATTTGCTTTTTTTCACTCTTGGTGTTCTTTTTTTGACATCCTTTGTTTGACAGGGAGGAATATCTACGGAGCGATTCAACATCCTCTCTTGATATTTCGAATACTCATCCAAATTTTGTGAGTATGGAACCTCATTTATTTTCTCGTTAAATTGAGAGAAAAATGGAGGGAAATCGATGTCGAAGTCCTCTTTAGGGTCAATGGCCTGTGAGCTCTGAAAAAATTAAAAACAAGAACGGTAAAATTAATTAAAACAAAATATGTAATATAAGGCAATTTACAGTTTGGAAAGTACTCACCATTTTATTTTTTCAACGAAAGAAGCAAGCTGTTCGTTACAAATCCGTGATTGAAATATATATTAATAACAAAAAATACGCTTTTATAGGTACTATGGTTTCGATGAAGTTGCAATTTTTGTTTCGTGACCTCGTTCCAATTCATGTTTCGACAAGTCAAAATGAGTAATTTCGTGAATAATTTGTAAGGATATTTATTTAGCATTCATCTTTACTGTGTGCGCAAGCTTTAAGGTCGGCTTTCGTTTGTTACGAGGCGGCGCTTTAATAGTATCTTATTTCAAATTAGGTTTTAAAATTGACACGTGTTTATCAAATCAACATGATTTGCGCAATTGAATGCAGAGAAGTGGAACCTTTCACTACGTATACAAACAATATTATTTATTGTAACTAGCGCTCTCAATTAAGTTGTGGTCGGCAGGCGTATGTTCGATCGCGCATCAGTTACGTGTTTAATAGTTGTCGACGCCTGCTTTCATGTTAGCATATTTGTTTCATTAAAACTAATCAGTTTTTCTAACTTGTGCATTTCCGTACGTAACTTCTAATCAGTGCATAACGCCGTTTGCTTATTATAAGCAAGTGAAACTACCTAGGTGAATCTTAGATAATGTTCGTAAGTTTTATATTTTATTTATTGTAACTGATCTCCTTAATTTGATAATAATTTATGTGTGCACTCCAATGCAATCTTAATGAATTTAACTATGTTTATTAGGTCGGGTACGGATTACAACCTTGAACACTCTGAGGAAGAGCAGTTTGATTCTAGAAAGGAATCCTGTAGTGGAAGGTAATAAAGTTTCAAATATTTATGTGCTTTGCTATCTTTTTATAATTTATTACGGACATCTGAGTCGATCGTAGCATTTAAATTTAAAGTACCAGTAAATAAAAAATAAATTTATTATTGGTGAAAAAATTCTAGCTACGTGTCCGTTGACTTTAATTATATTTTGTTTCCTTTATTAACGATTTCAGTAAGAAAATTCATCCAAAAGCTTCTGTGAAAACTGGAAGGGCTCTACCAAAGCCAAACGCGAAATCAGAGTGGCTCCTGAGTAGCGAGGACGAGGAAGATATTGAACGTTCCAAACAGGAACTGAGCGAGTCTGGGGACGAATCCACTACTACAAGGTGAGTAACTCATTAAAAAATATGTATATGGTTCTAAGTGTGTTGTGATTGAATTTTAGTTTATTTATTTTCATATTTATAATTTCAGTAAAAAGGTGCTACCGAAGACTGTAGTAAAAAGAAAAACTGTTCATGAACCTAAGCCGAAGAAAGAAAAAAGTGTAAAACGGACCAAAACGGAACAAAGTGAAAGTGAAGAGGAGTATACTACAGCAAGGTACGTACCTAACCAGTCTATTTATTTTATTTTTTCATGCCATAATTATTTTTAGTTTATTGTGCGACATTATCTAAAAAATGATACGAGGTTTCTGACTGTGAGGACTGACGACTGATGGGGTCGGAAGAACCAACAACAAGATGAAGCGACGACCTGGCGAAGGTGGCGGGAACGCATTGGATGCGGATGGCGCGGGGCTGATCTGTGGCGAGCCTTGGGGGAGGCCTATGTTCAGCAGTGGACGTCTTTCGGCTGATACGAGTCTCTCAAATCTAAGCGTACTTTTAGTTCTTACGTTGTTGTATTATTTATATAATGTTTTCTTCTGCATTTTCAGGAAAAGGGGTCCATCAAAAAAACTAGGTGCTTGCAAACCGAAGCCAGGCGCTAAAAGTGGGTGGATTTGGGAGTGCGCGGACGAAGAAGATGTGGAAGTGCAGCGTAGTGCGGAAACTGACAGAGCTCTGACGTCGGTGCTGAATCGACGCGTTCCCGGCGG
Organism: Archips xylosteana; assembly: GCA_947563465.1. Classification (NCBI taxonomy): domain Eukaryota; kingdom Metazoa; phylum Arthropoda; class Insecta; order Lepidoptera; family Tortricidae; genus Archips; species Archips xylosteana. The sequence goes on from OX387353.1 coordinate 22,627,049, forward strand.
AAGAGTGCGACGTATGACCTCATTGAAAGGTGACCTGTACTTAGAATTAAAACTTTACAATGTAGATGATATTAAGAACGTTAACGCACTCGATCGTTGGGAGAAAGCTTTAGTTAGTTTGAAATATAGGTTGGATTCGAATTCACCCGTAGTGGATAACGTAAATAGAATTCTAAAAATTTGTAAAAAAGATTTTAGTGCGGAAGGAACTTTTTTCGCAGATAGAAAGAAATAAAAGATTTATGTTTAGTAGGTCAAGTAAGTGCTTTACCATTTTTATTACAATTCCTTTTTATCAAAACAATAAGACAGATTGACATATTTACTTGCAAGTGCAAATAGCCTTTAATGTTTTAAGCCGTACAACTAACATTAAACTTTAGGGTGGTAAAGCAATTTCTTGGTCGACTATGCCTATACATGACGCTGTTAGCTTAAGAATTAAGGATTAAACAAAACCAGTCTATTTATTTAGAATTTATCTTTTCACTCAACTTGATACACAAATCAAAATGCGGCAAAGATTGATATTTTGTTCAGTGTGTGAAATAAGCATCCTAAGTAAAGCTTTTTCTGCTCATTTACGTAGCATCGTACACAAAAATAATAATTCAGTTCAAATAAACTCATATATTGAAAAAATAAGCACTGCATTTCGTAGTAGGATTGCTTCATATAGAGTGCGAGATCTCGAAGCTAGTTCACACGACGCTCCAACTCTGTTTTTGAGTAAACTTCGCAGGCGAGTCTATCAACTTCTCGAAGCAAGAAGAGCTGCTTTTGGTTCAATTAAAGCTAACTTTGAGCTGTTTACTGAATTTTGTTTACCGAAAAATGATACTTGCGAGATTAAATCATTTGCAACGCGAAATATGATTCTGAATCAGAGCTATGATTTTAACGAAATATTTTCACTGATTTTACATACGATAGGAAAAAAAATCGAAGAATTTCAAGAAAGAGATAGTGGTTGGAGTTTCCTTCGAAACTTATATTTAGAAGTTAACATAAACAAATACAATCCACTGAGAGCATCAGGATTTATTGAATTACCGAAAAATATAAAACTTAAACGAGCATGCGTTAATATTAGAAACAAAGATAATTGTTGTTTTTTATGGAGTATAATAGCAGCGTTATTTCCTGTAAAAAATAATGCGGATCGTGTATCATCGTATCCTCATTTTAAAGGAATACTAAACATAAAAAATATGACATTTCCTGTAGGGCTCTCTGATATAAAAACATTTGAAAAAAATAACCAGAACATAAGTCTTAATATTTTTAGTTTAAGGAATAATAGAGATATTGTAGGTCCTCTTTATAAAACTGCAAACAAATGTAAACATCATATAAATTTATTGATGTTAGAAAAAGGAAATGAAACACATTATTGCTTGATAAAAAATTTAGGTCGCCTTCTAAAAAAACAACTAACGAAACATAACGGAAAAATATTTCTCTGTGAAGAGTGTTTAATATTTTTTCGTACTGAAGATAAACTTCATAATCATGTATGTGGCGGCGTCGCGACAGTGTTACCTGATCGCGGTACTTATATTCAATTTAAAAATTTTGAAAGAATGCAGGATATGCCCTTTGTTATCTACGCAGACTTCGAATCTTTATTGCAACCGGAACCAAGTGGGAGGGTTAGCTCAAAATGTACTACTACATTACAACGACACGTACCTGCTGCATTTGCCTACTATATCATATGTTCATATGATAGTTCTCTCAACAGATATGTAACTTATCGTGGACGAGACTGCGTTACTAAATTTCTTAACTATCTGAAAAAGGATGTAGTGGAAATAAATAATAGTTACAAAAGCCCAGCACCGTTTATTCCTACGCTCGAAGAAGAAAAAAAGTTTTTAGAAGCGAAGTATTGTTTTCTTTGCAATAAATTGTTGTTAGATGATGCAGTAAGAGACCACTGTCATTTAACGGGACGATTTAGAGGAGCAGCTCATTCTTTCTGTAATATTCAGTTTCGTTTACCAAAGTTTATACCAGTATTCTTTCACAATTTGTCAGGGTATGATGCTCATTTGTTTATACGCGAGCTAGGAGAAATGCCAGGCAGGTTAAAGGTTATCGCGAAAAACAAAGAGAACTATATATCGTTCACAAAATTTTTACAAACGAGTCCTAATGAGTTCGTACCTATTCGTTTTGTTGATTCTTTCAAATTTTTAGGAACCAGTTTGGAAAAACTAGCAGCCGATTTAAATAATGATGACTTTGCACATTTACACCGCTTTTTCCCCATTTCAGACCACTTTTCTCTACTTAGAGGGAAGGGTGTATATCCATATGAATACATGACATGCTGGAATTCCTATGAAGAGGAGACTTTACCTCCACGGGAATGTTTTTATAACTCTATGACAGATAGTGTAATTTCAGAATCTGATTATAAGCATGCTGAATGCGTTTGGAAAGTGTTTAATATAAATAACTTAGGCGAGTACACTGACCTGTATCTTAAAACAGATGTGCTATTACTAGCTGATATATTTGAAAACTTTCGTCAGACTTGTAAGTTAAACTACAAATTAGATCCTGCTTTTTATATGACTGCTCCAAGTTTAAGCTTTGACGCGATGTTACTTATTACTAATGTAAAACTAGAACTCATTAATGATCTCGAAATAATTCGAATGATTCAAAAAGGAATCCGTGGAGGTGTAAGCCTTTGCTCGTCTAGATACGCACGTGCGAATAATAAATACTTGCCAAACTATGATGCATCAGTTCCAGATAGTTATCTGTTATATATAGACTGTAACAATCTGTATGGTTTTGCGATGTGTGGTTATTTACCGTACGCTGATTTTACATTGTTAAATAAAGATGAAATAGAAAAAATTGATTTTGCTCAGGTGCCAGATGACGCTCGGGAAGGTTTTATATTAGAAGTAGATTTAGAGTATCCGGAATACCTGCACGACTTACATAACGATATTCCGTTTTGCCCTCAAAAATTTATACCTCCTGGATCTAAGAACTCTAAACTGATCCCTAATTTATATGATAAATATGAATATGTTATTCATTACGTGCATTTAAAAACATGTCTGAAACACGGATTAAAACTTAAAAAAATACATAGAGTGATAAAATTTAAACAAGCTCGTTTTATTCAACAATATATTGACTTAAACACACAATTGCGGAAGAATGCAAAATCAGAATTTCAGATGAATTTCTATAAACTTCTCAATAACAGTCTTTTCGGAAAAACATTAGAGGCCACTGAAAACAGAACAAAAGTTATGTTAGTTAATCAGTGGAGTGATACCGCGAATAAAACTAAGAAAAAAATTAGTGCAGAACTATTAGTAGGAAGACCGAATTTTCATAGCTCGAGTATTTTTACCGAAAACTTTGTTGCCATTCAAATGAATCCCGAAATGATAACTCTTGATAAACCGATTTATATAGGATTTACTGTTTTAGAATTATCTAAGTCTCACATGTATGATTTTCACTATTCATATATGAAACCATTTTATGGGGAAAAGTTGGCCATGTGTTATACTGACACAGATTCTTTCCTGTATTTTATAGAAACAAGAGATTTATACAAAGACATGAGATTAAACTTTCAACATCATTTAGATACAAGTAATTATCCTGAGAATAATGTGTACAACATAACTCGAAAAAATAAAAAAGTCCCGGGTTTATTTAAAGATGAATTCGGTGGTAAAGTAATTATTGAATTTGTCGGTCTTCGGTCAAAGTTATATTGTATTAAGATGGAAGAGAAGCAGATAAAAAAAGCTAAAGGAAGTAAAAAACATGCCATACATGAACTGACATTTCGTGACTATAAAAATGTACTGTTTAACAAAGAATTAGTACGAAAAAAGAACATTTTATTTAAGTCATTGAAGCATGAAATTTTTACACAGTCTCTAAATAAAATAATTTTATCCTCAAATGATGATAAACGTATTATTTTACAGGACAATATTTCTACCCTTTCATGGGGTCATAAATCATTTTTCTAAGAATAAGTAGACTGGTTGTATTTTTGTAGTGTTAAGCTTTCGGAATATTTTGTATTTTTATCTTTTGCTGAAACTCATTATTAATTTTATAGTGTGTGTGTGTTTGCAATTATCTTCTTTTAAAAAATAAATACTATTATAATCCAATTTGATGTTTCTCTTAAACCTACCCATCAATCCTTCCACTCCTGCTCATGACTCCTGAATATGTATGTTTCATCTATGATTTATCTCACCTTAGTTAGCTAAACTAGATAAATATTTAAACTTTTAACATTAAAGTAAATAAATTTTAAATTCAAAGTTTCTTGTTTTTAATTATTATAGGATGAATTTTAAATAAAATGCTTTGGTTCAATTACAAGTTTTTAATTCAGTATTCATAACACATCTTATGCTAATTACAGTTTTAAAAATATATGCATTTTATTTTTCATGTACCACTTTTTAATACATATGACATTATTTAAGGCATAATGTGAAGTATAGCTCAAACAGTTATTTTTACTTCTATCATCGAAAAAACTCTTATACATAACACTTAAATTTGGACATTCCTTTTCATTAATATTGGTAACAAAACAATTACTACACAACTCTTTGATCCATCTCACTTTTTCTAAACCTTTTACTAATATTTTCTTATTTTCAAGATAGGGAATTATGATTCTTTTAAATTCTCTGTAGTCAATGTAACCATCACTCCAACGAAAGCCATATTTCTTTTCAATCCATGATACTTGACGTCGTTCTTTATCTGATAAACGTGAATATGGAAATGGGGGCTTCATTGAAAACACAATGGTAAACTCTTCTGCAGCTAAAGCCAACTCTTTAATAATAAAATTATTTTCACCATCTTTGAAGCCTTGTACGTCAGCTATGTAATGAACGCGAAAATTTGAAGTCATGATATTTTCTTCACAATGCTACTCAAGGGTTTATACTCCACAATACAGTCGTTAAAAATAAGACAGTAAGCTGATGTGTTATCTGGGATTTCCGTATCGCTCTCGATTTCTATCCTCACATCTACCGGTCCCGTCTTTATGCGATCGTTTTGTCTAGATGTATCCAAAACATACAGAGCGCAATTCTTAAAGTCACGTATGTTCAATAGCGGTTCTGCGCGACGACGACCGTGATATGACTGTTGAAACCTAGCGTATTGTTCATATAATAAAGCATAGTTATTGTGTTCAAACTTAACGTTTAAACTTTCATAGGGGAAATAAGTAGAGTTTAAAAATACACGAACTTCGCGTAGATTACAGTGATCAAAACACGAAAAATTCTTGTCGGACTTGTTTTTTCTATTCGTCGACAAAGCTAAAATAACAAATCGCGGTTTTTCAATTTGAGAAGATGTTTTAATTGACCAAGTATGTTTAGTGGTTTTTGGTAATAACGGATACTCGTATAGGTCCCAGTTTCTAAAAACTACGTTTAAGGGACGATCTTTTTCCATCAACTTTAACATATGAATTCTTTGGCGATCTGATACCTTGATATGAGGTACCCGCCATACAATTTTATTAATTACTATGTCCTCCAGGACTTCATTAGTGTTTAGTAGAACTGCATTCAAATCTGTGTTACTCCGAAGGAGAATCAATTCATGTTTACAATTTATTATTATTTTATTAAAGTCTTCAGCAAAACCTAAAATTTTGCTTAGAGGTAAAGAGACAGCAAAGCGCCCGCCATCCGTATTCTTTGTTCCATTTATGTCCCAACCCCAAGCCTTTGACATTGATGATTCATTGGTATTCATAGATAAAAAAGATTTTATAGTTGTGGTAATACCAGCATTTTTTACTTTATCTATCTCAACCCCATTCAATTCATAACGGATATCTTGAAATAAGAATAAAAATGGATTGTTTGTAAATTCAATACTTTTCACTTCGGCTTTCGATTCTCTATTAAAAACCTTTACAGTGCCCTCCAAATACAGGGTACTTGCTGAAGGCAATATATACAAATCTTGCTGATTGATAGGAATACGAATTTCATCGTTTCTATTGAATGTAGTCACATATGGTCTATAGGAATGGACTTCATAGCTTTCAATAGCATTGTCCTCCGAAAAGGAGTCTGAGACATTTAGAATTTCGCTCATTTTAATAATCCAATCTGCTTTAAAAATAATATATTTTCTTTTGTTAATTTAATAGGTGTTCTCCTTTTAACGATATTTGCTGAACTGGTACGTACGGAGGGTCGTGTCGACTTTTTATTATAGTCTATCATAATTACTTTTTCTTAATATGAAAATACAACTGAATGTCTTCGCCTCTTAAATTAACTAGATGATTATTTGCATCAAGAATGCGTACATTAATAGAACTTATAGTGTCTTGATTTACAGGAAAATAAATTACGTTTTTCGGAACTTCTATGATCCGATATCCTGGTGGCACGTTTGGAACAAATTCGTGGACTATATGGCTAGGTTTTCCATTAACAAATGATCCGCTCACAATATCACATTCGATTCTGATAACGGTCGTTGATAGAATGCTAACAGGAAACCGAGAACAGTTTATTATATTGGCTTTCAATATTTCATTTCCGAACCCTAAAATCCTTCCAATAGTGTTATTTTTTTCGAAATGTACTTCTTTTGTACATAATATCTTAGTTTTTAATGTATTATTGTTACAAAATAATTTAAAGTTGCAGTCTTTGACGTTGTCTTTTAAAAAATCAGCAATATCTTCGAGTTCGTATGATCCTTCTGGTATTTCTAATGACTCATTATTACCGTAACAGAATCGATTATTTCTACTATCAATGTTAGGAATGGAATTAAATGTTGAAAAATACAAAAGCCCACACTCATATTCACCCTCTAGTTGTAAAGGAGGTGAGTAATTAGTTGTAAGCTTCGAAGTAGACCCTGTTATTGATAGCGTGAACGACATTTTAGAACTGATAGCTGCAGCTCAGCAAGTTACAATTTATATTGTTTTTTCCAAAACTTTCTTAAGTATTTTAAACATAAATGCCCACAGTTTACTGTATTAAATTTTTGATATGAATTATAATTATAAAATAAATCATATTTTTTTAAATAATCCGTAAGTTCTAGAGGAGGTTTTAAATCTCCATAACTATTAAAATACTCACAATAAGAGTTTAATTTTACGTAGGCTACCCAATGAGTTCCACTGTTCATAGAACTATCTAAATTAACTATTGCACACTCAATAGGACGTGGTCGTTTCGGTAACTCATCACGCATGAAGACACCTCTGAAGTGCGGTATGTCGCTTCCATATTTTAATAAATCTATGTTTGTAAGAGCTCTCTTTGGCAGCCTTCTGTTCAGTTTTTTGAAGTATTTAAAAATAAACCAGCTCCTTTCTTATAAGGTTTTACATATAAACCCTTTCCTATCGCTATTGATTCCATCATTTTATTGTGTCGTTGGGACTCTTGTAGGTTATTCTGAGCTGATTTATAGTCGTTAACGGCTTTAGCGATACCTGCAGCTCCTCCAGCTAGTGAGCCGAGAGCCGACAATCCAGCAAAAATAGGAATTAAAGGTAATATCCCTCCAGTTTTAGGTATCGGAATAATGCGCGGCAAGCGAACTTTAGAATTCTTAGAAACCAACTTTTTGGCTGCTTTATACGCACATTTTATAGTAGATATATTGCTTTTAGGTTTATATTTTTTTAAATGAGAACGAATTTTAGAAATAATTGTTTTAAATGATTTAATACCCGCACCAGCTTTTAACTTAGTTTTCATAACTTTGTTTACTATCCATGATGCAATTTTTTCTCCTTTACTTGCATCTGGAGCGCTTTTTCGCTTTCGCGCCATATTTATTAAATCTAAATCAGCTTTATGGCGTTGTTTCAAATCTGGATATCTGCTGTAAGCGATATCGTGTTTCATACACGCCTCGTCTAATTTATTTATGCCTTGATCACCTCTCAACAATCTTTCTCTCAATCTTGTACCTGGTCCACAGTAATTATATCCAGGTAAGTGTAATTCAAAGGGTAAGTTATTTATTAAATTATTGACAAGTCCGCTCCCTTGCATTTCTTTTTATTTAATGATGTGAAATGATGAATAACATATATTTATAATCAAACAATAGCACTTTTATGTATCCAACTATTTTCCGCTTCGCTGAGGCCTAACCATTTAACAAAAAGTTTTTTTCCTTTCTTTTTGACAACTTTTTCTATCAGATACACATTTGGATGTGCAGTTTTTTGAAGTTCTTGAGCATAAAACGAGCCAAGTATTAAATTTTTGTGTAAATCTTCAATTTGATATGTCACAGGATTCGTGTTTTTTATTTTAACAATTGTAAATAGCTCAGTAGACCAATTTGGAGTAAACCCCTTACTGAAGGATGATTTAAACTTACTGATTCGTACAGAATCTCCTAATTTAAGCTTTCTTTTCCTTGGAATGGTTCGGGTTTGTCCGCTTAAGATGTTTTTTCTCACCTCATGCTCATTCAAATAATTGACGTCACACGGTTTATATTTTATTGTACGATGCACAGTTTCGTTGTAGTTTTTGACAACGTTATTAAGCGATTTTCCAATCCATCTGTAGTTACCATCCAAGCTGAAATTCTTATATATTTTAGCTTTTAATGTTCTTATTAATCTTTCCACAATTGAAGCTTTCTTTGTGGAATACGTTGAGTAGTGATTTATATTTTTTGCTTTCATCAATTGTTGGAAAACATGGTTATAAAACTCTTTACCTAAATCTGTCTGTAAATTATTAGGGGTGCGATTGGGATCCAGGATATCATTAAATGCTTGTGTTATTTCATTTTTATTTTTAGTCTTTACTGCTTTAGCCCACGCATACTTCGAAAAGCAGTCAATCACAACTAGAATATATTTGTAACCATTGTTTACGTGACCGAATTTTTGCATATCAATTAAATCGGCTTGCCATAGATCATCTATACCTTTTAATAATACAGGACGTCGTTCAAAATTTTTTCTGGCATCTTTATGGATTTCATTAACAATATCTTGCTTACTCATTTGTAGTTTTTTCCTTTATTATTTTACCACTGATTTTATTAATATCTTCTTTTGTATTAAACTTTTCATCAAATTGTTTTAAAATTGAGTCTATGTGGCGTAGCTGAAGTATAATGTTAGCTAAATTAGTTTGAATCACTTTGTTTATATGATCTACGTAATCTTTATTAACAGCGTCATCACTGGAAACTGGAGACCTCAAACCTTTCAACCTTGATAGGCGTAAATCAAAATCTCCGTTTTCTGATTTTTTTAATGTTTCATCATCATAGTTAATGAAATTTTGGGCAAAACGCAAACGTTTATGAACGTGATGTCCAAATTTGTCGATGTTCATAGTTCGTCCACCTTTGCATCCAGCTATCTTTCAACTGATATGATGATAAAAAAGTTAGCTTATATATTATATGATATTATTTTCACGCAATTCTTCTATTATTGATATAATCTCATTGCCCAGCCCTGTGTTACCAGCTTCTCGAGAAGCGATAAGTAATTTTAATCGATTAACTAGCTCATTCGGGTCATCCCAGTACACATAATCAATATCAGACTTCACTTTTTTTAATAACCCATTACCCACTGAAAGGTTTTCTGTACTTTCACAATTCCTATGTAGCTTAAATAGAGGTTTAATAATTTGTAAATATTTGGAACCTCTGTTTCCTTTAATAGGTTTTGTGAAGTCAAAATCTCTACGGTGAGCATTCGTTTGATTTAATATGAGTTTATAATTTTCTTTGTCTTCTGCAGAAACTAAATCTAATTGAGGTATTTTCTGAAATAACAACTGTATAAGCCCAGGTGTCTTTTTGTAAATAGTTGAGTTAATGGTAATAGTATTTTCCGCGACAAAAACTCTTTGTGATCCCATCATAAGTTTTCCTCGTTCTTGTCTCACTCCGTAAGGCACATCTTCAAATGCTTTCGCGGAAAATGAAAGTGGTGACGAATAATTACGATCTAAACTGGGAAGTGACTCAAATGTCCCTTCTTCGTTTTCTGTTTCATATTCTTCATACGAATTAAAATTTAAATCTTTATTTTCGATTTCATCACGATTTAATTCACCAGGATCAAGTATTGTATCATCATTAAAAAAACTTGATTTTGCTTTGTTAGGGTCAAACTTTATTTTTTTAGGAGTACTATGACATTCAGGACTAATGCTTCTATTTTTAAAGTTAGCACAGGTTTTGTTTTGACCTACCATTTGGTTGAGAGGATCTGATATAGGTTTAAGAACTGTTTCAAGAATTTTTTCATTTTCACTTGTTATATCGCGCATCATTTTAACTTTTCTCTTAACTGCTTCAGCAGATTTAACGATTTCTTGTTTAGTTACCCTTTCCTCGTCCATTGCAAAAGTTATGTACTTTCTATGTGGGTATCAAATAAGTAATGAACATTATCTTACAGTGACGTTCATTATAAGTACAAACTATTTCAGAATCACGAACGTATCAAAGTTTTTTCTATAGCATCCTTTATTTCTTTCGCAGTCCTTATTAATAACTAAATAATTATAAGGAGTACACCAAATGATAGCACACATTTCCCGAAACTGTACCCATGGCATGTCTGTATTTACATGTTCATTATACACATGGCGCAAATTAGTATCATCCTGTTTAAAAAGAATGATTAAATTAGCATTGTCTCTTATAAGCTGCTTTGGAATCTTGCTGTATGTTTGATTTATATAAAAGCAATCAATTTTACTGTGTCGACCCTTAGAAAAATAATCTCGTACATTGTTTTGTTTCTCGCATGCTATGTCATCGAAAATAATTATTGAATTAGGTTTTGCACTATCTGGATTTAATACTTGTTGATTTTCGTCAAATTTTAAATATTGAACCCCAGGTACTCTTCTCAAAACTTTTTCTAAGAACCTATATTTAGGTTGGAATAATGTTTTGGAGTAAACATACACGTTTTGAAAATTTAACCCATTTTTATGTAGCAGAAGCCCAATAACTAAATTTGTTTTGCCACAGTTAGATGGACCACAAACAAGACATCGAATTGTACTCGGTAAAAGCTTTCCATGCCGGAAATGTTCTTTCTTTGAATCTGAACAAATTTTTTGTAAATTTAATGTTTGTACTTGTTTAACAAACTCCATAATTCGATATCCTAACTGATCAGAAACGTTTAAACGTTACGGTAATCTTCCGTGTTATGAGTATTATACGCAAATAAATCTATTTATGTATGAAGTAATCTAGGTACTGAAAGTGAGCTGTGAGTGAGTAAGCTAGATAGCGTTGATATTACGATTTACTTTTCCTAAAAACGAATGTTAATACCAAATCGTTAACACCGATTGAGAGTTATAAATCACTAAACTGATTGAGAGTTCAAAACCGATTGCGAGTTCTAGATCATCAAACCCTTTTGGGAGTTCTAAATCACTTGAAAAGTGATTTAGAACTCCCAATAAACACCTACTATTATAATCACTCGCTTTTCGTATAATTAGTTTTAAATCTTCTAGTTTTATTTCTTTTTCGGTTGCATTTAGTATTCGTATCGGGAGTTGACCCTTAACTGGACTAACAAGACAGCTAGCTAAAAAGATGCCTTCTTGTAATTCTGCTGAACATACTATACAATCCTCGCTTAAGTCTGTAGTTATGAAATGCACTGATTCTGTCCTAGGTGGGAGTATAAAATACCTTCTGTTATCTTGTAAAGGTAATCGCACGGTCTCATTGTTACTAGATATTAACGTTAACGTTCTAAGTTGTAAATTAATCAAAGCTTGATAATTTAGAAGAAAATCTTGACCTATAATTCCATCACATTGGCATGGCAAGTTATCAAAAATATAGAACTTATGTTTAAATATCTGTTCACATTCTGTTAATTCTACGTAAGCATATCCAATGGCTTGAGTCGTTCCGCCTATTCCATTAATAATTAATTCATGTTTATAAATCGGTATATCGAGTTTCAAAGCGTTCGCCAACTTCAAAGCGCATATCGATGCACCGGTATCAACTAACCATTTTTGCCTTTTACCTTGAACACCAAAAGTAACAAAACATGTATTATTGCTTGCAAATATGAATTCTTTATTCACGAAAAAACTGATTTGGCGTTGGAACTTCTGTTTCATCTGCTTCATTTAAAAAAATTCGTTCTCTGCGATATCCATTGTTTCCACGAAAAGTATTGGACTTACCTCTGTTTCCATGGCCTCCTCTTCCACTTGGTGCTCCGTAGCCACCTCTGTTAGGTGCTCTGTATGCGTTGCTTGGATGCCGCTGATACTGGTACTGAGACGCTCTGGGGGTTTGAGGCTTGTAGTGCTGTAGACCCCTGTAAGGCCGGCGTCCTCGAAGGAACCCTCTACTGAAATTATTATAATTTCGATGATTAAAAGTCAGTACGTCACCCGATGTGCTTGCCAAGGCCGTTTCCTCGTCCTTTGCTCCTTGCACTGCTTCTTGAAGGGACTTGTAGTCGCGTGCTGCAATAATAGTGCTGATTCGACGATTGCGCAATCCATCCGCGAATCTTTTTACTGCCTGTTTCTCATTCAAAGTTTTTAAGATGTTGAACGTATTGGAATCTCCGTCTGATTGCGCGATCGTCAAGTCTACAAACATATTTGACAATTGTTGACCAAAATCTTCAATTGAGGTATCCCCTTGCTTAAGTGTCTGCATCTTATTTTGAATTGCAGTGGCTGATTTTTTAGGCAACAATTGTTTTTTCATAGCTTTAAGTAAATCAGTTGTAGTTGCGTAAGAAGACTCTAATTTTAATTTTCCTACCTGATTGAGTCTATTTTTCAAAACAAAATTAATTAGGCTTTGTTTCGAGTCAGCCTTCAGCGTGGAATCATAATATTCTACCGCATCAATAAGTTCCTTAATAACAACTTCGTTGTTAGTCATAGATGGTATTAAGGAAAGTGCAATTTTTAAGTCAAACTCTGCCATTTTGGAGTTTTTCGTATTTTCAAGGCCGTCAATATTCGAACTTGTATATGATTTAGAACAAATGTCCTTTATTTGTGTATATATAATCTTTATATTTTCACAATGCCCTTGAAGGTCTAATAAACTTTGACCCTTAATTTCTTTACTTTCAATTTCTCTATTCAATACTGCGCTTAATTCAAGATACTCATTATATGCTATAGTAGCTTCTTCTAATTTTTCGTTAAGTATTTCGGGCTTTCTTCTATCATAACTAAGTTTTACAATATAATCCTTAATAGTTTTTAAATTATGAAATATTTCTGATAGTTTACTTAACATATCAGAACAACTTTATTTTTATCATTTTTCTTAACGTAAAATTAGAAACATTTAGTACACATAAACAAATGTTTTAAATCTTTGATTTTACTATAACTATTGCATTAACAATTAGAGAACTATACTACAGAGATTAAAGTAGAAAACTTACATTTAAACGTGTTATAGCATAAAGCGCGCATACCTATAGGCCAAACGCGTTTTAGAAAACCATCACTCACCACTACTATATATTTTTTTTTTTAAGTTTTAACATCACTCGCGCACTTTCTTTACCGCACTTTTATCGCAAACGGACGAAATATTCTGCTGCTGCTCACTCGCCTACTTCGGCATCGCGGATCCTGTTGGATTGGAAGAGCCACAGGCTCCACAGTTGCGGCTGTAAACTTCGCGCTGGTCTCGGTTGAAGGAGCGGCGTAGGTTGTATCGCACAATCAAATCGGTTGCCCATTTATTATGGCATTTCTTGTACAGCTTGTAGCAGACGTACAACAACCCGAGAGCCAAAAATGCACAAATTATTATCGTAATAATGCTTATTGTTGACAGGTGGTATCTCATCTCTTGTAGCATTGAATCGTTGCTTCCCACGGCATTTTGGGTGATGAACACATCTTCCTTTTCCACTTTTGAGTTACACATTTTACGTGGCAATTATAATCGAAAGTACTTAATAAAACGAGTGCCGGAACTATTGTCGCAAAAGTTCAAAGTAACTTGATATTATACACGCGGCACGATCGGCCGAACCCGACACCCATCCTGGCAAGGTCGCCATGTGAGGCGGGTCGTAGGAGAAACAAGTAAACAACGTGATTGCCGACAAAAGACTAACTTTATTGAAAAGAAACTTAAATTATATTACATAAAAATAGCAAGACTGCACTTTTAACAGTTAACTCCTTACATAATAATGATTACTTTTTATACGTTGTGATAATTTTAAATGTAAGCTTAATTATGTGTCTATTTAAATCTTTAATGATAAAACCGAGCACTTTACCGTTTTTGTAAAAAAAAAATTTGAAGAGCACATTACAAAAAATTACTGGTCAACGAAAAGTAGAATGGCCCACCCACGTACCTAACTATTTTTTTGGTGGAATGTCAATTTTAGTCCCGCTGTCATGGTTTGGCAGTCATTTGAACGCATGTGCGTTTGTGGCACCTAAAGAAATTTTGAGTCTGACAGTACTGGAAAAAATAAATTGTTATTTATTATAGGGAACGTGCAGAAACTATAGGCGGCAGCACTAATGCGGCAGAAGAGACACTATGCGGACAGTAAAAGAAACTTATCAGGGTAAAACATGCAAATTAATGGCGCCAGTTGGCAGCACCGTCGATGTGCACGTTCCCTATAATAGTTAAGCTCGTTTAGGTCATAAAATGTGGAGGGGTATGGAGATGTCAAGTTTAAACCCGGTTTAACGGCTAAATGTAGATTGTTTTTCCAGCAAGTGGTCATAATTTCCAGTCGATATTCCTTTGATCAATTATAACTGTAGATCCACGGTCGCGCGCCCGAAAATGTCCGAGCCAAATGAGCGCCACTTTGATAAAAGTGGCCTTCTTTTTCTCAGTATGTTGCGTGAAATTGTCAAGTGTCAACCGAAATTCGACTGTAATTAAGTAAAGACTAGGTTCAAATTTCTGTGTAGGTGATGATTTTAATTGTTACGCAAACAAATAAAAAAGTTCGGACATTCTTTGAAGGGGATTTTGTTCGGTAATGTGTATCTTCAGTTATAATTGATCAAAGCGATATTCTGTAATCTGATAGTTCTATCCGTCAGTATAAAAATTTGGAAAATGTCCAAACAGTTCGACTGTTGGAGTAGGACTGGATAGAATAAGGAACTAAAACCATAGCATGTGGTTTCAAGGACAATGGCCCAATTGCATAACAAAGTACAACTTATATTACAAGCGGAAATCCCTTTCTAGTTAATATAACTGAAGCGAGAGTTCCGCTTGTAATATTAGTTGTACTTTGTTATGCAATTGGGCCAATGAGGGTTTTTTTTGTGACGGGGTGGAATATCGCTAGTAGGCTTTAGTATCGTGGGGTCCACAGAGTATGTACATTACAACAAATACTAAAAATAAAATAAAGTTAAAAACTAAGGGCGGGTCGTCATACAAGAAACGTGTATTTTTCAGCGTTTTTTACTAGATCTCAATAATGGCGTTAACTAGACACTTGAAATTTTCATCGCTTATGTTGTATTACAGTGGCCGGTATAACAACAAATAAAAATAGTAGATTGTTCAATAAGGGACTAAAACAAGTCTTAATGACACAAGATATAATAATTCGCGTGTCATTATGGTAGTATAGTCTCGCGTTAGACACTCTATTTTTCACTTTGAATGCGAGGAAAAAAAACGATGTTTCAAACAAATCTACAATATTACTTTTATACATCGTTTTATAGAATATATGTAAATTACGATATTTCATTGAAATTATTTGTTTGTTTACTTAGTCTTTGTAATGACAGCCAGCAAATTGGCATTTCAAAGTCCACCCTGGTTGTAACCGCTAGTTGGCGCTGTCATCGCGCACCCAGCCAATAGGAGGATAGAGATATCACTCTATTCAACGGCGCAACGCCATCTAACGCAAATTCCCGTAACTACTATTGGGATCATACCTATAATATCAAGGACCAATATTATAATCACACGTACCAATACCAGCCCTGCTGTGCCACTGCCCATGGGCCACTGCCACAGCTTTTTTGAAACTAGAATTTAAAGTTGTTTGTTTTCATCTATTTTCTACATGATTTGATAAATAATATCGCCATCTAGTGCAAATTGACGGAACTAAAAATAGACATTGTTGGATGTGAAAGCACCGTGGTGGGGTCTGTTCGGGATCGGTTTGTAACTAATTGAGCCAATCGCAAACAAGACGCAAGCAAACTCACCTCACAATGTTACCGCCATCTAGCGATATTCCACATGTCAGAAAATTGTGAATTCAACGAGACCCATCCTGTGCGTAGTAGGTAGTAGGTAGAGATTTTTTACTTCCTTTGGGTCAGCGCTATCTTCTGGAATCCAGCGGTACCTCCAATTGCGTAGTTTTATAAGTTTGTTCTACAAACTTTGTTGCATCGCAGTTGCGACATCTTTTGACGTTTTATGTATACTTTGAATTCTTCCACCCCGACCTAACCGAAAGTCTGATGTCGCTTTGAATTCATTCCTTAAAATGGCAATAAAGAAAGAAAGAAAGAAGACATTTATTCACTTTTACAAGACACACAGATACAAGAAAGTACACACAATTTAACACAAAAAAAAACAAAGATAACAAACAATGGAGTAATAAACATGTACATACACAGCTCTGCATGTGTGTCTCCGCAAAAGTGAAACGGTCGCTGACTCAGCATTATGCTGAGGCGTTAGACGCCTGCAGCGCTGATTTTCTGTCAGAACCGTCTGTGACTCACGGAACGATACACAAATAAGATGTCGGTAATTGCAAAAATTTTCTAATAACGGTTTTCTATCAGGTGAAATATCTTTACAGTCTTTCTTGCGATTGGTTCATTTAGTTCTTACCTAGCTCAGCGTTTCGGAGTAAAATTAAAAATTCTCAAAACGGCGAACTATTTTGAGCAGCCCCGGCGGACGGCCTAGAATTCCGGAGTCTTTGGCACTTCTGTGGTCTTACTCGTAAGGGATGTTTTGAGGAAGGTTTGAGGTTTCTTTAATATCTGCAATTATAATTCCCTTCGTTCCCTGCCCCGCCACGCTCCGGCGCTCCGCTAGTGCTCAGCAAACTCCAACAACACGCAAATAAGTGTCTCGAATGGCCTGGTATGGATGGAACGTAAATATTAATCAAACGAGCGGCCCCCCACCCCGCACCTTCCCCCGCCGGGGCGCCTGGAAACTAGGGTTGTAACTTGTAACGTACCTAGTTGAAGTGGGTATGTATTACAATACCGAACTACGAAAGACCGAATGTATTAAAACATCGAATGGGTCAAAAGACCGACACGATTTTTTTCTGAAACCGTAAACTTTTCAGAATTTATTAAAACGGCATCACACAGAACCCATTAGGTTAGGTTAGGTTTGTTTTATAACAATCTTAAAAAGTTAACGGTTTCAGAAAAAAATCGTGTCGTTCTTTTGACCCATCCGATGTTTTAATACATTCGGTCTTTCGTACTTCGGTATTGTAATACATACCCGTTGAAGTGAAGGGGCGTGAAAATTTTTGCAATTAACCTTTTCGACGCCAACGACACATATATCAGCACCGCAGGTTCTACGCCAACGACTCATATGTATATCAGTCACGGCGTGCAGAGCGATATCTACCTACCTACGTGCATTTCTGTAGGGTTTAACTTTGCGTTTGACATTCCGATGTCATGGCGTATGAGTGAGAGTTGTTGCATTTGACAGAGCGTTGAGTTGAAAAAAATCTAAAACCATTTATCCCTTCTAGAAAGTGCAGTAATGCAAGAACGTTTGGTAACTTCGGAAGTTTAATCAACCCGGGGGGAATCGGGTAGTTAGTACCTTTCGCCACTGCGTATAGTTTGCCTCCGCTACGGTACTACCGTAAGGAATCGTACCTTTGCCTCCGCATCAACTTCTATAAAATTGTATAGGTTTACGTTGCTTTGATATACGGTGTGTATTCAATTTATGAACCCTTTAGAAATCATTTGAAAAGTGAAGAAAGCCGCAAAACTGTGACATATAATTTGCCCCACCCATCAGTGGCGTAGCGTGCTTTAGAAAGGCCCTGTATCAAAATTAATTGGGGGAGGTCTTCCCGGGAAGCAGGAGATTAGTGACATTGTAGATAACATTTTACTAATTTTTGCTTACACACGTTAGGGGCCTCTGTAGCCCGGGGGCCCCGTATCAGTGATACGGTTGATACGGCGGTAGCTACGCCCCTGCCATCCATCTTAATTTATAGTAGCAAAAGCCCGCGACTTTGCGCAGAATTCAAATTTGTGGTAAAGCTTTTTCATGTCATTCAATGAATAAAGCAAAAATCCGGCAAAGCGTCATCCAAAAATTCGCCATAATCATCAACGGTATCAGTTTGCGCGAATGAAGTAGCTGTCAAAAGCTAGTAAATTTATATTTTTTTACTTCCACTTTCAACTACGCGTCCTCATCCGCCTCCACTAAGAAGGTCTCCGTTCCAACCCTACTAAACCCTACAAATATTACGACGATTCTGCGATATCTTGCTGCGACGTTTGGGTTGAGGACGCTCAAGGTATTTATCTATGTTTTAGTTTACGACCTAATCAAATACTTCTAACTTATAGCTATGAACAAGAAGCATACGCATTGGGTATCATCATTAGTTGGTAGCAGTGTGTTTTGCCATTGATGACTTACGGCACTGAGATGTGGCTGCTAACGATGGGCCTCATAAGAAAGCTTAAGGTCACTAAGAAGTCGATAGCACCGACAATTATTAAATTGGATCTTGGATTTGATTGATTTTGATTGGATTGGATTTTGGATTTAAAACAAATTTTAGTAAATACAGCCTATTACTCGCTAAACGAATACCTGGACGACAAATGGTAATGAAATATTGATTGGTATAAAATTCCACTTAAAGATTCCTAAAAATACAATACTTATACAATACACACTCACTCTCTCACACACACACACACACGCACGCACGCACGCACGCACGCACGCACGCACGCGCACACACACACACACACACACACACACACACACACACACAGACACAAACATTATTATCAAAATAATTATTTTTAGACTATGTGAAAGTATAGAATAGCTAAATTAGATTTAGGTATTATGTTGCAATGCCCTTGCAGGGTGCATGTTTGATACATTGTATTGTATAACACCTAGTAATTTTACAACATGTAAGTAAGCAATAAATCACATGAATTTGAATTTGATTGGATTTTTTTTCGGTTTACCGTTAAGGATTTTTTTTTTTTTTTTTTTTTTTTTTTTTTTTATGTTAGATAGGCCAGACAAACGAACTAGTGGGTCACCTGATGTTAAATGAACACCACTGTCCATAGACACCCGCAGTGCTTTACACGATGCCAGTGCGTTGTCGGCCCTAAAGGAGAGGGAATAGGGGGAGGGGGAGAGGGAGGGGGAGAGGGAAGGGGTGAGGTATTGGGCCCCCAGCACTCTCACTGACCGTACGAAACGCAAGCAGGATTACTGCTGCTTCACGCCGGTGTTCTGTGAGAGGGTGGTACTGCCCCGGACGAGCCGGCCCATTCAAGATGCAGCGGCTAGCTACAACATGGCTCTACCACTACAAAAATTTATTAATTATTTATAAATTTATTGATTATTTAATTTTGAAATATAGTTAGTAGTTACACTTAATTTGAGAATCGAACTTGGCTTCGTCAATCCGGGAGAATATGTACAAACACACCTAAGGCTGCGTTTCCACGAGGGATGTGCGAGGATGCGTTGCGAGGGATGTGTTTGTCATGAACCAATAGAAACACTTCATTCACTTAGGACCTTTTAAATGAAGTGTTTCTATTGGTTCATGACAAACATCCCTCGCAACGCATGCTCGCACAGCTCCGATGGATACGCAGCCTAAAACCCCCCAGCATTTTATTGAATGAATTCAGCATATATTATTTTAGTTTTTCAATGTGTTTTAGTTACGTCGTTACAGTAACATTTTTTAACCAAGCATAGACTATATTTAATTATACTATATTGTTTCTCAGCGAGATCGCATTAGAAAATGATGAAATCCGCGCAAGAACTAAAGTCACCGACATAGCTCGAAAAATCGCCAGACTCGTGGCAGTGGGCAGGGCACATCGCTCGTAGAAATGAAGGCCAATGGGGTAAAAAGGTTATCGAGTGGCGTCCACGGACCGGAACGCCTCCAACAAGACGGAGCGACGACCTGGTTAAGGTTACGGGATCGCGTTGGATGCTGATGGCACGGGAGCGATCTGTTTGGCGAGCCTTGGGTGAGGCATATGTTCAGCAGTGGACGTCTTTCGGCTGAAATGATGATGATGAACGCCAGTAAAGGTATCACGAAGAAATGTAGGCCACAAAGGCATTGTCATACTCTATTAAGAAACAGAGGCCGTATTGTCTAACGCTTTTGGCGCTTGCCTTCGCTTTCACTATCTCTTTCTGTCAACGTTTTATACCGTTTGACAGAAAGAGATAGCGATTGCGAAGGCAAGCGTCAATAACATTAGATAATAAGCCTACAGGTCTCGCCAACCATATTCGAGGTGTCAACACACACTGGTCAAATACTTTTTTAGACACGCGGAGTTTCCCGGACGCTGCCCAGTCTCTTCTTCTTCGAAGCGTAGGTATATTTTGTCAAATCTAAAAATTTGTAGGAACCCTCAATGCGTGAATCTGACTCGCATATGGCTTGCTTTAAAAGAAATGAAAATCCACAGTACATTTTATCAGCATTGTACACACGATCGGCTGAGGCACGCTTCGGGAAAAGCAATAAAAGCCACGTCAGGTAAGCTGCCGGTCGGCGCGCTGCGATTGCCTTAATACAGGCTGTCGGTAGCACGCCGATGTATTGGCAGATAGCTGCAGCTGTCTAAACGCTGGGCCACTTCACCTGGAAGTATTTACGGGACTGTCTTAGACCGGGCGTGTGTGTACAGTCAAGGAAACTGAAACGTACAGGGTGAACCCTTTTTACTGCAAATGTCACGTTGACATTCCATACATCTGTTAAAGAAATTATCGTGAAACTGTGGTACGCGATTCAGTTTCTATACATACACGCACGAGTTAAGACTAGCTACTTTTTCCCTCACTTTGGCACTGGCACAATCGTCTGTATAATCTGAAGTTGTATCAATATCAAAAAGCCGAGGTAGGTACTAGAAAATATTCCAACCCTAGCTCTACCCATACAATTCGCTTAGCAAAATTGTGTATGACATAGGACCCAAAAGTATAAAGTAAGTTTAAGTAAGACCCTAAGTTTTTCGACGTTCATAGGAGCATCAATTGATGCCTAAATTGAATAAAGAATTTTGACTTTGACTTTGTCTTTATAAAAAATAATCATAAAAAGCAAACTATCTAAGCGACTGAATAAAATTATTCAACTCAATTTGCTACATAGATAAGTACTTAATTAACTTTACCATCATTTTTGAAAATGTTGTAGTACGAACTTATTGTTTCAGAATAATTTGCAAAATAAAATATTGTCCGTGTGGTAGCGAAAGTTACTAGGTAAAAGATTGCATTTCATTGACTTTAGAGTCTTGTTATTGTGCTTAAAGTTCACACATTATTTGATAATATTGCGTCATATTTTTCAATGCATTTAACGTAATTTTTTATAGTTGATCAATCCGCACCTGTGTCGTGCTTCCCGGCTGTAACAAACAACCAGTTTCTTGTGTTATTTAGTAATATTTAAGGAAATTCAAAATTTACGGTAATAACTCAGATCTTATTTCTTTTAATATGCAAAGAGATAGGGTAAGGAGACTTGAGCGTGACTGCTTTGTTTCATTTATGAACCGCATGGAAAGTAATATTTCCCGTAACCCTAAGCAGTTCTGGACCTATATGAGGTCCCGCTCGGGTTCTCATGGTGTACCAAGTTGTCTCAAGTACAAGGATAAATTAGTAAGTACTGGTGAGGATATTTGTAATGCATTTTCGGATTATTTCTTAAGTACATTTTCTACGTCCAGTGGCAGTGATGTTGATGGTCTATTAGGTACTATTGGTGACTCCACGTCTCATTTATCTAACATTGAAGTAAACCCGGAAATCCTTGCCAGACTTCTAACTAATCTTGACCCTTCTAAAGCAGCGGGACCTGATGAACTGCCTGCTCAGTTTTTGATTAATTGTGCAAAAAGCCTTGTTAGGCCAATTGAATTATTATTTACGCGTTCGTTTGCTGATTGTAAGGTGCCGTCTTTATGGAAGTCTGCATATATTACTCCTGTGCATAAGAAGGGACCCAGGACAGATATTGTCAATCATAGACCAATCTCCAAGCTGTGCATTTTAGCTAAAATTTTAGAGAAGTTGGTTTATACGCAAGTCTATGACAGTCTTATGAATTGTTTCAGCTTCAGCCAGCATGGTTTTCTTCCGCGCAGGTCCACGGTGTCCAATCTTGTTATTTTAAATAATTATGTAACTGAAGCAATGGATAATGGGTGTCAAGTTGACGTCATCTATACGGATTACAGCAAGGCTTTTGATCGTATTGATCATAAATTGTTGATTTTGAAACTTTATCGTATAGGCATTACTGGTGATTTGCTTAGATGGTTCTCATCATATATTGAAAATAGATCTCAGGCGGTTGTTGTGAATAACTATATTTCTGGATGGGTAACAATTCCGAGTGGTGTCCCCCAGGGCTCCTTGCTTGGTCCTTTGCTCTTCAATATCTTTGTTAATGATATTAATAGTTGCTTCAGTTTTTCGAGATTGCTGTGTTTCGCTGATGATATGAAGATTTTTGCTCGGGTTAAGTCTATGCAGGACTCAGTTCTTATACAAGCTGATCTGGAGCGCCTTGATGCATATTGTCAAGTGAATAAATTAGACCTGAACCCAACTAAATGTTTTGCATTATCCTTTTCACGGCAACGGAACCAACTTAATACTTGTTATAAGTTAAAAGGCCAAACCTTGTGTAAGGTACCTTATATGAGAGACTTGGGTGTTTCTCATGACTCCAAGCTACTATTCAGTGTTCACATTGACAGTATCATTAAAAGTGCTACCAAGTCTTTGGGCTTCATAATGCGTAACTCCTCGCATTTTAGGCAAGCTAAAACTATTAAAGTACTTTATTGTGCTTATGTACGAAGTAAGCTTGAGTATGCTTCTCAAATATGGAACCCTTGTTATAGGATCTATATTGATAGAATTGAACGCGTTCAGAAAAAATTTGTTAAATTTCTTTGTTTTAAATTAGGTCACCCATATAATTCTTCTAATTACGTAGATATCTGTAAGAAGCACCATCTTGTCCCACTTTCTGAACGTCGTGAAATTGCAGATACTATATATTTGTTAAAAATTACTAATGGCAGCATTAACTGCCCTGAACTGCTAGCTAATATATCATTCAACACTCCATCCAGACCGAAGAGATTCGCGCCCCCTATTTCTGTGCCTTTTGGCCATTCTAACTATAGGCGGAACAGTTTTTGTATACGTGCAAGTAGACAATTGAATAAACTAACGAAGGAGCTTGATATTGACGTGTTTAATGTTAACACTGTCACCTTGAGACGTACTTTGGTGAATCGATTTTTTGAGAGCGTGCATTGAGCGTTGTACCTTACTGTAGATTAAGTTTGTTAGGTTAGGGACTTGATTAATTTTTCTCCTCTGATAAAATAGTGCTGAATTATTAGTCACTAAGTAGTTATTTTCTCTTTTTTCTTTTTTGTGTGTCCGAAGGGGCTCTGTGTGGGCATACTGCCTTATTGTTACACTGTAATTGTCGGCGAGAACCTGTAATTGGCTTGCTGTATTTACTGTAATGTTTAAGATGATGTATAAGCTGTTGGTTCTCCATAAATAAATAAATAAATAAATAAATAAAAGCCAACACGTGCGATCGCCGCCCAAGCGACTCGCCACAGCCACGCGCCACAGCCACTCGCCACATCCACACACTCGAGCCACTCGCTGCGCCACTCATAAGGAAAACAAAAAGGAAAATACTCAATTTCCCACCTACAGCTCAAGGTTGCCACACGACAAAATGCAAATATAGGTAAACTATTTAAATGAGTCTTCGCGCGTGGTACAGGGGTCCGGTATGACGACAAAGTGGGCCGTGGGAGAGGTGCGTGCGGCTGGCATACGAGGACTCATTTAAACGGTCTAGCTATAGTAATTTGTCGTGTTACGTTTATTGCCAGAACATAGTAAATAATACAATACGGACTGGCAAGCGCAGCGTGGGACATCCACCAACGAGATGGACGATTTGGTAAAGGCTGCAGGTTCAAGGATGCAAGCCGCTTCCAACCGTATTGATTGAGTATCAATGAGAGAAGCCTATGACCAGCAGTAGTCGCCATGCATTCGTCATTTCTTTTTTTTTAGGGTTCCGTAGTCAACTAGGAACCCTTATAGTTTCGCCATGTCTGTCCGTCTGTCTGTCTGTCCGCGGCTAAGCTCAGAGACTGTTAGTACTAGAAAAGTGTAATTTGGCATGAATATATATATTAGTCAAGCCGACAAAGTGGTTAAATAAAAAAAACTAAAAAAATTTTTTTTATTGTACCTCCCATAGACTTAGAGTGGGGGTGATTTTTTTTCTCGACTAACCCTATAGTGTGGGGTATCGTTGGATAGGTCTTTTAAAACCTTTTAAATTTGTTTGCGAAATATTCAACTTTATACCTCTATAAAAAATAGGCTTACGTTTGGCCTCAATCTCGCTTGATGGAAGGCGAAGATGAGACCTAAGATGGTACACGCTTGCCTAGAAGGTGTCTGTTCACTTTGACCTTAAAGATGTCCAGATTATAGCGTTCCGGAGAAACTGACCTAGGCAGAGAGTTCCACTCCTTAGCCATCCGCATAATGAAAGAAGAGGCAAACCGCTTCGTGCGTAAAGGAGGAATGTCTACAACATACCTAAGGGTGAAACTGCTCGCCGCGCCTAGTCGTTCGGTGACGGAAAGGGGAAGGGGGTATCAGGTTATGCAAAACCTCCGCACACTCACCGAAATGCCACCAATAAAAAACCGAAAGGCAGGCCACTCGTCTACGGTGTTCGAGGCTCAGAAGATTTCCCCCACGATTGAGTCACTGCCTATGATCCTCTTCGCTCGGCGCTCCAACGAGTCCAAAGCATCCAGCTGAGGCAGCTGATATCTAGCAGACCCATCCCAGAGATGGGAACAGTATTCCATGCAAGAGCGAACTTGAGCTCTGTAAAGATTTACCATCTCTTTGTCTCATTGTCTTATCCATCTATTTCATTTCAGTATGAGTTTAACTTCCTAGTGCCAGCCCTTACCTGGCGAGATAGATTCCGCAACGCGAGACCCGAGTGCCACGAGTATGCGCACTCGAAGAGGCGTATTTGCTGGAACAGGTATCAAAAGTACTTTGAGCCAATTTTAAAATTTATACCGTAATGTTTGACGACCGGATAGCGCAGTTTTGTTGGAGAAGACTACCTTGCTTGCTTTGATATTATGTTTATGTATGAAATAAGTTGCAATGCAAGCTTTTTCACTGACTAGATTTTTTGTTGACTGTACTTGCATTGTCATCCAACCTACATAAGTATACCAAATTTCAAGTCGATCCGACGAGAGGATAATAATAATAATAATAATAATAATAAAGCCCTTTATTCTGAAATTAAATTAACATATACAATGCAGGTACTAAATAAAAAGATTGTTTATAAAAAATCCCTAATTTCAGTATGCCTTTTGGCATAGGCCTCCTCCAACGCCTTCCACTGACATCTGTCATTTGCAACCCTTTTCCAGTTTGAACCTACGGTCATCTTCAAGTCATCTTCCCATTTAATGACAGGTCTTCCCCGTTTTCTCTTCCCATCTCTAGGGTACCACTCGGTTATTGCCTTGGTCCAGTTCCCTCTTGTGTCTCGCATCATGTGACCAGCCCAACGCCACTTTTGCTGGTCTATTCTTGCCAAGATATCAGTGAGCTTAGTTTTCGATCTAAGCACAGTGTTCCTAATTCGGTCTTGTCTTCGTGTGCTTGTCATACTCCTCTCCATTGCTCTTTGACAGATAGCCAGCTTTGCTCTGAGAGATTTGGCCATTGCCCAGGTTTCGCAGCCGTGTTACGGCTGCGACAAGAGGATACGAAGTGTCAAATTAGACTTAGACCCGTAAATAAAATAAAAGCTTGTAAAATGCGAATGTTTTATGATCGAGTCTGGGTGTTAGTGGTAGACTGTATAACCGATCAATTGCCCTCACATTTTATTGAATATAATGAACGTGACATGGCTTATCTTAATAATATACCGCTCGCAGACCTCACGTGGAACATTCCTGGCTGCATTGATGTAGTGCTCGGTGTCCAGCTATTCCCGTATATTTATTTGGGGAACAGAGTAGAATCTGGTTCTTGCGCTCCTCCCGCTTTTCTAACCGCTTTTGGTTTTGTTCTAATGGGTGACTATCCTTGTAAGTCTGACCCTAGTAACGCCACTTCTTTTACCGCTCTGGTGCTCAATGACCTCGAGTCGAGCCTAAATAAATTTTGGGAATTAGAAGAAATCCCATTCAAACGCCATTTAAGTCTAGAAGAGACTAAATGTGAAAATTTATACACAACTTCTGTGTCCCGTAACGAGGAAGGTAGATACACTGCGGCCTTACCTTTCTCTAAAGATCCCTCAGAACTGGGGAATTCTCGTTCTGTTGCTCACCGCCGTCTAATGTACTTGGAAAAAAAGTTCAAGCAAACCCCTACTCTTCGCGATGCCTACAATAAAGTTCTGTCTGAATATATGCAGAATGGTTATCTAACCGAAGTACCAGAGTCTAAAGTTACTGATGATGGTTACTATATCCCTCATCATGCTGTCATCCGCCCGGAAAAAGTAACGTCTTCTGTTAGAGTAGTTCTCGATGCTAGTGCTAAGACTCATTCAGGTATGTCACTCAATGACATCTTGCATACTGGTCCCAATCTACAGGCTGATTTGTTTTTGCTCTTGCTGAACTTTCGTTTATTCCCAGTAGCTATGACGTCTGATATTAAACAAATGTATATGCAAATTTGCTTGCCTCCGCATGACTATAAATATGTCAAAATATTGTTTCGCTTTTCTGAAAGCGAGCCAATTCGCACCTTTCAATTTACTCGCGTCCCTTTTGGACTCAAGTCAAGCCCCTTTATGGCTATGCGTACTGTCAAACAGTTATGCTCAGACGAGAGTCACCGCTTTCCTGAAGCTGCAAATGTAGCTAACTCCCAACTTTACATGGATGATCTGGTCCATTCGTGTATTAACAATGAAAGTGCCATGCGTTTGTCGCAAGAATTAATCGCACTGTTCAAGTCTGGCGCTTTTGACTTAGTCAAATGGTCAAGCAATTCCTCTGTACTATTAAATAGTCTTCCTGACTCACACCGTGCTTCTGTCAACTTTAACGACAAGCAAAGTGTTGCAAAGGTGTTAGGGTTGTCATGGGAACCCACAAATGACACTTTCTTCATAACCACGTCTCCGCCTGCTGGTGGGAAGTGCACCAAGCGAATAATACTGTCGACCGTAGCT
Source organism: Archips xylosteana (assembly GCA_947563465.1). NCBI lineage: Eukaryota > Metazoa > Arthropoda > Insecta > Lepidoptera > Tortricidae > Archips > Archips xylosteana. Next base: position 22,654,680 of record OX387353.1, read on the forward strand.
CGCTTGTTTGATGTCCTTGGTTTAGTAGCTCCCGTTGTATTATACGCTAAGTTGTTAATCAAAGATTATTATTATTATGTTGGTACGGATTTCCGGTCACGGGCCCATGGGGACCCGGTCATTTGAAAGGCATTCATGGGGCCGAAGCCAACATGAAGAGGCCTTTGGTACCATATAATATAAATGAGATGGGCGCAACTATGGAGGTCTATCCCCTAATACACCATGAGGATGTGCTAGCGGACAGTCCTCCACAGTTGCCAAACTATTGCCAGGTAGGAAGCGACATGGAATTGGCTATGGGGTTGGGATGTTGTGGACAGGATTACCGGGCTATGGAGTGAGATAACGGACACCTACCATTTCAATATCTCATAAACTGAACTTTTGGTAGGCGGTGACTCGCCATTCACTAAATGGGCCCCTCAAACTATTGCTCGCTCGGCGCAACGAGGCGGCAACATTGGTGTGAACGGCTAAGGATGGAGAGGTGTCCATTATTATTATTATTATTATTATTATTATTATTAGTGTAGATGTAGATGTAGATAAATAAGGCTCATCACAATCTCAGCCCAAACCTCTCTCAAACCTGTGATTTTTGGCGTTCCTGAATAGCAGTTCATCCCTATCCTCTTGCAAACGATTGAATTACCGCTCGCAAACCGTATTGGGCCGTTCCTGAATTGAGCCCCAGAGGCCGTATTGTCTAACGCTTCTGTCGCTTGCCTTCGCTTTCACCGTCTCTTTCTGCCATCCTTTTATACCGTTTGACAGAAAGAAATAGTGATTGCGAAGGTAAGCGACACAAGCGTTAGACAATAAGCCTGCAGGACGAAGTTAAGAATGTTTATCCGTTGCCAAGTAGGTATCTAAAATTGCTTTGCTTACTTACTTAGGTTAGTTAAGTCGATTAGTGTCAAGTACGGAACTTTTGGGCTCGTACCTTTGAGTTTTTCAGAATTAATATGCGAAATTATATTACCACGAGTTTTCCTTTGAATTCTAATAAAACGGAGTATAATTTTACTTGACATCTTAGATAAATTAAGCTGTTAGAAGTCAAAAAATCTTGTTTTTTCGCTCTCCTGGAAACCTCTGTAGTTACGAATTTATTCGAATCGACAATCGAATTTATTGTATTACGCTTCTGGCTTTGTAAATAATATAAATTGGAAAGTAACGAATGGGTATTGGGGCTCCCATACAACAAACGTGATTTTTATAGATAATTGTACGGAATCCTTCATGCGCGAGTCCAACTCGCACTTGGCCGGTTTTTCTTTTCTTCCTGTTTTTTTTCCTTTCGTGTAGGCAGGCCTCCAACAAGATGGCGCGACGACCTGGTTAAGGTTGCGGGATCGCGTTGGATGCGGATGGCACGGGACCGATCTGTTTGGCGAGCCTTGGGGAGGCCTATGTTCAGCAGTGGACGTCTTTCAGCTGAAACGATTAACCTTTCCAAATTTTCCAGCATCCTTCATTTTTTACGCTTTGTATTGGCAAACACCGAAAGTCTTTCCCCACTTTAATTAGAAGGCGTGGGCTGCGTGAAGCATTAGCGCCGGCTGCAGTGAGGGGGGGTGGGGTGGGGGTGCACTTTACTGCCGACCCAATGAACTACCTGCACCTGCCCTTAGGGCGAGTCCACTGGTGCGCTCGCGACTGCAATAACAGAATGAAGTGATTTTTTTGCCGTTTTTAGGGTTCCGTAGTCAACTAGGAACCCTTATAGTTTCACCATGTCTGTCTGTCTGTCCGTCCGCGGCTAAGCTCAGAGATCGTTAGTACTAGAAAGCTGTAATTTGGCATGAATATATATATCAGTCACGCCGACAAAGCGATTAAATAAAAGAGAGAGTCCCATAGACGTAAACTGGGGGTGATTTTTTTTTCTCTACTAACCCTATAGTGTATAGTGATAGGTATTTGAAAATAAATAGGCGTTTTCTTAAACCATTTTTTGACAAAGTGAATGTTTTCGGAGATATTCACTCCGAAAGTTCAAAATAATGTGTCCCCCCCTCTAACTTTTGAACCGCACGTCTAAAAAATATGAAAAAAATCACGTAAGTTAAACTTAATAAAAACATTCTAGGAAAATTATTTTGAACTTAATCAGTTGAGCAGTTTTTAAGTTTTTGTAAATAAATATTACTAAACTAAGATTGTAATTTATCCGTCATTGCAAGCATTTTTTTTCTTTAAGTACCTATAAGGTCACGCTAGCAGTATCTTCTTTCAAATAAAAAAAAATATAAGTATTACATCTGAAAAACAATCAACATACATACATACCAGTTCTAGTTGTCTGCAGTAGATTAGTTACCCAATTCGCCGATAGATGGCACTGTATCGCCGACGTTGGGACCGAAACAACCACATTAATAAAGTATGCAAAGATTTTTTCGTACCTGCTACGGAACCCTATCTTGGGCGTGTCCGACACGCTCTTGGCCGGTTTTATTATATGTAGATAGTGGAACGGAACCCTTCGTGCGCAAATCCGACTCGCCTTGGCTGTTTTTTTCAATATGTTCTTGATACAGTATTATTTAACGTCCAACTCTAATACGAGTATCACATCGGATAAAGAGAACGCTCTAATTCGAGCCACTCATAAAGTCTCGGCGAGCTCGATTATCTCTAAAACTTTTGTTCAATTATGTAGATTGTTTGCTTTCGCATGTAGAGTTAATTTACGTCCCTAATAAACTTCCCAGAATACTGATTAGTCGACATTACGAGTAATATCATGCAGATTTATTTGTTATTCAACTAAGATTTCTATTCGTTTATCAGCATCTCTCATGCTGAGAAGCGGCAAGTACCCAGTTGTGGGACGTATCAAAATCATCATTTCAGCCGAAAGACGTCCACTGCTGAACATAGGCCTCCCCCGAGGCTCGCCAAACAGACCAGTCCTGCGCCATCCGCATCCAACGTGTCCCCGCAACCTTAACCACGTCGTCTCTCCACCTTGTTGGAGGGCTACCTACACTGTGTCTTCCGGTCTGTGGGCGCCATTAAGAACCTTTTGGGCCCATCGGTCGTCAGTTCTACTAGCGATGTGTCCTGCCCACAACAGACATAGTTCTGATTCTTCGAGCTATGTCGGTGACTTTAGTTCTTGCGTGGATTACAATACAATACAATACAATGACTCTTTATTGTACTGCACAAAGAATACAATACAGATAGACAAGTACATGGAAAAAAACATAATTTATCATTTGGATTTTATCATTTCTAATGTGAATTGTGAGAATCTCCAAGCATAGCCCTTTCCACTCCCCTCTAGGTGACCTTGAGCTGTCTTATAAGTCCCATCATTAGCAGCCACGGCTCAGTCCCATAAGTCATCATGGCAGCACTCACTGGTCAAAGAGTTTTGACTTGCACCCGGGTCCAAATTGCGGTCCGTAATACCGGAGAACGGGCAGCGTCCTCGATATTTACGCTGTAATCTACTGTGGTTGCCAATCCGCCAGCTATTTAAAGGCCTGTATTCACTTTGATTAGTGCGAGTGCAAGTGATTAGTAATTGAGGATGATTAGTGCAGGTGCGTAGTGCAAGTAGTGTCCAATTCTTGTTCTGGCTCTGTTAAGTAATTCCAAACCAGACGTGTTTAGTGGCAGGCACGCTGCGATTGAGGGGGAAGGGAGGGAACGCGGGACGTGGCTAATCGCAGTTCACTCGCAAAAAAACAGAACACGCTTCTAGTCACGTTACTACACAGCCAACTAATCACCTGCACTAATCAGTCGCTGTCCACACTTGTTTTCTCCTAATCACTAATCACCTGCACTAATCACTAATCAAAGTGAATCCAGGCCTTAAGGCGCAAGCCACACAAAAGAGACGTGGGACGGGGGCGCGTCGCAGGCCGCGTCTCCGCCCCGTCTCTTCTGTCTGCTTTGGATCGCGACGCTTCTATACAATTAGTATGAAAACGATTCAAGGGGCGCCGCGACTGCGACGCGCCCCCGTCCCACGTCTCTTCTGTGTGGCTTGCACCTAAGTAGCTACTACTAACAATTCTCTTTCTGTATAATATGTGTCATGCCCAAGTTACTCGGAATAAATAAATTTAATATTTATTATTTTATTGTTGTTATTATTATTATATGTATGGAACCCAGCCTGATCACCGATATAATTATAATGTAGACTTATCGATCCTATCATTTGCTATAATTGCTATTAAGACGGCTAGACTGTGAAGGCTGGGAGAATTTACATAGTTTTAAGACGCAACGCACTCAAAATAAAAATAATAAAGTAAAGTTAGTAAAGTAGAGTAAAGTATAAAAATCTTTATTACCTACCAAAACCTAACACAAAGAAAAATAAAAAAAAGAACAAATAGGATAAGTAAAACTAAAAACAAAAAAAAATACTATGCTAAACTTACTGCTAGGCTAGGCAATGGGTCCCAATCTCAGTGTATGCTAGGCACGACGCCCAGCGCTGGTTTTCAGACTGGTCCCTAGAAGAGGGGCGGTCGCTACTCGCGATTATTTGGGTAAATATGTACGCTTTCATTGCATGTTCTATAGATAAACAAATACCAGTACCAATTACCACAACGAAAAGCAATGGAGATATAAAAAAAAATATATATATTATTATTATTACGTAAAGTATTACGTAATAACTTGTAAGCTCACATAATATTTGAGGGCCGATAGCTCGCTTCTCTGGGGTTTTTGAAGTTGGTTTCCATTTAAGAAAATCAAGCTTAAAGAACTAGTTTTCACTTGGTATGCAATCTTATTGGATATACAGGCCAATTTGCCCATCATTCTAAAAAATACTTAAAAGGCTAATAAGGTGGTGGGTGAGCACGGGCTTACCACGTGTTCTGATTTGCACGGCGGGAGGGGGGGAGGGACGTATTATACTTTCATGCCCCCGTCTCGGATTGCTGCTTTATGTTTCGTGGCTGCTGAAATGTTTCCTACGTGAAATGCCGTAGCGTGGCGAATTGCAATTATGACCTCCAAATTGGACTTGGAAAATGCTCTTCCCGAAAGCTCTGGTGGAATAAAAAACGGCCAACTGAGAGTCGGACACGCGCACCGAAGGTTCCGTACAGTCAAAGGTAAAAATGTAGTTATACTATACATATACAGGGTGGAAAAAATCTATGGACCCTGGAGGGGAACTACCTTAAATCCTTTAGTTAGCTCATTTCACTGAAAGGAAACATTCCTTTATTTTTAAAAAGAAACAAAACTGCAATTAAAGATTTTTTAAATTTTGCTTGTTCCATCCGGGAATCGAACCAACTAAAAATGAAAAAATAAACCCTCGCTATTTTATTATACGAATCGGTAGGATTGATGTTCACGATAAAATTTGTCTAATAAACATTTGGTCCCACACTCATCTGTTGTGCGAGATACCCATAAAATTGAATATTTATTACAAGTTCTTTATTAACAATACCTAGTACTGTTCACTTGTAATAAGTAAATGACACGTTATAATTTTCTTATCTCTTTAACATCTAAAGACATTGTATGAAGTACAAGCTCAATTTAGCTCTACAGTGGTACAGTGAGAGGTATCCAGACAGACAAATACCATCTAGAAAAGGTTTGTCGTGAATGGTGAAAAATTTAGTGAATATTGGAAGTTTCAAAAAACGTTTAGAACGTCCGCAGCAGCAAAATCTAGACTTTTCCGATTTTGATTTATGTGTTTTGACATACTTTGAGTGTTACCCGAAAGCTTCTAGTAGGGAAGTTGCTCAAGAGATAGGCACCAGCCATACTCGTGTACTTAGTGTTTTGAAAAAGTACAAATACAGATGTTTTTGTGATGGGCGATTGGTGCAGAAACTACATCCGGGAGATAGTCAAAGGAGATTAGAGTTCTGTCAGAATATTCAAACAGAAATAGACCGCAACCCAAATTTTTTAGACTACATTGTATGGTCTGATGAAACAAATTTCAGCAATAATGGAATGTATAACAGACATAACAATCATTATTGGCCCCGTCAGAATCCATTCCGTGTTCGCGAAACAAACAATCAGGCAGATTTTCCTTTAATGTTAGGTGCGGAATCAGAAGCAATATGGTTGTTTTGGTGCACATTTATGAAGGAAATCTAAATACGGCAAAATACATGGAAATATTAGACCTTTTACATAATCAATTAAACCTTCTACTGGAGGAGGAACGAAATAATATCATTTTTCAACATGACGGTGCACCTGCCCACAATAGCAGAATTTCCAGGGCTTACCTTAATGAAAATTTCAATGTCTGGATAGGTACAAACGGGACGATTAGATGGCCAGCGAGAAGTCCAGACCTGACGCCTCTGGAAGTCTGGACTACTTTTTATGAATCATGTAAAAAATGAAGTTTACAAAACGTGTTATAATACTGTACAAGAATTAAGGGTTGCGGTAGAAAATGTTATTAGGAGCATACACCATAACACTTTCCAGAGGGCTACACAAAATGAATTTCAACGTAGACTAAATTTGTGTATCCGGAACGATGGGGGTCACTTCGAGCAACTTATCTGTTGAATTATTAAGATTCTTTTCTCTTCTTAATGTCCGTCTACGTTATAAAAATGATTCATGTTTACGTTCTTCTTATTGATGATAAAATAAAAATTAATTTTAGTTTTCACTTTTTTATTTCAAACACCAAATAAATATGTTTATTAGACAAATTTTATCCTGAACAACAATCCTACCGATTCGTATAATAAAATAGCGAGGGTTTATTTTTTATTTTTAGTTGGTTCGATTCCCGGATGGGACAAGCAAAATTTAAAAAATCTTTAAATGCAGTTTTGTTTCTTTTTTAAAATAAAGGAATGTTTCCTTTCAGTAAAATGAGCTAACTAAAGGATTTAAGGTAGTTCCCCTCCAGGGCCCATAGATTTTTTCCACCCTTATACACCAGAAAATTTCAAAATCTAAAGTGACTACCAGACCAGTTTCGTTCATAATTCATAAAGTATAGCCGCTGGCAAGCGAATGACTAAATTTAAATTTTATCCCTAAGACCAACTCATGCTTAACCAGTTTTTACTACCTATTTGATAATATGAAGTAGGTACTATTATTATTATGCCGAGTTTGAGGTCTGTATGTTTTAGCATTGTCGATTGTCATTAGATCTCTAAACATCCGTCCAAATCAAAAAATTTCACTTCACATACATTGTAATAAATAACAAAGTGAAATGAACGAAAAAATTGGAAATAATTTTAGGGGATTATTATGCCTTGCCTATTACAGGGGCTAAAATCAGGAACGTCCCAACACTGTTTGCGAGCGGTAATTCAATCGTTTGCAAGAGGATAGGGATGGGCTGAGCTTGGGATGAGCCTTTTTTCCTGTTAATTTCCTTTGTAAATAAATAAATAAGGCTCATCCCAATCTCGGCCCAACCTCTCGCAAACCAGTGATTTTGGCGTTCCTGAATAGCCCTATAACTATCCTCTCGCAAACGATTGAATTACCACTCGCAAACCGTCTTGGGCCGTTCCTGATTTTAGCCCCTGAACTGTATAAGGCATAACAATGCCAGCAATAAAGCTATAAATTTTGTATTTCTATACAAATATTTATTTATAATACGTTTACTTTTTCTGCAAACGTAGGTAACAGTATTCTAAAATTGGCTTTGAAATGAAATGAAGGCAAACCATCTGTCAGTGGTAAACTTTATGTAATTTTACTGTATGTATGTACTAGCTGATGGCCGCGGCTCCGTCCCCGCTGAACATGTTTACCTGTGGGAATGAGATTTTTCCCCGAGGTAAAAAGTAGTCTATGTCGCTTTCCAGCTCTTCAATTATGTCCATACAAAAACTCACGGCAATCCGTCGCTCAGTTTCGACGTGAAAGAAGGACAAACAAACAAACAATCACACTTTCACATTTATAATATTCTAATCTAATATATAAAAATCTCGTATCACGGTGTACTTGTTAGGAACTCCGAAACGGCTTGAGCCTATATGTATATGTCCGACTGCACAGCACAGGCCTCCTCTCAGAATGAGAGGACTTGGGCCGACGTGGTTCCCACGCGGGCCCAGTGCGGATCGGGAACTTCACATACACCATTGAATTTCTTCGCAGGCTTCCTCAAAATGTTTTCCTTCACCGTCAGTATAACTCATGGTAAATTTCAAATGTAATTTCGCACGTAAATTCCGAAAAACTCAAAGGTACGTGCTGGGGTTGGAACCACGACCCTCTGCTCGAGGGGCCATAGGTAACCACTTGGCCACCATGGCTTTTTTATGACGGCTTGACGGTTTATCAAATTTTTTCTCCATTACACCCTTCTAATATACATAATAAAAATCTCACGTAAGATTAAGATTAAGACGTTGGTGTAAAAATCATAACAAAGTTTATTTAATTTGTTCCAGTTGAAAAAAACCTAATAATCTATACTAATATATAAAGCTGAAGAGTTTGTTTGTGTGTTTGTTTGTTTGAACGCGCTAATCTCAGGAACTACTGCTCCGATTTGAAAAAATCTTTCAGTGTTAGATAGCACATTTATCGAGGAAGGCTATAGGCTATATATCATCACGCTAACACTAATAGGAGCGGAGCGGAGCGGAAGATTGTTTCAAAATCGGGGGTTTTTGAAGTAAAACTTCTATAGGCGCTAATCTCAGGAACTACTGCTCCGATATGAAAAATTCTTTCAGTGTTAGATAGCCCATCTATCGAGGAAGGCTATAGGCTATATATCATCACGCTAACACCAATAGGAGCGGAGCGGAGCGGAAGAATGTTTCAAAATCGGGGGTTTTTGAAGTAAAACTTCTATAGGCGCTAATCTCAGGAACTACTGCTCCGATTTGAAAAATTCTTTCAGTGTTAACACCGGGGTTTTGAGGTGGGGTGAGGGTGCGGGGGAGGGGGTGCGGGGGTTCCAGAGGGGGATGAAAATTTTATTGATTTTGCCGTAGGGTGCACCGTTTTCAAGATATTTGACAAAAAAAAACTTGAAGTAAAACTTCTATAGGCATAGGCACGCTTAACTTGGGACGAACGCGGGTGTGCGGGGGGTGCTGTGTGGGAGGGCGTACGGGGGGTGCGGAGGGGTGCGGGTGGGTTGGGGTGCGAGGGGGGGGGGTGAGGGGTTGCTGTGCGGGGGGGGGGGGGGGGGTGCGCGAGGGAGCGGGTTGGAGGGGGGTAATTTTTTTTATATCGAGGAACTGAGGAGAGCCATAATTGATGAAAGAGCCAATTGGATAAAAAAATATGCTGCCCAAATTACTAATTCCACGCGGACGGAGTCGCGGGCAAAAGCTAGTGTGACAATAATTCGCATGACGTGAGCGATAGCAATAGATAAATATTAGAAATTTCGAGGAGCTACGGTACTTGTATGTTGACACTCAGAGCGCAAACAGCACACAGGGACAACAATTATGAAGCCGGAGCCAAGATGCCCAAGCGACACCATCAACCCACTCCTGCTGGACATATCCTATGGGATATGCGGTCCCATTGTCGAGCGCGCCACACAGATCGAGGAGGAAATCGAAAAGGTACGAATCACATCACACTTATCACACTATAATATTATAAAGGCGAAAGTTTGTGAGTGTGTGATTGTGTATGTTTGTGACTTCTTCACGCTAAAACGGTTAGACGGATTCTGATGAAATTTGGCACACAAATAGCTTATAATCTGGATTAACATATATAGGGTACTTTTTATCCCGGAAAATTGCGTAATTCTTGCGGGATAGCGATAAACGAATTCTTTGCAGACGGAGTCGTGGGCAACAGCTAGTTTTATAGAATAAAAATGATGTATCTTGTAGAGTACGAAAAACCAAAGATATATTTGGTGTCAACAGCAGCCGGAAGACAACAAAATTGTTTACAAAAAAATTGTACACAATTAAGGGAAAAGAAAACTTAATTAATTTATTTAAACAATTGATAAAACTAGATAACATATATGTACAACTAATAAAGAATAGAAAAATATAGTAACTGAACTTTTTTTTGTGTAACGGAGTTACCCATGTAGTACTTTGTATGACTAACTTTCGTTACACAAAGCGATCGTAATTTTGTTTTGATTAAGTCCTTAACTATGTAAAATTTTTTAGAAAACGATCCAACAACTCTCCTCGTCTACCTACCCCTCTTGTAGTCTAATATACTAAAATTTAGTATACATATTAATAAATCCACATGAATCTTGAAAACAAATTTTTATCTACAGCTCTTAAAATAAGTGTTTCCAATTAGTAGAGTGGCAGATAGTGTGATCATTATGTTATCAATCATTATGCTAGTTAATTATCATAGTTACCTATGATTGATAACAGTAGAGCTCTTGTAATGCTCGTGCGCTGAGATAAGGTGCAAAATTGATAAGACTTCATGCATGAACAGCAGCTAAAATGTAACAAAAATCCTACATTAATACTACCCTAATTTTTGCGGCCGACTCAGAAACTGAAGTTTACAAGCATGCGTAACACGGGTTCAATATGGCTCCAGCATAATTTACTAACTCTTAATACGGATAAAACTAACTATATTAAGTTTTCAATGCGGAAATGTACGCCTACGCTAACTGGCTCTACATTATATGCCCATTATTGTAATTTTCCCTCAGATAGCCAATGTATGTGTTCCGCTATTAGAATTACTGATCGAATAAAATACTTGGGCATTATAATAGATGAAACTCTATCGTTCAAACATCACATAGAAGCCTTAAATACACTTACACTACCACTTTCCTCGTATTGGGTGATGAGGACTGAAAACCAGCAACTTTGCTGAGTCTTCACCTTTTCACAAAATTGTATTTGTCTTTTTTAATTGTTTTTTGTTTTATTTCAAAATTACAGGCTCACGACAATATTCGTGAAGCCCGATTTTTCATAACTGTTTAAAATGTAAATTCCTTTTAACTTTAGCTTTATAAGTATCGTTTGTTAAGAAACAACTGTCTTGTTTTTGGAGGAGCGGGACTTCCTGCTACAGGTATTACAATACTTACTAGGAAGTCCCAACCTTGACACTATTTATGCACAATTGTAAACGAAAATAAATATTTTCATTTTTTTTTTTTTTTGTTCAAGTTTGTGAACATTCTTTTATTTTATTTTATTTTTATTTATTATGTGCTAGAACTCGTAAGTTGATATTTGTATTTAAAAAGTTAGCAGCTATAGCTTAGTTAGCGGATGCTCAATTAATTAGGCAAGTTTATTTCTCGCTATGTCAGTCAGTCCTAACCTACTGTATAACAACATGGGGTGGGGCGGGTAAAACATTGTTACTAGCCATTGAGAGAGCGCAAAGAGCTATTCTTAAGGTGTCCACTTTCCGCCGCTTCCTTTTTCCTACTAATCAGCTTTATAAGTTGTGTAATGTTTTAACAGTTCGACAATTATTTATAATTGGCATTGTTCTCAAACAGCACGCAGCACTACCCTATAACACGGACCTAACGGATAAAAGACGAAAGGACATACATAGTTTGCTCACAAATAATAAGACCCAAATATGCTTTTACGCACACGTTTTTTGTTTTCTTGGGACCACTGCTTTATAATAGATTAAATGCAGTTTCGCTCATTTATCCTCTTAATTTTAATAAATGCAAAAAAATCTCTTAGATACACTACAAAATTATATGTCGTACGAAGATACAGAGAAATTATTATTAGTTGTAAAGTAGATAGTTTTTGCTGCCTTTCTTTTGTTATTAGATTTATATTGTATTTGACAGAATACTTGACTTGCATTTTTCACAGTGTGTTTGATTATTTATTTAAAGTTAATATTTTAGTTCTTACAGTCTGAAACACAGGATTTCCTAGTTCGGGCTCATGAGTTAGTTACTTAGATTTATAATAATAATAATAATAATAATGTCGCTTCCAACCTGGCAATAGATTGGCAACTGTGGAGGACTGTCCGCTAGCACATCCTCATGGTGTATTAGGGGATAGACCTCCGTAGTTGCGCCCATCTCATTTATATTATATGGTACCAAAGGCCTCTTCGTGTTGGCTTCGGCCCCATGAATGCCTTTCAAATGATCGGGTCCCCATGGGCCCGTGATCGGAAATCCGTACCAACATAATAATATTTTTTATTTCGAAACTCAAGGCTTCATATGACAAAAAAGAAAAATAATAATAACTTACATTATAAGGAAACTTTGTACCTATTTAAGTTATTTCTGTAAAAATCAAATTTTTAATAAATTTATCTTATCTTATCTTATGTATATTGTACCTTAGTGAGAAAGTTTGTGAAATGTTTGGATGTGTTGATATTTGGAGGTTCGGATGTTTGTTAATCAATAACGCAACAATGGTTTAATGGGTTTTGTAGTGGTAGAGCCGTGTTGTAGCTAGCCGCAGCATCACAAATGGGCCGGCTTGTCCGGGGCAGTACCTACCACCCTCTCACAGAACACCGGCGTGAAGCAGCAGTACTCCTGCTGCGTTTCGTACGGTCAGTGACAGCGCCGGGGGCCCAATTCCCCTCCCTATCCTCTATTCCCTTTCCTTTTTCCTCTTCCCTTTAGGGCTGACAACGCACTGGCATCGCGTAAAGTGCTTGCGGGTTTCTATGGACAGTGGTGATCATTTAAGAGGGTTTATACCTGCTGAGCTGGCAACGTTGCATTTTTGTTAGTTTTTCTCGATTATTCCATAAAAATTGAATGAAAATTAAAAATGTTTTGAATACAAATTGTTCTAATATATAAGTTAATGTGTCTACTGCAACAATAATTCGTGATAAGACTTTTATTTTCTTTAAAAACCGTTAGGTAATAATTTGTTCGTTTTTAAAGAAAATAAAAGTCTATCACGAATTATTATTGCAGTAGACACATTAACTTAACATCAGGTGACCACTAGTTCGTTTGTCTGGCCTCTCTAACATAAAAAAAAGGATTTGGATGAAACTTGGCATACAGATAGGCGAAATACTGGATTGAGACAGAACACTTTATACCCCAATCCCGCAGGCTTATTGTCTAACTAACGCTTCTGACGCTTGCCTTCGCAAACACTATTTCTTTCTGTCAAACGGTATAAGATGATGGCAGAAAGAGACGGTGAAAGCGAAGGCAAGCGAAAGAAGCGTTAGACAATACGGCCTCAGAAAATGCGTTCCACTAAGTTCCACTGGGATAATATTTTGTTTAAAACAATAATAGATGGCGCTGTCCACGAACGTTAGGATACAAAAAACAGGACGAGGTCGCCGTTAGAGGCGTTACATCAATTATGTTCTAGTTCTATAGAGCCAAGATTGGTTTTTTGGAGTCTTTTTGTATTTTTTATTTTTTCAACTCCAAATTTGTTACTTTTACGGTCATCCCGTGAAATCCATATATTTCACACGAAATACAAACTGAAACATGGATACACAGAAAAAGTCAGAAAAAGAGACCTGGGTTCGATTCTTAGCGCTGGTCGTGTGAAATATAATATGTTCTACAGCTCACTCAGCACAGAGGTATCTCGTCGCCGTAATTTGCGTCACAAATGAGAGGTGTCGAGTTAAGTCTAGGTCAGGTTAGCAGCGCAATGGCGGCGCCCGGCAGGATTCTCCGAATTAAAATTTGCTATAAATACTTGAGCTGGGATTTTATTAAACGTGCACCTACAGCAGGTAAAAGCGTTCGACCTTAAGACTTGACTGAAATTTTAGTAGCTTTGAACAGAAGCCTTGTTCGGTATGCGTGCAACATGTCGACCCTAAGGTTCAATGACAGTTGCAAGGCTCAAAACATTAAAGACTTAGTTTACAAGTCGTGTGACAAACATTTTGATATACTTCTGACGTCAAAATATTATAAAAAAAAACTCTTTAAAGCACTTGCTTCGTTGTCTAGCCATGTTTGACTGTCGCACACTGGGCCGAGTATGGCAATATTTTTCCCAATATCGTTTTTTCCAGATACCAAATTTTCCATTCGCATGTTTTTTCACTATAGTTTTACTGGAGCTTATTTTCACAGTAGCGTTTTTTCCAATTTTTAATTGACACAGAAACAGTGTCGACGGAGCTCCGCTCACGCGGAGCTCCATCTTCTGCGTGCTTTTGGCCCTTCGGGCCGATGCAAACTTCACATAACCTTTTTTGTAATGGTAGAGCCATGTTGTAGCTAACCGCTGCATCACGAATGGGCCGGCTCGTCCAGGGCAGTACCACCCTCTCACAGAACACCGGCGAGAAGCAGCAGTACTCCTGCTACGTTTGTTACGGTTAGTGAGAGCGATTTGTAATGTTATGGATTTTAATTTACTAACATAGGTAGTTGTACAACATATTTATTACGAGCTGCTGCCCGCGACTCCGTCTGCGATGAATTCGTTTATCGCTATCCCGCGGGAACTATGCAATTTTCCGGGATAAAAAGTATTTTATATGTTAATCCGGATTATAAACTATATGTGTGCCAAATTTCACCAGAATCCGTCAAACCGTTTTAGCGTGAAAGAGTAACAAACATCCATCCATCCATCCATACTTACAATCTTTTGCGTTTATAATATTACTTAGTAGGTAGGATTAATAATGCGAATGGAAAATTTGCTATTAGGAAATAACGATTTTGGGAAAAATTTCGGCCTCCCCATTCAGATGCTGGCTGTCTATGACCGCTAATGGTACTATTCAGCTTTTTACTATCAGCAATCGAAGGCCGTATGCATCTAGACGCTGCTCAGCAAGACATCGATACGACATCTAACAAATATTGTACGATCTAATCCTCACCAAACTGTGAGAGAGCGCTCTAATCGTCTAATGGTGTTCTTTGGATCCCAGGGCGTGAAGAAACCGTTCGGCCGCGTGGTCTACGCCACTTACGGTGACTGCCATGCGAAGGGCCAGAAACCCATCACCTTCATCCGGCAGGTTGGTTCAGTATTTTATCCTATCTCCTCTTAAGAACACTTATCTACACTTATTTCTGCGCTCTTTAGCCTTCTTATTGACTTTTGATGTGACAACGTCTAATAAATCGATGAACGCCGGCTGCACGCACGAAAAAGGATGACGCAATGTAACGTACATGTCCCGTACAGAGCAGTGAAGGCCAGGATGTACAAGAGAGTAGCGCGCGCCAGGATGTACAATCTTAGTACTAGCCTAGCGCTCGGGTAATTTTTAATGGGGGTGGTGCGGGGTGCAGGGGGAGAGGGGGGGGGGGGTATGAAAATTTAATTGATTTTGCCGTAGGATGCACCGTTTTCAAGATATATTATTTGACAAAACACCGGTTCTCGTCCGATCACCGAGGTTAAGCAACGTCGGGCGCGGTCAGTACTTGGATGGGTGACCGCTAGGTTTCATTTTTTTGTTTTTTGAATGTTTTGTTATGACGTTGTCACGTAACGTTGTAGTGTTAGAGAGCCATGTTGTAGCTAGCCGCTGCATCACGAATGGGCCGGCTCGTCCGGGGCAGTACCACCCTCTCACAGAACACCGGCGTGAAGCAGCAGTAATCCTGCTTGCGTTTCGTACGGTCAGTGAGAGTGCCGGGGGCCCAATACCTCACCCCTTCCCTCTCCCCCTTCCCCTATTCCCTCTCCTTTAGGGCCGACAACGCACTGGCATCGTGTAAAGCGCTGCGGGTGTCTATGGACAGTGGTGTTCATTTAACATCAGGTGACCCACTAGTTCGTTTGTCTGGCCTATCTATCATAAAAAAAAAAAAAACTATCGTCCGTAAACCGATTTTACAGACAACCGGTTTTATTTTTGGTTTGTTTGGTTTTGTTTTTGTAAATTCGTCTGCAGGTGCAGGCCCTGGCTGCGTGTCCTCAGCTGATGTCCAGCCCCGACATCCCGGAAGATGTGAAGGAACGCGTCCGGGAGATCCTCGGGGATTGCGCGTGAGTAAATTGGTTGGCTTTAGTTCTGAGACCTAAGACTACTTACTTGATTATCAATGGTAGTCCTTAACAGGTTAAAAAGCTATCGATCTTGCAGATGTGCGGCTGATAGTTGTCAAAGTGCATGCGATCGAGGGTTATAGTCGTTTGTTTAGAAAGGAAAAGGGTAGTTGGGAGCTGCATTATGGTAACCGCATTTGAGGACTGCAATCGGGATGTGCTGCGACGGTTTTTGCTATATCATTACCTTATCTTTTTTTGGTCTGCATCATCTCCTCCATTTGTGCATTGAACGCCAATTGGTAATGTTTTGCGACACCTATTTATATCTATTATTCTTTGATAGGCCGATTCACTTTCTTAATTTTGCTCATACTACGAACTTTAAAATGTGGCTAACGAATCGTGAGCTCTGTATAGTTATGTAATGTGTTTCAGTGCGGGCTCTGTGGGCTCGTACTCGCCGTCTTTTGGACTGGAGCTGGTGCGGCGGCGCGCGGCGTGCTGGCTGCGCGCGCGCGACGGCGTGGCGGCCGCGCCCGACCACGTCTACCTCGGCGCCGGCGCCACAGAACTCATCTACACCGTACTAAATCTGTTTGCAGCTCCACTTGACGGCAAGCCACCAGGTGAGACCACCGGAGCAATTACCATCGTTATTGGTGAGTATTGATAGCGATTGGTTTGGTGGGTTTCTCTTGTTTTACCCACCTCAGTGCTGGAGCCTAGAGTTTCTAGTTGCCTGGTTGGTAGTAAAAAACACTGCTGAACCTCAGCTCAGACCTCTTATTCATCTTTTACGACACTCATGGAAAGAGATGGATCAGTCTCATTCTACAACCGCACGAGGCACATCATCAGCTGGAGGGCGTCTACTGTTCAACTTAGGCCTTAGAACGCAACAATGAACTCAAAAGTGTCAATCAGTATCAACTGTATGCGATGTCGTCGGTAGACCTCGTGGGAAATCTACCAAAACTGTATCTGTCGATTAATCATTGATTGCCATAGAGAACCTTTCTCTCTCAATGGTTATCCCTTTGGTAGCGATGCGGCCTGCCCGTTACCACCTCAAGTTACATAATCTTTCAGCTACGTTTTTGGCTCTAGTTCTTCCATGAATTATTTATTCAAGATTGTATAGTAGGTACAATTAAACTCCGAGCATAGGATTCTCCGTAAGTCACTGCGTCATTCTGAGCTTTTCCAAAAAGCTAAAGATAAATGCTTAGTATGTCTCAGAGCGATATGGGGTGTTGCAGCGGTGATGATACCGGTGCCGCAGTACCCGGTGTTCTCTTCGACGATGGCGGAGCTGGGCGTGACGCCGGTGCCGTACTTGTTGGATGAGGAAGCGGGCTGGACGCTGCCGACGCCCGTGCTGCTCCGTACGCTGCATGCCGTCGCCAGTACCCACGCCGTGCGAGCAATTGTCGTCATCAACCCGGGGAACCCTACGGGACAGGTGGGACGTGCCACTAGTAAGCCGGATGATAAGCGGAACGGAACACATCTATCTGTCGCGTTGTGATGGTCTCTAACGATATTTGAGTCATTGCTCTTGCACAAACTCTAAATACCAAGAAGATTGTACTCGAGCTGAGACTCTTAAACACCTAAATTTTTTGTAGACTGACGCGAACTGTCGCATAGCTTCGGATGTAGATGAACTGAAACAGTTATTTAATAAAGATATCGCCTCATCTCATAAATACTCCTTTTCCATTGTTTAAGTAAATCCATACTTCCAAAACTAAGGACTGTGTGTAGGACGCCATACTTCTTGTGTATCTAGAAGGCAATGATTTCCTCATGACCAACAATTTAGCTTCCACCAAAACAAGGCAAGGCTTTCAAGAGTCACTCACCGCGTCTCTTGACGTCTGCAAGGCATTCGACAGGGTTAGGCATTATTCTTCCCTGTAAGCTCCTTTCGTTTGACATTTTTGCTAATTTGTGTTTTTGGCTCACAAATTCCCTTCAGTACCTATCTGCTTATTCGAGTGGTTATTGATAGCTGTTGGTCTAACTTCATGGCGATTAATGCCGGGGTGATTCAGGGATCAGTTCTCGGTCCAACTGTCATTTTGCTGTGCAATAACGATCTGCTGATGCACGAAATATTGTGGTAGCTATATTGTACGAATTAATACATGTCTATAAAATTGTATACACATTTTATATGAGTGTGAGTAATGGAGCTATCAATTTGGTTCAAATGTTTCACGTCTTGATCCATCTTAAGGAGCGACTTAAAATTTTTTCTTGGAAAAATACCTTAAAATGAGATTTGCTTCTGACGTAGGTACTGAGTCGCGAGAATATGGAGGAAGTGGTCCGTTTCGCGTACACGCAGCGGCTGTTCCTGCTGGCTGACGAGGTGTACCAGGAGAACATCGTGGACAAGCCCTTCCTGTCCTTCAAGAAGGTCAGTCTACAGAACCGTAATATTTTTGGCTTTGTCATGTAGATTTCAACGTGAATTCTGTAATAAATTAGTTTCAATGCCTTTGCAGAACTAACTTTCCCTGTGGCATAATCCTAAAGTTCATGCTCAACAAGAGTTCATGGTCAAGACGCAAAATTTCCATTTTCGAAGTTTAAGATTTGATTTGAGCGTTGATACCTACTCATCAACGTACCTCCAGTTACGCAGTTAGTCAATAATCGAAGCCATGCCATTAAAATCTTGATCATTGATATTTATTTCTCTTCGTTTTCTTACTGTTGAACGTCATTAAATTCAAGAGTTTTTCTTATTATCTGTTTCTATAAATATCTACATATAGCTCTACAATTTGAAAATCAATCTTTATAGTCCACTAAACTATCAGTATATTCTGTTAGTAGACCGCGAAGGGCTCTTTTATATGTTCCTTTTTTATACCACCTGTACTCCCGGAAATACCAAGAAGAAGAACGCTCCGCCAGAATCTTGGGAAGAACTCATATTTACCACACCAGCTAACGGTCGTTCGGTTTCCAGGTGATCCACGAGATGGGTTCTCCGTATAACACGCTGGAGCTGGCAAGCTTCATGAGTGCTTCAAAAGGCTGGGCGGGGGAGTGCGGGGCGCGCGCCGCGTTTATGGAGATCCCTCGCCTCACGCCGCGCGCGCGTGCAGCGGTGGAGGACGCGCGCGCGCGGGCGCTGTGGCCGAGCCTGCTGGGTCAGTGCGCGCTTGACTGCATCGTAAGCGCCACTTTAACATCCATCAACAGCTTTATTGACAGAGGGGAGCCCGACCGAGCGATCACCGCGACACATGAAAACTAGCAACCTTAAGAGAGTCGCTGACCCATTGCCGAGTTTAAAGGTCGATTAATTTCTACATACAATTATTTTCTGCCGAAGTACCCTATTTCTAAAATACCAAATTCCCAGAATACCAGACTATCCTGTCTCTGTATTTTTCTCTATATCGGATTGCCATAAAAGCTTGTTTTCAATACACCCTCAACACTTCAACACTTCGGAGAGTGTTGGGATCCTCGGTGTCGATATTTCGAGCACAGTCCAATTTCGCGATCACCTGGAAGGTAAAACCATGTCGATTGCTAGAATGTTGGGCGTGCTTGGCCGCTCTAAGCGGTACTTCACTCCGAAGCAGCGGCTTCAGATATATAAGGCCCAGGTTCGGCCAAGGATGGAGTATTGCTCTCATCTCTGGGCTGGCGCACCCCAATATCAGCTGCTTTCACTTGATCGCATACAGCGCAGAGCGTGCCGAGTTGTCGGCAACCCCTCACTCTCCGTTAAACTCGATCCTCTTGCTCTCCGCAGAGAGGTTAGCTCCCTTTGCGTGTTCTATAAGATCTACAACGGGGAATGCTCTGAGGAACTCTTTGACCTCATTCCAGCTGCGGGGTTCCATTACAGATCCTCCCGTCGTAAGCGTTCATTTCATCGACATCATGTTGATGAATGGCAGTCTACGACGGTGCGTTTTAAGCGGTCTTTTTTGCCACGAACTTGCAAAATCTGGAACGAGCTTCCCACTGGGGTCTTCCCATCGAGTTACGACCTGGGTGCCTTTAAGAGGCGAGTGTACAATTTTCTGCAGGGCCGATAACGCACTGGTATCGCGTAAAGCGCTGCGAGTGCCTATGGACAGTGGTGTTTATTTAACATCAGGTGACCCACTAGTTCGTTTGTCTGGCCTCTCATACATACAAAAAAAAACCATGTTCCATTCAAAACCGAATTCCCCTAATACTAGATAGTGAAATCACCAGACACGTAAAACACGACCCCCTGGCCTCCCCACGACGACCACGACCTGCCTGACGAGCCTGGTGATTTCACCATCTGGTATTATGGGAATTCGGTTTTGAATGGAACATGGTGTATTGACAGTCTGGTATTCTGGGAATTTGGTATTTTAGATAAAGGGTAAGTCGGCAATCTGGTATTTTGCAATTCTGATATTTAGGGAACGAGCGGATTTTTTTGCCTTCTCATGGTTGAAATTGCACTTCGCCTGTAAAACTTTTTTGACTTACGAAGTTTTATAAAAAGGAGAAGACTGTTCTATAATAATTGGTTGTATAAATAAAACCTTAAAACCTTTTCTTACCCCGACTATACTTAGCTGAAGCCGCCGGCGCCGGGCGAGCCGTCGCACGAGCAGTTCGTGCGCGAGCGCGCCGCGATCCAGCGCACGCTGCGCGAGCGCGCTGCCACGGCGCACCGGGCACTTAACGACATCCCCACCTACTCCTGCAACCCTATCGAGGTGACTAAGCTATAGTGAATCAGCTATTGAGGTGGCTAAGCTGTTCTGACGTCCTGACGCCGGTCTCTTAAAAAAAATACTGTATAAGAAATGCTTACAAGTTGAATCCCTGGCTCTGAATCCTGCGCTAGGAGTCCCTGTGTTACAGGATCTAGGTGAAAAACTACACCAAATAATATGCACTTTTATTTTACACGGTACAGAAGGAGTAAATACCGACAGTTAGTTAGTAGTAGTTGGCTACAGACAGGAGGAGATTCAAGGAGCTGAATGCCCACCTTCAATAATGAAGTGGCACTTTATGGAGAATAAAAACGCGATAAAAAAAAACTTGACAACGAGATGGACGGTTGATTTGTTGAAGGCCGCAGGATCAGGGTGGATGCAAGTCGCTTCCAACCGTAATGATTGGGCGTCAATGAGGGAGGCCTATGTCCAGCAGTGGACGTTCTACGGCTAAAATGATCATGACGAAAAAAATCTTATCTAACCTACCTCATTAAGTTTTCATTAATGATTTGGTAAAACGTGGGTTAATTTATCATCATGTTGATGCCTCAACGATATAGTCAGCTTTTCAGTTAGTTTTATCATGAATGGTAACCATTTCATGAAACGATCGGCCACATTACGAAGAGATCAATTCTAAAATCTGGTTACGACATTTATTTTTGTTATTTTATTACACAGGGATCCATATTTGCGTTCCCGAAGCTCACTTTGCCGGCGCGCGCGCACGCGGCGGCGCAGGCGCGCGGCGTGGAGCCTGACGAGTTTTATTGCATGCAGTTGCTCGAGGAAACTGGTAAACAGTCACTATCTAAATTTGACCACTCACTATACATTGTAATGGGCTGTTAATAAAGCAGTAAATCGCCAGTGCTCTGTGCTTTTCGTTTCTAAGTAAACCGCCGTGAGCCCAAAAATCAGTAGGACCTTTCCACAACACATGCATTAGTGAATACTTTGATGAGTGCCATGTCGATTGAGACAAGGTTGTAGTACGGATCGAGCTGTTGGTGGTTTATAAATTTATTGTTATTACTAGCTTTTGCCCGCGGCTTCGCTCGCGTGTACTATAAGTATTCCAAAGAACCAAGATTATCAAGCAAGCAAGCATACAGGCAAGCAAGAAAGCATGCAAGCATGCAAGCAAGCATACAAGCAAAATGCAAGCAAGCATGCATGCACGCAAGCATGCAAGCAAAATGCAAGCAAGCATGCATGCACGCAAGCAAGCAAGCGTGCAAGAACGCGTGCAAGTAAGCGTGCAAGCAAGCACGACTAAACTTCGGGTAGATACGGTCCTTTACAGTATTTCTTTGTATACAATGTTTTTCACTAATTCGGAAGCGGGCACTAAAAATCAGAATAACCAGAAATAATACAACTAAGAAGAATCGCTAGACTTAAGTGGCAGTGGGCAGGGCACATCGCCCGTAGAACTGACGGCCGATGGGGCCGAAAGGTTCTCGAGTGGCATCCGCGGACCGGAAGACGCAGTGTAGGTAGGCCTCCAACAAGATGGAGCGACGACCTGGTGAAGGTAGCGGGAACGCATTGGATGCGGATGGCGCAGGGCCGATCTGTTTGGCGAGCCTTGGGGGAGGCCTATGTTCAGCAGTGGGCGTCTTTCGGCTGAAATGATGAATACAACTAAAGGTCTATACGTGCATATGATATTTAAAAAAACTTCCTATAACTCCTAACCGTTAAGGAATTTAACCTTCCATCATCAGCTCACCTGGATAACCTGAAAAAATACAACTATCGGTCTATACGTAGGTACCTATAATATTTGAAAAAATATTCTCAACTCCTAACCGTTAAGGAGTTTTAAATACCTTCCATCATCAGCTCATCAACATGAGATGATGTCTACCAGACACAAACACTTAAATAGCTTGAGAAAATATATGAACAACGTAATGCGTGCCTACAAAATTTGAAGGTTGCCCTCGATTGCCCTGAGATCCCGTCACCAGATCCTGATTTGGGACCATCTCAGGAGTATATTATATTCTTTCGAATAAAAAAAGAATTTTTAAAATCGGTCCACAATTGACCGAAAAATCGGTGAACACCTGCATAAAAAAAAACATACAGTGGAATGCATAACCTCCTCCTTTTTTGAAGTCGGTTAAAGAGCCCTTTATGGCCTACTTACAGTATAAACTTTTGAATTTTGAAATTTTACCTTTCTACAACCAGTAAAACGCAAAATCCCGTTTTTTCTCGTTCCCGTAAGAATTTCGGGAAATGCTTTATTAATGCTCCCCTACACTTCCCAAGGAACCCACTTGCCAAATTTCAGCTTTCTATGACCAGTAAAACGAAAAATCCCGTTTTTTCCTTATCCCGTGGGAATTTCCGAAAATCCTTAAAATTGTTTTTTACTACTATAATTACCTACTTCTATGCTAAATTTGAAGAGTCTAGTAATTATAGTTCATAGGATTTCGTAGAACTGAATATATAAATTCCGTTTTTTCTCGTTCCCGTGGGATTTTCGGAAAGTCCTCACTCAATGCTCCTCTACACTCCCCAAGCAACCTACATGCCGAATTTCAGCTTTCTACGACCAGTAAAACGAAAAATCCCGTTTTTTCCTTATCCCGTGGGAATTTCCGAAAATCCTTAAAACCATTTTTTACTATTATAATTACCTACTTCTATGCCAAATTTGAAAAGTCTAGTAATTATAGTTCATATGATTCCGTTGAACTGAATGTATAAATCCTGTTTTTTCCTTATCCCGTGGGAATTTTGAAAAATCCTTCTTTAGTGGATGCCTACATTGTATAAGGTATCTACGTGCAAAATTTCAAGTCTCTAGGTCCAGTGGTTTGGGCAAAACCTTAGAAACGACACCCATATTGATAGGTATTTAGACATTTCAACCCCATCGCACCCCATCCAGGGAGATGGTATTTTACGTATGCCACATCTGATTTTAAAACCGTTGTTGTTTTCATAACCAGCGACCCGATAAACCATAGAAACAACACCCATGTTGATTTTCAGACTTTGTTACCCCTTTCCCCCTTTTAGGGGTTGAATTCTCAAAAAACCTGAAACACGTGTTTACTCATTTATCATTAGGAGTAATTATGTGAAGTTTCGAATAAAATAGTCGAACTAATCTTGTTTCCCCATACAAACTTTGAACCCCCTTTTCATCCCCTTAGGGAGTGAATTTTGAAAAATCCTTTCTTAGTGCACCCCTAGACCTTATAAGGAACCTAAGTGCCAAATTTGGAATCTCTAGGCCCAGCGGTTTGGGCTGTGCGTTGATATGTCAGTCAGTCAGTCAGTCAGTCAGTTTCTTCTTTTATATATATGTATAGATAATATATGTATTATAAAAAAAAAGACGTGAACAGAAGCAATTTCGTAGCGCAAAGACGGTCCTTACCCTGCCTTTCAATTTTATTAACTCGCAGCAATATTATGGTGTTCAATAACACACACTCACACACGCGCAAACCACCTGGCGCATGCGCTTGTCTTAGCTTTCTTTTACGTAGTTTATGTTTCTCTGGACTAAAATTTGTTTTTTTTTTCTCTTTAATTTAATTTTAATTTTATTTTTTGTATTATTTTATTTTTTTAATTATTTCTACTGTTTCACATATTGCACTCCAGGGTCCCAAGATACAGGCTCAGCCTAGTTTGGGGTCCGTCAGGAATACTTACTCTGTACACTTGTGAATTATTAAGCAAATAAATATTTTTGTATTTTTTTTTTGTAATAAAGAATGTTTAAGTATTGTGTGCAATCGTCATCTTAGCTATCAGAGCTGTTCTGGTGCTCAAATTGTATGTATCTGAAGGCGCACTTACGCGATTGACAATAAGATCGTGCCCAGACATATTGTTCGAGCACTTCCATAGCTCTGATGTTCACCATGGTCACTATACCACAACAACAACATACTTATCAATAGCTCATGCTCTTCGTATATCCTCATTTCTCTGTAACCCTGTACCAAAGATTTTCACGTTACGAGTAAAATTCTCCAAGTAGCAATACATTACGGATCTTGAATAACTTAGCTCATCGTAACTAGTTCGGTAGTTCGCAATCTATAGCTACTTGGATGATGTCACTCGGTAAACAAATGTCTTGGGTTGCAGGGCTGTGCGTGGTGCCGGGTTCGGGGTTCGGGCAGGCGCCGGGCACGCTGCATCTACGCACCACCATTCTACACCCTCGAGACGAGTTCCACCACATCATGCACAAGCTCAAGACCTTCCATTTGCGCTTCCTGCGGGAGTACCAGGACGAGGAGGCCACCTGAACCGGGCTGGACTTCAAGACGGAAGGAGACAAGCAGGAGCAGATGTTTAGCTAGTTAATGATGTCAACGCCAACGCCATCTACTGTACCTAACATTATAGTTGTTTATCTATGGTCTTAAAGGTATATGCTATCTGTGGAAATAAACACTTACTTGGCACTGTTGGAGAGACTGCAGTACAGCCCAAGTCTCGATCGAATCGCTAGGCTACAACTACAAAGTAGTTGGGATATTTTGTTTTTTTTGTTATTATAAGTTATTATTATTATTAAGGGCCTCCCCCCAAAATTTCCACTGCTCTCTGTCCGCTGCATAAGAGGGCCAGTCCTCCAAGAAGAAGTCCAGTTCATCCCGCCATCGCCGTCTGGGTCTGCCAGGTCGCCTTTTCGAGTTTTTGGGTTTCCACTCGGTGGTTATCTTGGCCCACAACTCGTCGGGCATGCGGCAAACATGGCCAGCCCAGTCCCACTTCAGCTTAGACGCCGTTCGACCCGCATCAGTGACCTGAGTCATGGAGCGCAGGTCGGTGTTCCGGATCCGATCCATTAATTTAACACCTAGCATGCTGCGCTCCATGGCCCGCTGGCAAACCCCGGTTTTAGACTTCAGAGCTTCCGTCAAAGACCAAGTTTGAGCACCGTAGGTGAGAACTGGTAGTACGCACATGTCCATGAGTTTCTTTTTTAAGGAAATTGGGAAGTTACCCTTCATGAGATGTTTCATGGACCAATAGCTCTTCCAGGCGTTTTCTGTCCGTCTTTCGACTTCTTTTTCTTGCCGTGCCTGGAAAGAAACTAATTGGCCCAAGTAAATATACTCATGGACATATGCGATCTGTTCACCGTTTATCTCAATCCTAAGCTTGGTGCTATTTGTCATTAACTTGGTCTTTGACATATTCATCCTTAGTCCAATCTCGAGGCTTGCCTTGCTTAGATCACTAAGCATGCCTTCGAGGTTCGGTGGCTGATGAGGAGAAGAGGACTATATCGTCGGCGAATCGAAGGTTAGTTAACCTCCGATCACCGACGACCAGCCCCCTGCTCTCCCAGCTCGGCGCTAGCTTCCGAAAGACCTCTTCGAGAGTGCTGGTAAAAAGCTTAGGCGATAGCGGGTCTCCCTGTTTAACTCCTCTTTGTATAGGGAAGGAAAGTCCTGTTGAGTCTAGTTTTATTGCGGCTGTACTATTGGTATATATGGCTTCAAGAAGGTTAATGTAGGCACGTTCAATGCTTCGAAAATGGAAGAATGTGTGAGGCTGACAAAGGCTTTAGAGTAGTCGACAAAGGCAAGGTAAAGGGGGGAGTTATATTCGTGATATTTCTCCAGTATCTGGTTCAAGGCTTGAAGGTGATCAGTGGTCGAGAACCCAGGTCTAAATCCTGCCTGCTCAGGCGGTTGGTGGTGATCGAGTTTTTCTGATATGCGCTTTTCGATAATTTTAATAAAGATTTTGTACAGATGAGAGACAAGACTTATAGGGCGGTAATTTCCAATATCAGTCTTGTCTCCCTTCTTGTACAATAGGATGATATTTGAAATATTTTACTTATTGAAAAATTTTACTTTGTTAGTTTAAAATATTTTACTGTAAAAAAAGCGTGGGGTACTTTTTAAGATGTTATCAAAATGATAATCCTTGACAATTGACACCATGCACCCCACGCTTTTTTTACATTAAAATATTTTAAACTATTATTATTTAATTTATTGAATCAGGAGTTACTTTGCGGAGGTCCATATCAATGAACTAAAACAATTACTTTGCTCACCCGCGACCTTACAATAGTTACGTTTATGCAAGAAATGTGTGTTCATGCAGTTCCTCCACCTCCACACTGTACGAACACACACAAATCACATAAACACAACTATCACCACCACCAAGCTACACTGACGCGTTTCGAACTCAACCAGAGCTCATCTTCGGAGTTACCACAACCGTATGCTATGCTACCAAATGTTAAACTAACAAACCAAAACAAATGTTTTAACTTGTCACTGTAACTTCACAAGTACCCACTTTATTTTTCTTATTCTCAAACTACCCCACAAAAATTAACTTTTATTGACATATTATAAAACTACCTTGAATTTTTGTTTATTTATTTATAAGGCATATTTTATTAATACTAACTGTTCAAATTAGACCCAAGCCGCAGTAAAGGAGAAGATACTAAATTTACCTGTTCATTAATAATAGACCCCATAGTGTTGTACCTAATTATTTCCATGAATTCCAGAGCATCCAGACGCAACCCCTTGCCGCAATAATGTAACACTTCGTAAGAATCTGAATCTAACAATGAATGATTTGATTCCAACAAATGTTTTGCAAAATTCGATCTATCTGGATGCTCATTTCTATATGCCGAAACATGCTCTTTAAATCTAGTACTAAAACTTCGGCCTGTCTGTCCTACGTATATCCCATTGCAGTCATTACAAGTAAGCTTGTATACCCCCGATCTAGTTCCCTTATCTACCTGTTCTTTGTGGTTACATAGCCTAGAGTACAAAGAGTCTTCAAGGCAACATTAATATTGTTTGATTTTAAAATGCCATAAATCTTATCAGACAAACCCCCAACGTAAGAGATGCTAGATCTATATTTGTTAGTAGACTGAGAAGGTAACGCAGCGTAAAGCATGCTATTTACTAACCGTGCCTGCTTCTTTTGAACTAAACTATCTACCATTGATTTTGTATAACCATTTGAGATCGCCATCTGATAAATAGTACTCAATTCTAAATCAAAATGTTCCTTAGAAAGAGGCACAGTCAGCAATCTATTAACATAACAATGGAAAGCAGCCAGTTTATGCTGCCACGGATGATTAGAAGATGCTGGTATAACAGCATCTGTGTACGTGGGCTTACGGTATATTTTAAATTGATGTTTACCATTCAATTTTGAAATCGTTAAATCCAAAAAGTTCAACGAACAATTTTCCTCCAATTCTTTTTTGAACTTTATCTTTACGTGCTTGTTATTCAAACCATTAATAAACACGTCAAGCTGTCTCATACTCCCCCTCCAGCATAGGATCAAATCATCAACATACCTAAAATAGTACACAATATTACTATTACCCACAATATACTGACTCTCAAAATGATCCATAAATATATCTGCCATTAAAGGACTCAGAGGTGAACCCATAGCTAAACCATCACTCTGTAAGTAATAAAGTCCATTGAACCGGAAATAATTTTGTTTCATGCATAAAGTTACCAAATCTATTAATTCACAAACTTCACCCGGATGCAACCGCTTCCTTTCTAAGTGGTTTTTTAGAATTTTTAGTGTCTCACTATATGGTACGTTAGTAAATAAACTGTCTACATCCAAAGAAAGCAACGTTGCATTCGGCGGTATGCTGATGTCCTTAATTTTACTAACCAAATCTAAACCATTTTTTAAACTATAAGAAGGTTTAAAGGAAGCCTTCCCACGAATAATACTATTTAATTTCTTCGCCAATTTATATGCTGGAGCACTCACGTATGAGACAACTGGACGAACAGGCACATCATCTTTATGAATTTTAGGTAATCCATATAGAATCGGCGCCTGCGGATTCATGGGAATTACAAAATTCTTTTGTTGTTCGGTTTCAAAGGCAAACAAAGAACCCTTTATTAGTCTCTTTAAATCTTTGTGAAATGTAATTGTAGGGTCCTTTCGTAAAACTGTAAAACCGTCGCCTTGAACGATATCTAAAACTTTCCGGTTATATTGATACCTATCCAATAAAACAATACAATTTCCTTTGTCTGCCTTTGTCACCACTAAATCATTATCATACACTTTCTCCTGAATAGATCTCAAAGAATTTAATTCGTTTATATTGACAATACACTCTGTGGAATTGGTATTTTTAAGTGTATTTGCCACTAACACTTTTGTTTCAAAATCACCACAGTTACTTGTAATAGCAACCTCAGAATCTACCGCCAAACCTTCCACTATTTTTAAAATTCATAAAGATGATGTGCCTGTTCCTCCAGTTGTCTCATACGTGAGTGCTCCAGCATATAAATTGGCGAAGAAATTAAATAGTATTATTCGTGGGAAGGCTTCCTTTAAACCTTCTTATAGTTTAAAAAATGGTTTAGATTTGGTTAGTAAAATTAAGGACATCAGCATACCGCCGAATGCAACGTTGCTTTCTTTGGATGTAGACAGTTTATTTACTAACGTACCATATAGTGAGACACTAGAAATTCTAAAAAACCACTTAGAAAGGAAGCGGTTGCATCCGGGTGAAGTTTGTGAATTAATAGATTTGGTAACTTTATGCATGAAACAAAATTATTTCCGGTTCAATGGACTTTATTACTTACAGAGTGATGGTTTAGCTATGGGTTCACCTCTGAGTCCTTTAATGGCAGATATATTTATGGATCATTTTGAGAGTCAGTATATTGTGGGTAATAGTAATATTGTGTACTATTTTAGGTATGTTGATGATTTGATCCTATGCTGGAGGGGGAGTATGAGACAGCTTGACGTGTTTATTAATGGTTTGAATAACAAGCACGTAAAGATAAAGTTCAAAAAAGAATTGGAGGAAAATTGTTCGTTGAACTTTTTGGATTTAACGATTTCAAAATTGAATGGTAAACATCAATTTAAAATATACCGTAAGCCCACGTACACAGATGCTGTTATACCAGCATCTTCTAATCATCCGTGGCAGCATAAACTGGCTGCTTTCCATTGTTATGTTAATAGATTGCTGACTGTGCCTCTTTCTAAGGAACATTTTGATTTAGAATTGAGTACTATTTATCAGATGGCGATCTCAAATGGTTATACAAAATCAATGGTAGATAGTTTAGTTCAAAAGAAGCAGGCACGGTTAGTAAATAGCATGCTTTACGCTGCGTTACCTTCTCAGTCTACTAACAAATATAGATCTAGCATCTCTTACGTTGGGGGTTTGTCTGATAAGATTTATGGCATTTTAAAATCAAACAATATTAATGTTGCCTTTAAGACTCTTTGTACTCTAGGCTATGTAACCACAAAGAACAGGTAGATAAGGAAACTAGATCGGGGGTATACAAGCTTACTTGTAATGACTGCAATGGGATATACGTAGGACAGACAGGCCGAAGTTTTAGTACTAGATTTAAAGAGCATGTTTCGGCATATAGGAATGAGCATCCAGATAGATCGAATTTTGCAAAACATTTGTTGGAATCAAATCATTCATTGTTAGATTCAGATTCTTATGAAGTGTTACATTATTGCGGCAAGGGGTTGCGTCTGGATGCTCTGGAATGCATGGAAATAATTAGGTACAACACTATGGGGTCTATTATTAATGAACAGGTAAATTTAGTATCTTCTCCTTTACTGCGGCTTGGGTCTAATTTGAACAGTTAGTATTAATAAAATATGCCTTATAAATAAATAAACAAAAATTCAAGGTAGTTTTATAATATGTCAATAAAAGTTAATTTTTGTGGGGTAGTTTGAGAATAAGAAAAATAAAGTGGGTACTTGTGAAGTTACAGTGACAAGTTAAAACTTTTTTTTTGGTTTGTTAGTTTAACATTTGGTAGCATAGCATACGGTTGTGGTAACTCCGAAGATGAGCTCTGGTTGAGTTCGAAACGCGTCAGTGTAGCTTGGTGGTGGTGATGTGTTTATGTGATTTGTGTGTGTTCGTACAGTGTGGAGGTGGAGGAACTGCATGAACACACATTTCTTGCATAAACGTAACTATTGTAAGGTCGCGGGTGAGCAAAGTAATTGTTTTAGTTCATTTTTATTATTATTTATTTTATCAATATTTAGAATTGTTTACAAATTTTGATCTGGATATAACAATATAATAATTGCTTATTAAGATTTGTACTGCACTATAAGAAAAGTGAATTGAAATTTATTGCATTTTTTTTTTATTTTTATTTTTTAAAGCGTGTTTTTTAGTTTCTTAAACTATTATTTATTTTTTATTGAATGTTTTATTAAAATAGGGTTTATGGGACATTTTTTTTTATTTTTTTACATGTAAGGGACATGCTATCTTTGTCGCGCAAGCGCGAATCTTTAGGTGAGTGGCTTGCTTTATAGTATAGATGGCAACACTAAACATAAAAGTTATATCTCTGAATCTATGGTTTTGCATTGGAGGCAAAAATGGCGTCAAAGTGAGACTAGTTTTAAAGTTTGTTCCTGAAAATCTTCAAGCTGTAACTACAGGATCTCCTGAGAGGAAAGCTGAGTATCACTGAGTATCTCAATGATTTGTACACGATACCATCGTTCGTGCTCCTCGCTGTATCGATATTTGTTTGCACACTCTTGTTTTTACCATTCATCTTTGGGGGGCTAGTTTGCATGTTTGCCTACACACACCCGTGTGGGATGCATTCTAACTAGTCTTCATTATGTACTTTACCTACAGCTCCATCGTCTTCCCAGGCAACATGTCTCGTTCTCCAATGCGGGAGGACGGGATCTGGGATGTTGAGAATCTTGGCATGCGCATTTGTCCAAGTACGTTTTCGTCAGCGAGTGGGTTACCGGAGACGTTCGGTTTAGCTGGTTACTAGAGACGTCTAGTAACTCCTCGCACCTTGAGAGTGAGCCTGTAGGTCTTGTTTGGGTGTCGTAACAATGTGACACGATGAATGAGTCTTGCCGTTGATGTTCTGATACACGCTATGTATATTTACAGTTTTACTATGAAGAAATACAACGAGGAGCGCCACGGGCTTACCGTGACTCTCCGTGACCGGATGAGTGATCAGGGTTACTCATTTGGCCATACTTTATACAGGAGGAGGAAGGAGATTTCCTGTTTGGACACATACACTACTAACAAAAGCGAAGCAGATCAGTGAAAGCTAGCAACCTACAAGAAGATGAATCCAGGTATGATTATTACATTATTACACCGCGAAATAGACACAAGAATTACTTCCCCAAAACCAGCTTCCCATAATCATATCAACAAAGATCTATTTCGCGACAATCTTTGTTCGTAAGCATCTATTTATAATTAGAGTATTTGCATATGAAAGACCTGAAAAAACTAAGTAAAACTATATATATAAGGCATTTTGTAAAACTATATTGGTAATAATTGGTAATTGGTAATAACGGGCCAATTTCCGCAACTCGACGTCTCTATGCGCCTATTTTGCGTAACTGGCTGTAGGCACTATTCATGCCAGCCCAACTCCTTAAGGAATCCTAGCAGACCCTTCACGTTACCGACGACTTCCTGGAGCGACCTCGGTGTCCCGAGGTGTAGTGCCCTGTAGCTCGCCACACTAGCGCACTCCAGCAGGATGTGTGAGGCCGTTTCTTCTGCCTCCATGCACGCTCCGCATAGGGGGCTGTCTGTAACACCTAAATTGTGTAAGTGTTTGCTAAGCAAGGCATGTCCAGTTAGAGCCCCGACCAGTAGTCGGAGCTGAGTTCTTCCATAACCTGCCTACCGAGCTTTTAGCATTGTCGATTGTCATTAGATCTCCAAACATCCATCCAAGTCAAAAAGTTTCACTTCACATACATTGTAATAAATAACAAAGTGAAATGAACGAAAAAATTGGAAATAATTTTAGGGGATTATTATGCCTTGATAGGGATGGGCTGATATTCAATCGTTTGATAGGGATGGGCTGAGCTTGGGATGAGCCTTATTTTCCTGTTAATTCGCTTTGTAAATAAATAAGGCTCATCCCAATCTCAGCCCAAACCTCTCGCAAACCAGTGATTTTTGGCGTTCCTGAATAGCCCTATCCCTATCCTCTCGCAAACGATTTTGAATTACCGCTCGCAAACCGTCTTGGGCCGTTCCTGAACTTAGCCCCTGAACTGTATAAGACATAACAATGCCAGCAATAAAGCTATAAATTTTGTATTTCCTTATAAATCCATACAAAAAATAACAAATATTTGTTGTGCGGGCAGCGCGCGATCCGCCGGGGTTATTAACCGATTGTTTTTTCAAGCGTATGTATGGGGTACACGTTAAGTGTTTCCACTTTGTTATAAAAAAAGGTCTGAGAATAGGTCGTACGCTATTTTTTATACCCCTCTAGTGTTAAAATTCCACGTTAGATTAAGGTTGCAGCGCAAGCTGCAGTACTTTGGTCACATAATGCGCAATGATAAATATGACCTACTCCAACTTATTATGCAAGGGAAAATCCAGGGACGGCGACCACCCGGAAGAAGGCGTACTTCGTGGCTTAAGAATCTCCGGACTTGGTTCAACCTTAGCACGAGATCCTTGTTCCGAGCTGCTGTGTCCAAGATAAGGATAGCATTAATGATAGCCGACCTCTGGTAGGAGATGGCACCTCAAGAAGAAGAAGAAGAAGATTAAGGTTGAATAACGTTAGTGTAAAAATCATAACAATGTTTAATTTCAGCTGAAAAAAAACCGGCCAAGAACGTGTCGGACACGCCCAAGATAGGGTTCCGTAGCCATTACGAAAAAATCAAGTAATATTTTTCTAAGGATTTCGTATGTGTACGGAATCTTCCAAGTTAGGTATCGTCAATACTTGCAATCTTAGCTGCTATAATTTTCCTTATAAATTTAATATATTTACTACCATTTTGAATTTTTTTTAATTTTTCCACCCAACAGTTTAGATTTTAGAGGGGGGCCCGACGGGGACGGTCGATTTTAATGAAAATTTTCACTTTAAAGTTGAATATTTCGCAAACAAATCGCTGAATACAAAAATCATGTAAGCAACCACCCAATGGTTTTAAAAGACCTATCCAACGATACCCCACACTATAGGGTTTAACCACTTTGTCGGCGTGACTAATATACATATACCTATTCATGCCAAATTACAGTTTTCTAGTACTAACAGTCTCTGAGCTTAGCCGCGGACAGACAGACAGACAGACAGACAGACGGACAGACATGGCGAAACTATAAGGGTTCCTTGTTGACTACGGAACCCTAAAAAGATCTTTTCAGAAAATGTTAATGTATGGACGCCGATTGTTTGGTTTGACGTCGTTGCACATTAGCCTTACTTCAGAGGATACGATGCGCACCATTTCTCCATACAAACGTAGTCCCCTGTTTCCTCCCTGGATAATGGCTTTAGAGCCAAACTTTTTTTACTGTGTAATCTATATCTACCACAGCTATGCCCCTAGGTTTCATTTTTTGCCATGTTTTGTTTGTTTTTGCCATTTCGGTCGCTTTTTGCCATGTCTAAAGCAAAACAAATTAGTTCACGCAATTCACCACACTGTAACTGTTATGAAACTTATGAATTTGCGTTTAGTTTTGTTAATAAGTTAAAAATAATGTAAGTCGTGTGACGTGAGCGATGGCATAAATATATATCAAAGTTTCGAGGAGCTACGGTACTTGTGCGCTGACACTCAGAGCGCAAACAGCACACAGGGGCAACAATTATGAAGCCGGAGCCAAGATGCCCAAGCGACACCATCAACCCACTCCTGCTGGACATATCCTTTGGGGTATGCGGGCCCATCGTCGAGCGCGCCACACAGATCGAGAAGGAAATTGAAAAGGTACGAATTATAGAATAAAAACCGGCCAAGAGCGTGTCGGACACGCCCAAGATAGGATTCCGTAGCCATTACGAAAAAATCAAGTAATATTTTTCTAAGGATTTCGTATGTGTACGGAATCTTCCAAGTTAGGTATCGTCAATACTTTGAAAAAAGCTCGTATCTCAAAATCGTCAATCTAGCAAAGTGAACTTTATTACGCGGGTATCAAGGTTCAGTGTTGTTTACATGCTGATTTGAGATACGAGTTTTTCAAAGTAGTGACGGTATTTTTAATACCTTAGGCTACTATTTACTCTTAAACCTTACCTTTTTACCTTTAACTTTAAGATTGTCACAAATAAATATTTTTTCTTTCTTTCTTTCTTTTTCTTTCTTAAACTACAAATAATTCCCAAGCAATCTTAGCCGCTATAATTTTCCTTGTAAATTTAATATATTTACTACCATTTTGAATTTTTTCAAATTTTTCCACTCAACAGTTTAGATTTTAGAGGGGGGGGGGACGGTCGATTTAAATGAAAATTTTCACTTTAAAGTTGAATATTTCGCAAACAAATTACTGAATACAAAAATCATGTAAGCAACCCCCCAATGGTTTTAAAAGACCTATCCAACGATACCCCACACTATAGGGTTAGTCGAGAAAAAAAAATCACCCCCACTTTACGTCTATCTATACATATAATAAATCTGTAACAAGTCGGTGTCTGTACATTGAAGATATTTGAGAAAAACTGTCACTAGGGCTATTTATTAGCGCAATAGAACCCAAAACAATGATTTTTAGAATTATTGTCTGTTTTTTTTTTATATCGAGGAACTAAAGAAGAGCCATAATTGATGAAAAAGCAAATAGGATAAAATAAATTGTTTGGATAAAATAAAAATTCCACGCGGACGGAGTCGCGGGCAAAAGCTATTATTGATAAAAAAAAAACAAAACTTTTTTTTTAAATCAATTAATAAAATTAGATAACATGTACAGAGTGTCCCGTAAGTACTACAAACGAAAATGGGAGATAGGTGGGCAGGTCATCTACCAAATATCAAAAAATGACTTCAGTAAAAGTAGCACCGTTTCGTTTTTTCTATTTTTTGTAAAATGTATACCCGCACTAAGATTTTGAGTTGTGATATTCTGAATTAATTTTTTTTATTGAAAAATAATCTTGAATAGTTGTGTTATCAGATGCAAAACACATTTTTGAAAAACTATTGCAGTTTTTTTATTTATTTTTATCTCAATTTTAATCTTGTTTCTTCTCCTAAACTTTGCTCAAGATTTGATCTTTCACAGTGAAAAAAATTACATGATCACTGTTTAGCTTCCTAGCTTAAAAAAAATTCCATTTAATGGAAATTCAAAAATGATAAATAGCTTATCAACAAAAATATTTACAGGAATAAATCTCCATACAAAGCATTAAGTAAGTAGTACGCTACAAATCTCGTTAAGCCAGTACTACCACCCTATCTATAGATGTTGAGACTCAAGATGGATCAGAATACACTCTGGTTAAATTCAGCAGCTAAACAAAACTAAATAATTTAAAAAACCTAACCAAATAACCTGTTTTAAGGCGACAATGCGCCTGCGAGCCGCGTCGCTAATGCGGCGCGTGCGCGACAGCCCCAACACCACCCTATCAATGATTGCGGACAAGATTGACTGTCCGTACGTTATGCACTGTTGTGGACTTCACAGGCCCAGTAACAACAGTGTAAAATTGTAAAATGTATCACTAACATAGTTTTTAAGTTTTATTGTAACTAACATAATTTATGAGCCACGAGCTTGAAATAAACGTATTATTATTATTATTATTAAAAAAATCTAAATTTCACGTGTTTTATGAAAAAATAAATAAAACTCTTTCATATTTGAACCCAATCTTATCGTTAATTCGGGTGTGGTTAAATAAACAAAATGATAAGCAAAATTATTTTTAAATTTCGAATAGCGGCGTTCCAAATCTTTGCGGCCAGTATTTTTTTTAGTAAAAAGTTGGACTAGGCTTTGTTAAGTTTACAACCCAAACCCCATAGTTTGAAAATTGCAGACTGATAGTTTTAACTTTTTTTTTAATAAATCATGCATTAAGATTTTAAGTTGTTTAAGTTTATACTAGCTGCTGAATTAAACCAAAGCACGCAGATTAACGGTTTTTTGCATCGTATATAATACAATTATTCAAAATGGAAACAAATTCAAACTATTAGTCTGCAATTTTCAAACTACGAGATTGTTTGAAACTTAACCTTTTCGACGCCAACGACACATATATATCAGCACCGCAGGTTCTACGCCAACGACTTATACATATATCAGTCACGGCTTGCAGAGCGTTATCTACCTACATGCATTTATGTAGGGTTCAACATCGCGTTTGACATTCCGATGTCATGGCGTATGAGTGAGAGCTGTTGTATTCGACAGAGCGTTGAAAAGGTTAACAACGCCTTGTCCAACTTTTTATTTAAGAAATAGTGGCCGCAAAGACTTCGAACGCCGTTAAATTACAATTCCAAATTTAACAATAATTTTTTTTATCATTTGTTTGGTGACACATGGGGCGGGCCGCCCTCGCGGCCCCCCTAGCTACGCCACTGATACCCACAATTCAATTTTGTCATAGCAATTTCTACCAGGTTTAAGGTTGCAGGATCGCGTTGGATGCGGATGGTACGGGATCGATCTGTTTGGCGAGCCTTGCGGGAGGCCTATGTTCAGCAGTGGACGTATTTCGGCTGGAATGATGATGATGAATTTCTACCACGCAATTACATATGTAAATATGTAACTTACATGAATCCTGAAAACAAATTATTGGCTACAGCACTTAAAATACGTGTTTCCTATTAGTAGAGTGGCAGATAATGTAATAGGTACCCATTATGTTAGTTAATTATCATAGTATGACAGTAGAGCTCTTGTGATGGTCGTGCGTTGAGATAAGATGCAAAATTGATTAGACTTCATGCAACAGCAGCTACAATGTAACAAAAAATTCTACATATTTGTATATTGTACAGTCGCGAACCGGGATTGTTGAGCCACTTACCTATGTTCGTAACTTAGCCGGTGTAATGCAAATCGAATAGCTGTCAGCTAGTCCGTAACATCGGTCATTGATTACACAGCTAAATTGCGAACTATGGTAAGTGGCTCAACAATCCCGGTTCGCGACTGTACCTAAGTGAGAAAGTTTGTGAAGATGTTTGGATGTGTTGATACTTGGA
Source organism: Archips xylosteana (assembly GCA_947563465.1). Classification (NCBI taxonomy): domain Eukaryota; kingdom Metazoa; phylum Arthropoda; class Insecta; order Lepidoptera; family Tortricidae; genus Archips; species Archips xylosteana. The sequence continues at coordinate 22,692,397 of OX387353.1, forward strand.
GGTTCGGATGTTTGTTAGTCAATAACGCAATAATGGTTTAAAGGATTTGGATGAAACTTGGCATACACATAGGCAAAAAACTGGATTGAGACAGAACACTTTATACCCCAATCCCGCAGGCTTATTGTTTAACGCTTCTGACGCTTAACTTCGCAATCACTATTTCTTTCTGTCAAACGGTATAAAAGGATGACAGGAAGAGACGGTGAAAGCGAAGGCAAGCGACAGAAGCGTTAGACAATACGGCCTCAGAAAATGCGTTCCACTAAGTTCCTCTGGGATAATATTTTGTTTAAAACAATAATAGATGGCGCTGTCCACGAACGTTAAGGTATGTACCTCGGTCTCGGCTTTCAAGATGACAATGCAATTAATAGATGGCGTTGATCGATCAAAAGAATGTTACCGTCCCGTCGTTAAAATAGGCGCCCAGTGACGTCGAGTTGCGGAAAATAGCCCGTTACTGGTTTACTTCCGTTTGGTAAATTATTTTTCCCAAACTGATTCATTTGACAAATTTTTCATTTCCCAAATGTTTATTTTTTCTGAAACTGTAAACTATTCAGGATATATTTCAGGACTATTGTGTAGGTTAGGTTAGGTTAGGTTTGTTTTATAACAATCCTGAAAGTTTACTCAGAAAAAATAAACAGTTGGGAAATGAAACATTTGCCAAATGAATCAGTTTGAGAAAAATAATTTGCGAAACATTAGTAAACCCAGAAGAAGCATAAGCGGAGCTAAAAAACTATACTGAGAAAAAATGCGAATAGAAAATTTGCTATCTGGAAAAAACGATTTTGGGAAAAATATCGCCACTCGGCCCCGTGTGCGACAGTCGGTTTACTAATGTTTCGCAAATTATTTTTCCCAAACTGATTCATTTGGCAAATGTTTAATTTCCCAACTGTTTATTTTTTCTGAGTAAACTTTCAGGATTGTTATAAAACAAACCTAACCTAACCTACACAATAGTCCTGAAATATATCCTGAATAGTTTACAGTTTCAGAAAAAATAAACATTTGGGAAACGAAAAATTTGCCAAATGAATCAGTTTGGGAAAAATAATTTGCCAAACGGAAGTAAACCGCGACAGTCAAACATGGCTAGACAACGAAGCAAGTGCTATAAAGTGCATTTTTATGATATTTTGACGTCAGAAGAAAATCAAAACGGTTTTTGTCACACGACTTGTAAACTAATAGTCTTTTCTCAAACATGCTTTGAAATGTATGCGTTAATGTCACGAAATGAAGCCATGAAGTTTGTTGTTTATGGCTCCCTACATTACTTCTTGGTCTAGGCCATAAAAGTAAGTATGAAAAACCATTATTGTCCGCTGCTGTAACTTATTAAATTTGCTTACTAACATTAAACTGACAAAGGAAAAATTACATACAGCCAACTTACGACATTAAAAAAATCTATCTTCTTTTATTTCTATAAAACCGCCTAAACTACTGGTGATGGATGGATGGATGTATGGATGTATGGATGGATGTATGGATGTATGGATGTATGGATGGATATATGTATGTACGGATGGATGTATGGATGTATGGATGGATGGATGGATGTATGGATGGATGGATGTATGGATGTATGGATGGATGGATGGATGGATGGATGTGTGGATGGATGTATGGATGGATGTATGGGTGGATGTATGGATGGATGTATGGATGGATGTATGGATGGATGGATGGATGGATGTATGGATGGATGTATGGATGGATGTATGGATGGATGTATGGGTGGTTGTATGGATGGATGTATGGATGGATGTATGGATGGATGGATGTATGGATGTATGGATGGATGGATGGATGTATGGATGGATGGATGTATGGATGGATGGATGTATGGATGGATGTATGGATGGATGTATGGATGGATGGATGGATGGATGGATGGATGTATGGATGGATGGATGTATAGATGGATGGATGTATGGATGGATGTATGGATGGATGGATGTATGGATGTATGGATAGATGGATGGATGGATGTATGGATGGATGGATGTATGGATAGATGTATGGATGGATGTATAGATGGATGTATGGATGGATGTATGGATGGATGTATGGGTGGATGTATGGATGGATGGATGGATGGATGGATGTATGGATGTATGGATGGATGGATGTATGGATAGATGTATGGATGGATGTATAGATGGATGTATGAATGGATGTATGGATGGATGTATGGGTGGATGTATGGATGGATGTATGGATGGATGTATGGATGGATGGATGGATGGATGGACGGATGGATGGATGGATGGATGGTTGGATGGATGGATGGATGGATGGATGATGATGATGATGATGATGATGATGATGATGATGATGATGATGATGATGATGCATGTTTGAGAAAAGCTCTATACAATCCTCGGCCGGAAGAGGGATTGCTGGACTCCTTTTATACCCCAAATCTCGTCCATCAATCCCTTACTTCACGGCCTCTGCAGTAATGTACTATTTCTCAAACATGCTTTGAAATGTATGCGTTAATGTCACGAAATGAAGCCATGAAGTTTGTTGTTTATGGCTCCCTACATTACTTCTTGGCCTAGGCCATAAAAGTAAGTATGAAATAGTTATTTGTTATACAAGGGGGGAAAGTTTTATTTTACCTGCGAGTGTTCATTTGAAACACGAGCCATCGAAAGGATTCTATGATTGACCACGAGCGAAGCGAGTGGTTCAAAAATAGAATCCTTTCGATAGAGTGTTTCAACACACGAGACGTAAAATAACTTTTCACCCGTGTATAACACAAAACTTTTCACCTCACTACAGCGAAGAAAATAAGAAAAAGGGTTTGTACTATAGAAATATTGGTAAAATCAAAAACAATGCAAAATAGCCTAAGAATATCCAATCTTTATGGAACTACTCCAATACCAACATATACAATCATAACATTATAGTAACAAATGGATTAGCATAATAAATTATATGAATTTCCAAATTTTGCACGGTTTCCCGTAATTCCACAGGTGTTAATACGTCTTGGTCACACTCATTTTTAATAACAAAATAACTAGAAAAACATGCGAATATTTAACGTTGACTTGAAAAGTTTTGACTTAAGTTTTTTTTTATTATTTCGGATGCGTTTTGTTCGCACATCGACTTACTTGGACTGTCATAACATTTTATCCGTTTTTACCACAAGAATGAAGGTTAATGTTGAATGCTGATATTTATGAATTAAAATAAAGTTGTAAGACTGTATTTAGTGTTTTTAACTCGATGCAATTCATTAATTGTTATGTTAATAATTCAGCACTTTTAACGTTTTACGTTTTGTTAGCTGTCAAATATCACTTAAGCTGCCTTCAAATGTCAAACTCTTTCTTCACATGTGGATAAAAAGCGATTTTCTCAATAGATGTCAAACAAACAAAAAGGGCTTTCCGAGCTAGTGAGGTGAAAAACCATTATTATCCGCTGCTGTAACTTTTTAAATTTGCTTACTAACACTAAACTGACAAAGGAAAAATTACATACAGCCAACTTACGACATTAAAAAAAATCTATCTTCTTTTATTTCTATAAAACCGCCTAAACTACTGGTGATGGATGGATGGATGTATGGATGTATGGATAGATGTATGGATATATGGATGTATGGATGGATGTATGGATGTACGGATGGATGTATGGATGGATGGATGGATGGATGTATGGATGGATGGATGTATGGATGGATGTATGGATGTATGGATGGATGTATGTGAAGAAATGATTATAAAGGCAAAAGTACGTTAAACACTTTAATTAATAAAATAATAATAACAAAGTAATGTGCATACAAGGAAATCGTAGACGCGAGAGAGAGTGAGCGATTCAGCGCAGGCAAACGCGGCGCGTAGTAATATTGCTACTTTAAAACGTGCAGGCGTCCTTATTTTCATCATCCTCTCCTGGACGCAAACGGTTTGAAGTCAAGCCCATGGATGCCACGAACAATTCATGCTTCGGCCGATGGAGCCCTTTTGTTAAAATGTCTGCAACCATGTCCTGTGTAGATCGATATTGAACAGCCACTTGATTAGCCATTATTTTCTCTCGCACAAAATGGTAACGGACATCAATATGCTTGCTGCGTGGATGGTACATCGTGTTACCTGAAAGACTAATCGCACTCTGATTATCGCAAGAAAGAACAATCGGTGTACCTTTCATTTTAGGTGAGAATTCCTCTTCCATTTGTTTCAAACAAAGTGCTTCCTGTATTGCAGAGGCCAGCGACATATATTCAGCCTCTGTGGTTGACAACGCTGTAGTTTGTTGTTTTTTTGAGTTCCAGCTTATAGCTGCTCCCTGGAATAAAAATATGTATCCTGTGCAAGATCTTCGGTCTTCTAAGTCATTTGCCCAGTCTGCGTCACAGTAACCATATATATTTTCATTCACATTCTTCTTGTAAGTTAGTTTCATATTAATTGTACCTTTTAAGTACCTTAGGATTCGTTTCACGGCTGCCCAATGTTCTTTGGTAGCTTGATTATTATATCTACTCAGAGAATTTACTATGTAGGTAATGTCAGGTCTGATTCCTTGTGACAAGTACAACAAGCAACCAATAATTTCTTGGTAAGGGATATTAGTTAAGATTTCACTTTGACTATCGGCCTTTTTTAGCTTCATATTTGCATCTGTTGGTGTACTTATTGGGTTGCAGTTTTGCATTTCAAAGCGTGTAAGTATCATTTTTATGTATAGTGATTGATCTATAGAAATTTCATGTTTAGCTCTATCTTGAGAAATTCTGAATCCAATGCATTGCTTTGCAATTCCCAAATCTTTCATAGAGAATTTTTCCTTCAATTTTTCTTTAATCATGTGTGATGTTTCTTCATTATTGTAGAAATATAATAGATCATCTACATATACTGCTATGATTAGTATATCCTTTACATTTAACATGCGATAGTATACACAGGGATCTATTTTAGAGCGTGTCATCCCTATTTCAATGAGTGCAGCATTTAATTTTTTGTTCCACTGCCGACTGGCTTGCTTTAATCCATAAAGAGATTTATTCAGTTGACACACTTTATCTTGTTCTTCATAGCCAGGTGGCAGAGTCATATATATATTATTTCTTCTATATCTCCCTGTAGGAATGCTGTAACTGCATCCATTTGGTGTATTTGGAGATCATATTTAGCAGCTAGGCCTATTAAGTACCTTATTGAGCTGTAACGAACAACTGGAGCATATTTTTCTTGATAATCAATTCCCTTCACTTGTTTATATCCTTTTATAACTACTCTAGCTTTGTAACGGGTTGCATTTCCATTTTCATCTACTTTCGTTTTAAAAACCCATCTGCATGGAATTGCAACTTTTCCATCAGGTAATTTGGTTAATGACCAAGTGTTATTATTTATCAATGATTGATATTCTTCTTGCATGGCCTTTTTCCATTCTTTATGTTTGTTACTGTTAAGAGCTTCTTCTAGACTTTGCGGATCTCTATATAATAAACTCATGGTTGACTCACCATTCATACAAACAAAAGACGTAGTGTCATTATTCTGAGACCTTACTATACGATGCTGAAGCGGTCTCAAAGTTATGTTTCTTTGTGGTGGAGGTTCTATCGCTTCATCAGGTAAGTATGTATCGTCTTCAACATCTCTAAATAAAGCGGAGTCATCAGAAGAGCTTTCACAATTATCTTGCGTTACATTTATTTCATCTGTATTTTCTGTTTCAGGTTGTTCCTGTTCTTCAAATAGAGGTAAGTCTAATGTTTTTTCTTCTTTATGTACTAAATTGTTGTTCTTTGATTTATTCCAGTTTTCGTCTGTAGTACTTATTTCTCTTTTTACATTCTGTTCTTCTTTGTCAACGTTATCTACTTTATTTCTTTTTACTGTGGCTTCTAAGAATGTAACATCCCTACTTATAATTCCTTTTTTTGTTTCAGGATCTATAAATCTGTAGCCTTTAGTACAGTCGCTATAGCCAACAAAGATCAATTTACGTGACTTGGCATCAAGTTTTGTTCTGTTTTCCTTAGGAATGTGCACCATTGCATGACAACCAAAGATCCTCATGTGACTCAGATTGGGTTTCTGTCCAGACCAAGCTTCATGTGGCGTGATTTCAGACAATGCACGAGTTGGCGAGCGGTTCACTATATAGGCGGCTGTGGCTACTGCTTCAGCCCAGAATGTATCCTGTAATTCAGCATTAAAAATCATACATTTAGCACGCTCTATCAAAGTTCTGTTCATCCGCTCGCTGAGGCCATTTTGCTCAGGAGTGTAAGGATTGGATGTCTGGTGCCATATTCCATAACTCTTAAGAAAAGTCTCAAATTTATTATTCTTATACTCAGAACCATTGTCGCTTCTTAGAATTTTTATACTTTTATTTGTTTCTTTTTCTACTCTGTTCTTAAATTCCAGAAACTTATCAAAAACTTCAGATTTATTTATAATAAAATAGACATGCACACGACGGGAGAAGTCATCAATAAAGGTAACAAAGTACCTGGCACCTCCTATGGAAACATGTTTCATTGGGCCACACACATCGCTGTGGATGATCTCTAACAGTTCAGTGGCACGAGAACCTTCGGTAGGAAATGGCTGCCTGGTCTGCTTTCCCTCGAGGCAGGTTATACAAATAGAGTTTTCCTTTTGTGATGTTAATTTTACTCCATCTGCACAACTAGGTATTTTATTAACATCTGAGAAATTTAAGTGCCCCATCCTCTGGTGCCACAAGTAAGTATCATTTTCATCTCTAGCAACCATTGCTTGTACTTTCTTTTTACATTTTAACTGATAAGTATCATTAATGAGATTTGCTTTAGCAATTAATTTATTTTGACTATAAATTTCACAGCCTTTTTCATTAAACAAAATGTTGCACCCACTTTCAATTATCTTACTTACTGATAGTAAATTTGTTTTTAGTTCTGGTACATACAAAACTTTTCTCACCTGTATTGCCTCAGTGCTGCCTTCATTTGTATTTACTAATATAGATACATTACCACAGCATTCAACTTTCAATGATTTGTTGTCGGCAATTCTTATATACTCTACAGGTGGAGATGTGACATCGCTGATCCAATCCCGGTGCATTGTCATGTGCATGGAGGCGCCTGAGTCTACATACCAGTTCGCTGAGTCATTCATCGAGAGTGCTGAAAAAGCTGCTACAAATCCTGTATTTTTATCAGTCTTATTTTTGTTGTTCTTGAACCAACACTTTTTACTAAGGTGCCCATACTTATTGCAGTTGAAGCATCTTGGCCCTTTTTTAGTGTTTTGCTGATCTTTAGGCTGATTATTCTTGAAGTTTGTATAAAGTGCGGTAGTGTCTGTAGTTTTCACTTCTTGCAGAAGTTTATTTTTAACTAAATCAGCACTAATCTTTGTACCGGAACTTTCCAAAGCCATAATCATTGGTTTGTACATATCTGGCAAACCTGCCAGCATCAGAGTACCCAGCCACTCGTCATCTACATTGAATTTAATATTTCTCAGCTTGTGTGCTGCGGACATTATTTTGTTTACGTAATCTTCTATTGACAAACTATTTTCCAAATTCGTATTGATTAGTTCTTTTAATAATCCTACTTTTCGACATAATCCACTGTCTTCAAATGCCTTTGATAAATTTTCCCATACCTGTTTAGCAGTTGTTGCTTCCTGAATGTGTACATATAATATTGGGTCTATTAATAATATCAATTTCGATTTGGCTTTAATGTCCTGTTTTACTGAATCGGGGTCAGTGGATATTGGTTCTTTCATTATGCAGTCATATAAATCCTCGTGTTGTAGGTAGGCTTTAACTGCAAAACTCCAACTAGCCCAATTATCTCTGCCATTAAGTTTTTCTATTGACATCATTGCACTGTTACCAGCCATAGTAAATTTCAATAGTAAATATGCTGAAAAAGTAAAACGCTACGAGCGTGACGGTAACTATTTGAGGTTATACACGGCCCGATTTTTACTTTCACTTTTAAACTTTAAATACTGTTTTCTTTACTAAGATAACACTTTACGGCAGGTATGAGTCGGCCCATAACCTGAAGAAATGATTATAAAGGCAAAAGTACGTTAAACACTTTAATTAATAAAATAATAATAACAAAGTAATGTGCATACAAGGAAATCGTAGACGCGAGAGAGAGTGAGCGATTCAGCGCAGGCAAACGCGGCGCGTAGTAATATTGCTACTTTAAAACGTGCAGGCGTCCTTATTTTCATCAGTATGGATGGATGGATTGATGTATAGATGTATGGATGTATGGATGGATGGATGTATGGATGGATGTATGGATGGATTGATGGATGGATGGATGTATGGATGGATGGATGGATGTATGGATGGATGTATGGATGGATGGATGTATGGATGTATGGATGGATGGATGGATGTATGGATGGATGTATGGATGGATGTATGGGTGGATGTATGTATGGATGGATGTATGGATGGATGTATGGATGGATGTATGGATGGATGGATGGATGGATGGATGTATGGATGGTTGTATGGATGGATGTATGGATGGATGGATGTATGGATGGATGTATGGATGGATGGATGGATGTATGGATGGATGTATGGATGTATGGATGGATGGATGGATGGATGTATGGATGGATGTATGGGTGGATGTATGTATGGATGGATGTATGGATGGATGTATGGATGGATGTATGGATGGATGTATGGATGGATGGATGGATGGATGGATGGATGTATGGATGGATGTATGGATGGATGTATAGCCCAGGTTACTTATTTTTATCTTCCCTCGTTTTGTTCCGTGATTATCAAATGTTAGGACCCATTTATTACGTTGTGTTAATTTTTTAATTTGAGATAGTATCTTGTAGCCCTGGTTTACAATTGCGGTGAACTTATTAGACTTTACATATTTATGTAAAAGGAAAGATTATAGCGAATGTATGTAGGAATTCTTAAATGTAATCAACAGATAGAAATGGACAAAGGTTAGGTAGTTAGTTTTACTTATTTATCTGCTCTGGGAGATATTGAATAGCAATAGTATTTTACTCGTAAAGGAGGAGCCCTCACCCCGCTCCGTCCAGTAGAGCTCGACTCCGGACTGGTCACTCTCCCTCGAGCCTACCACGTATAATGCAAAGGGAACAACAATTTATGTCACCCGTCTACAAACTGTCAGTATCAGTCACCAAATGAGTAAGAGGACAATCAAGAATGTAGTTACCCCTGTGGTAGGATTTTATTATTCCTAAGATTTACACGGAGTAACTACCCTACTCACTTGAGACTAACTCTATTCCCCCCTAGACTCTAGTATAATGAGAAGGTATTTCGGTTAGTGTATGAGTATGTTGAAGGACGCTCCATTACTTAGTCTATAACCCAGATCGAGTAACTGGCCTCCCCCCACGTACCTCCCTAAGACACCCAGTTCCGCACGGATCACCTCTAGGGATGAATATCCTTAGCTGCAACCTCACTAACGACACCTATTGCCGAGCGAGTACGTGGACACTCCGTGGGACTACGCATAGTCACTACGTGCCGGCTGGTTAGACCGAACACTAGGAGGCGACTTCCAGCAAGCCAGAGGCGGCGCTGACCCTTGGAGACCGGGTGTGTTTTACAATACCGAAGTACGAAAGACCGAATGTATTAAAACATCGAATGGGTCAAAAGACCGACACGATTTTTTTCTGAAACCGTAAACTTTTCAGAATTTATTAAAACGGCATCATACAGAACCCATTAGGTTAGGTTAGGTTTGTTTTATAACAATCTTAAAAAGTTAACGGTTTCAGAAAAAAATCGTGTCGGTCTTTTGACCCATTCGATGTTTTAATACATTCGGTCTTTCGTACTTTGGTATTGTAATACATACCCTTGGAGACCATACGCATGTTGCCAGCCCTCGCACCCCAATAGTAATTTTGGTAATCTACAGACTGCATAATGAAAGCTTCACATCAACTGTTGCTTAGCCTAGCCATCGCAACTGCAATGTCTCTACTATGGTACGTGATGGTGTAGCTGCGTGCTATCTGGACCATTCCTCTTGGTCGGTCGTAACTATACTGGCATTTGTGCCTACCAGTATTGTCACTTCCCCACTATCAGAATAATAGTACGGATAGAAGTGTGGGAAACACTTTCTCTATACCGGTCAAGATAGATACAAGTTTAATGCTGAGACCTAGTAATTATTAGTGATTTAATTTAGTCTCAAGTATTATGAAACCCCAGTTCTAGTTTCAAATAGATTAACAGATTTTATACCAAAACCAGGGATGAATTTTGAAAATGATATTCTTCCACAAGAACAAATAAAATAGGTAAAACAATACACTATTAATCTAAATGGATTTGTATATCAACACAATGAAGGCAATAAACAGTAATAATATTGCCATTTATCCATTCCTATCAGTAATTGATCAATTACTTCTCAAAGATAAGTTCCTGATGGAACACAAGGTTAAATAACATTGCCCTATCAAAATTATACTGGAAGTCCTTACCTATGTAACACAGTAGTTTCACAGTTTAAATACTCGGAGGTATTATCGGAGATAAGTTTCCAGTAGGATACAAGAGCTTCAATAAATTATATAATATTCAGTTCAGGTATTACTTCGAGACAGAAGTACAGTAACGTAAACACACAAGGGTTTCAGCCAGAGTATTGTTTGGGCCCACTGTCAATTATCGACTGTCAATTCCCTTCGGATTTCAAAAGGTTTCAATTGAACTGTTCTAAAATTTAAATATTTAAATCTAATGTCATGTTTATTTGTATTAGCTAAATAGAACTCTATTGCTCCTTTTGACGGTAACTGTCAGTCAACAAAATCTCGTTTGAAATTGAACCTTAGCTCCAATTGATTTAAATTACTATCTTATTACGTGTATTTATTTCATACGCAGGATTTCAATAAATATGTTTAATCGCGAGAGTCAACCACGGTAGGTTAAATTAAGAACGCGTTCGCCTAAAATATATGTCGGTCCGATATAGTTGTAAAGAATTATTGGTATTAAGGTTTAATCTTTCTCCCGACGAACCCGCTTTAGATTTAGTATTTTATTTTATAACTATTTTATTTTAGTAAGGGATTTTATCAAACGCGGTTTAGCTTTATTGTAGAACTACACTTAGCTGTGAGCATGATCCAGACGCATCGTGTCCCCGACACACAGCTCTGAAGTCCGCGTCTGCGACCTTCTTCCAACATACAGCATCCCGCAGCTCTCAGTAGATCTCCGACCAGGGACCCGCCGTCATATCCCATGAACGGATATCCATGTCGAACAAATCATATATTAGTATTATATCAAACCCATTGTTCAGTTTTAATATGATTCAGGTGACTCCATAACTCATGTATGACCAATGAATACCAATTATATTGATCCAGTAGTCCCAATGCCTGACGCATGGTGCTTAAAATAATATACCGGGACTAAGTCCATTACGCCTCGCTTGAAGTCATAAATTATCACTAAACTTCCAATCAACACTCTAATCAATGTCATAAATTTATATAGTTCATCAATAGTTCGTTGTCCAAAACCTCCCATAAAGCCCCAAATAAAACACCAGCGTTTTTGACTTACATGTCAAATGATTCCTCTCGATATTCATTCCCTCCGTCCTTGACGTGGACTCCTCACTTCTATTCTTCTATTCCACATGACAGCTGACGTCACGCCCCTCTAGCCTCTCGCTATTTCTGAAAATATTAAAATAACAAACCACAGTATCATTTTGGACTCACGGCAGTACTTCACACTGGTACACCATTTAATTCACTACACGATTTTCACTATTAGACCACTCCAAGTTTAATAGACACTTATTTATAGTCATTTAGTTCAAAACACATTATCACAAGTTGTTATTTCAATGACGTTACTCCTACTATTTCCTAGCTTAGACATCAAGTTGACATTTCCCAATGTTTCCTTCTGAAACCAAATATATAACGTAATATAGCTATCTCTGATTAGGCGAAGCCTTCCATCAGCTCTATACAGTCCCATTATATGGTGTCTGGCGAGTAGGTCAACTATTGTTTATAAAACGCCCGTTGTTGTAGATGAAAATATCATTAATGAACTAAAACAATTACTTTGCTCACCCGCGACCTTACAATAGTTACGTTTATGCAAGAAATGTGTGTTCATGCAGTTCCTCCACCTCCACACTGTACGAACACACACAAATCACATAAACACAACCATCACCACCACCAAGCTACACTGACGCGTTTCGAACTCAACCAGAGCTCATCTTCGGAGTTACCACAACCGTATGCTATACAAGGCAAAGTAATTGTTTTAGTTCATTAATATGGACCTCCGCAAAGTAACGCCTGATTCAATAAATTATTGAAAATATCATTGTTCATAGTCGCCGTAAATTGTCTCATTTGTTGCCAATAAACAGAAATAACCACTGGAAAACACAAACACACATCACACAACACTTCACTCGCACAATCACAGCTCAAAATATAAGGATCATGTCGATATTATTATATTAATTTTTAACTCGAAAATATTATTTTTCTTCCTGACACCGCAACTGACAATCCACGAATCCCCTCTGTCTTTCTAAAACTTTTTCATTTTTGACGCGTATAATTAAAAGAGGTTTATTATCGGAACCTTTTCAAAAAAAAAATAATACCCATATAACGAGTATAGTACACTACCAACGTGAGAGAGTATCTTAGAGCCTGAAGGTACCTACTAATATTGCAGTCAAGTCTTAAAGGTCAAACGCTTGTACCTCCTGTAGGTTCACGTTTAAAAAAACCCAGCTCAAGTATTTATAGCAAACTAGTGACCCGCCCCGGCTTCGCACGGGTGCATTATGCATTGCATTATATGTACATATATAAACCTTCCTTTTGAATCACTCTATCTATTAAAAAAACCGGCCAAGTGCGAGTCGGACTCTCGCACCGAGGGTTCCGTACAAATTTTTATGTATCTATGAACATCCAGTCTTAGCAGACCCCTGCTCCTAAGCAAAATGTGCGCAGTGTGGGATCATTGTAGATTGGTTACTGATATAGACAGACAGACAAACTAAATCTCGTTCAAACCAATTTTCGGTGGAAGTTTACATCATATATTTTCTTTAGTCATTCTCTTATTTTAGAAGTTACAGGGGGGGGGGGACATATTTTACCACTTTGGAAATGTCTCTCGCGCAAACTATTCAGACAAGTTAGCTTAGCTATGAAGTATCTTTTTGTATTTTTTTTTTTTTCAACTTCATTTTTTATTACTTTTACGGTCATCCCGTGAAATCATATATTTCATACTAAATACAAACTGAAATATAGATGCACAGAAAAAACCCCAGAAAAAAAACCAATGCTGGGAATCGAACCCAGGTCCTCAGCATTCCGTGCCATGTGCCATACCCCTACACCACCACTTGTCTAGAGATTAGACACGAATCATTCCTATACATCATACATTTCAGTCTGCTAAATCATCACCTTATGCAGTGACAAGCGCTCATCTATGTTACACCCTCTATCGAGAGATTTTAACACTCCTTCGGAACTAACCGCTCACCTGGACAAGAGATGGCGCTACTGTGCAACTTTAAACAAGTCAGATATGAAGTATCTTTTTTATTTATTTTTTCAACTTCATTTTTTTTATTACTTTTACGGTCATCCCATGAAACCATATATTTCAAACTAAATACAAACTGAAATATAGATGCACAGAAAAACCCCAGAAAAAAGACCAATGCTGGGAATCGAACCCAGGTCCTCAGCGTTCCGTGCTGCGTGCTTACCCCTACACCATCACTGGTCTAGAGGTTAGCGACGAATCTTTCCCATACATCGTACATTTCAGTCTGTTGTAATCACTTTATGCAGTGATAAAGCGCTCATCTATGTTATGCCCTCTACTGAGAGACTTTAACACTCCTTCGGAGCTAACCGCTCACCTGGACAAGAGATGGCGCTACTGTGCAACTTTAAACAAGTTAGCTTAGCTATGAAGTATCTTTTTGTATTTATTTTTTTTCAACTTCATTTTTTATTACTTTTACGGTCATCCCGTGAAATCATATATTTCATACTAAATACAAACTGAAATATAGATGCACAGAAAAAACCCCAGAAAAAAGACCAATATTTCAAACTAAATACAAACTGAAATATAGATGCACAGAAAAAACCCCAGAAAAAAGACCAATGCTGGGAATCGAACCCAGGTCCTCAGCGTTCCGAGCTGCGTGCTTACCCCTACACCATCACTGGTCTAGAGGTTAGCGACGAATCTTTCCCATACATCGTACATTTCAGTCTGTTATAATCACTTTATGCAGTGATAAAGCGCTCATCTATGTTATGCCCTCTACCGAGAGACTTTAACACTCCTTCGGAGCTAACCGCTCACCTGGACCGAGAGATGGCGCTACTGTGCAACTTTAAACAAGTCAGATATGAAGTATCTTTTTTATTTATTTTTTCAACTTCATTTTTTTTATTACTTTTACGGTCATCCCATGAAACCATATATTTCAAACTAAATACAAACTGAAATATAGATGCACAGAAAAAAACCCCAGAAAAAAGACCAATGCTGGGAATCGAACCCAGGTCCTCAGCGTTCCGTGCTGCGTGCTTACCCCTACACCATCACTGGTCTAGAGGTTAGCGACGAATCTTTCCCATACATCGTACATTTCAGTCTGTTATAATCACTTTATGCAGTGATAAAGCGCTCATCTATGTTATGCCCTCTACCGAGAGACTTTAACACTACACACGCTAACCTCTAGACCAGTGATGGTGTAGGGGTAAGCACGCAGCACGGAACGCTGAGGACCTGGGTTCGATTCCCAGCATTGGTCTTTTTTCTGGGGCTTTTTCTGTGCATCTATATTTCAGTTTGTATTTAGTTTGAAATATATGGTTTCATGGGATGACCGTAAAAGTAATAAAAAAAATGAAGTTGAAAAAATAAATAAAAAAGATACTTCATATCTGACTTGTTTAAAGTTGCACAGTAGCGCCATCTCTTGGTCCAGGTGAGCGGTTAGCTCCGAAGGAGTGTTAAAGTCTCTCGGTAGAGGGCATAACATAGATGAGCGCTTTATCACTGCATAAAGTGATTATAACAGACTGAAATGTACGATGTATGGGAAAGATTCGTCGCTAACCTCTAGACCAGTGATGGTGTAGGGGTAAGCACGCAGCACGGAACGCTGAGGACCTGGGTTCGATTCCCAGCATTGGTCTTTCTTCTGGGGTTTTTTCTGTGCATCTATATTTCAGTTTGTA
Organism: Archips xylosteana; assembly: GCA_947563465.1. Classification (NCBI taxonomy): domain Eukaryota; kingdom Metazoa; phylum Arthropoda; class Insecta; order Lepidoptera; family Tortricidae; genus Archips; species Archips xylosteana. Next base: position 22,707,744 of record OX387353.1, read on the forward strand.
TTTAGTTTGAAATATATGGTTTCATGGGATGACCGTAAAAGTAATAAAAAAAATGAAAATGAAAAAATAAATAAAAAAGATACTTCATATCTGACTTGTAAAAGACCAATGCTGGGAATCGAACCCAGGTCCTCAGCATTCCGTGCCGTGTGCCATACCCCTACACCACCACTGGTCTAGAGATTAGACACGAATCTTTCCTATACATCATACATTTCAGTCTGCTAAATCATCACCTTATGCAGTGACAAGCGCTCATCTATGTTACACCCTCTATCGAGAGATTAGAAGAAGGAGTGTTAAAATCTCTCGATAGAGGGTGTATACAAACTAAAACATGGATACACAGAAACACTCAGAAAAAGAGACCAGCGCTGGGAATCGAACCCAGGTCTCTTTTCTGAGTTTTTCTGTGTATCCATGTTTCAGTTTGTATTTCGTGTGAAATATATGGATTTCACGGGATGACCGTAAAAGTAACAAATTTGGAGTTGGAAAAATAAAAAATACAAAATTTTTATGATTAGATTGCTTAAAAAGCAACATCCCTTGGTCCAGGTGAGCAGTTACTTCCGAAGAAGTGTTGACGTCTCTCGATGAGAGCTAACATAGTGTCGCTGCTTAAGTGACTAAAAAAAGCAAGCTGAGATGTGCGATGCATAGGAAAAATTTGTGTCTAAACTCCTGACTAGTGGTGTGGTGTAGGGGTTTAGCACACAGCACGGAATGCCGAGGACCTGGGTTCGATTTCCAGCGCTGGTCTCTTTTTCAGAGTTTTTCTTTGTATCCATGTTTCAGTTTGTATTTCGTGTGAAATATATGGATTTCACGAGATGACCGTAAAAGTAACGAATTTGGAGTTGTAAAAATAAAAAATACAAAAAGACTCCAAAAAACCAATCTTGGTTCTGTAGAACATAATTGATGTAACGCCTCTAACAGCGACCTCTTCCTGTTTTTTGGGTCATACAAAGTGTAAGAAACAAAAGTTGTCTCTCCTGTGGATATACAAAACTATTGTACGATCTAATCCTCTCCAAACTGTGAGAAAGCGCTCTAATCGTCTAATGTTGTTCTTTGGCCCTCAGGGAGTGAAGAAGCCGTTCAGCCGCGTAGTCTACGCTAATCTTGGTGACTGCCATGCGATGGGGCAGAAACCCATCACCTTCATCCGGCAGGTTGGTTCACTATTTTATCCCATCTCCTCTTAAGAACACCTATCTACACTTATTTCTACGCCTTTTGCATAAACTTTTTTAGTCTCCTGATTATTTGTTTTCGGTACAACTGCCTCTCAACTCCTGTATTTATTTTTATTACATATACATTGTAAATTGGTCTGCAGGTACAGGCCCTGGCTGCGTGTCCTCAGCTGATGTCCAGCCCCGACATCCCGGAAGATGTGAAGGAACGCGTCCGGGAGATCCTCGGGGATTGCGCGTGAGTACTTTTTGTGGTGTTCTGCCTTTTCGCAGAATTTCCTTGTGCCGAATATCACTTGCCAACCAACGTTTCGCCGATGATTCACATTGTCTGACAACTAACTATTACCAAATTTTTGTATAACGTGTCATTTGGTCGAATTATTATAAAGCGGAATATCATAATGACTCAAAACGCTTGGGAAACTTATCATTTGTCAAATCTTTCACTAGGGCAAACAACTATTAAACGAATAACGTTTCGTCAGCGCAACAGTTCCCTTTTCATACATAAGTCAACTTTTTACTTATACTGAGTAAGAGTTAGGTACACGCCATTTTTTCAATTGGCAATACAAATTATTTATAATAATTATGTTTAAGTTTATTTTGACCGTATCTTGACCGAAGTATTGCGACTTACCCTCATATTAAAAAATTACAATGCCCGAACAGTATAGATTAAACGACAATAAATGTTTTCATTGTGACCCAATTTTAATGAAACAAAGCTTAAATGTTGTTGCTTTGTTCAATTTAAGCTTCATCTATTTGCGAAAACCGCAAGAAAATCCGTTCAGTAGTTTCAAAGATTAGCGTGTACATATTGACAGACAGAGCTCTACTTCTACTGTTTTACTATAGTAAAGATTATTCTTAGATAAAGACGGTTCACTTTCTTAATTTTGCTCATATGTATATCGAACTTTAAAAATGTGGCTAACGAATTGAGTTTGTAGAGCGGGTTCTGTGGGCTCGTACTCGCCGTCTTTTGGCCTGGAGCTAGTGCGGCGGCGCGCGGCGTGCTGGCTGCGCACGCGCGACGGCGTGGCGGCCGCGCCCGACCACGTGTACTTCGGCGCCGGCGCCACAGAACTCATCCGAGCCGTGCTGCAGCTGTTGACAGCGCCACTTGACGGCAAGCCACCAGGTGAGACAACCGTAGCAATTACCATCGTTATTGGTGAGTATTGATAGCGATTGGTTTGGTGGGTATCTCTTGTTTTACCCACCTCAGTGCTGGAGCCTAGAGTTACTAGTTGCCGGGTTGGTAGTAAAAATCACTGCTGAACCTCAGCTCAGACCTCTTATTCATCTTTTACGACACTCATGGAAAGAGATGGACCAGTCTCATTCTACAACCGCACGAGGCACATGATCAGCTGGAAGGCATCTACTGTTGAACTTAGGCCTTAGAACGCATCAATGAACTCAAAAGTGTCAATCAGTATCAACTGTATGCGATGTCGTCGGTAGACCTCGTGGGAGATCTACCAAAACTGTATCTTTCGATTAATCATTGATTGCCAAAGAGAACCTTTCTCTCTCAATGGTTATCCCTTTGGTAGCGATGCGGCCTGCCCGTTACCACCTCAAGTTACATAATCTTTCAGCTACGTTTTTGGCTCTAGTTCTTCCATGAATTATTTATTCAAGATTGTATAGTAGGTACAATTAAACTCCGAGCATAGGATTCTCCGTAAGTCACTGCGTCATTCTGAGCTTTTCCAAAAAGCTAAAGATAAATGCTTAGTATGTCTCAGAGCGATATGGGGTGTTGCAGCGGTGATGATACCGGTGCCGCAGTACCCGGTGTTCTCTTCGACGATGGCGGAGCTAGGCGTGACGCCGGTGCCGTACTTGTTGGATGAGGAAGCGGGCTGGACGCTGCCGACGCCCGTGCTGCTCCGTACGCTGCATGCCGTCGCCAGTACCCACGCCGTGCGAGCAATCGTCGTCATCAACCCGGGGAACCCTACGGGACAGGTGGGACGCGCCACTAGTAAGCCGGATGATAAGCTGTGCGCCTAACGGAATACATCTATCTGTCGCGTTGTAATAGTCTCTAACGATATTTGAGTCATTGCTCTTGCACAAACTCTAGATACCAAGAAGATTGTACTCGAGCTGAGACTCTTAAACACCTAAATTTCTTGTAGATTGACGCGAACTGTCGCAAAGCTTCGGATGTAGATGAACTGAAACAGTTATTTAATAAAGATATCGCCTCATCTCATAAATACTCCTTTTCCATTGTTTAAGTAAATCCATACTTCCAAAACTAAGGACTGTGTGTAGGACGCCATACTTCTTGTGTATCTAGAAGGCAATGATTTCCTCATGACCAACAATTTAGCTTCCACCAAAACAAGGCAAGGCTTTCAAGAGTCACTCACCGCGTCTCTTGACGTCTGCAAGGCATTCGACAGGGTTAGGCATTATTCTTCCCTGTAAGCTCCTTTCGTTTGACATTTTTGCTAATTTGTGTTTTTGGCTCACAAATTCCCTTCAGTACCTATCTGCTTATTCGAGTGGTTATTGATAGCTGTTGGTCTAACTTCATGGCGATTAATGCCGGGGTGATTCAGGGATCAGTTCTCGGTCCAACTGTCATTTTGCTGTGCAATAACGATCTGCTGATGCACGAAATATTGTGGTAGCTATATTGTACGAATTAATACATGTCTATAAAATTGTATACACATTTTATATGAGTGTGAGTAATGGAGCTATCAATTTGGTTCAAATGTTTCACGTCTTGATCCATCTTAAGGAGTGACTTTAAATTTTTTCTTGGAAAAATACCTTAAAATGAGATTTGCTTCTGACGTAGGTACTGAGTCGCGAGAATATGGAGGAAGTGGTCCGTTTCGCGTACACGCAGCGGCTGTTCCTGCTGGCTGACGAGGTGTACCAGGAGAACATCGTGGACAAGCCCTTCCTGTCCTTCAAGAAGGTCAGTCTACAGAACCGTAATATTTTTGGCTTTATCATGTCGATTTCAACGGGAATTCTGTAATAAATTAGTTTCAATGCCTTTGCAGAACTAACTTTCCCCGTGGCATAATCCTAAAGTTCATGCTCATTCTAGATATATCTACATCATAGGGAATTTAGACGCAAAATTTCCATTTTCGAAGTTTAAGATTTGATTTGAGCGTTGATACCTATGCATCAACGTACCTCCAGTTACGCAGTTAGTCAATAATTGAAGCCATGCCAATAAAATCTTGATCATTGATATTTATTTCTCTTCGTTTTCTTACTGTTGAACGTTATTAAATTCAAGAGTTTTTCTTATTATCTGTTTCTATAAATATCTACATATAGCTCTACAATTTGAAAATCAATCTTTATAGTCCACTAAAATAAATGACCAGACGACCAGATGGCCTAGTGGTTAGAGAACCTGACTACGAAGCTTGAGGTCCCGGGTTCGATTCCCGCGTCGGGGCAGATATTTGTATGAAAAACACGAATGTTTGTTCTCGGGTCTTGGGTGTTTAATATGTATTTAAGTATGTATCTATCTATATAAGTATGTTTATCCGTTGCCTAGTACCCATAACACAAGCTTTCCATAGCTTACTTTGGGACTAGGTCAATTGGTGTGAATTGTCCCGTGATATTTATTTATTTATTTATTAACTATCAGTATATTCTGTTAGTAGACCGCGAAGGGCTCTTTTATATGTTCCTTTTTTATACCACCAGTACTTCCGGAAATACCATTATTGCCAAGAAGAACGCTCCGCCAGAATCTTGGGAAGAACTCATTTTTACCACACCACCTAACGGTCGTTCGGTTTCCAGGTGATCCACGAAATAGGTTCTCCGTATAATACGCTGGAGCTGGCAAGCTTCATGAGTGCTTCAAAAGGCTGGGCGGGGGAATGCGGGGCGCGCGCCGCGTTTATGGAGATCCCTCGCCTCACGCCGCGCGCGCGTGCAGCGGTGGAGGACGCGCGCGCGCGGGCGCTGTGGCCGAGCCTGCTGGGTCAGTGCGCGCTTGACTGCATCGTAAGCGCCACTTTAACATCCATCAACAGCTTTATTGACAGAGGGGAGCCCGACCGAGCGATCACCGCGACACATGAAAACTAGCAACCTTAAGAGAGTCGCTGACCCATTGCCGAGTTTAAAGGTCGATTAATTTCTACATACAATTATTTTCTGCCGAAGTACCCTATTTCTAAAATACCAAATTCCCAGAATACCAGACTATCCTGTCTCTGTATTTTTCTCTATATCGGATTGCCATAAAAGCTTGTTTTCAATACACCCTCAACACTTCAACACTTCGGAGAGTGTTGGGATCCTCGGTGTCGATATTTCGAGCACAGTCCAATTTCGCGATCACCTGGAAGGTAAAACCATGTCGATTGCTAGAATGTTGGGCGTGCTTGGCCGCTCTAAGCGGTACTTCACTCCGAAGCAGCGGCTTCAGATATATAAGGCCCAGGTTCGGCCAAGGATGGAGTATTGCTCTCATCTCTGGGCTGGCGCACCCCAATATCAGCTGCTTTCACTTGATCGCATACAGCGCAGAGCGTGCCGAGTTGTCGGCAACCCCTCACTCTCCGTTAAACTCGATCCTCTTGCTCTCCGCAGAGAGGTTAGCTCCCTTTGCGTGTTCTATAAGATCTACAACGGGGAATGCTCTGAGGCACTCTTTGACCTCATTCCAGCTGCGGGGTTCCATTACAGATCCTCCCGTCGTAAGCGTTCATTTCATCGACATCATGTTGATGAATGGCAGTCTACGACGGTGCGTTTTAAGCGGTCTTTTTTGCCACGAACTTGCAAAATCTGGAACGAGCTTCCCACTGGGGTCTTCCCATCGAGTTACGACCTGGGTGCCTTTAAGAGGCGAGTGTACAATTTTCTGCAGGGCCGATAACGCACTGGTATCGCGTAAAGCGCTGCGAGTGTCTATGGACAGTGGTGTTTATTTTCTTTTGTCTGGCCTCTCATACATAAAAAAAAACCATGTTCCATTCAAAACCGAATTCCCCTAATACTAGATAGTGAAATCACCAGACACGTAAAACAGGGCCCCGTGGCCTCCCCACGACGACCACGACCTGCCTGACGAGCCTGGTGATTTCACTATCTGGTATTATGGGAATTCGGTTTTGAATGGAACATGGTGTATTGAAAACAACCTTTTTCGGCAATCCGATATAGAGAAAAAGACGATGACAGTCTGGTATTCTGGGAATTTGGTAATTTAGAAAAAGGGTAAGTCGGCAATCTAGTATTTTGCAATTCTGATATTTAGGGAACGAGCGGATTTTTTTGCCTTCTCATGGTTGAAATTGCACTTCGCCTGTAAAACTTTTTTGACATACGAAGTTTTATAAAAAGGAGAACGGTCTATAATAATTGGTTGTATAAATAGTCGGGGTAAGAAAAGGTTCGTCACTTTTCGACCTTAACTCGTTGACATGGAGTCGAAAAGTGACGAACCTTTTCTTACTCCGACTATACTTAGCTGAAGCCGCCGGCGCCGGGCGAGCCGTCGCACGAGCAGTTCGTGCGCGAGCGCGCCGCGATCCAGCGCACGCTGCGCGAGCGCGCCGCCACGGCGCACCGGGAACTTAACGACATCCCCACCTTCTCCTGCAACCCTATCGAGGTGACTAAGCTATAGTGAATCAGCTATTGAGGTGGCTACGCTGTTTTGTCGTCCTGACGCCGGCCCACTCTCTTAAAAAAAGTTTATTGTATAAGAGATGCTTAAAAGAAGAATCCCTGGCTCTGAATCCTGTGCTAGGAGTCCCTGTGTTACAGAATCTAGGTGAAAAACTACACCAAATAATATGCATTTTACACGGTAGAGAAGGAGTAAATACCGACAGTTAGTTAGTAGTAGTTGGCTACAGACAGGAGGAGATTCAAGGAGCTGAATGCCCACCTTCAATAATGAAGTGGCACTTATATGGAGAATAAAAACCTGATAAAAAAATATTCCCAACGATATGGACGGACGATTTGGTGAAGGCCGCAGGTTCAGGGTGGATGCAAGTCGCTTCCAAACGTAATGATTGGGCGTCAAGGAGGGAGGCCTATGTCAGCAGTGGACATCCTGCGGCTGAAATGATGATGACGATGAAAAAAAAATCTTTAACCTGCCTCATTAAGTCTTCATCAATGATTTGAAAGAAGAAAGAAAGAAGAAAAAAAATAATAAAGTCAGCTTTTCAGTTAGTCTTATCAAGAATGGCAACCATTTCATGAAACGGTCGGTCACATCACCAAGAGCTTCAAGAGCGCTGCTTTATTTTTTTGTTATTTTATTACACAGGGATCCATATTTGCGTTCCCGAAGCTCACTTTGCCGGCGCGCGCGCACGCGGCGGCGCAGGCGCGCGGCGTGGAGCCTGACGAGTTTTATTGCATGCAGTTGCTCGAGGAAACTGGTAAACAGTCACTATCTAAATTTGACCACACACACTATACATTGTAATGGGCTGTTAAAAAAACAGTAAATCGCCAGTGCTCTGTGCTTTTGGTTTCTAAGTAAACCGCCGTTAGCCCAAAACTCAGTAGAACCTTTCCACAACACATGCGTTAGTGAATACTTTGATGAGTGCCATGTCGATTGAGAGAAGGTTGTACTACGGATCGAGCTGTTGGTGGTTTATAAAATTATTGTAATTATATTATCAGCCCAGACATATTGTTCGAGCACTTACATAGCTCTGATGTTCACCATGGTCACTATACCACAACAACATACTTATCAACAGCTCATGCTCTTCGTATATCCTCATTTCTCTGTAACCCTGTACCAAAGATTTTCACGTTACGAGTAAAATTCTCCAATTAGCAATACATTGCGGATCTTGAATAACCTAGCTCATCGTAACTAGTCCGATAGTTCGCAATCTATAGCTACTTGGATGATGTCACTTGGTGGTCGAATCTCTTGGGTTGCAGGGCTGTGCGTGGTGCCGGGTTCGGGGTTCGGGCAGGCGCCGGGCACGCTGCATCTGCGCACCACCATTCTTCACCCTCGAGACGAGTTCCACCACATCATGCACCAGCTCAAGACCTTCCATTTGCGCTTCCTGCAGGAGTACCAGGACGAGGAGGCCACCTGAACCGGGCTGGACTTCAAGATGAAAGGAGACAAGAAGGATCAAATGTTAAGCTAGTTAATGTTGTAATATGTAGTGATTGAACCCGGCGTTTCTGTGCGATCCATTATCCTTATGGCAATGAGAGGTTTCTGTTAACAAATCTGACTATCAGATCAAAATATGTAGGTATACGCTACGGTTCTATATTACCGGTTAGTTCTGAGTACTTCCGTGCTCTAATATAGATAGTTGCTAGAACTATTTCCTTGTAAAAAGTCTAACATTAGGAGTCCAGGTATTGTTTTATCGAAGAGCAAACATCACTGTCTTACTTCGGATGGTTGCCCGGCCGGATGGTTACAATTTATTAGACGTTCAGAAATTTTCTGGTCTATGCCATGAAATTAAACCAATTATAAAAGTAATAATAAAGTGTGTGTGAAAACGTGTGTACGTACATCAATAGCTGTAGAGGTAATGTGATAACATTAATTTTAGAACGAAACACGAGCGGTAACATTTCTATTCGTTTTATTATGACTTCTCTAGTTCACACCTTTTAAACAAAACAACAAACAGGCTTAGAGCGATCGCAGGAAAGTGCTCTTATTAGATTAGTAGCGGATTATACGCCCGCTACTTTTAGTTTCAACGCAACAAGTATGAAATAATTAGTGTCGGAGCAAAACTAGCATCTGCAACCGAAACCGAAATTCGGTTTCGGCCGAATCTTAAGGCAAGGACGATTTTACTATATGTTTTTGTTGCATATAGTAAAATCATTGAGCATTGGGCGCATAGGCTGAGATGATAGGATTTAGTTGAGCGAATTGTATGGGTGAAGCTAGCGTTGGTATAGATAGATACCTGGATTATTAAGGACATATTTTCAGGTGCGGCGTTTTAATGTGAAATAACAACGTAACCAGGACAAAATATTAGCACATGCCCGAGTGGTGGAGTCGCTGGGTCACACAAGTTGCTCCCGAACGCCACACGATAGCTTACGAACTCATTTTTTGTTTCAGTCCCAATTACGTCAAATCTATTGTAACGTGTAAGTTTGGATGGATGGATGTGTGGATGTTAGTTACTCTTTCACTCTGAAACGGATTGACAGATTCTGATGAAGTTTTTAACTCGCGGGCAAATGTACATAAAACACAAACAAATAATAAAAAAAAATAATTCTACCTACGTCCGGTATAATGTTTGAAACCATCTTACTACTGCCACAGCCCAAACCGGTTTCGTTTGAAAGACACTAAAACAACGCATTCGGCACATAATTTGGAACATTCATGTATCGATTGCGCGGGCAAACGCAAGTTTTCTGATGATACCGAAACTAAATTGAAACTCTATAAGTACGCCGAAACTCGCTGAAACCGTAACAAAAACTGGCATTTTTGTCCGACACTAGAAATAATGCAGCCTTTCCGGGCGACCGGAGCGGCGGCCGGACGGCCGACCCGCCCGCGCCACGGGGATTAAAAAATAACAGTTCAATTTGCGTGTACAACCCGCCCGGCCGAAACGATACCATTGTGTATGCGCGTCTATTGTTCCTGCAGGCAATCGGAAACGTTTGTATTCCATTTTATATAAATGTTAATAAAAATACACCGGCGAAGAAATTCAATTGTATGTGTGAAGTTCCTAATCCGCACTGGGCCCTCGTAGAAATTACAGCCCAAGCCATTTGGAGAGAAGTCCTGTGCTCTGCAGTAGGACGTATATCGGCTGATGTGTGAGTTAAAATTACACTGAGAGACGCTCTAATGATATGGGTCTAAGAAAGCTCAAGGTAACTCAGAGGGCGATGGAAAAGGCTATGCTCGGAGTTTCTCTGCGGGATCCATTGGAAATGAAACCCACGCAAGAACTAAAGTCACTCAAAACCGCTAGACTCAAGTGGCAGTGGGAAACACATTGCTCGTAGAACTGATGGCCGATGGAGCCAAAAGGTTTTCGAATGGCGTCTACGGACCGGTAGACGTAGAGGTAGGCCACCAACTAGATGGGCGACAACCTGGTTAAGGTTGCGGGAACGCGTTGGATGCAGATGACGAAAACCGGTCTGTTTGGTTAGTGGACGTCTGTTGGCTGAAATGATGATGATGATTGAAAACCTTATCTAGTTTCCAGAGACAGGGCAAAGAAGCTTTATTACCCTGAGAGGGGAGCTCCCCTTTTTCCAATAATTTGCCGAGTGCATACTGCAATACGTACATTGCATTGCAGTGCAACGTATATTTCCCTTATCCATATGCTCGTGGGATGCACCTATGCTCGTAAATAAAAGCAGAGTGCATTGGCATTGCTTTATCACATCACTTGCCCCGAAGGGAACTACACTTAAATCCTTACGAACTTGTTTATTTGGTGTAGGTATTAATGTTGTTTTCTACTATTTGGTGCTGGTACTTTTGAAACCTTAAATAAAATTCTTATTTTGGTACGAATAGAATAAAAGAAACTAGTAATACAGTCACCTGAGCCAAATAAGTACAATATTTTGTGTTTATGTGTTGTTTAGATATTTCACACACATTTCACCACAAAGAATTCCACTAACCAACCTGTATAAAATTCAAAGTCCTGACTGTCTTACTAACTGAGTGGCATATCAACGCACAGCCCAAACCACTGAAGCTGAAGACTTGAACTGAATGATGAAGATGATATGGCATTTGGTACAACACCTAAGTACTATTTGTAAGTATATTCTGAGAGGAGGCCTGTGCCCTACAGTGGGACGTATATAGGCTGGGATGATGATGATGATTTGTAAGTAGCCAGATGGCAACGAATAAACCCCTCCAGACGACTTCGACATCAATAATTTGACACGGTGGACGTTTTGACACGGTGGACCTTTGGATACAGTGGACACTGTGGAGGCTTCTAGCTGATACTGTTGCCAAGGCATTTGGTACAACATCTAACCGTTACCGTTTGTAACCAGGCAACGAATGAACAGCTGCGCATTAATAATGCAACGCATTGACCGCGGCAGCCGATACCGTCCATAATTTAGCGCCTATGTATAAACATGGCACGTCCCACACGTTTCGGGTTGACATAGCATGTAATTCATAAATGTCACTCTTCATGAGGCACTTCTGTTTGTTCATTTCAATGTGTTGCGGCATCAGTGTTGCCATATCCATATCCAATCCGTAGGATTCCGTAAATCACCTGAAGAAAAATCCGTAGTTCTACAGATTTTCTTAAGTTAAGTATATTCGACTGCACCTAAATCTTTAAATGCTTCAAAATTAGATAAGAGTCTGGATAACGTAAGTTGGCAATAGAAAATAGGCACAAATTAAAATTAAAAGATTGGCAATCCATTTTTTATTGTATTTGTAACGAAAACCTGTCACAATCACATTCTATACTTGTGATTGAATGGAATAAATAAATGTGAATTTTCTATTAGATCAAATCGACAGTCAACACAATTCAGACCATAAAACTAAAAATATAAATCGTACAAAGTAGAATTCTGACAAGAAACCAATTTTCTGTTCTTACACTTCGGTTTCCCGTTCAGTCCGTCCCGTTTTGTTTATTTTTGCTATGTAGTTATCAGCGAAACTAGTAGGTGAATTTAAGAAAAATGAGGATAGTCTGAAGTTAAGTAGATTAGCCAAGCATTTCCGTAGGTCTGGCTACAAGGCCTAAAATCCGTAGATCTACGGACTTTTCCGTAGATCTGGCACCGCTGTGAGGCGTAGGAGCTGGATGTACAGGGTCGGGTAAGAAACAGAAGTTGTCTTTCATGTGGATAGAAAATTATCGACTCCGAGTCAGCTAAGATTTATTTAAATGAGCAGAAAGGTGTCCAGGCGTCAAACACGCTGACGTGGACTTTACTAAAAATATTGGCTTATCCTTAACGACGACCAAATGGCCTAGTGATTATACTTGAACCCCTGAACCTGACTATGAAGCTTGAGGCCCCGGGTTCAATTCCCGCGTCGGGGCAGATTAAAAATACGAATGTTTGTTCTCGTGTCTTGGGTGTTAAATATGTATTTAAGTATTTATCTATCTATATAATTAAGTATGTTTATCCGTCGCCTATTTAGTACCCATAACATAAGCTTTGCTTACTTTGGGACTAGGTTAAATGGTGTAAATTGTCCCGTAATATTTACTTACTGATAACTTTTGCCATGCCACAGGAGAGACGCAACAAATAATGTGTATGACCTAGTATTACTAGTATTTGTATTTTGTAGTGACTAGTATTTGTTATTTGTATTGTAGCCGATGCGTTATTCCAAAGATCAAGCTATACCACATACCAAATTACAACCAATTCTGTTTAGCCAATTTATCCTGAAAGAGTAACAAACATATACGCACGAACTTCGCATGTATAATATTATACTCTGTCTATTTAACAGAGTTAGTACTAGAAAACAGAGAATGCACGTAATTGGTCAGCGATAAGGACCATGCAGGCACATATTTAAATATTATTATCTACTACGTTAAATTACATAACTATGATTAATAGATAAATAAACATGACATGTAATTATTTGAGGTGTCACGAGAAAAATCAAAAAATCACGAGAAATATTACGAATATTCCAACAAACGGCATGTAAGCCGAGCCCGCCGTCGACGTGCGATTGTTGACGCCCACTGACAGTTTCTTGTCCCTTTCATTTGCATACAAAAGTGCAACAGAGAGCGCCTTGCTAACTCTGTTAAATAGACAGGGTATAGTAAGATTAATAACTAAGCAAGTAAGTAGTAGTTTGTAGCCGTGATAGCTTAGTGGTTTTTAGTATTGGCCTCTCAAGCACATAACCTATCCGTAGTCACACCAATTTGCTACACTGGTGTGACTATGGTTCATTTTATTTATCCGTATAGTCACACCACTATGGACCAACTCACCCTTCGCTTCGCGGGGCTCCTATTTCTGGGCGGTTTGCCCTTCGGGCAGAAGAAACTACCTAACTAACCTAACCTACCTATTTTCTGAACTGAATTATGCTTGGTCACACCAATGCACCCCGCATTGGTGTGACCATGGGTCGGGTAAAATAAACGGTAGTCAAACCAGTGTAGTAAATTGGTGTGACTACGGATCGGTCGCTCTCAAGCAGAGGGTCGTGGTTCCAAGCCCAGGCTCTCAACTCTGAGTTTTTCCGCATTTACGTGCGAAACTACGTATCAAATTTACCATGATCTTTACAGTGAGGGAATACATCGTGAAGCGTGACGCATACACACCGCCGAAGAAATTCAATGATGTAGGTATGTGAAGTTTCCAATCTGTTCTGCACTGGGCCTGCATGGGAACTACTGCCCAAGCTCTTTTATTCTGAGAGGAGGCCTGTACCCTGCAGTGGGTTTTGATGATAATAACCAAGCAAAAAGGCGCATTTCTAAATCTCAAAACCTCAAATGTTTTGTGTAAGTAAAAGACAAGAGGTCTAAATTTACCTACTATGTACATCATTCTAGCTGCGCGCGCCTTGCACAGCGTATAGGCTGCCCGCAGGATCTCTTGTAAATAATTGACGAGCTCCGGCGGTCGTATTTCAGCGCATTTGCAGCACTGCCGGTGCATACACTGCGGTCGCTCACCTGAGTTATGACGTCAGCAGTGAACTGTAGCCGGGGCGGTTCACAATGAACGTCAAGAACTATGATTCCACGGGCGTTTCAACCGCTACAAGACCCTAGATTAAGGTTTTGTGGAAGTGGACCCTTTTACGAGTACTGAGTCTCCGCTGTCCGTCCGTTTGTCACAGTCACTCTCTCTTCTCTAATCTCTTGAACCGCTAATTTAAATTTTCTCCGATTATACATGATTACTGTGGCCGTTAGAACAACAAATAGGTACTTAGGTACCAAAAATAAAATAAAATCAAAAATGAAAGGGGTCGTCATACAAGAAACGTAGTTTTTTGACAGCGTTTTAACTCGATCACTATAGGTTTTTTCACCCAAATGTCGAAGGAGGGTTATGTTTTTCGTGCATATGTATTTATGTATGTATGTATGTATTGTATCTTTCTTTGGCACGCTCTGCAGCCTATACGGCTCAATGGATTTTGAAGTGTGAGGTGTCAGATTCGTCTCAGTTCCAGGAGTGACATATCGGGTATATTATTTTCCCAGTATTCTCATGGGAACGGGCGGGTTTTTTTTCATCTAGTATTGAAATTAAAATTATTTACTAAACACACGACTGAATATGATGGATGACGTATCACGTAAACAGCTTTTTGTTGCTAGGCCATGATCTGTTTTTATGAATTGGACATTTTGCTAATATTAAAGCAAAAGTTTATTTGTGGCAAAGGCAATCGGGGCTATGAATTCAGTGTCGTACGTTTAATTAATTTTTATTTTGTATTGTTATTATATTAGTCGTGTTTTTGTGTTGTATATTTTCAGATGTATGTATGTGTGTTGTTGCCTATTTTAATTGTCGGATTGGTTCCAACGGAAGACCAGCGTCGGCTGCAAGGCCGACATCATGCTGAGTTGGGACCATTTCGTGACAATATTTATTAAGTATTATCTGTTTCCAATTCCTCTTTTTGTATTTGTTTTTTCTTTGTCACGAATAAATGTTTTTCTTTCTTTCTTTCTATTAATGCCTAGGGACTGATAGCAGATGAAACGCCCGTGGAATCACCCTTATACAGAAATGTATTCAGGTGACATTTCAATGATATATTCACTGATATTGCTTACACTGTGTGATACTATAGACGGTAATTAATAATGTTTTGCCATTGGGAATTACGAGCAAACTCATGTCAATCAATAAAATTAATCAGGTACCATATTTTATTATAACGGCCGATACAGACGGACTGCATTCTAACTGCAACGTAGCTGCCAACTGCCGAGTGTCCATACATTTTCCATTGCAGTTGTATTGTGGTCGGTAAAGCTTTTTTTGTTGTACCCTGAAAGTGTGAAGGGCTAGGGTATCTACGCAATTAATCAATTGATCATCGATTATCTGGTAAAAGGTCGCAGGAACCAAATGGATGCGGCAGCGCAGGATCGATAGTTGCAGAACTCATTGGGGGAGTTCTTTGTCCAGCTAGAGGACATCTTTGGCTGATATGATGATTCATCTTTCGTCACTCTGAAACGATCATATAAATCCCATTTATTCCTTAAGTAACCCTATATAAGTAGCGTCAGTCTATTTTGTAAGTGTCTTGAATTTTTTTTATATTCGAACTCTTGCAACGATGCTCCGAAATCGTCTTAAGTCAGCTCCAGCAGCACATTAAGGTGCAAGCCACAAAGAAGAGACGTGGGACGGGGGCGCGTTGCAGTCCGCGTCGTTTGTTGCAGGCCGCGTCTCCGCCCCGTTTCTTCTGTCTGCTTTAATTGCGACGCTTCTATACATTTAGTATGAAAACTGATTTAAGGGGCGCCACGAGCGAGACGCGCCCCCGTCTCACGTCTCTTCTGTGTGGCTTGCGCCTAAGAGGATAGTTGACGCCATAAAACAATAATGCGACGTGACCCTAATAAAAACACTTTATGACCCTGCCACATAGAGGTTCCACCGCGGAATGAGAGTTAAGATGGAAACCTTTATATTGGCATTCTATGAGTAATCACAAAACTCTCGTAGCATCTCGTGTCGGTATCTTAAGATATTCAAAGTCAAAGGTGACGAAAATCACTGCAAACGAAACTATAGAGTTTTGATGTCATTTGTATTTGGTAGAATAATTGCATAAAATTGTGTATAAATTATGTTGTTTGCCAAATACCAAGTCGCTGAAAATGTATTATCACTCGAATTCTGATAACCAGATTAAATATCAAGTAATGCAAAATTCAATTTTTAGATGCTTTGAAACAAATTTAATATCGATTGAGTCTGTAAATAAGTGACATCACAGATCTCTATTTCCACAGAAAATCTATAACAGCTACGAGTTTTGAGCTCGTAAAAAGGACGTCAATTAATTGGTGATGTCAACTAAGTACCCTCTTCAGCGTTCTCGCATTTTATTTTGATTTCAACAAGCTTTCATTTAACATCTCAGAGGTCGGGACGCAGATCTGCGCTAAATTCAGGGCTATTTTTTTGTATGTATATTTAATTCTGTAACATTGGTACTATTTGGAACAAACGAGACTGGAACGCAGGTTTATCTTTTTTTTTTAATTCACGGCGTTCGTACGAACATACGTAAGTTGTAGTTTCAAAAATTTGCAAACCATTTTTCGATCACTTTCTCACATATATACCTACGTACGTACGGTTGAGTTGAAATTTGGCATGTACATGTAAATCGAGTGAACGATTCGGTAGTAAAATTCTGATGGTCTGGCCATGACAGTCTCCGCATGGTGGACTCTTCAACGGTTGACGGCATCGATTTGAAACTTCGTACGGATATGTAGTTTGGATAAAATGCAATTTTTAGTGAAAGAAAGTTTGCATTAAAATTGTTTTTATTTTAATAAAAACTTAGTTTTCAAGTTGGCAACGAGTTTGTGAATAAGATCTTATGAGACGATCGTCTTGGACAGTTTTTATTTACCTTGTTATGAGAGCAACCTGCTCATAACTTCTAACCCGCCGTATAAAGTTTATGCCTCGTAAACTGCGGGCGCGACGCTTTTATACATTACTGGCGACACCTCGTTCAGTCTCCATAGATGTTTAACTAGCTAGACCACTAACATCATAAACCAAAACACCTGATTAAAACCGTCGCGTGGATATTTCACTTACCTCTCAGTGACTTGGCACCGTGACAATAATAATTATTTTTTAAAAGCTATTTTAGGGTTCCGTGGTCAACTTGGAACCCTTATAGTTTCGCCATGTCTGTCCGTCTGTCTGTCTGTCCGCGGCTAAGCTCAGAGACTGTTAGTACTAGAAAGCTGTAATTTGGCATGAATATATATATATTAGTCATGCCGACAAAGTGGTTAAATAAAAAAAACTAAAAAAATTTTTTTTAGGGTACCTCCCTCCCATAGACGTAAAGTGGGGGTGATTTTTTTTCTCGCATTTTTTGATAAAGTGAATGTTTTCGGAGATATTCACTCCGAAAGTTCAAAATAATGTGTCCCCCCCCTCTAACTTATGAACCGCACGTCTAAAAAATATGAAAAAAATCACGTAAGTTAAACTTAATAAAAACTTTCTAGGAAAATTATTTTCAACTTAATCAGTTGAGCAGTTTTTAAGTTTTTTTAAAAAAATATTTCTTAACTAAGATTGTAATTTAACCGCCACATTTTTTTTTCTTTAAGTACCTATAAGATCACGCTAACAGTATCCTCCTTTCAAATAAAAAAAAATAATTGAAATCGGTTCATATAATAAAGAATTACATCTGAAAAACCATCAACATATACATAGGTCATAAGTAGATTAGTTACCCAATTCGCCGATAGATGGCGCTGTACCACCGACGTTGGTATTCTGCGTGCGGTGGGAGTTGGGACCAAAACAAGGTACCTACCACATTAATAAAGTATGCAAAGATTTTTTCGTACCTGCTACGGAACCCTATCTTGGGCGTGTCCGACACGCTCTTGGCCGGTTTATTACCTTGCAATGTATGTATGTATTGTACGGGTCAAATCTTGGTAGTTGAATTTGACCCACTTCCAGTTTTCGGATTTACTTGAAATTTGGTATACTTATGTAGGTTGGATGACAATGCAAGTACAGTCAACAAAAAGTACAGTCAGCGAAAAAATTGCATTGAAAATGAAATTTTTAACATAAACTTATTTAAGATTAGTTTTTTGGAGTCTTTTTGTATTTTTATTTTTCAACTCTAATTTTTTCCAATTTTTTTCGCTGCAATAAGTGATTAAGCAAGCTGAGATGTGTGATGCTTATGAAAATTATAGTGTCCAAGTCCTGACCAGTTGTGGTGTAGGGGATTAGCACGCAGCACGGAATGTTTAGGACCTGGGTTCGATGCCCAAAACTGGTCTTTTTTAGGTTTAACGACCGCTTTAGCCTAGTTGGTAGTGACCCTGCCTACGAAGCAAGAGGTCCTGGGTTCAAAACCCGGTAAGGGCATTTATTTGTGTGATGAGCACGAATATTTCTTCCTGAGTTATGGATGTTTTCTATGTATTTAAGTATTTATTTATCTATATAAGTATGTTTATCGTCGTCTAGTACCCATAGTACAAGCTTTGCTTAGTTTGGGACTAGGTCGATTTGTGTAAGATTGTCCCCTAATATTTATTTATTTATTTAATATTAGGTTTCTTCTGTGCATCCATGTTTCAGTTTGTAGGTATATGATATAAAAACTTATTTCCCATTGCGTTGAGTTGTTGCTTTCTACTCGATAACTGTTTACATGATGCTGATGATAAGTATGGCAAAGGTATGTACGTTATAGTAGAACCAACTGAATCGTGACGTGACCCAGTGGAACCTTTTTACAGAAAATATCAGTGACATAGCTGGTTTGGTTAACAAGGAAAATCATTATGACGCTTACTGTGAAGACATTCTACGGTTGATCAGAATTCAAATAGTACAACCGTACACTAACTGCAAGGCGCTATATCCGAAGATTTTTCCCACTAACATTGGTAAGCCAAAGGCTACTAGGAACACAGGGAAGCTCAAAGTACCGTCTTAGAGACTGGTTAAATCCAAAAAGTCGTTTCTGGGGAATTACGCACGTTTTTGTAATTAAATTCAAAACAACTATAACCGACTAGCCATAGCCCGAAGGATTAGCACGCTGAAGTGGCAATGCAAGGGCTGGTCACGTTTGCCGTACAACTGACAATCGTTGGAGCAGACGTGTCCTGGGGAGACCACGTTTGGGAAAGCGTAGTGTGGGACCCCTGCGACACGTTGGACTGATGACCTTAGGAGGACGGCTGGCGGTGGATGAGGGAAGCCCAGGATCGCGAATGATGGCGCAATATGAGGGAGGCCTACGTCCAGCAGTGGACGGACAATGGTTGTAGATAGAGAGATAGATAGATAGATAACCGACTAAATATCTGTTCGTCAAGAAAACATGAATATCTAAGGCGTATTACATAATAAAATTAATGATTGTAATCATGTATTGTTTTGGAAATAATTCTGATCTGTAAGATGATGGAGCCATGGAGAAAATGGAACGACGACCTGGATATGCATGCGGATGACACAAGACCGGCGAACCTTGGGGGAAGCCTACGTTCAGCAGAGGACGTCATTCAGCTGAAATGATGATGATTTACCTTTTGCAGCGTCACAGGATTGCTTAGGTCGCAATATTATGGTTAGCAGAATAAATAAATTTAATTTCATTTCAATTTCATTTCATTTCATTTCAACGCGCCTTGGCTAGACTCGTACTCGTACAGTCTGTAGATTCGGTAGTCTTTGGCATTCTCCGTAAGCAATAAATGGAGTCAGCGAAGAATAATATTATTTGGAACAACCTTGAAGAACCCAGTAGACTTCTTAAACTTTAAACAAGCAATACTTAGTCTTGTAGTATTCTAAGATTCGTTGAAATTTTCGGACGCTAACAATCGATTTATATACTAGCAAGATGTAGGTACTAAATGTAAGCTTCAGCTATCAACGACAACCAACAGTTATGGCGTCGGGTTCTTAAGAGTCGTGTCCTGCCCAACACTATAGGCATGTTGACACCACCAATCAATTGACGTGCTTTTTATGAGCTGTCAAAACACAATACTCCCATAGAGTTTGAATGGCAATAGCAACTTATGACGTCACTTGTTCGCCAAGTCAATCAACTAACTGTTTATTTATTTTAAAACAACAATAAATCGAATTTTCAGTTAATCGAAAATTAATCTGGTTTTCAGGGCTAAAATATAAGGTAAACGTCCCTCTGCTCGACACTGACCCAATACATGGCACCTTCAATCTTATGTCATAGCAAGGACGATAATAGATGAATTGTCTTTGGTCATAGTAAGAGATCTAGAGGTGACTTAGATGGGTGTCATCTACTGGGCGTTGAGGTGTCAAGCATTGGTACGTTTACCTTAGCGTTTTTTACTGGAGTCGTGTCTTCGAATTATTTTTTAAAGACGTCAACATCTCTTTTAGAAAAAGAGGAGATCTTATTTACAGTTACCTATGTGGTAAAAAATCTCTTATAATGGCTAACAACAGCGCACCGTGGCAGCCATTTATCTCCCGCCCGCAACCAAATAAGTATACAGCGTCCCAGCTACGTCTAGGTTGCGGGAGCATTTCCTATTACTTTGTTGTCACAATTTTAAAAGGATCCGCGCAGTTAGCGACGTCTGGCATGCAGTAAGGTTGCCTGTCCACTGGAGCAGAGCGAGGAAATAATACGGAGCGGAGTGGCGAACTGTGTTTTTCGGGGGCGTCTCACGAGATTTAACAACAAAATGTATAATTTCATTTTAAGAACGTTCATAAGATATTTTTACTAGCTGACCCCGCAAACGATGTTTTGCCATATATCACCTAGGGCTATAAAAATAGCCTACGACCTATTCTCAGACCCACCAAATGTTGAGAAAAAGGTTAATAAAAACCCATACAACAAACGTGATTTTTTTGCTCGTTTTTGCTCGACATTGATAACGGCAACAGGTAGACGCTTGAAATATTCACGGAATATTTAGTGATATATTCACTTTAAAAGTAAATAATTAAATAAAATAAAACAAATATTTAAGGGGGGTTCCCACACAACAAACGTGTTTTTTGCCGTTTTTATAGACCCCTCGTGCGCGAGTCCAACTCGCACTTGGCCGGTTTTTTAATGGGGTCATCCCTATTCTATTGGTGGATTTTGTCTCGCTCATCGTTCCGCTGGTCGCTTCGCTCCACTAGATAGGCACCCTAGTGCGGTAACGGGCGAGGTCCCGTTCGGGGAAACCTCGTATTGATTCGGCGTGCAGCGCCCTGTCGGTGCATGCCCGTCTTTATTTCAACGGTTTACTCTGCAGGTCATATAGTGCCGGATTTACATACATTTGCCGCTTAGCTATTCAATGCCACCCCTACTAACCTCTGCAATTTGAAACCCTTTTCAATTGTGATATTGAACACTATTGGAATGTTTTAAAGATTCATGTTCACAAAACTATTTTTTACGATGCGCTTAGTATTTTGGCGTTGACGTTGGAGTATTCAGTATTAATTTTTAACCCACGACACAAAAAGAGGGGTGTTATAAGTTTGACTGCTATGTGTGTGTGTCTGTCTGTCTGTCTGTGGCATCATAGCTCTTAAACGGGTGGACCGATTCGGATGCAGTTTTTTTTTATTTGATAGCTGGTTTCTTGGCGATGGTTCTTAAACATGTTTGATCAAAATTGATTCTGCCGTTTGAAAGTTATCAGCTCTTTTGCTAGCTGCGGAAGGGATTTTAGACGCATAATAGGCATTAACTTTATTTTCAAAATATATGTGTGACCAAATTGCGTCGGGGGGTTTTAAAATTTTCAATTTATTGTTATACCACGAGTATAAAGTAATGTCTATAGTAAATAGTATGATACGCTCATTTTTTTCTTGCGAGCAAATTGTACGGCGTAGTACTTTATAGACATAAAAAATAGAATATAGACTGCCATCGGAGCTATATTACATTTGCAATTTACCACCAGCTTTACGGTAAAGGGAATGTCGTGAGGAAACATCACATCTGCGAAGAATTTCAATGGTGTGCGTCCACTCCAAGCCCACAGGCTCCAAGGGCACATCGCTCGTAGAATTGACGGCCGATGGAGCCGAAAGGTTCTCGAGTGGCGTCCGCGGACCGGAAGACGCAGTGTAGGTAGGCCTACGACCTGGTTAAGGTTGCGGGAACGCGTTGGCTGTGGATCGCGCAGGGCCGATCTGTTTGGCGAGCCTTGGGAGTGGCCTATGTCCACCAGTGGTCGTCTTTTGGCTGAAATGATGATGATGATGAATGACTCCAAGCCCACCTGGGAACTACAGCACAAGCCCTCTCATCCCGAGAGGGCGTTTCTACCAAACGGTGGTATACTCTGAGGCCGGAGAAGAACTGAACGAAAAATACTGAATGAAATGAACCATCTCTTCGAAACTGTTACGTTGAATCCATCCGCATGTGCAAAGTTTCAGTTCAATCGATCAGTGAAAAGTAGGTCACAAGATTCGTTGAATTGCTAAGTACACACGTACTGCGCGAGGCGGCGGGCGATTAGTGAAGTTAAATAAAAGCTCGCCAAGTTGGGGGAAATCAAAAATGGCTGCGTGGCTTTTTATTCGAATACCTACGGAATTAATAAACGAGGAGAATCTGTAGCTATAATAAAACGACGATCAGACAGCCTAGTGGTTAGAGAACCACCAGCCAGCAGCGGTTAGAGGTGGTGGAAGAGAGAAAGAGAGAGAGAGAGTGATGGTTAGTGTATTTCATACTAAATACAAACTGAAACATAGATGCACAGAAAAAACCCCAGAAAAAAGACCAATGCTGGGAATCGAACCCAGGTCCTCGGCATTCCGTGCCGCGTGCTATTCCCCTACACCACCACTGGTCAGGAGTTAAGACAATTTTTTCCAATGCATCATACATTCCAGCCTGCCATCATCACTTTTGCAGTGATACAGCGCCATCTATGTTCAGTTCTCATCGATTTCGGCTACGCCTCGTTTCATGAAACCACATTCGTGTTTTAAGAACCCCAAAATACGATACATTTGCATAAAATACTAAAGTATTATGCTTTCTAGCTTGTTGTATTGCAGCACAACGACGCGCTTTATAATATAAACAGAAAGTGATGTTTAAAACAGCGATAACTTTTCCTCGGCCGAAGCCGTCCGCGGAGGGAAACTTCTAAGCGGTTGTTTTTATGCTAATGGGGGAGGGACAGTTCACTGAAGAAAAACCACTGCGCGGAAATTGGAAGTGTTCGATTTAAATTCCTCTTACGTTTGCGAAGTTGCGGTTAATTTAATGTGCAGTGTTTTACTGCGGGGGCCACTGCGATACCCGGTGGCGTATCCTGGTTGCTATTTTACACTAGATTAGTACATCATCATCATCATCATCATCCCAGCCCGTGGGCCGTGGGCCCGTGTCCCACTGCAGGGCACAGGCGACGTTTTCTCGTGGTCCCATTAATAAAATATCACTTCCTGTATATAATATTAATAAGTACGTATATAGTACGCCTCTTTGTACAGACTTATCTAATGCAGAGTGAAGTGAAGACGATAAATATATGACAACTAAGTACATAGAAAGTGTTAGAATGTGAAATTAAAATACACGAACACAACGTAAGCAACGGTTGAAAATCCACCTATGAATTTTTTTTACGCTTAAATAATGCGATCCTGGAATCCGCTGCAACTAAATAAGGCGTTCGCAAAATAATTATCCAACATGAAATTGATTTGTTCCATCAACAGGACCACGAGGGAGACTTTTTTCTCGTGGTCCCATTCTGTAGGGGAGACCGAGGAGAGTTGTGACATCGTAGATTTTTGGGAACTTTTTACTGGTAGCAAGCTCGCAACAGCGCGTGTTTGATAGCTCGAGACTTGAACTAAAAAAACGCGCGCTATTGCAAGCTCGCTAGCAGTTAATAAGTTCTAAAAATCGACGTTATCACTACTCTCCTCTGTCACAACTGTCCTCGGTCTCCCCTACAGTATGCATTTTATAAATGAGGTTCAAGGTAACTCCAATTGAACTGAATGGGACCACGAGACATAAGTCTCCCTCGTGGTCCCATTGATGGGAGAAATCAATGGGACCACGAGGAAACGGGGGGCACAGGCCTCCTCTCTCTAGATTCTCTTCTAGATTTGTACGTATTACTTTATTCTATTTGGCTCCATGCAATTGAAAAGAGAAAAATCTCGTGTCACGGTGTTTGTTATCGAACTCCTCCGAAACGGCTTGACCGATTTTTATGATTTTTTTTGTCTATGTTTGGTCGGCCTGAGCACTACGGCCCAAGTCCTCTAATTCTGAGAGGAGGCCTGTGTTGAGACCAGGATGGAGATAATGATTTTCTAATAAAATATCCCCTTCAAATTATGCTGATACAATGCGGTATCTCACCATTCTTTTTCACATACGTTATGAGATATTTTAATGTGAGTAAAAATCATATACTGCTGTTTATATAATTTTCAATCTTCCCTAAGAACACTCGTGAACTTTGCCGTATGTTGTTGTATCATTATAACGTTCTTTTCTTGATCGTTTTGTTTGACCCTGGTAACGGTAGGTATATCATAACAGTAAGGATCTGGTGGGGGGAGTTTAACGTACCTTTGTCTCTTTACAAAGAATAGACGATGCGATGGTAATGCGATGGGGGTACGTATCAGAATACATAAAGCTAAAAACGGTAATTTGTCGTTTGCATAATAGTTTACTTGGTATAATTCAATTTACTCTGAAGTCGTCATCTTAACAGGATTGTATGGACATAAACCTAACGTAACCTAAATCAATCAGTAGAACGATCGAAAGAGTTCATTTACCTACTTAATAATTGCATTACCTACATCAAATTAATCATTGAGTATTTCAAAAATTAATGCGTTTCGACTTTATAATATCTTGACACGCTACCACTACGCATTGAAGATAGAACCTTTTTGCGTCAGTAATATGTTAAGATGAGATACTTTCTATCTGAATTTTCTTTTCATTTGATTTCTTTGGATCGTTAAAATCGTCGAATAAGCTAAGCGATTTTCTAGATTATGCTGAGTGGGTAAAATTCGCAATTTTTTTAAGTAGTCTTCTATTACAAGCCTTTATTTAACCACTGTGTTAAAGTATTTCCAATCATTTATTTTCTCGATGACAGCTCCCGTAGAATGTAACTTTGTTTAGTTACGCAAAAATTAACTTTTAAATGCGAGGTATAAAAAATACGACAACTGCCTAATTTTGTTTTTGGTCCTATATAATATTCATCTAAGACAAATTGAGTCCATAAATGCAGTAGTTTTTTTTAAAAGTACGATTAATAATAAACGTTTCAATAAAGTTACATTCTATGGCAATCATAACATGACATTTGTATTGCCATAGAATGTAACTTTATTAAAACGTTGCGACAGTAATGCACGACCTGGTAATGCAAACCCTAATGTTAATGCCATAAGGGTTTGAATTAATCAGGTCTACAATACAATAAATACAGGTCTACAATTTATCAGGTATCAGCTGCTGGCCCACTTTCAATAGTTGAATCGGCTCGAATTTTTGGATACATAAGTAAATTTATACCTAACAGCATCAATATGTACCTATGTCTATGTTTTGTCTGTGTACATGCCTGCATGTGTGCGTGTTATTGTTGTTATAAATATGTTTTTCTTTCTTTTTCTTTCTTTCTAAATGTAGGTTGGATAACAATATAAATACCGTCAACGACAATACATTTTCGGAACTAAACATAATTATTTAACCTCTCACTTAGCAAATTCAAAGTTACTCTGTCAAAACTCTAGCTTTTTTAGTTTTTTGTTACATTTATTAGTATTTAATCGCCCGTTTCTCTTTTTAACCCGACACAAAAAGAGGGGTGTTATAAGCTTATAAGTTTGACCGCTATGTGTGTGTGTCTGTCTGTCTGTCTGTGGCATCATAGCTCTTAACCGAGGGCACCGATTTGGATGCGGTTTTTTTTAATAGAAAGCAGGTTTCTTGGCGATGGTTCTTAGATATGTTTCATCAAAATCGGTTCAGCCGTTTCAAAGTTATCAGTTCTTTTGTTAGCTGCGGAAGGTATCTTAGACGCATAACGGGCATTGACTTAATGTCAAAATACGAGTGACATAATTGCGTTGGAGGTTTTTAAAATTTTCAATTTATAGGTAGTTATGTTGGCAATCGAGAGGGCGAGGTGCGCCCTCTAGCGACGCCGACGAAGAAGCCCCTCCACTGCGCGGCGGATTTGAACGACAACCGAGTTTATAAAAACGGATGTAACGGTCGTAACGCTTCTCATTTCTGCTCGGTGACTCGGTTGTAAAATATTGATTCGTTTATCGTCGCTTATCCTGATTTGACTATTTAATTGTTAATTAATTTAATTTAATTGCTATATTCTGAATCCTTGTCATTTTTGGTAAAATTTAATAAAAATCATCGGAAAATAACGTTTGTTCCTATTTATAGTGAAATTATTATAGATTCGTTAACATCAGAAGTGGGATTACGTATATAATATCAATTACCCCACGCACGCACAATGGGTAAGCGCGATAAACGATCAAAGCGAAAACGAACACGCTCGAGCTCCAGCTCATCCAGCTCGTCCAATAGCTCCAGCGCAAGGACGCCGTCACCTCCACCGAAACGGAAGAAGGGAGGAGAAAAGAAAACCAAGGTATCACGTAAGGCTGATACCTCAACTGTGAGTAGTACTGGCAATAATTCTATTGTGAACAATATTATTCCGGAGTTTGACCCATTAAAAGATGATGTGAATGCTTGGCTTAATATAATTTTGTCTTACTCGCAAACTTTTTCGTGGTCTGACGAAATAACACGATATCAGGCTCTGAATAAATTAAAGGGTTCCGCTAAGGTCTGGTATGACTCGGTACTACGTACTGAAAGTCAATGGCCCTCTTGGAGATGGGCTGATTGGAGGCAGAAGTTGGCTTCTAGTTTTCAAATTCGACGAAATATGTTTGAATTGTTAAAAGATATAGTTGAAAAGAAGCCAACGGATAACCAGTCACTTTATGATTTCTATTTTGAACAAAAAAGCAAAATTAACCGTTTGTCCTTGAACTTTTCTGAGCAAGATATCGTTTCGATCATTGTCGGAAACATAGGAGATTGTGGAATAGGTGCGTCAATCGAGTCAAATAATTTTGTAACGACCGACAGCTTAGCTAGTTTTCTCCACGGCAGAACATACAAACTAAAAAGTGCAAAACCAGTAAACAATAACTTACGTGATAATCCCACAAAGGTAGTTAGTCAGCCACCCGGTTCTCAAACATCCATATCATTATCAGCGGTGTCACCTTCTACAGGTGGGTTGGGTCCGTCAGTTTCTTCCAATCACGGTAATCACCAAAATTTAAACCAAACACAACGAAAACCAATTAAGTGTTACCTTTGCGGCGGGGCTCATAAAAGGAGTCAATGTGATACCAACAAATGTGATTTTTGTGGCAAACGCGGCCATTTAGAATCAACCTGCTATCACAAAAAGAATTCGGTTAAACCGGAGAAGCAGGAAACTAAATTCATTTCTACCCTCGATCCGCGCAATAAATTTATAAAAACGGTAAACATTAATGGGTTTTACTGTGATGCGTTCATAGACACGGGAAGTAGTTGTTCGCTAATATCTCGAACCTTGGTGCAGAACTGGTTATTAGACGTTACAATACTGCCATCTCCCGTTCTACTTCAAGGATTTTCAAAACAAAATCTAAAATCAGTTAACGAGAAGGTAACACTCGATTTAAAAATGGATTCGGTGTCCCTAACGAATGTCGATTTTTACGTAATGAGTGATTTAGCCGATTGTGATATGCTGATCGGAAGAAACGTGACGGAGCGATCTGATCTAATGTACTCACGAGTAGGCGATGTACTTCAATTCGATTACGCGGGTACTTTTACGGAATTTTGTAATACCGTCAATGATATGCAACTAGACACAGATTCACATCGGAATGAACTAGCTGCGCTTTTTAGAAGGTATAAGGATTGTGTCGCGTCTAATATTAACGAATTAGGCAAAGTTAACAATCATGAAATGACAATCGAGGTATCTAAAACCCAGCCTATACAATGCAGACCTTTCAGAGCTTCTCATTCTGATCGAAAAATCATTAGAGACATGGTAAACGAGCTTTTGACCAATAATATTATACGGGAAAGTCGTTCACCGTATACGAGCCCGGCGCTGTTGGTTAATAAAAAAAATGGCGAGAAAAGGCTCTGCATTGACTATAGGGCGCTAAATAAAGTAACAGTCAAAAATAAATATCCCATGCCACGCATCGAAGACCTCGTAGATAGACTTCAGGGTCATAAGTGTTTTACTAGTTTAGACCTAAAAAGTGGGTATTACCAAATAATGATGCATCCCAATTCGATTGAAAAGACTGCGTTCATTACAGAAGACGGCCATTATGAGTTTCTCCGACTCCCGTTTGGCTTAGCCAACGCGCCGTCAGTGTTTCAACAGATGATGAACACAGTCTTAGGCAATCTTCGATTTGAAAATGTCATACTTTACTTAGATGATGTATATTTAGTCACCGAAACGGTTGAAGAAAATTTAAAATTGTTAGAAAGGGTTTTAAATATATTTCGCGATAGTGGATTGACACTTAACTTAAAAAAATGCCACTTTTTTAAGTCTGAGATTAATTTTTTGGGCTACAAAATCAAACAGAACTGTGTTATGCCAAACGAAGCCAAACTAGAGGCTGTTGCGAATTTTCCTACCCCCAAAACAGTTCACCAACTCCGACAATTCTTGGGCCTTATAAGCTACTTTAGGAAATTTATAAAAAATTGTGCCATGATTTCCGCCCCACTTACAAAATTGTTAAAAAAGGATAGTGTTTGGGAATGGGGAGCACTTCACGAACAGGTGTTTCAGTCGCTAAAGCATAAACTTACCTCTGATAGTATTCTGTCTATTTTTGACCCAAATAAAGAAAACATACTGTATACTGACGCTAGTAGAGAAGGTATCGCGGGAATACTTATGCAAGTTACAGAGGAGGGCGAAAAACCAGTGCATTATTATAGTAGGCAAACTACAAACGATGAAAAGAAGTATCACTCGTTTGAGTTGGAATTGCTGGCCATAATTTGTTCCCTCCAAAAGTTTCGACTGTACTTAATAGGAGCGCCCTTTAAGATTGTAACCGATTGTAGTGCGGTTAGGTACGCTTTGACAAAGAAAGAGATTGTCCCCCGAATCGCACGATGGGTGTTATCGACTCAAGAATTTTCATTCGAAATTGTACACCGAGAGGGCTCACGAATGCAACACGTAGATGCCTTGAGTCGTAACCCCGTGCCATCCGGTGAAAAATCTGAAACTGAAGTCATATTATCAATAACGGAAGCAGATTGGTTACTGTCAGTACAGTTACAAGACCCAGAGTTGCAACGGATCAGAGCTATTATAGAATCTGGAGAGACGGACAGTAACCAAAATGTTTTCACTAACTATGAGGTGTTGTTAGGAGGGAAAGTCTATAGAAGAACGTCCCGAGGGCGGCGCTGGGTGGTTCCGAAAAACTGTATTTGGCAGATTATAAAATGTAACCACGACGACCTGGGACATTTTTCAGTGGATAAAACAGTCGAACGAATAAGCTATCAGTATTCGTTTGCTAAAATGCGACACATAGTAAAGAAATACATAAAAAACTGCATTAATTGTATCTATTTTAAAAAGAAAGGTGGGCCTAAAGAGGGAGAGCTGTACTCGTTGCCAAAGTACGCTCAGCCCTTTCACACGCTTCATATTGACCACCTAGGTCCTTTCGTAAAAACAAAGAATAAGAATCAATACTTACTAGTCACTGTAGATGCGTTTACAAAATTCGTGTTTATATCGGCTGTTCGATCAACAAAGACGTCTTGTGTTATTAAAGAATTAGATAGTATATTCAAAACGTTTGGGAACCCTAAAAGAGTAATAACTGACGCCGGATCGTGCTTTACTTCAAAAGACTTTACTCAGTATTGCTTAAACAGAAACATACGTTCACACACAGTAGCAACAGGCATGCCGCGTTCTAATGGACAGGTGGAACGATTTAATAAAACGATATTAGACGCATTAAAAGCATTAGGAGCTAACACAACCGACGACACATGGGATCAGTACATAAAAACCTTACAGTTAGGTTTAAATAGTACGATCCATAAGACCACAAAAGCGGTACCTAGCGAGATCTTCTTCGGGTATAGACTACGCGCTGATAGTGATAGCTTCGCTCCAGAGTGTGACGATGATCAATCAGTAGACGTCACAAGGTTGCGTGAAAGTGTAGATGAAAATATTAAATCCAATGCAAAATCACAAAATGAAAGGTTTGGTCGCTCTCGAATTAAGGCTCGATCATATTGCGAAGGAGATTTAGTTCTTATCGCAATTCAAAGCCAAAGCAATGAGGGAAAAAGCCGTAAGTTACTACCAGTATTTAAAGGTCCCTTCCGAGTAAGTAAGGTTCTAGAGAACGACAGATATGAGGTGACGGACGTCAGAGGTAGTGAAAGAAGTCACAAGAAGTACACAGGCGTGATGGCTGCCGAGAATATTAAGCCATGGATACAAATAAGCGACTGGAAACTAGATTAAAAAAGTATGTATTTCAATCTTTTGATTTAACGTAAATTCATATTTAAAACTTGGTAATTCGCAGTCTTGTTACGTACCTACCTATTTTTAACTCTTCTTGATTGTAAGAAACCGTGTTGGCAAGAGGTTTATCACGTACCTAGTAAAAATATAATAATATATCGAATATATATTTTTTTTTAATTAAATTAATTAACTAATACTATTGCCACAAAATATAAAAAAAAGTAGGTATCGTAACAAATAAACAATTAAAACTAGATATTTTATAAAAGTACATATTTATAAAACAGCTTTTGTTATTTGTAGTTTATTGCGAGTCAAAATAAAATGCTTTGTTTCAGTGCCTATTCTGATTGAACGTGCACCATTAGTAAATGAGAAATCAGAGTTATAGTAAAAAAAAAAAGACCTTTAGGAACGAACTTGGTACGCTTAAGTGTGGCGAAACGCCCTTTAAGTGCAAGTTGTTCTTAAATAAAGGCGCAAGCTTAAGTGTGGTAAAATCCCTTTAAGTGTAAGCGGCCTAGGTTGTGTGATAATATGCTAGAACTCTGATGACCAATCGTTCATAATGGGTGCAACGTAAGAGAGTTGTTTGTTGAGTATCGGTAGCATAAAATACTTATATCAGTATGTTTTTATGTTGACAGCAGTTTATTCAGATTCGTGGGGTGCCTGGGGCAGGCACCTGGCAGAATGGCCGTGTTGGCAATCGAGAGGGCGAGGTGCGCCCTCTAGCGACGCCGACGAAGAAGCCCCTCCACTGAGCGGCGGATTTGAACGACAACCGAGTTTATAAAAACGGATGTAACGGTCGTAACGCTTCTCATTTCTGCTCGGTGACTCGGTTGTAAAATATTGATTCGTTTATCGTCGCTTATCCTGATTTGACTATTTAATTGTTAATTAATTTAATTTAATTGCTATATTCTGAATCCTTGTCATTTTTGGTAAAATTTAATAAAAATCATCGGAAAATAACGTTTGTTCCTATTTATAGTGAAATTATTATAGATTCGTTAACAGTTATCTCATATTATTATTTGTTCTTTGTATTTTTATCGTGTTACTCCATTGTTTATTAGGGTATGTATTACAATACCGAAGTACGAAAGACCGAATGTATTAAAACATCGAATGGGTCAAAAGACCGACACGATTTTTTTCTGAAACCGTCAACTTTTTAAGATTGTTATAAAACAAACCTAACCTAACCTAATGGGTTCTGTATGATGACGTTTTAATAAATTCTGAAAGGTTTACGGTTTCAGAAAAAAATCGTGTCGGTCTTTTGACCCATTCGATGTTTTAATACATTCGGTCTTTCGTTCTTCGGTATTGTAATACATACCCGTTTATTAAGTGGCCTAAGTGTTGGATAATGATTAATTACGTTTTTTTTCATTAATTCTGTATACATATTGTGCCGTTTTATGCCCGAACAGCATTCCGTCCGCAGCTTCGCCCGCTATAAATTGAATTTCCCGTAGGAAAAGTTATTTTCCCGCAGTAAAAAGTAGCCTATGTCACTCAGTGATAATATTGCTTTTTAACGGTAAAAGAATTTTTGAAATTGGTCCAGTAGTTTTTAAGTTTAAGTTTATTCTTTACATACAAAAATACAAATCTTTCCTCTTTATAATATTAGTGAAGATAAACATTTAACATTAAAAACAACAATCACCAAAAACTTCTAGTTTGAATGAAACTTTTAGCGCAAAAATATTTCAACTTGAAACAACGTAGTCTTTGTATAAATATTTGGCTGTAAATTTCATACTTGTCTTTTCCTGCAACGTCTACCTGGATTGTCAGTAGCTTTCGCAAGCATTATAAAATGTATGAGAGAGCCGTCGGTGCCGCGGCAGCGTCCGGGGCCGATAAATAAGCGGCGCCGACACCACGATACATCTCCGTCCGCTCCTTTTGTTCATTCCCTCTTTCGTTCCCGTTCCCATTCGTTCCATTCGCTTCCACTCCGCTAAGGAGGGAAATTGGATCCGCGCACTGTACACTTTTCTGAGCCTCAAGTGTATTTGGTGTGATAAAAGTGATGTAGTGCCCGTACACGTATACGGTAGGTTTGTGTGGGGAATTACGTCTTGTTCATTCGGTGTTAAGGTTGGGATTATCTTTGTGGTTGAGGTGATGTGGTTGATAGTTTCGTGCAGATGACGTCACGGCCGTTAATTATGCCGGCTGGGCCGGTCCGGCTGCCGGCGCCAGCCGCTGCGGCTGACAGTACTAAATAATTCTCCGTAACGCCCGCTAGAATCGGTGCTTGATGAGATACATTGGCCGCTAACGATGTGTCGGGCGCAATCGGCTTGAGAACCGTATAGTTTGGACGGCCGGATAGCCTAGTTGTTAGAGAACCTGACTACGAAGCTTGAGGTCCCGGGTTCGATTCCCGGTCGGGGCAGATATTTGTGTGAAAAATACGAATGTTTGTGCTCGAGTCTTGGATGTTTAATATGTATTTATCTATATAAGTATGTTTATCCGTTGTCTAGTACCCATAGTACAAGCTTTGCTTAGTTTGGGACTAGGTCAATTGGTATGAATTGTCCCGTGATATTTTTTTTATTTATTTTATAGTATGACTAGCGTCCTCGTAGGATTCCAATTTGTGGTAAAGCTTCACCTCTTTCATTGAGTGAAATAATCCGGCTACAACGGTAACATCCAAACATCCATCATCGGCATCATATAAATCCCGTTTATTTCATATTCCGTTGTAATTACCAAAAATCCTCGCATTGTTTTATACTAAACGGGATTTATCACGCAAACAATATTTTCCTCGAAGTTTCGGCCACATTGCAGCAGCCGTGGTCACGAGTTAATAATTATGAGTGGTAGTACACTACATACTTCGTGCCTATAAAACAAAGTCGCTTCCCGCTGTCTGTCTGTCCCTATGTATGCTTAGATCTTTAAAACTACGCAACAGATTTAGATGCGGTTTTTTTTAATAGATAGAGTGATTCAAGAAGAAGTTTTATATGTATAATACACTAGTGACCCGCCCCGGCTTCGCACGGGTGCAATTATGCATGTATTATACATAATTATAAACCTTCCTCTTGAATCACTCTATCTATTAAAAAAACCGCATCAAAATCCGTTGCGTAGTTTTAAAGATCTAAGCATACATAGGGACAGACAGACAGCGGGAAGCGACTTTGTTTTATACTATGTAGTGATGCATAATTGCACCCGTGCGAAGCCGAGGCGGGTCGCTAGTAATAATTATGAGTAAAAATCACGAAAGTTTAAAACAGTACGGATATACATTGGTTTTTAACTACTTAATAAGCTATTTGCAGGTCAAATTTGGAAAGTCTAGTAATCATAGTTACGAAGATAGGGTCACTCTGAATCAAACATTAAAAATCCCGTTTATTCCCTATCCCGTAAGAACTTCAACAAATCCGTTCTTTGCCTACATCATAAAGGCCACCTCTATGCAGAATTTCAGCCTTCTATTATTATGGACAACAGTTTAAGCTCTTATTGTCTCCCCAGTAACTCTTATTAGAGCTCTTATTCTGAACCCCCCCTCACCTTATTTTATTCCTTACCCTTTTTTGCTTCACCTTTTAATTTAAAGCCTAATAATTTAAAGCCTTTGTAAACATGGACATGGATAATTAATTAACCATTCATCTACATCTACACTTGTAGGTACATCTACACTAATACTATAAAGAGAAAAGATTTGTATTTTTGTATGTAACGAATAAACTTAAAAACTTCTGGACCGATATCAAAAATTCTTTTACCGTTAGAAAGCTACATTATCACTGAGTGACATAGGCTACTTTTTACCGCGGGAAAATACCTTTTCCTACGTGAAAATTAATTTATCGCGAGCGAAGCTGCGAACGGAAGGCTAGTTTTAAAATAATAGTAAAAATATTAAATTCTATATACTCAATTTTTTGCTAGTCTTTGATCCCATTCAATGATTAAACTCTTTTGATGACGAGATTGGGCTGAGTTTATCACGTCAGGTTAAAATTCCTTAATTAATAAAACAATATACGAATCCACGTCGCAAACGACGAATTCGCCACGACTTTAGTACCACGTTCAAGGAAAACACATGTAGCAGTCTCGCCGCACTCCGGCGCATGAGTATGCAGCGCGGGTCGCGCCACGCGTGTCGCGGTGTTGCCACGGAATAAGTAATGGTGCAAGTATCGCCACGCGCCACGTCCCGCACCGTGTGGCTCTGCACGACACTTTATATTGAGTCGGTGTGTAGTCTTGGGTAGGGTTGCCAACCGTCCCGCTAAACGCCGCGCCGTCCCGTTTCTGAAGTCCTAGACTAGTCTCTTAATGCCGCGTAAAATTTCTTGTACAGTATTCAAAATTGACTTTGGGTTTTAACTAAATAACAAAAGGACTCCTAATTATTTTTATTATTATTATTTATTCACAATCAAGACATCAAAAGGTCCAACGTTCAATAAACAAGCAAGCTCCTTATAGCTATGTTAGTGCACAGAAAAATAAATCTTAAAAAACCGGTCGTCTGTAAAGTTGGTTTACGGACGACAGTTTAACGTGACATCGTCATAACAAAACATTCAAAAACAAAAATGAAACCAGGCGGTCACCCATCCAAGTACTGACCGAGCCAGACGTTGCTTAACCTCCGTGATGGGACGGGAACCGGTATTTTGTCAAATATCTTGAAAACGGTGCATCCTACGGCAAAATCAATGAAATTTTCATCCCCCTTTAGTACCCCCGCAAACCCCCCCCATCAAATCAGAAATCATTGTCATCATCATTTTGTCCGAAACACAGGATTTCCTAGTTCGGGCTCATGAGTTAGGTACTTAGATTTATAAGAAAACTTTGTACCTAAGTTATTTCTGTAAAAATCAAATTTTTAATAAATTTATCTTATCTTATCTTTATCTTATCTTATCATCGACTAGTCAGGTCACTGACAAGTCGAGCTGCTCTGCGTTGAATGCGGTCATGAAGAAGGTGTTGGGGTGCCCCTACCCAGATACGTGAACAGTAGTAACACGTGCAGCCGCACCTGGGCCTTATACAGGTGTAAAGTACGAGTACTGTCTCGATCTATTTAGCACCCCAAGCTTCTTGGAAGCTAAGTTGGCCTTGGACCCCGATGCTAGGTTTGATCACAAGGCGAGAGCTCTCAAAGCAAATTTTAAGACAAGTCCCGCAATTTGACCGTAAAATGTACCGCAATTGGCACTAAGGGTGGCAACCCTAGTGTTGGGCACGTGCTACGTAAGATTGCTGGCTTTCGGACTAGTTTGTGTTTAGAAGAAGTTCGTGATATTACAGCAATAAAATGCTACGGCTACACACATCGCGATAACGCGAATATTCGCATTATCGCGATGTATGTAGCCGAATATTCGCGAATACTTCGGCACTTCGCCCGAAGCCGCAGACACTTCGCCCCGCTGTCGGTAAATTTGCGCACATCAAAGGTTTTTATCGCGATGAACTTCGCTTGCGCGGCCACATTTCACTCGGCTCAACTTCATCGTGCGTATTGGACGTACTGTCAACTGCAAGCGGCGACGTATTGTTTAGGATTTGATGGTTGTTTACGATGGATTGGAGTAATGATAGAATCTTGGAATTTATTTCTAATTACGAGGATGAGCCTGTCCTATTTAAGTAAAAAGTATGCCGCCTTTTCTTCACTTTTTTTCTATTTTTTATTTTGCACAAAGTCAAAAAATAATTGTTGTGCGCCATAAAGTACAGAGCGACAGCTTCGTCCATTTTTCCGCGATAAACTCTGCGGCATTGCTCTCTATAGCAGTGTGGCCATGCACATTCGCCGTAGGCCGAAGACGAAGTTTTATCGCGATAATTCTATCGCGATGTGTGTAGCCCTAGGGTGTGATGACGCCACCAATCAAAAATGACGTACTTTTTTGACCCGCGCTTTTTTTTAAGCCTTTTAATGAACTGGGCCCGTGAGAGTACACGGCCCAAGCCCTGTCGTTCTGATGTTTGTGAGAAATTACATTTGAAATTTATCATGAGCGGATCGGTCAAGGAAAACATCGTAAAGAAACCAGAGGCCGTATTGTCTATGGCATAGTAAGCCTGTTGCCTAACAGAATAGACACCACGGCCTTTCATGCCAGAAGAGTGCGGGCCGCTTCTCTAGACACTGCTCTCAATGACATTATCCGTCGCTCTCTTGCCACCGTCAATGTGCCTGCGTTACTGGAGCCATCGGGCATCGCCAGAGATGATGGCAAGAGACCAGACGGAATGTCACTGATTCCGTGGAAATTGGGTCGTGTGCTAGTGTGGGACGCTACTTGCGTAGACACACTAGCTCCTTCCCACGTCCGCGGAACAGCAAATCAAGCTGGTGCAGCGGCAGAGGCGGCGGAGAAACTCAAGGCAAATAAATACAAAGGTCTCGGCTCTGAATACTACTTTCTACCATTCGGGGTTGAGACCTTAGGTCCGTGGGGCCCCAGCGCAAAAATACTTTATAAAGAACTTTCGAAAAGGCTCTGTGATACCACAGGGGACCGAAGAGCTGGCAGCTTCCTCGCTCAACGTATCAGCATTGCTGTACAGCGAGGTAATGCTGCCAGTACCTTTGGGTCCATGCCGCGGGGGGAACCATTCATGAATTTTATTTAGTTTTTAGTTTAGTTAGTTTTGCTTTATTTTTAATTATACTGTTAATTTATTTAAATTTAATTTGTAATTAGTATTTAGTTACGGATGCGAGACATGGTTCGTGAGGAAGGACATCACCGATCGGTTGCAGGTGTTTGTTAACAAATGCTTGAGGCGCATCCTGGGAATTTATTGGCCGCGAACTGTCTCAAACGCAAGACTGTGGCAAATGACTGACCAGAAGCCAGTAAGCCGAGAAGTTCTGACAAGGAAGTGGCGATGGATTGGACACACGCTTCGAGGGTCGGATACCCACCTGCCCAAGCAGGGTCTCCGCTGGCAATCTACTGGCACAAGACGGCCAGGACGTCCTCGGACCACGTGGAGGCGATCAGTTGAGAAGGAGGCTGGCTCAATTGGTCTCTGCTGGGAAGAGCTGGAAGAAGCCGCGCAAGATCGAGCCAAATGGAAAACTCTTCTACGAGCCCTATGTCCCTAATGAGGGATAACAGGAATGCATCATCATCATCACCATTTAGTTTTATTGTATTACTGTTTTTATTAAATAGAAGCCTTTTTGGAGGTAGGGTCTGAGCAGTCCCAAAGGAAGATCAGTGCCGTTCGCAAGAGTGGCAATTTTTTGCTGATTTGGGTCCATTTTGTGACACCAGTATGTTATTTTTTTCATTGTGTTATTTTTACTTTTATTGTTTAATTTTTTTTCTTTTTTAATTTTCCTTTTGTCTATGTTAGTTGTCACAAATAAATAATTCTTTCTTTCTTTCAGTTGTGCAGCGCGCGCGAACTGGTTACAGTGCCCCGTATTTTGCTATGTAGAAGAACACTGTCACAATTGCAAATTATTGTCATTTCAAAACTAAACTTTATGTAAAAAGAAAAACAAGTTTAGTTTTGAAATGACAATAATTTGTAATTGGGAATGTCTAAAAAAAATTACCAGTGGTTTTTATATTTTTTTTGTATAGAAAAGTCAATTATAAGGAACTAATTTCAATATTTTGTCATTTAGTTCTCTACTTTTTTCAAAATTAATTATTGAAACTATTTTAGTTGATGACGTCAGATTATAATTGAGGGCTCCCACAATGCCAAATTTCTAAATCTATCTAAATGCGTACGATAAGGCAACCCCTTTAATTATTTTTTGCGTAGTGGTACACTATACACTGTGTCACTTTACTGGCCAGTGACAGTGACAGTTCAAAGTGCTAGATGTCAGACAGCGGGTCCAAATCAAACTCCGTAGTATAATCCACGCGTAAATTGTGAAGAATTCTAACCACATGCAATAAATTACGACTTGAACCGGTCACGCAATTTACACCAATGTCAAATGAAGGTCATTGCTTATTTGTTATATAATAAATTCATTACATAATATTAAAATTAAATAACTACAGAAAACGAGTTAAAAAGCATTTATCACGAAATGGTTTTCGATTTACTATACATTGCAAAAAAATAGACATCCCCAATTGTGTCAGTGTTCTTCTAATAAGCGATTAAATTTGTTGTACGGTTTGCACTGCTTGGGGTCTCAACTGCCATCTTTCTGCTTATTGCCCTAAATTCAAGTCTACGGTGAATGAGCATTTACTAGGCAAGCGTGCTTCATCGTAGGCCTTAATTTTCCATCAGGCGTGATTGTGGTCATACAAAGCCTATATTGTATAAAAAAACCGGTTGTCTGTAACGTTGTTACGGACGATAGTTTAACGTGACAACGTCATAACAAAACATTCAAAAAACAAAAATGAAACCAGGCGGTCACCCATCCAAGTACTGACCGCGCCCGACGTTGCTTAACCTCGGTGATCGGACGAGAACCAGTGTTTTGTTAAATATCTTGAAAACGGTGCATCCTACGGCAAAATCAATGAAATTTTTGCCCCCCCCCTTAAATCCCCCCCCGCACCCCATTAAAAATTACCCGAGCGCTAGTACTAAGATTGTCCATCCTGGCGCACGCTGCTCTCTTATACATCCTGGCCTTCACAGCTCTGGCTTCACGGGACATAGATAGATAGATAGATAAGATAGATAAAGACGTTTATTTGGTACTGCAAGCACACGCAATCAAGATTAACAAAAAATACAAAAGTCAGTACAAACTTAAAAGTAAAACATTATATATTATTTAGACGACCAGATGGCCTAGTGGTTAGAGAACCTGACTACGAAGCTTGAGGTCCCGGGTTCGATTCCCGTGTCGGGGCAGATATTTGTATGAAAAATACGAATGTTTGTTCTCGGGTCTTGGGTGTTTAATATGTATTTAAGTATGTATCTATCTATAGTGAATTGTCCCGTGATATTTATTTATTTTTATTTATTTATTTTATATATTGTCTGTATGCGCATTACATTTCGCACATGTACGCATATTACATTTCGTTGCCTCTGCTCTGTACGTTACATTGAATCATCCTTTTTCGTGCGTGCAGCCGGCGTTCAGCGATTTATTACACGTTATCACGTCAAAAAAGATTTTCGAATTTCGTATCGTGCCATCCCTTTCATTCTTCCGTGTAGTACTATTAGCGTGAACGGAGCGTCATGATGCAAAGTTCGAAAATCGCGTTGTATAAGGCCTGTTCGTTTCGGAGTCGTTTGATAATAAGTGGATGCCTGAAGGCCGCCTCGGCCGGGCTCGAGGAACATTGTCGGTAGATATAAAACTCGGCTAACAAGGGCCATATATTTTATTTTGTTTTCGCATTAAGAAGTTGAGAACGGAAGTTCGCGGAGTTATTAGCTCGCGGTGTATCTCGCTCCAGACGCACGACTTTGCTTATTACTTATTTAATGACCCATTTTAGACGAGATTTTGATTATTAAATCACATCGAAAGTAGGGAACGATGTGTCAAAGTATTACAATGTTAAACGTGTTTCTGAGTTGGAGCTTGTTACAAATTTGGATAATTAATTTGGCACGAAATCATTTGATTGACATATGTATGAGCATTCTTCTTTTCTGGCTAGTCGACCATAAAATGCCAAAAATGATTTACCTACCTACATAGTTTGTACAGTCGACCAACTACATAAGTAGCCTAGTTGTAAAATATTTTGTCACTAATTGTTAAGGAACAGACACAGGAATTCAATTTGGGAAATCGAAATATGGTACCTTGCGTCCAGTCGGGTGTAGGTGTGGTGCTTTCAGTACTTATCCGAAGTTTCCCACGTTGAGCGGCGCCGCTTGTCTTCAGGATATATTTGTAAATACACCTTGTCCGTTAGTATGCACGTCACTTAAGTCTTCTGAATTTAATTAATGCTTAAGGCAGACATAGGAACTCAAAATTTATGAAGGTTTTAAAGTTTTTTACGGAGAGCGTGCTAACAGCAACTTCAGGAAGAGCAAAAGTGAAAAGTCTGAACTTTGAATGAATGAATGGAAAAAAAGTAAAGGATGTATGAATGAGTTACTGTATGAGATATTGGCCGATGTTGCCAGACTAAATTAGAAGTGTATTTTCCTAAACATACTGCCCCGGGAAGAAATCTATAAGATTTCTTAGGATATGGATATCTTAAGATTATGAGGAATACTTAAAATTATCTGTTGAAACTAATAAAAAGTCACAATACTAGAACCTAACTTAATACTACGAAAATGCAAGTGTGCGTCAATGCTGAAAGGGAAGTAGACACAACTTAGATACAGGTCGTACCAGCTGACTACCGGTACCAATCCTCACAGTAGCTACGCGAGCTACCCCATCCCGTCCAGGCGATAAGGAAATTATGCGAGCTAATTTCCAACAGTACGG
Organism: Archips xylosteana; assembly: GCA_947563465.1. NCBI lineage: Eukaryota > Metazoa > Arthropoda > Insecta > Lepidoptera > Tortricidae > Archips > Archips xylosteana. Next base: position 22,748,798 of record OX387353.1, read on the forward strand.
TGAAGTATTATCATTTATTATCAACACAATGTCATTGACCTTGAGGTTATTGGTAGGCTGGAACCATTTGTTTCGCCGTTGCAAGTGGTGTAGATATTCTAAATTCCAACGACTCCAGAAATGTTGGCTTAACTTTTGCACAAGCTGCCAACGAGACAAACGATTCACCTTTTCAGTTTGTAAATTCTGTTCTGGAAGCGACAAAAGGTTATCCCCTATGAGGAAGTGAGCCGGAGTGAGAACATCAATTTCATCGATGTTATCGGAGATAGGACAAAGAGGTCTCGAGTTTAAGACGGATTCTATTTTAGAAAACAGTGTGCTTAACTCTTCGAAGGTGAGTATAGTTTCACCGATAGTGCGTTTCAATATGGTTTTCGCCGATTTAACTGCCGCTTCCCAAAGACCGCCCATTGATGGGGCAGAAGCAGGGTTAAAATGCCAGGTAATTTGATTTTTTACAAGATAGTCTTGAACTTCAGACTGAGTCTTACAATTCTTGAGGAAAACGTAGACTTCTTTTAAGTAATTGTTGGCACCAACGAAATTGGTGCCACAGTCCGAGTAAATGTCCGTACACAACCCACGTCTACTAATAAAACGAGTAAGGCACGCTAAGAAACAGTCAGTCGATAAGTCCGATACTAATTCAAGGTGACAAGCCTTGGTAGTCATACAAACGAAAATGCTAAGGAATGCCTTTCCGATAGGTGCCCTTTTCTGTTTAGACGTTTTAATAAGAAAATAGCCAGCATAGTCTACACCTACGCGTGAGAACGGTCGACATGGAGTGACCCTTGCAGACGGCAAGTCTGCCATGAAATATTCAGCAGGCCTTGGATTAGATCTGAAACATTTGTGACATTTACGAATTTGCTGCTTGATAACAGACCTTGCTGAAATAATCCAGAAATGTTTTCGCAACAATGACAATAAGTGAGAAGTTCCCACGTGCAAGTACAGTCCGTGGTAATGATTTATGATTAGAATCGTCAAAGGGTGTGATTTGGGAAGAATGACCGGATGTTTACGATCATTCGATATCTTAGCGTTGCACAAGCGTCCACGAACACGAAGAAGGCCTTGTTCTAAATATGGAGACAAGTTCTTGAGTTTAGTTTTGTGAGGTAAGTTTTGACTCACCAATTTAATTTCGGTCGAAAATTCAGATGTCTGAACTATTCTGATTAATGAAAACAACGCGTCTCTCCACTCCTTAAATGTAAAGGGACCGGTGACCTTCGAGTCTGGATGCCTCGAATTATGGATGAATCGTAAGCAATATCCATGTACCTTGACCAACCTGTGTAAGGAACTGTATTTTGTGAAGAGCTCTGTCGTGTCGGGTTCAACGGTAATGTTATTAACTTGACAGGGGGGCGCTGATACAGGGACATCACCAAAGGAGTCAAGATCCGTTACATTCTTAGGCCAAGCCTCAGGTGTCCGCTTGAGCCATGGTGGACCCCACCAAAGCGGATGTGAAGATAGTTCCGATGGCATCAAACCGCGAGATGCGGCGTCGGCCGGATTCATAGACGAGGGAACATATCGCCAATGTTCTGGTGAACTATTAGTCAAAATTTGAGAGACTCTGTTGCCTTCGAACATTTTAAGTTGATGGACAGGAGCACGTATCCAAGATAGCGTAATGCTAGAGTCGCACCAGGCGACGACCTTATGAGGAACTTCCACTAACTCTGAACAGTGTTTCAAAAGTCTCGATAAAATAAGAGCGCCACATAGTTCCAATCGAGGAATCGTCATCTTCGTTTTGAGAGGAGAAACCTTGGACTTTGACAACAAAAGGTGAACTTGGACCTCGCCATTGGTTCTCTCAACCCGAAGATAAACGACTGCCGCATATCCTTTAAGGGACGCGTCACAAAAGCCGTGTAGCTGGAAGTTAATGCCATCAGCAGGCAGAACAAATCTACTCAGTGAAATGTCCGATAACTTTGAGAAGTCCTCGATGAAAGCAAGCCAGTGCAATTGTTCTCCGTTTGGCAATGGGTCATCCCATCCAATGCCGAGAAGCCACAGTCGTTGCATAAACGCCTTTGCTGTAAAGATTACAGGCATCAGCCAACCACAAGGATCATATATGCAGGCAATATTTGCGAGCACAGCGCGTTTTGTCATTCCGGTATTAAGCAATTTTCCATGATACGTAAACGCATCATACACGGGGTTCCACTTAAGCCCGAGTACCTTGACGGATCCTCCACTCTCTGGTTCGAAAGACATTGGAGTTTGACAGACATCATCAGGTAAGTCAGACAAAAACTCAGCATTATTGCTCGACCACTTGCGCAACTCGAAGCAACCCTGAAGCAGTAGATCTATCAATTGACTCCTATACCTCCGAGCAGTTTCAAGATCAGGAGCACCGCTTACAACATCATCAACGAAGATCTGGTTCCGTAATATTTTACTCGCGTCAGGATGGGACAGCTGTCCTTCTTCTGCCAACTGCAAAACGCAGCGCATGGCCAGAAATGGCGATGACGAAACGCCGAAGGTCACGGTTCGCATCCGGAACTCCTGAATCGGATCGTCACTATTTTGGCGCCAGAGGATTAGTTGATAGTCACGATCGTCTGGATGAACGAGAACTTGTCTATACATGGCCTTAATGTCACACATAAATGCAACAGGATTAAATCGGAAACGTAGCAAGACGTCTACAATGTTTTGCTGCAGCTTGGGCCCAGCATGCAGGACATTATTTAATGAGACACCTGTGGACGATGGCATCGACGCATCAAACACTACTCTCAACTGAGTAGTAGAAGAGTTCTCCTTAATTACACAATGATGAGCAAGATAATATTTACCACAACCTTGGTTATTGGGAACTGGCTCCATGTGATTAAGTGTAACATATTCGTTTAAAACTCTCTGATATTCTCGCTTAAGTGGCGGATTCTTATTGAGTCGTCGTTCCAGTGACAACAATCGCCGTGTAGCCAGTTCCCGACTGTCACCTAACTCCGCTTGATTCCCTTTAAAAGGAAGACGTACAACAAATCTTTTATCGCAGTTGCGAGACATCGTTGAAGAAAAATGATCCTCAATGACCTGATCATCAGGGTCAGACACTGAAATATTTGGGAAATGTTCAATCTCCCAAAATTTCTCAAGACACTCATCCAAACTCACGTGACATGCCATTGGCGGAGAAACTGAATCGGTGAATCCCGATGCATCACCAATTACTATCCAACCATAAACAGTAAGATAAGCCGCTGGCAAATTAGCAGAAGGCCAAACCTTCTGACCACAAGAAATGTCATTATAAATGTCACTCCCTAATAGAATATCTATTGGACGAGACAGGTAAAACTCTTCATCAGCAAGCTGTAGATCTTGGTAACTCGTCAGAATGTCCGCAGACAGAGAACTAGATGGCAGATTGCCAGTAACCTTATTTAGAATGATAGCCGAGACGCACAATAATGGCTCATCAGAATGTCTAGGTTTCAAGAATAATGTGGTCAAACCACGAGACTGGTGTGGGGTATTTGACCCTACTCCACGGATTGCCACAGGCTGATGACGATGCTTAAGTCGCAGACGTTGGACACACTCTTCAGAAATAATAGAACACTGAGATCCAGGATCTATGAACACACGCACTGTTTGAAAATCACCATCACCATTACCAGCCAGACATATGGCCGTACCAAGCAATATATTGTGCAAGTTTGGCTTGCTGCCTGTTGTGCAAGAAGACATGACAATTGTGTTGTTAACCTGTGGTATTTCCGATACCTTAGCTTCTGGCTGGCACGCTGATGCTGTGTTGTCAGGAAGTGTTATAACTGCCGATGACTTAATGTCCGGCAATGATGTTGGGTTTGAAATAGAAGACGAACAGATAAGTGTGTGATGTTTGGCATGGCATACCTTACATTTCTGTAATGAAGAACAGTCATGGTATCTATGAGTCCCAAAACAGTTGAAACACACTCTTTGATTTTAAGAAATCACGGCGCTGCTCTATAGTAAGAGCCTTGAATTTATTGCACATGTACATGTAATGATCTAATTTGCAAAAGCGACAGCTGATATCACTCCTCCTCTCTTGAACATGCATTACCGTTTTGACAGTATGCGGAGCATTGAACTTGGGATAAGCTGCCTTAGGGGCAGTACTAGTACTTGGTTTTGCAATGAAAATGTTTTCAGTCGCTTTGCATCTGTTTTCCAAAAAATCAACGAGCTCAGTATACTTCGGGATATTTCCAGGTTTAATAGTTAATTCAAATTGACTTCTCACATCGTTTGGCACTTTTTTTAACAGAATATGTAACAATATAAATGACCACTCGTCAGGTTTAAATTTCAATGCCCTAAGGGCAGCAATATGTTCATTAAATGAGTTAAGAAACGGTCTCAACTCAGACTTCATGTTGGTAACAACAGGCAATGACATTATGTATCCCAAATGAGTATCAGCAATTAGGCGGGTATTTGAATACCTATTTTCCAATAGTGCCAATGCACAACCATAATTTTCATCAGTAAAAGGCAAATGTTTCACTAAATCAAGGGGTTCTTTAGACAAACAAGAAATTAAATAATGGAATTTTCTTACAGGTTTCATAGAAGAGTCTTCATCTATTAAATTTTTGAAAATATTTATGAAGTTAATCCATTCAGTAATTTTCCCTGAAAACGTAGGTAACGTGATACGCGGCAAATCAGCCCCCTGATTGTGTGAAACACATGTCGCATTTGAACTGTTACTTAGATTATGTTCTTGTTCAAAATACATCGCGTAAACTTCCTTTATACGATTTATCTTGACATCATATTCCATAAACTCTTTTAAATGTTTATCTGCGTCGAAACCGGCGCGTTTGGACGCCTCAACAGCAATATAACTCTCAATAAACTCACTTTGGATTTGCTTCAAGTCGCCACAACGTACTTTTAATTCCGTGCGTTTGGATTCGTCTTCTACACAACTATTCGCACACTCACAAAGTAAATCTATTTGCATTTTCATCACTTTATAACGTATTTCTACAGCCATTTTTAATTACACCACTTGCAAAAGTTTGTTTCGTAAATATAAACTGATAAGATAACCTCAAGTTCTGACAATAAATAGACAGTTCGATATTGACACTCTTTTGACGTTTAAAGTTAAGTCATTACACTCATTCACTCACAAAATGGCGCTTTGCGTTTCGTTATCGCCAGGACCGACAGAAACTTATATCATTTAAATGCTGAACGAAACACAATGTTTGAGTTTGAGTGAACGAAAGAACTAAAATGTATACCTACTTATGACAGGCAACCCTTCACTCACACACACAGCAATGACGAAACGAAGCAAAGTTCAACTTGAATCTACCTGTCCTGTTAGTTCAAAAATCATGAGTCGGACTATCTCACAAATCAAAAACTACGAGTTATATAAAGGGAATGTTCACTGAAATCACTGAATTATACTTCTCACTGTCTTATTTTACAGGACCTGCAGATATCGTAAAATGCTTATGTTTTGCAACAGATAATTTTTCAGTATGAAACAAGTTTAGGTTTTACTTTTAATGACCTCCCCAGTACAGGCAAAATGCTCAGTTATTATTACAGATGCAATTAATGCAGACAATTAATGACAAAAATGTACGGGAGGATCAGACGGTTTTAAGTTTTGTGATTGGACATGACAAATCAATTAGACTTTCGAAATACGGGACCAAGAAAAAATATGGCGGACAGGGTGTAACCAACGCGGCTTTCTAAATGGTGAATCGGTTCGAAGGAACAAATTTATGTTAAGGAACAGACACAGGAATTCAATTTGGGAAATCGAAATATGGTACCTTGCGTCCAGTCGGGTGTAGGTGTGGTGCTTTCAGTACTTATCCGAAGTTTCCCACGTTGAGCGGCGCCGCTTGTCTTCAGGATATATTTGTAAATACACCTTGTCCGTTAGTATGCACGTCACTTAAGTCTTCTGAATTTAATTAATGCTTAAGGCAGACATAGGAACTCAAAATTTATGAAGGTTTTAAAGTTTTTTACGGAGAGCGTGCTAACAGCAACTTCAGGAAGAGCAAAAGTGAAAAGTCTGAACTTTGAATGAATGAATGGAAAAAAAGTAAAGGATGTATGAATGAGTTACTGTATGAGATATTGGCCGATGTTGCCAGACTAAATTAGAAGTGTATTTTCCTAAACACTAATATTATAGGGAACCCGCTTCCGATTTTTTTTTTATACCTTTGGGTTGCAATAGAGAGATCTCTCTCCAGGCAGGATGTTATGCCTGGGAACCGAAGTCCGATGGATGGAAGTTAGTGTTGGTAGTTGTATTTATACTGCCGAGTTGAGAAACTTCGATAATGCGATTAGTTTTAATAATATGTTTGAAAATAAAGTAAATACCCATTATGCGTCTAAGATCCCTTCCGCAGCTAACAAAAGAGCAAACAACTTTGAAACGGCTGCACCAATTTTGATGAAACATGTCTAAGAACCTTAGCCAAGAAACCTGCTTGCAAATAAAAAAAAACCGGTTGTCTGTAAAGTCGGTTTACGGACGATAGTTTAACGTGACAACGTCATAACAAAACATTCAATAAAAATTACCCGAGCGCTAGTACTGAGATTTTATTACGTAATATTGCAACTGGCCTACGCCGCTCTATTGCAACTGGCCTACGCCACTGGCCCTCGCCGCTCTGTAAGTACATGTACGTACATGTACTTACACGTAACGTTACATTGCGTCATACTTTTTCGTATATGCAGCCGGCGTTCATCGATTTATTAGACGTTGCCACGTCAAAAAAAACCGCATCCAAATCTGTTCTCCAGTTTAAGAGCTATAATGCCACAGACAGATACACACATAGCGGTCAAACTTATAACACCCCTCTTTTTGTGTCAGATATTTAACAGTCACAAGTAAGAGTAATATTTCACATCCACAGTGCAGTATAAAATACTCTGTAGCTTGTGCCACGAAGAGGACATAAAAAAAATCTCAAAAATTACATCGTGCTCTTCATACCTCTGAATCTAGCAGTTGAGATTTTGAAATTAAGTACATCCCGATTCTGTGGGAATGGATATCGGGATAAAAAGTAGCATATAAACATTCCAAACGTCCAGCTAACTATTAAGGTGCGACCAAACCGCCGCTTAAAAAACGGTGACGTTACGGAATCGCAGTGACGCACCGTAAACGTCAAAACTTTACTATGGAGAGCAAGCGGTAAATTCTGGCGTTTACGGTGCGTCACTGCGATTCCGTACCGTCACCGTTTTTTATGCGGCGGTTTGGTCGCACCCTTATGCTATTATTTTAAACTTGAGTAACGTAATGTGAGGTTTATACAGGTTGGAGTTTAAAACGTGATACAGAATTAGTGTTTCTTACTCAGTCAATGCTGGGGAATACAATATACTAACTCAATTGTTTTACTCTTATTTAATTTGAAGTCAATTTCCATAAATTCCATTAATTTCAACAAAGTATGAATATCCTAAAAATCAGACTTAATTATTTTAACAATTGAGTTAATGCATTTTGTATCGCGAAACACTAATTTTGTATCACGTTTCATATTCTGTATTATGTCAACGAAAGTATATTATTATAGTATTGTGTTAAGAAAGTTCTCAACTTGCTTAAACTACTGCAAGAAAAATACTTGCATCCATAAAATTTCTTGCAAATTGACTGTTAATTCCATTCCTTTACTAAAAAAAAGGTTCGGCCATATCGCTGCTTAAAATACGGAAACGTTACGGAATCGCAGTGACGTGCCGTAAACGTCAGAGTTTACCGCATGCTCTCCATAGTAAAGTTGTGACGTTTACCGTGCGTCACTTCGATTCCGTAATGTCACCGTTTTTTAAGCGGCGGTATGGTCGCACCTTAAACCTACACGTTTTTCACCATTCACCAAAACGATATTTTAATCTATCAGCAAAAGCGTCAAAATATTGTCAAAAATAAAATAAACAGGACGCACGTAAACATTTTTATTTTATCCTTAACCAAATCCGTTTAGCCAAAACACACCTTATGACGCAAGCATAGAGTGTAGTTGCGAGTGGCGGGACACAAGCTAAATTTCCGCAGTACACTCACGTACAAAAGCGCTACATTGAATTCGTTTTATTTATCTGCGCGGGCTCGATATCGCGGCGTTACAGTGTTTTGATAAACAGTGTCTCTCGCCGCTCGAGCTTTTTCAAAACATACTTTTGTGCGTCATCCCGTCATTTTCACTGCGCGTTTATTTTGCGATTCATTTGTCCTCTGACAGTCATTGATAATGCAAATTCAATTGGAGATTCGATATAGGTACAGTCGAGTTCTCCAATATCTGTACAGCCAACCGTTCATAAATATCTAAACATGAACCTTATAAATGTTACGGTAATAAGGTCTATGTATAGATATTTATGAACGGTTGGCCGTACAGATATTGGAGAACTCGACTGTACCAAAAAAATTAAGAAATCTTGTGTTTTTTATTCAACGTCAATGCAGGCCACAAAGTACATAGAAAGAAAGAAAGAAAGAAAGAAGATATTTATTCACTTTTACAATACACACAAACACAAGAAAGTACACACAATTCCATACAAATAAACAAAAATCACAAACAGTGCAGTAATAAATATGTACATACACAATTCTACATGTGTGTCCTCGCAAAAGTGAAACGGTCACTGACTCAGCATTATGCTGAGGCGTTAGACGCCTGCAGCGCTGATTTTCTGTCAGAACCGTCTGTGACTCACGGAACGATACACAAATATACTATATGAACCACTTACCTATATATAGAAATAAAATAATAAAATGAGAATGAATTGATAAATAGTATAGAATTATTATAGAGTAGCATAATAAGTAAATAAATAAATTACAATAAATAAAGAGTAAACGGAGAAAATATGTTTAAAAACAACAGGCTGGCATATCAAATGTGTGGGTGCTGGTTTTTATGGATAGGATTTTTGGAGCGCTAAGAAGTGATCCTTCAGCTTGCGCTTGAAGGTGTACCTACTAGACGCTCCTTGGATAGGGGGAGGAATATCATTCCAGCACTTAGACGCCGCGAACTTAAAACTTCCACGGAATGCCGCGGTCCGGTGTTTAGGCACAAGAACCATAGCACTCCTGCGCTCACTCTTCGACCAAACAATTTTATTGAAGAGGTACAACATAGGTAGGTAAGTATTATTTTTTTCTGAATTTCCGGGGATTTTTTATTGAGATCCATACATACAAACAAAAGAAGTACAAAAACACTTATCTCTAAATACCTCTGCTAAACTGCATTGCAGGTTGTTGCCTTGTTGGCAGAACGTGTAGAACTCTCATTCCTTAATCATCATTCATCAATCATTCATTTCATATGCCATGATTAAAATAATGTAATACAGCCGGAATAAACAAGTATACTAATAAAATTACGATGTCAAATAAATAAAACCAAATATATATAAAAAAATAAGTTGTAGCCTAAACGAAGTAAAAACTCAAGTTGGTCTAATTATATAATTAAAAAAGTATAGCTAAAAACTAACCAGCAATACCCGCCTCCCGCATTATTCAGCACTAAAATCCTTCTCAAATTGGCTAAGCGTATAATTAGTTACTTAAACTATACAAAATCCCTTCTTGCTCCTAATAAATAATTAAAGTAGGGTGTCCGCGCGGCGTGCTAGCAAATTGCGTACTTTTGCGGACAGCCCCGGACGAACCGCGGCGTGATTATAGATAGTACTTACTGCACTAAAGGGGCCCTTGCGGACTTTAAATATTCATTATGATTAATGACGGCTAGATAAATGGTCGCTAAAGGTAAACGAAGCTTGTTCTTTTAAAGTGTTAGAGGAAAAAGAACCTAATGTTATTATTCTTAAGAGCGGTAAACCATAATTAGTTCATAAAAATAGAACTAAACCTTTTCATGCGTAAATTACAGAGTGAATGAGGACGGGGGTCCTTCCCGAAAACAGGTGATAGTGTTGCTTAAACTGAACAACTTTCTATAAGGAACATAGGTCGAAAAACGTTTTTTTTTCACCTTTCTATAGTAAGTCGGTCAGCTAACCAATATATTTTTCATCACACTTGCTCGTCAATGGGGTTATTCCATGCTTGTATACTAAATGACAATGGCCTAAATTGTTCTTAAGGGAGTTATAGATTTACGTACAGTTTTTCTACCCAAGGAGTTCTAACTTTAGTTTTAAAATTTGCAAACAAGTAATTTCAGACTAAGGAGGTTTCAAGTCAGCCAACGTTTTATTTATTATCTATAAAACTTAGCTATAACCCAAATTTTACAACACAAAATTTATCTACGCTTCATGAAAATTCGTTATTTTTATATTTTAAATTTATATCAAATAGTTTTGCAATAATTTTAGTAAAAATATTTTTTTAAACATGTTGGCAGAATCTGGCCGTATGACCTTTCGAATTCTAAACTAAACACAGTTTACATTATCTATGGTAGGTGACTCGAAAAAAGTGGCAATCTGTATTGGCAGGTAGACATTATTTTATTCAATTTAAATGTTTAGAGACAAATTCATTTTATTTTTGGATTTTTTTTCTCGCAATGTGATGAAAATCATTGTGTGTATCACGGGCAGTAAGGGGATTACAAACTCGAGTCATTAAAAGCCCTCCGCCTTCGGCGTCGGGCTTCTAATAGACTCTCGCTAGTAATCCCCTACTTACGGCCCTAGATGCACAATGTACTATTGTATGGGAGTATGCAATTTTATTGTTTTTTCGACCTATGTTCCTCGGAGAAAGTTGTTCAGTTTAAGCAACACTATCACCTGTTTAAGTAAAGGATCTTCGTTTGGTTCCACCCAGTATAAGTAGGTATAGTGTTAGTGTTACTTTATGATGTGATGATGTCATTCGCTAAAATGTTTATACCTAAGCCGTTAGTTAGCGAAACCTTTTTTTAGTATAAGTGAGTCACTTCACTATACAAAGTGACCAATGTTTTTCACTCTTGAACTTTTATTGTCAAAATAAAGTTTCTTTGACCTTAAAATAAGAACAATATTGTAATTGTAAAACATTTAATGACTAAACATAGGGTTGCATCATTTGTAAAAAAAAGATTTTTTTTATTTATTTTCTTATTAACCCCGGTAATTAGGCGTGTGTGCCTCCTCTATACTATACCTATGTGTGTGTAAACCTTATACAGGGTTATTTTTAATTCACTGACATCCTCTTAACCCTGAATTCCTATCACTCAAACAAATGTTTTTTGTTTTATGACTTTTTAAAATGAAGCACTTTTTTCCCATACAAATACACAGAGTATCGTAAAAATAAGAGGAAATCTCAAATTTTCAAAACGTTATTACACCAAAAATATTAAGTTATGACAAAAGCCGTAAAACAAAAAACATTTGTTTAAGTGGTGGGAGTTTAGGGTTAAAAGGATGCTAGTGAATTACAAATAACCCTGTATAAGCTGAGGTTTTTATGAATAAAGAGTAGTCTGTAACTTAACGTGGACTCATTTACTTCTCTCAACCGCGCGCACTGCACTAAAAACTAACCGGTAACCCATCCCCCGCATTATTCAGCACTAAAATCCTCCTCGAATTGGCTTAGCGTATAATTAGTTACTTTAACTTTACAAAACCCCTTCTTGCTCCTAATAAATAATTAAAGTGGGTGTCCTCGTGGCGTGCTAGCAAATTGCGTACTTTTGCGGACGGCCCCGGACGAGCCGCGGGGTGATTATAGTACTTATTGTACTTAGGTTATTTATACACTAGATAGAGCTTAGGCGGCATTAAAACGTCCCGAAAAATAAAAGCCAACAGTAATTTGCCCCCTTCAACCGGAATGACGTAACGCGATCGTACGATGGGTATCCTATTATCTCGCCTTCTCGCCTCATTCGTTTTTCGTTTAATTGTTATTTCGTCTCATTCTGTATTCGTCTTCGTCTTGTTCGCTATCCGTCACCATCTTTATTGGTAAATTCTGCAACTTGTCTAATTCTTAATACGTCTTCCTTGGACTCATTCGTCGTTCTTCTCTTTACTTATTCGCCAAAATTATTTCGATACGTTCGGTGCTGGTAAATAAATGTTCGTAAGTCCAAGGAAGACCGTGACGAAAAACGATTAAGACTTAGTAAGAGATAGGCAAGTTACAGAATTTGCCCAAATAAGGTAATGACGGATAGCGAACAAGACGAAGTGACAAATACAGAATGAGACGAAATAAGAATTAAACGAAAAACAAATGAGGCGAGATAATAGGATACCGTAAGATGAAGCTGTCAAATGGGTTTTTGGACGTTTTGTATCGTAGTGTTTGTTACTGACACTATCTAGTGTATAAATAATCTAAGTTACTGCACTAAAGGGACTTTAAATATTCATTATGATTAATGACGGCTAGATAAATGGTTGCTAAAGGTAAACAAAGCGAGTTCTTTGTCTTCAAATGCGGCCATTTGACCCAATGACGTTTAGCTCTGTTTGAAGCTCTTGTATTTTGTTTTATTCTATTGTTTATGCTTTATGGCACACTGGCTTTTACCTACGGTTTTTCTCGCATAAACCATTAGATCTGGCAGTCGAATTGAAATTCCGGGATTCTGCTAAATTCCCACGGGAATTCCCGAAAATTAATGTTGCATCAAAAATAGCCGTGCTAAATTTCATATCTCTTAGCCATCCCGGTATAGAGGTAGGTGCAAACCTGCGCAAACTGCGCTGGTTTTTAGGGTTCCGTCGTCAAAATGGCAAAAATAATAATAATAATAATATTAGGGGACAATCTCACACAAATCGACCTAGATCGACCTAGTCCCAAACTAAGCAAAGCTTGTACTATGGGTACTAGACGACGATAGGCATACATAAGTAGTGTAGATAAATATATACTTAAATACATAGAAAACATCCATAACTCAGGAACAAATATTCGTGCTCATCACACAAATAAATGCCCTTACCGGGATTTGAACCCAGGACCTCTTGCTTCGTAGGCAGGGTCACTACCAACTAGGCTAAAGCGGTCGTTAAAAATGGAATCATTTTAGTTATAGTGTATACCTGTCTGTCTCTCCGTGGCTTAGTTTAGGGTCTTTTGGTACTAAAAAGCTGTGTAACCACGATGACAAGGAGGTAGAATAAAGTTCCATCAAAATTTTTTAATAATAGGTAAGGTAAACGTCCCTGTGCTCGACACTATTTTTATTTTTCTGAATTATTATTTAACATAAATTGTATTGACAAAAAATAATTTATCTATGCATGCATATTGTTAGAATGGATTGACATTCTATGCCCTGACAGGGTGTCAGTACCTACCATCTTGTAATTCTACCATCTATTAATGTAATGAACATGAATCTGAATGAATAAATGAATATGAATATGAATATGTATTTTGGTTGCCACTATAACAACAAATACAAAAAAAACAGAATTAAATAAATATTTAAGGGAGCTCCCATACAGACCATGATTTTTTTGCCGTTTTATAGATGAAGGTACGGAACCCTTTGTGCGTGAGTCCGAATCGCACTTGGCCGTTTTATTTTTCAACAAACTCCTGCGGCCACGTTCATGATCAGGCGATCTACTCGCGAGAAGGCCCTCCGGAATAAATTGAAGTTCCGAGTTCAGAACACATGATAAATCGCCCAACTCCGCAGTCAGAGGCTCCCAAGATAGCGGGGCATTATTCTCGCGGCTGCGGGGAACGATTTCCATAACGGCCCGGCCATAGCCACGCGTGACCGCCGGTGCAACGAGCGTTTTCTCTATCCATTGCGTGGCCGACACGCTCGCTGTACAGTGGTTACCACGCAGCACACGCAATGAACTGATAAAACGCTCGACGCCCCGACGATCGTGTGAAGTCGTGGCCCGAACAGTAATAAGAGCGGCGGTGGGCGCGTCTTGAATGGCGAAATCATATGAATAGAGTGATGGCTTAAGCGCAATTAATCCTCTTAGACATTACTTTGGTCACTTATAGAAGCTCAAAGGTCCAAACTCAAGTTTACAATTGTAAGGTTTCGTGGTTAGCATGTGCCTATTTTTCAAAATGGCTCTCCATGAAAGTAGTGATGTTAATATGAGAAATGACGCACCTGTTAGCGTGGTGGAAGTGGGACCATTGCATTTATTTGTAACGTTGCTACCGCTGCCACGTCGATGATGGACGGGACGTGCCTCGCCCCGTGACGCCCCACGCGCCCCGCGCCCCACACTGCCGTACGTCATCCGATCATATTTATGACACGTAAAAACGAAACGACAAATTTACCCAACACATACCAAATTACATTCAGAGCGTGCAATTTGTACATCGTTCATTTTATGCTCAATTGTTTACTTCTAAAGCTTGAGCTATATTTGGGTTGGGAAATGCTTAAGGAATCGTCCACGTCTAGGGGTTGTTGAGAACACTTAAATAAATCTCTTTTTCGTAGAATTGGCGATGCTATTAATGTTTAATTACATTTAAAACCGCGCCATTAAGAATTCGCCGTCCCCGAGCAATAACTGCTCAGGTTTAATCCTATAAAATTACGAACATTTTATATTTACTGCGTGGTTTCGCAATGTCTGAGAGAGAACAGCTTGAATATCGTGACTACATGTTCAAAATTAAAAGATAAATAGCTTGTTTTTCTATTCAAAAGAGAATTCATCATTGCTGGATATCAAGGAACAAAAGAAAACAAATAGTAATAGAATCCATGCTCAGTTTTATTATAACTAATAATGTTTATTAAAGCGTCGCTGTGTTTGAAGAGCTACGAGTAAAAGGAAATGTTACGAGACCGCCCCACTTAAATATCATTATACAAACAGGCATTCAAATAAGCTCGGAGCGTTTCGTCGTATTTTTCTTTACTAAACGTTCATTTGAATATCGTCCAAATGAAATTCTTCCGAAAAGGAAACCTCCAAAACAAAGATTGAGTGAGGGAAATCTGAAAAACCTTTTCAAATCGCACCGAGGAAGCCATTATCCGCTCATTATGTCACCGGCTGCATAGCCAATAAAACTGAAATCCACTAAAACCGTTATCAACATGCATATTTATTGCGCCGCTCCGAGTTTCGCACCAATGTTTCATTTGTGATGTATCTCGCGAGAGACGTGTTTATTTACTGTCTTATTTTGTGGGTGGAATGGGTGGGAGTGGAGGGGGTAACCCTGACTGGGGAAGTAGGGCTGGTGTTGGTTCCCGAGGGGGGGCTGCGAGGAGCGCGCGGAGGAAGCAAGGCTCCGATGTTGCGGCTGCTGCTGGGGCCGCGTGAGACACCATCCCACCATGAAGAGCCTATCCCTCGTGCAGACGAGCCCTGCATCTACAAGTACCCGAAGAAGAAACATTTCAATGCGCTGCTGAGTGGCATGATGAACGAGCTGACGAAGGTATGTAGGGATAGGCCACAATAGATCTCTATCCAGGCAGATGTTATGCCTGGGGACCGGAGTCCGAAGGAAGCCAGTTAGAAGTTGTATACGTGGCTGAGTTAAGAAACTTCGATATCGCAATGAAGGATAGGATGTAATATTTTCTGTATCTGATGACTACATGGCAACAGGAGTCGCTACAGGTGTTGTCAAAACCAGGAGTTGATAACGATTTAAACTTTTAGTTACCCTCTTAAAATATAGAACAAAGCAGAAACTGGTACGGATCTACCTACTATTGAAACCGTATCATGATTTGATAAGGTTTCCAGAAGTTTACCTTTAATAAACTCTTGATATTTACCATTTGTATCCGCCTCTAAGTATCCAAATGTAAGTATATAGTCATAATGTCAGACGGCCGTGGTTTGAATAGCATAAAGAGCTCACCAGTAATTGTTAATATCATTCGCGACACTAGTTTTCGCGTTTCTTGTCATGTACAGTCCACGGAGAATGTTGTACGGACCGAGCCTTGTCTCCATGAAGTCTGCCCGTGTTTATGCAGCTGGAAAACGGATTGAAGTATCGGGAGCTCACGGTTTATATCATAGCCTACAAAGCCGTGGTAGCCTGGTAGTTTGACCTCTCAAGTAAAGGATCGTGGGTTTGAGCCCTGAATTAACCCTTTGAACGCCAAGAACGCCTAAAGAGGTCATGTACGGCCGTGCCTACCACGCCACCGACGCTTGTAGTGGTCATGACGTTTAATGTCAAAGAACTTTGACACGCGACATTACGATTGAAATTTGCGTTACTTTTCGTCTACACTCTGCGTGATGGTGACACATTTTGTACTCGAAATGGGGTGTTCAAAGGGTTAACGTGCAAAATTACATTTAAAATTTACCATGAAGTTGAAGGATAACATCGTGAAGAAACCTGCACACACATCAGCAGAAATTCAATGGTGTGTGTGAAATTCCCAATCCACACTGGAACTGCGTGAGAACTACGGCCCAATCCCTCTCATTCTCAGAGGTCTGTGCCCTACAGTGAGATGGATATAGGCTGGGATGATGATGAACTAAATCTTTTTGCTGTATTGCGATAAAACTGCTGAACATTTTTTTTATTTTTTATGAGAACACAACGTATTCACACTCACGCACACTTTGACACGTACGCAAATACGTGTTCACAAGTGCGCGATCATCGCGCGAGTAAGCGATGCGACCATGGACGAATGCAACGAATGTAGCTCTTATTACTACGAGTTGGTAAATGGTCACATCGCTTACTCGCGCGATGATCGCGCATTCGCGTTCTCTTAGGACGATGTTTAAGCCACATAGAAGAGACGTGGGACGTGGGCGCGTACCTTCTGTCTGCTTTGGATCGCGACGCTTCTATACCTACGTATACATTTAGAAAGAAAACTAATTCATGGGGTGCCGCGATAGCGACGCGCCCCCGTCCTACGTCTCTTCTGGGGTATGTAATCATACTACCGAACCTATTAAAATTCCGACTGAGTCCAAAGATCGAAAGATCTTTTTTCTGAAACCGTGAATTTTAAAAATTGCTTAAACTCTAACCAAATGGGTTCTATAAGATGGCGTTTTATTAAATTCGGAGAACTTTACGGTTTCAGTACAAAACTGGTCGGACTATTGAGCCATTCGATAATTTGAATACATTCAGTCTTTCGCACTTCGGCATTATAATAGGTAGGTACCCCTATTCTGTGTAGCTTGCGCGTCGAAGGTGTCTAGAGTCTGTTGGCTGTTTAGAGGATGGCGATGCTATCTCGTGGTGTTCCAGATCTACATGCGCGCGAGCGACATGGTGCACGGGCCGTCGCGGCGGCGCGGCGCCCGCGCACGCTTCCGCGTCGTCTCCTCCATGAACTCGCCTTACTTCGACAGCGTCTACGCCGACATGACCATCCAATACAAGTATGACAGCTAACATATCCATTCTAATTATACAGGGTGTCTCAGAAGTCGACGTCAAGCCGAAAACAGATGATAGGCCAACTTATATTAGCTATCAGAAAAATATTTAAAAAATCTACTCGTAAATTGTACTATATTAAAAAAATAGGTGTTTAAAAAAATCGAGAAAATTTTCACCCTTTGACAGTATTTTCGCTCATGTTGCTACAAATCTTTATAAATAAATAAATAAATAAATATCACGGGACAATTCACACCAATTGACCTAGTCCCAAAGTAAGCTTAGCAAAGCTTGTGTTATGGGTACTAGGCAACGGATAAACATACTTATATAGATAGATACATACTTAAATACATATTAAACACCCAAGACCCGAGAACAAACATTCGTATTTTTCATACAAATATCTGCCCCGACACGGGAATCGAACCCGGGACCTCAAGCTTCATAGTCAGGGTCTCTAACCACTAGGCCATCTGGTCGTCTAAAAACTTTACTTTATTATTTTCTTATTTTTGTCAACTACTTTAGTAGTGGTAGAGCCATGTTGTAGCTAGCCGCTGCATCACGAATGGGCCGGCTCGTCCGGGGCAGTACCACCCTCTCACAGAAAACCGGCGTGAAGCAGCAGTAATCCTGCTTGCGTTTCGTACGGTCAGTGAGAGTGCCGGGGGCCCAATACCTCACCCCTTCCCTCTCCCCCTCCCTCTCCCCCTTCCCCTATTCCCTCTCCTTAAGGGCCGACAACGCACTGGCATCGCGTAAAGCGCTGCAGGTGTCTATGGACAGTGGTGATCATTTAACATACATAATAAAGTATAGTGGTGACCCACTAGTTCGTTTGTCTGGCCTCTCTAACATAAAAAAAAAAACCATAACACTAGCTTTGCTTACTTTAGGATGGTAGTTGTAGTCAAGTGTCCCGTGATATTTAACTCTTTATGTATTTCTGCAGGAACTTCTACGAGAAGGCGCTGGAGACGGGGTCGCCGCGGTCGGGGCGCGACCCGTGCCGCCAGCAGCGCGCGCTGCGCCGGCTGTGGGCGCGCGCGCTGGACGCGTCGCTGGCCGCACTGCGCGCCGCCGCGTTACGCTGCGTAAGGCTCCAGCTGGACCAAGAGGGACGCAGCAAAGACTCTAAGTACATCACTATTTCAGCCGAAAGACGTCCACTGCTGAGCACAGGGCTCTCGGCCTTAACAGCCCGGTCCTGCGTCATCCGCATTCTACTTGTTCAGGCAACCATAAGCCTTGATCACACGTACCGAGTAAACGGGCGAGACAGTGCTCTCGGCTGAGTACTCGGTGCGTATAAACATAGCGCCGAGTGCTGGGTCGAGCGCTCGGCCGAACGAAGCGGCGAGACAGTAGCTCGGCCCACGGTTCTACTAGGCCGAGCACGTATAAGGCACTGTCTCGCTCGCTTACTCGGCAGGTCTGAACGTTCACTGCCCACCACTCGGCCACATGTAGTCTGAACTGACTGTGCTAATTTCAAAACACGTGTGAACAGCTACTCGCTTACATCACTGTCTCGGCCGAGAAACATTTCACTGTCTCGTCCGTTTACTCGGTACAAGACTGTGTGATCAAGGCATTAACCAGGTGAGTACAGGTCTTCTCGCAAAACAGACCGATCCTACGCTGCGTTTTCCTCTCCGTGGACACCATCTGAGAAAATTTTGGTTGGCATCAGTTCTACGAGCGATGTACCTTTAAAGACTCTGAGTACGCAGCGACCAAATATTTGCACACCCTTTTAAAGTTTCGTAACTTTCCAAAGAACTCTTAGAGTTCCATCACGTCTGTCCGTCTGTCTGTCTGACTATTCAGCCCATAGCTTAATGTAAAGGCTGTTACTGCTAGAATACTGTAATTTTGCATGGGTATATACAGGGCGTCCTTCGGCTACACAACATGGAGGGTAAGTACCTTAAATACATATTGTTTATAGGAAATTTTACTGAAAGAAGAGTTTATTTCGGCCAACACTGGCGGGAATAGAGCGCCGTCCTATTTTTCAAGCCAGTGACTTGAATGAAACGAAATTAAACCAGTTGGCATCATCTAAATATGGGCCAGGCTAGCGCTGACTTGTCTTGGGACTGAGGCCAGCATTACTGGCATCGTCTAAACCAGGGATCCTCAATAAGTTTCTTTCGAAATCCAGTTTTTAAAATAAAATTACCATTGCGGTCCATTTCTACTTGAGTTTATTAAATAAGCTAATGTAATAATGTAATGTACAAAAGTAACAAAGATATATTTGTACATTATCATCAATATGAAAAATGAAATGTTTTGCCTTTACCTATTTGTCTGAAGTTTGGAGTAAAGTTTGTGCAAGCATTAATAATAATAATAATAGTTTATTTTCCTTAAACAAAAGTGCTTAGCATACAACAAGGTTGAGACCTCCTATTAAGTTATAAACTTGTGTCAGGAGGCCTCGCTCTTCTAAAAACTACATACAATTAAACATTTTTACTGAAACTAAACTAGTTTACTTAACCTAAACATACTATTTGTGTGTGCGCGTGTGAGTGTGTGTGTGTGTGAGTGTGTGTGTGAGTGAGTGTGTGTGTGTGCGCGAGTGTATGTGATTGTCTGCGTAAGTGGTCTAATTTCACAAAACAACCAAGTACATTATACTTATACATATAGATTGGTCTTGTCACAGAGTACCCCAAATTAAAAATCCGTATTCATACTAATATTATACATGTGTCTGTCTGACATTCTGTCCGACTCGTCTTTCTGTCTGTCTGTCTGTTACCTCCACACACTTAAACAGCAGCATTGTCATTAAGTGTAAACATTTCATTACATTACTTACGTACTCAGTAATACAAGTTACTGTTTAGGTACTTAAAGACCGCACAAAATAGATCGGCGATCCGGATTTGGACGGTGGTTCACCTTTAGTGACTCCTGGTCTAAACCTTGCTTCGTCTGGTTCAGGCTCAAGAACCGCCTCGGCCAGTACATGCTGAAGGAGTTCGGCCGCTTCCGGTCGCACCAGCTCGACGTGCTGTGCCACGAGTACGCGCTCTGCTACAAGGACCTCCTTCAGTACAACGACACGGCCAGTTTGATTCATAAATAAAACTTCAATTCAATGTCATTCAACTTTATGATTGGTGAAAAAATTGCACAAATAAATATTTAATACGAAACTTACGCAACCATAATCTATACCTGTAATAAATCTGTAACAGGTCAGTGTCTGAACATTGAACATATTTGAGAAAAACTTTTACTACTTATGGATATTTACATGAAAACTAAGGGTCAATTCAAACCAAAACGTGACGCTGCATACACATTGATAAGGCCCCGTGGAGGGTCCAACCGGATAGCTACCACCTTCTTACTCGTTAACCTGTCGCTAAATAGCAGTTCGCACTGTTGTGTTCTGATTTGGGGATAAAATAGTCGATGAAATACTAGCTGTAGCAGAGAGGCATTCCATCTTAGACCTCAAGGCAGATAGCGCATAGGCCACCCTGTTTGGTTGTTTTAGGGGGCAGTTATATTGCGATGGATGCGTTTGATATCCATCAAACATATTCATTGCATTGGTTGACATTGGCATAGCAATGGTGGAAACGGGTTTAATTAAGCTATGTCGCTTTACATGGAATGATGCGTGTTCTGGATGCGTGTTATAGCTTAGCATTAGTGGAAACGGTCGCATAGTTTCGTGGCGTAGCTTTCAGCATCCTCGCCGCATAGCTGCATAGCACATCTCTTGGTGGGAAGACACTTATTTTTATGTTCCTTGCTATTTACTTTGTATCAAGTGGGCTCTGAGCTCATCTGATTACTTAACATACCTAATAAAAAAAATGTCGCGTCACGTCTCGGTGCAGTCGGGCAAAAATATGGTCTACCACCCTACAGTAGAAGTTCATTTACACGTCATGATATAACGAGGACTCGATTTTCCCTTGCAATAATATGATATCAGTGACTAATGACTTTACCCCGTTAGAAATGTCAACCTATAGCGATATTTAGATCTCACAGAAACTTTTTTCAAAACTAGTAGACCAATTTCTTGGCCGACGGTACTCTCGGTATGAATTGACCCTTTTACAGGATACTGCGAACTTCTGCCGTCTCGTAGCCCGGCGCGTATCACGTGGCCTCCTCGTCCCGGTACTCCCGTAGAAAGCGGAGATGGAAGGACCTGAGCTGGCGCAGCATGTAGCAGAACTCGTCTTGAGGGTGCAAAATGGTGGTGCGCAGGTGCAGCGTGCCCGCCGCCTGCCCGAAACCCGAACCCGGTACCACGCACAGCCCTGCAATGAGATACATTCGATAACCGAGTGACATCATCCAAGTAGCTATAGATTGCGGGCTACCGAACTAGTCATGATGTGATGGGCTACTCAAGACCCGTAATGTATTGCTACTTGGAGGATTAAACACGTAAAGTAAGAATCTTTTGTACAGGGGAGAGGGAAATGAGAACGTAGAAAAGGTAAATGATGTTGAAAAGTATTATTGATGGTCTTTGTGGTGCTGTTGCCATAATAAACATTGGAGCGATTGTCAGTCGTGTATGTGTTTAGATATTTTGAGCAATTGGACATGGCATGATTATAAGGGCTACTGTAGGGTCAAGTGCAAAAATAAGTATCTATTTGAACCACTCAAAAATATGTTACTACGGCCTTATTGCGTCGGAATAAGAGTCTGTGGTACTTATTATTATTATTATTTTTGAAACTTTGATTAAGTTCATATTTTGACACCTGACTGTACATGACACAAACATTCCTTGTATGCATAAGTAAAGTATCAATTTTGTATGTAACTGCTGTCATCACTGGCAACACACACTGGTCAAAGACTTTCGTCGTGTATTGCCTACATTATTGTAATAACCTGTCCCATTGTTAGATTAGAGGGATCTCTAAAAAACTAACTGTTTACCAGTTTCCTCGAGCAGTTGCATGCAGTAGAATTCGTCGGGCGCCACGCCGCGCGCCCTCGCCGCCGCGTGCGCGCGCGCCGGTATCGAGAACCGCGGGAATGCGAACATGGACGCCTGTGTAAAACAAACAACAATAAAAATTAAAGTCTGCAGATAAATAATCCAACGATGCGCTTGCGATACATATACGCGATGATTTTTAATCGGTGATCAGGAACCAATTTTTCTAGATCAGTATTCAGTGGCGATCACGTTTAAGTCAGAGTTACATGAAACAAAACGTCTATTATTTTTAATAATGATTGTTTAGATTTAGATAGTCACTTTATAATTAAAATCATTGTCACCTACACCATATTTGGGCATTTTTGTTTTTTCTTGTACCTTTTGACTTTTTTTTAAATTCGGAAAGTTTTATGTGATTTCGGCTCAGAATCACGAGCTCTTTCGATCCTACTAGGAGAAAAAAAGTGTCCAAAGTTTTTTCCCGTTCCGTAACCATTTTTCATAGACTTTATATGACCGTAACGAAATGGAGGAATCGAAAATTATATAAAAATTTTTGGACACTTTTTTCTCCTAGTAGGATCGAAAGAGTTCGTGATTCTGAGCAGAAATCACATAAAACTTTCCGAATTTAAAAAAAAGTCAAAAGGTACAAGAAAAAATAAAAATGCCCATAGTCTGTGTAGCATGTCTGACTACCTTAAAACCTCTTTGACAAGTCAGTTTCTTAAACAAACTGACGCGAGACATGTCGAATTCCCCGCCAAAGCGATTACAGTTAGGATGAAATTTTAACAATAAAGTTTTTTTAAAATAAAACAGAGAAAATAAATATATGGATTTCACGGGATGACCGTAAAAGAAAAAGATACTTCAAACCAAACTTGTTAAAACAGAGACTTCATTACTTAAAGACCTTGTCTATTGAGACTTCATTGCTTTTAGACCTCGTCTTTTAAATTCCATCTTGGCTAGGGATGCTCCTCTAAGCCCTGGTAGTCACCTCGATAGGGTTGCAGGAGAAGGTGGGGATATCGTTAAGTTCCCGGTGCGCCGTGGCAGCGCGCTCACGCAGCGTGCGCTGGATCGCGGCGCGCTCGCGCACGAACTGCTCGTGCGACGGCTCGCCCGGCGCCGGCGGCTTCAGCTAAGTACAAACAATATTAATTTATTTTTACTCACTATTCATTCTTATTTGTTTCAGTCTTGATTTTTGTTTATTTGAGGCCAGGCTCTTCCTCTGAGTTTTTTCGGAATTTATGTGCAAAATAATATATTTGATATATTTGATATTAAACCACGGTTAAACCTGCACACACATGCGTAGAAATTCAATGGTGTGTGTGAAGACCCCAATTTGCACTGGGCTCGCGTGAGAACTGTGATCCAAACCCTCTCATTTTGAGAGGAGGCCTGTCCTTGCATATAGGCCCTTATTTACATCATTAGATAATTAGTGGTGGAGTAGGTACCACAGTTCGCTCTACTCGGAATTTGTTACCCTGTACCTCTACCATGAGTTACACTAGTTTACAGTGACCGTACTCGCTAGCGACGGCGTAAATGATTAGTATGGAGAATTGTACTTCCATAAGTGTCCGCTAGAGGCGCTGTACACAATTCTCCATACAAATCATTTACGCCGTCGCTAGCGAGTACGGTCACTGTAAACTAGTGTAACTCATGGTAGAGGAACTGCTGTGCACTGCTAAGTAGTAGAATTAAATTTCCTCAGGCTCACTAAACAGATCGGTCCCGTGCCATCAGCATCCAAAGCGTTTCCGCAACCTTAACCAGGTCGTCGCTCCATGTTGTCGGCAGTATTCCCAAGCTATTTTTACAAGGAGGCTTTCAAGATAAAGTAAAAGCAAGGGGCGGGTGTGCGTGTGTGTGTGTGTGTGTGTGTGTGTGTGTGTGTGTGTGTGTGCGTGCGTGCGTATCAAGGTTCGTGCAAAGGCTCCCAACCATTGAATAATAGTCATTACATCCTCGACCTCTTTATAGGATAAAGGTTCGGCCATACCGCTGCTTAATATACGGAAACGTTACGGAATCTCAGTGACGTGCTGTAAATGACAGAATTTACCGCATGCTCTCCATAGTAAAGTTGTGATGTTTACGGTGCGTCACTGCGATTCCGTAACGCCACCGTTTTTTAAGCGGCGGTTTGGTCGCACCTTATGAACATGAAAAACTAGATAGATCTCGTTTCAAAAATTTAACACTTCAGTGTCTTCTAAGGAGCTGTGAGTTTCTGCTGAGATCTGGGCACCATGTTCCTAAAAAAAATGTCAAACTGAGCTTACAATGCAGTCAAGCGCGCACTGTCCCAGTAGACTCGGGCAAAGCGCCCGCTCGCGCATGGCCACCAGCGCTGAGCGCGCGCGCGGCGCGAGGCGCGGG
Organism: Archips xylosteana; assembly: GCA_947563465.1. Classification (NCBI taxonomy): domain Eukaryota; kingdom Metazoa; phylum Arthropoda; class Insecta; order Lepidoptera; family Tortricidae; genus Archips; species Archips xylosteana. The sequence continues at coordinate 22,773,535 of OX387353.1, forward strand.
ATGTCCACGAGCGCCGCGCGCGCGCCGCATTCCGCCGCCCAGCCCTTCGACGCCGTCATGAAGCTCGCCAGCTCTAGAGTGTCGTACGGAGGACCCATCTCGTGGATCACCTGGAATCCGAACGATCTTTGAGAGCTCCTCCAGACGAAGCGTTTTACGCGCAAGTGCGCTAGCGCGTAAACACTTGCGGGTTTTCATACTGACTCGTAAAATCTGTGCAACGCAGTCTCTCAACTCACTCGTCTTCCGCTCGAGTCGAGATACTCTAACGTCATTGCAGCATTCAGTAGGACGCACGAGTCAGACCATGGTGAGTGGACGTCAGTGGCGTGCCTAGGGTATCAAGCTATGGCAAGCCGAGAGATATGTTTTATTATTTTTTTATAATTTAATGTAGGTAAATCCATCTTGTTGCCGCTTTACTCATCAGTTTGGACAAGCTTACCAAAGCGCACTTCATTCTATTTTTTTTTAAGTTCACTCATTATATTGTGCCGTTTTTTGCCCAAATAAACATTAATCATTAAGACGCTGTCAACACCAACGTCGGCGCACACTGTCTATTTGTATCGGAGTAAACGAGATGCCGCTATTACTGGGCAGCCGGGTATATTGAAATTTATCGGGCAAATATTTAATTAAAAAAAAACTGTGGATTATTTGTGAAATATGACTCGTTAGCGGTTTAGGTATGAATATGTTGACTTCATGTTTTTAATTGCAGACGCATACGCCAAAAAAATAAAGACATAGAACCGTTTAATGATGATTTTAAGACCTATCTTTGCAATTATAGCTTTTGCTTTGCTTAGTAGACAATTGAATAAACTAACGAAGGAGCTTGATATTGACGTGTTTAATGTTAACACTGACACCTTGAGACGTACTTTGGTGAATCGATTTTTTGAGAGCGTGCATTGAGCGTTTTACCTTACTGTAGATTAAGTTTGTTAGGTTAGGGACTTGATTAATTTTTCTCCTCTGATAAAATAGTGCTGAATTATTAGTCACTAAGTAGTTATTTTCTCTTTTTTCTTTTTTGTGTGTCCGAAGGGGCTCTGTGTGGGCATACTGCCTTATTGTTACACTGTAATTGTCGGCGAGAACCTGTAATTGGCTTGCTGTATTTACTGTAATGTTTAAGATGATGTATAAGCTGTTGGTTCTCCATAAATAAATAAATAAATAAATAAATAATTATTTTCTATCGAGCCGATTTCGTCCAATTATGTATCGAGTCCGTCCACGGTCTTTGAAATATGATGAATATTAACATATAATTTTTTTGATGTGCTAGAACAAGCAGTTTTTCTTAAAAAACTGTTTAAATGACATCACTTTCAACAAAATTAGGTGTTGTCAGCCTCTTAAACATTCTATTACTAGACAGAATTTTACAGACTCATTCTCACACGCACCGCACTGTACACCGCACTAAAACAAGAATACCTATTTATTTTGTAATTGCATCAAATCACGCATCTTACAACGCCTTGCATGGCCCACGATTCGATATAAACAATCGTGAAGTTATTCATCTCGCCCGCGCACTCGCGTTCAAACCAAACGCAACAAACTTCACACCGTAAGCCAGATTCAAAATTGCAAAGTAAGTGCTATATATGCAGCTATACATAGATATTTGCAAAACTAACGTTTTCCTAAGTATGAAGAGAGCGCTTGGAAGCCCCGTAAAAGCCCACAAGAACGAGCGAGATGTCATGCTATTTATAACGTCGCTACTATCGCCGTTCAGCGCCGCTGGGCCGCGCAGCGGATTTGTTATGCAATTCTTGGTATTTTACGTAAAATAAAGCGCGTTATTATGAAAGTGATTTTATTAGAACTTTTTTCGTTTGGACGATGTTTGGTTGTTATTTTTAATCTTGATTTGAGATTTATAAGGCAAGCCCGGCTTTTGGGCTTCTATGTAAGGATCGCCACTGGTGGACGTATGTATTTTGTTCGAAATTGAGCGTGATAAATTCGATACGAGACTTTTAATTGATGCGTAAAAACGCGCGCGTAAGATGTGCCATCTGGATGCAAAATAAATTGAAGTAAGTACGCTCGCGTGTAAATCGTTTCTTCTAAATAGGCTCTGAGCATAAACCACTCATGAATAAGACGTTAGCAAACAGGTTAGATTAGGAGTACGGTGGGCCTGTTTATCCAGTTTCTTATGAACAATATTAAGTATACTGACGCTGAGCGTGGAACAGTTTCAGAGGAGTTTAGGTACCTCTCACAGCTTTAGTGGATTCGTAAGTCTGGATGATCTAGCTCCAAGTCTTCCCCAGTCATAACTAAATACCTGTGGCTCAACTAGTGATATTATCCACTAAGTATAAACGATGTAGTTCTGTGCCAACCGACCTTCTTGAAGGACACGAAGGGCTTGTCCACGATGTTCTCCTGGTACACCTCGTCGGCCAGCAGGAACAGCCGCTGCACGTGCGCGAAGCGGACCACCTCCTCCATGTTCTCGCGACTCAGCACCTAAATAAGAAGTAGATAAATTAGTTAGTGTGTCTGGCGACTCCAGAGTCGGTTCGGTCAGTCGGTTTCGAGGCCGAGCCTCACAGCGCAGAGGAGAAATGTAACGAGCGTCCTGGGAACTATACCCCAGGCGGGATCCCGTTTGATATTGTATTGTAAATGTGATGATTTTATTAAATATTTCTGTTTTATACAGCTTGCCCCAAAACTCAACGATAACCTGGTACCGGACGATTATATCAGTTCTGGAAAAAAGAAGAAAATAAATCCAAGTACAGGTCGATTCACAAGAGTTGGCACGAATGGAATGAACGAAAGCAATGTCACTTTGGTATTTTAATAGGAAAATGACTGATGCATGACATTTTCTTATTTGTGTGAAGTATATTCAAATAGGTAACACATATGTAGATACTTTCATTAACTCATTCGATCCATTCGTGCCAACTCTTGTGAATCGACCTGTAATTTAGTTAAGCGATAATAGAGTCGCATAACATTATCATTTTTAGTACTAAAAAGTACTAATAATAAGTAAGTACCAGATTATTGTTGAATTTTGGGGCACCTGTATACAAATTAATGCACATTTATCCGTCGCGTTCTAAGGTGACAGCTCCTGTTGTGTTGGTTCAGAAGTGACCTCATCATCACCATCAGCACTGAGACGCAGGGATGGGGAAGCGGTCGCGGCAACGGATCTAGGGATACTTTGCTCGACTATACTGATTCAATGCAGTCAGAGGTCTTTGGACGACAAGCAAAAAGCAAGCCATTACGGCTGTCCGGCTCACATGCGCGTCCTTACCTGTCCTGTGGGGTTTCCCGGGTTGATGACGACGAGCGCTCGCACGGCGCAGCGGTTGCTGGCGGCGTGGAGCCCGCGGAGCAGCGCACGCGTCGGCAGCGTCCAGCCCGCTTCCTCATCCAGTGCGTACGGCACCGGCGTCACACCCAACTCCGCCAGCGTACAAGAGAACACCGGGTACTCCGGCACCGGGATCATCACCCCTGGAACACCACATACAACTCAGAGAATTGCCTTCTGGAGAGGGCTGACCCTCACGAGTCACGTCGAGCTATGCTTGGAGTTTCTTTACGTGGTAGAGTCATCGACGTTGCTCGAAGGATGGTAGCTTGAAGTGGCAACGAGTAGGCCACATCACTATGAACAGATAACCGTTAGTGGAAAATGGTTTCTTATCTGGAAGTGGCAGCATCAGCAGGGCTTCTACTAGATAGACTTATGACATCGCGAGAGTTATGGATAACAGGTGGATAGAGATGGCAAATTGTCTGTCACTAAGGCGTTTTAAACGGGATGCCTCTGTTTGACAGTCGCCGTCTTCTGACTAATGATTTGCCTGGTTGTAGAATAAGATGGATACATTTCTTTCCGTAACCGTCGTAAGAGGCCAGTAATGGACGTGATGTGATAATGCCCAACAACGCTCTTTGTTGCCAACCAGGCAACTAAAAACTCTGAGAGTCCATTGAGGTGGGCAAAAGCAAGTGTAACCATACTATTTTCCTAAGAAAGAAAGTTCGCTACCGATCCTCATCTGACGTTTATGAGAACTGATATGTGTGTCTCACCTGGTGGTTTCCCGTCCAGTGGTGCTGCCAAAAGCTGCAGCACGGCTCGGATGAGTTCTGTGGCGCCGGAGCCGAGGTACACGTGGTCGGGCGCGGCCGCCACGCCATCGCGCGCGCGCAGCCAGCACGCCGCGCGCCGCCGCACCAGCGCCAGCCCCAAAGGCGGCGAGTACGAGCCCACAGAACCCGCGCTACAAACACATCACTTAACTGTACAAAGCTTACAATTCTTCAAAGTTTGTAACACAGCCAACGCTTCATTTGTATTAACCATATCCACTGCACAACCATATGCATTGATCGTGCTAGGCAAGATAGAAGGGAAAGGGGGTCTCATTCTAAATCCCTAACATCGTTTGTCCTAATGTAATGTTTGTCCTAATGATCGTTTGTCCTAACACTTTTTTTCTGGGAAACCGTGAATTTTTCTGGAACTTTTTTGTGATTATCCTCTAGAACTCTATAGGTTAGGTTAGGTTTGTTTTATAAAAATCCAGAACAATTAATAGATTTAAAAATAAAAAGAGTTAGGACAAACGATCATTAGGACAAACATTACATTAGGACAAATAATCATTAGGGATTTAGATATAGAGCCAGGGAAAGGACCAAGAGTACGGTCGCCAACCCGATAGTTGGATCAAATTAAGGCGATAACAGGGCTTAATTTGCCTGCAGCTGGACAGCTGCAGCTTTGACAGAGTGGTGTGAAAGCAGTTCGTCAACGTCTCCGTAAAAGTTTTTCAAGACAGACACGACCTTCACAAATGAAGATTACGACGGAGAAGAAGAAGAGACCCATATCCAAAGAGTAACGGGTAGTAACTAGATGGTCGAAACCATTTTAATTTGGTATCCAATCTGCAAAAGACCTGCGTCCACTGTGAAGCAATTTAATGGAGTGTGTGTGAAGTTTTCAATTCCTACTGGGTAAGCGTTGATTTTACAATCCTCCTTCTCATTCCGAGAAAAGGTGTCTATCCAGTAGTAGGACGTGTATAGCCCAGAGGTATAAAGAGAAGACGATGAACAACAAGCCAACAACACAAGCAAAAGTTAGTAGAGAGACAAGCGACAGTCTAGTCTAGTTAGTTTATCTTATCTTATCTTACAATTAGGTGTCCTTGCGGAAACACTTCGACCCGTAGGGATCTTTTGTGTACTTTAAACATGAAACTACCGTGAGACTCACTCATAGTGAAAATAAACGGAGCACTCACGTCTTAAAACGAGAGGAAGGGCTACGGATTAGCCTGAAACATGTCGAGTTAAACTCGTTTTAAGACGTGAGTGATCTGTTTATTTTCACTATCTTTTGTGTAATTACCCCTCATCCGCACTTACTCCATTGCTTTTATCACCTCGTCCATAAATTGGATGATTTGACGTAGCAGTAGTGCCTAAAAGTCTCCTGGTGCGTACTACTCGTATATGAACCTTTGCCCGCGCGCCAGCAGAGCAGCTTCGGCCGGGCGGAGGCAATATCTTAATTGCGTCGGCACTTAGCGCCGGGACATTAGCGGCCGCACACAACATCCCTTTTGTGTTTTTTCCCCAAATGCGTTTATAATTGCGGTTTCTTGCACGCACGGATATCTCGATCATACAATGGGGAAAATGGAAAACACAAAGACCCTAATAAAAAAATCTTCTAAAGTTGTTGTCTTAGAAAACAAGCATTACAAAAAGCGTCTCTGAAAGTCTGAACGATGTCTTAAGCGTTTCATTTGGGACACCATCCATCCATCCATTCCAGTAGTTCCCACGCGGGCCCAGCGCGGATTGGGAACTTCACTCACACTATTTAATTTCTTCGCAGGTGTATGCAGATTTCCTCACGATGTTTTCCTTTATCGTTCATTTTGTACACGTTATGCATTAAAGGGTTAAACCAACAGGTCAACAGTCTCTTGAAGTTGCGAAATCAAACTTTTAAAAAAGTTAACTTAAATAAGTTTTTGTTAAAAATTTCATTTTCAATGCAAGCTTTTTCGCTGACTGTACTTTTTGTTGACTGTACTTACATTGTCATCCAACTTACATAAGTATACCAAATTTCAAGTTGATCCGACCACTGGAAGTGGATCAAATTCAACTTCCAAGATTTGACCCGTACATACATTGCAAGTTAGTAAAAAGCTTTTAAAAAGTATCACTGTTTATGGCGCATAAACGTATATTTCAAAACTCTCAAGGAAATCAAAATTTATAGGGTACTTCCCATAGATCTAGAATCATGAAATTTAACATTAAAGTAGGGTCAGCACGAGAAAAAAAAAACGAAATACGTAAATTTGTAGTTCCATCGCAAAACAAATTGCTATTAGGTACATAATCTATCACTAACGCACTATTTACATTCAAGTTGGTCCCGAACCCACGGTGCGCGAGTCCGACTCTCACTTGACAGCTTTTTTATTTTTTCATTAGTCTAAGCAGACAAACAAACATTTTGATGAACAGTTAAGTAAAGTTACCCACGTGCAATCCCCGAGGATCTCCCGGACGCGTTCCTTCACATCTTCCGGGATGTCGGGGCTGGACATCAGCTGAGGACACGCAGCCAGGGCTTGCACCTGTAGACCAATTTACAGTTTTATACAGCCTTTCGTTCAAAATAGACCTGTCAGTAGACTCTGAAGATTCAGTTAAAAAGTGTATCCAAAGGGTGCAGAGAGTGAACGAACCTGCCGGATGAAGGTGATGGGTGGTTGGCCCAACGCGTGGCAGTCGCCGATGTTGGCGAACACCACGTGGCTGAATGGCTTCTGCACCCCCTGAGGAACAAAAACGTCACTAAGCAATTTTACGGCGCTCTATGAGTCAGTGAAGATTCGAAGATCTTATTTCGTAACGAATAGCCCAGCACACAAGTGGCAGTACGCAGAGCAAATCACTTGAGCCTAGCGATTCTTCGAGCTATCGCATCCTGCTATAGTACTACTTTAATGAAATCCCCGCAAATCCTGAGAGCCACCCGCCGGGCGCCGCCAGTGCGCTGCTAACCTGACCTAGACGTTACTCGACACCTCTCATTTATAACGCAAATTACGTCGTCGAGATACCTCAGTCCTGAGTGAGCTGTAGAACATAATTGATGTAATGGCTCTTTTTTCTAGTGATTTGAGATTTATCACGCATTATCCTTAACTAGCTAATATATTATGAATGGGAAAGTTGGTTAGTCAAACTGTGCCCTGCAGTGGGACGTATAATGATGATGATGGCGAGATCTGCCAGATGATTGCTTGACCTATTGGAACTACTCGATCAGGTCACGCCAAAACACATGTACTGTCGAGACGTGGAGCTGCGCCTGCGGCAATATTTCAGGGCTACGTGTCGCCCACCGGAGGGGGAGGGGAGGGGCGCACAAACAGCGCAATAAATCAGCCTTATAGCCAACAACTAACATAACTTACGCACTCGGAGACGCACAGCCACACGGCCCGGCTGCGCCACTGCTCTATCCAACTAGTTATTCACCATCATCATCGTCACAGGCTATATACGTCCAACTGCAGAATGAGAGAGCTTTAGCCGTAGTTCCCACGCGGGTCCAGTGCGGATTGGGAACTAGTTATTCACTCGTAACTGGTTATTTACTCTATTAAACTAAACGGGACTTATTACGCAAACAATATTTACCTCGACTTTTCAGACACATTAAGGCCCCACCGTGTTTTTGGCGCATTTATTGCATTCATTTAAACTCGTGCTGTACCATTACTAACAATGCTATAGTCCTAAAATTCATATGTAAGATATTTGAGGATTCACCCTAGAGACAAGAATACTAAAAAATAAATAAATCGAAACACGATTACTTGTAGGTCGCTCGATAGAAAAAAATCCAAAGTCGTCTTTAAAAATAAAATAAACTCAGTATTTTTTGACGGAGTTCAGATACCGTATGCACATCAGGTAAAGAGGGTTATTATGGACCGCACTCTGTCATGGTCTCCACATGTGTGTGAGATTAGCAAGAAGATGTTTGCTGCGGCGGGATCCTTAAGACGCCTTCAGAATTTCCTTCCATTTGCTACTAAGGTTGCGCTTGCTCAGACTCTACTGCACCCCATTTTTGACTATGCTGATATTTGTTATCCTGATATTTTAGAAGAGCACCTGAATAAACTTGAGCGAATTCAAAATCTATGCATTCGGTTCATATTTGGTCTACGTAAGTACGATCATGTTTCTTATTTTCGATCACAGCTCAAGTGGCTCCCAATCCGCCTTCGCCGAAATTCACACATTCTACACCTTCTCTACGGCATTCTTTTTAATCCTGCAACTCCCTGCTACATCAAAGAGCGATTAAGCTATGTGACCTCTGTTCGATGTTCTCAGAACTTTCTCCTCCAATTCCAAATTCTACGTGTACTCTTTTACTGTCCAGGCTATTCGGCTGTGGAACTCCCTGCCAATAGACCCCAGGCGCGCAAAGTCTTTGCCTATTTTCAAATCCTTGCTTAAGGAACACTATTTGCTGTCTTGTGAGTGAAAATTATAGCCCGTTTATATATTTTCAAGTTTATTGTTGTGTATAATTTATCTATGTGTGTTTTATGATGTAGGTATAACATATATTGTATATTAGGTAGTTCTTGTATAATGTTTATATTACTATTTATTTTTATTTTCTATTCTTATATTGCACCACCTGCTGAAATACATTCCTTGTTGTTTTTCCTGCGTTAAATGGTTGCCTGGAAGAGATCGCTTCGAAGCGATAAGGCCGCCTATTGCTTACCTTGTATATTTTTTCCATGTACTTGTTTTTCTGTATTGTTTTCTTTGTGGTGTACAATAAAGAGTCATTGTATTGTATTGTATTGTATAAACTCGTAGTATGTACGACGCTATAACTCATGACTTTTCGAATGTTTTTGTTTTTGAATGTTATTAAACAAGATGTTTTCTAGGGCGTAGTTTTGCTACATTTTTAAAATATGTATTTGTTTTAGTAATAAGATGAAAATACCCAAAAACACGCGCAGTCCAGCCAACCTATCTTGAGCCATCGAGCCTCCACCCTACACTACTCCCGACACTTCAGCCAACTTGAGAAGCCCTGTTATTGTGACTGAAACGTCCAGGTAAATATTGTTTGCGTGATAAGGTTTATTATGTATTAGTGCAATAGTTATGAGTGAAATCACGAAAGTTTAAATCAGTAGTTGTTCAGGTTGCACATTACTTACGACAAATTTCTAGTAATTAGGGTCGTAACGTTTGTGTTGTTCTTAGTTGTTTAGACGACCAGATGGCCTAGTGGTTAGAGAACCTGACTATGAAGCTTGAGGTCCCGGGTTCGATTCCCGTGTCGGGGCAAATATTTGTATGATAAATACGAATGTTTGTTCTCGGGTTTTGGGTGTTTAATATGTATCTATGTTTATCCGTTGCCTAGTACCCATAACACAAGCTTTGCCTAGCTTACTTTGAGACTAGGTCAATTGGTGTGAATTGTCCCGTGATATTTATTTATTTATTTAGTGGTCATTCTGTCATTGTAGAGGTACTTCACAGATTTATACACGGTGTTTTTTAATCGAAGTTAAGGAGTCGAAAAAGTCCCTAGCCATTATCAATCTAATATTTAAAAATCTCGTGTCACTGTGTTTGTTATCGAACTCCTCCGAAACGGCTCGACCGATTTTTATGAAACTTTTTTCTCTACATTTGGTAGGTCTGAGAATAGGTCGTAGGCTATTTTTTATATCCATATTCCTCGCGAACGGAGTCGCGGGCAACAGCTAGTCTAATATATAAAAATCTCGTGTCTCGGTGTTTGTTATCGAACTCCTCCGAAACGGCTTGACCGATTATTACGAAACTTTTATGTCTATGTTCGGTAGGTCTGAGAATAGGTCGTAGGCTATTTTTTATGCCTCTATTCTTCGCGGACGGAGTCGCGGGTAACAGCTAGTATACTTATAATAATTAACCCGAGCTTGTGCAGCATACAAAACATTTAATAAGATTACTTAGCGGTGACTTGTGCAGTACCTCCTTTAATAAAACTACCCGCGGCTAGTCAGTGAGGTCAGCGGCGAAGAAGGGTAAGTCCACCTTTCTCGTTACTTCGGCACGGGCCACACCAATCATCGTGTATAAAAGCCAGCGCTATGGAAAACCCGAGGATTGAGGCAGCCGCCGCGGCTGGGGCGCTGTCGAAAATATGTTTTTATTGGCCCTTTCTCGTCGCAATGGCCGCAACTTCTTCCGCTATCTGGGGCGAGCGCAGATAATGCTGCTTCTACTTAGCCCGTACACTCGGATACATAACGAACACTACAATAACACGGGAGTGGGGCGGGTAACGAAAATAACAATCCAGTCTACAGAGTGATAGTGATAGTGATTTTGCAGACGTGATCGGGATGGTAACGGGTAATTTTGGCCAGTTGACGACCGTTGACGACCAAATGACCTAGTGGTTAGAGAACCTGACTACAAAGCTAGAGGTTCCGGGTTCGATGTCAGGGCTGATATTTGTATGAAAAGAATGTTTGTTCTCGAATCTTGAGTGTTTAATATGTATTTAAGAATGTTATTTATCTGTATAAGCATTTATCCGTTGTCTAGTAAGTAACCATAGTAAAAGCTTTGCATAGTTTGGTACCTAGGTCAATTGGTGTGAATTGTCGCGTGATATTTATTTATTTATTTTGGCACAGAAGTCTAAATACTTATACGAGTCAAAAAAAAATCAAAAATGTCCTTTTCAAAATGTCTCATTATTAAAATGTACAACGGTCAAAAAGTATGTAAATGTAAACAAGTTGTACTTATAATAATAACGAACAAAACAAAAAGGAATTAGATGCCACAAAATCCTAAGAGCCTAATTGTATGATAGAAAAAAAAACCAGAAGATAAATGGTCAAGATCCGAAAATGCTCAATAATAATAATATTAGGGGACAATCTCACACAAATCGACCTAGTCCCAAACTAAGCAAAGCTTGTACTATGGGTACTAGACGACGATAAACATACTTATATAGATAAATAAATACTTAAATACATAGAGCAATGGGTTCAATGCGTGTAAAACTGTTTTAGCTATAAATCACCAATCTTTAACCATGTTTATATATGCGAATAAATGATTAATAATCTTTTGAAGTCAATTAATTCATAATTAATTGTTCACATTATCTCGGTCTGTAAATAATAAAATAATAATGTAAGTACATTCATTTTTTAGACGACCAGATGGCCTAGTGGTTAGAGACCCTGACTATGAAACTTGAGGTCCCGGGTTCGATTCCCGTGTCGGGGCAGATATTTGTATGAAAAATACGAATGTTTGTTCTCGGGTCTTGGGTGTTTAATATGTATTTAAGTATGTATCTATCTATATAAGTATGTTTATCCGTTGCCTAGTACCCATAACACAAGCTTTGCTAAGCTTACTTTGGGACTAGGTCAATTGGTGTGAATTGTCCCGTGATATTTATATTTTTTATTTTTTTTTATTCCAATGCAGGGCACTGACCTCCGCTTAGAATGAGAGTTTGACTCTCAATGGATTCATTGACATTGGCTTTCTCACGATGTTTACCTTCATCGTAAAACTCATGGTAAATTTTGAATGTAATTTTTAAAATTCTGAATCGCCAGACTCAAGTGGCAGTGGGCAGGGCACATCGCTCATAGAACTGATGGCCGATGGGGCAAAAAGGTTCTCGAGTGGCGTCGACGGACCGGACGACACAGTGTAGGTAGGTCTCCAAGAAGATGGAGCGACAACCTGGTTATGGTTGCGTTGGATGTTGATGGCACGGGATCGATCTGTTTGGCGAGCCTTGGGGGAGGCCTATGTTCAGCAGTGGGCGTCTTTCGGCTGAAATTATGATGATGATGATGATGATGATGATGATGATGAAACATGCGAGCCCGGGCTTAAACCCACGACCCTCTGCTTGAAAGGCCATAGGTCAAATCGTTAGGCTACCTCAAACTTTTTAAAAATGAAATTGTTTACCTAGTATGTATGAAAGTCCTGCAGCGTTAACATCAAAGTGAAAAGCTAAAAACAAGCTCTATAATCTAAAGCAGTGTTTTTATCCTGTGGGTCACGACCCCCGGGGAGTTATCAAGTAGGGTTGCCACATGTCAGGACTTGTCCTGACATGTCAGGATTTTTGACCCTTGGCGAGGGTTGCGGCTAGACTAGGCAAGTGTCATTAAATAAAAACATTAATATTAAATACATGTTTTCGTAATACACTTATTGCATTTTGATGAATGAACTTTAACCAAATTACTGTGCTCACCCGCGACTTTATAGCTACGTTTATGCAAGAAATGTGTGTTCATGCAGTTTCTCATCCTCCACACTGTACGAACATACAAATCACACAAACCCAACTATCACCACCAACAAACTACATTGACGCGTTTCGAACTAAACCAGCATAGCACACATACATTATTAAGTACGTCCATTATGCACTGTTGTGGACTTCACGGGCCCAGTAACAACAGTGAAGTGATGTAAATTATATTATCACTAATATAGTTTTTTAAGTTTTATTGTAACTAACATAATGAGCCACGAGTTTGAAATAAACGTTAATTTTTTTTTATAGCTCGTCCTCAGATTATCGCAACCGCTCACTATGCATGCACACATTTCTTGTATTAACGTAGCTATCATAAGGTCGGGTGAGCAAAGTAATTGTTTCAGTTCATTGATATGGACCTCCGGAAAGTAACACCTGATTCAATAAATTATTTAGTGTTAATAAATAAAATGATAAATGTTACTACAAGTAATCAACAAAACCAATGATATTTGTTTAAAAATATTTTAAGATAGGAGAAATTACAGCTAAAAATAAAATGACTATTTTTTTTGCTTAAAACTCTAGTTACAATTTATTTTTGTCAAGTTACAAGAAATGTCGGGACTTTTATTGTGATGTCAGAATCAGGTAATTTCATTTTTGCATATGGCAACCTTAATTATATTAAGGTGTTACTAGCTAGAGGGTTACGCGCGCTGGTCGTTATAATAAAAAGCAAGCAGTGTAGGTCTTTGCACGCTTCCACGGACTAACGGTATTACCGGAACCGCTTCATTATGGACTTGGGGGAGGAGGGAGGTCGCCAATATTGTATAAAAACGGGTCGCGAATTAAAAATAATACAAGGCAAATATTATGGTAAACTGTTGATACACTGCAGTAGCCATTACAAAACTTGGTTTAATTTGTCACGGTTTAAAAGTTCAAGTACGATTAAACTGATCAAATGTTGCCATACATGGTTCCGGATTGTTTTTAGGTTTTGCTGCGAACTACACTTTTCGCTGGCGTTTGTGTCGTCACTTTGTGTATGTTTTTTTGTGTTTAGTTTTTAAATGGGTCCCGCTGACAAAACAGCGTTGCGGCCACTACATTACGCTGGGTGCACATGAGGCCCAATTTATACTTTTCGATGTTTTTTATTTGTATCTTTTCCTGCCAATAATGTATTTTTTCCGGGTGCCCCTTTTCTCCCATAATCTTTTTTATCCGAATTTTGAAAGTCATAAATTGATGTCCATAATATTCTTGCTCATAAATATCGATGATCATAATTTTTGTAAAGCATATCGCTTAATAGTTCTAACTGCAATGAGCCATAATCCCATTGATCATAACTTTAAAAAGTCATAATATTGATATCAATAATATTTAAGGGAATATCGTTGATTATTCAGAAACGTTATAGGGCATATATCTTAAAGTAATAATTGTTTTTAGTCATAATTTTTCATTACCTAAAATGCACTAACCATCTACATTGAATTCTATAACATCCAAAGGAACATTGATAATTATTCAGAAACATTGTAAGACATATCGCTGGCAGCGAGCGAGCGAAGCGAGCGAGCAAGACTTTCAGGGCAGAAGCGACTCGGACAGGTTAGGTTCAGAAGGTTAAGGCGGGAGCGAAGCGTAAGCGTAGCTCCCGCCTTAGCCTTCGATGTTAGGTATTTTTTTTATGACAGCACAGAAAAGGATTATTACCTTTAATATTATGAAATGTCATACAACCATGACATTGAATGTTATTACAAAGTAATATTGTGCCTTAAAATAATTATGACCTGCGAAAAAAGACCTTGCAATAATTATTACGAGTGACTTTAGTACCTTTAATATTATGAAGTGTGATGCTTCTAGACACTGAATGATATGAGTTTACTTATTAGTCCTTACAATAATTATGACTTAAGAAAATCGTAGCTCCAATTTATATTGTTTAATATTATGACTTCCGATAATATGACAAAGAAAAATTATGACAGAAAACGTTATGGTCTTGAAAATTCGGAACAAAAATTTTATGGGAGTCATTATAGACCCATTTTTTCCTGTGAATCGAAAACGTGTAAATAAATATCTTTCTCTCTCTCTCTCTTTCTCTGAACTACCTAGTTATAGCCCATGCTCCATGCGTTATAAAAACATTGTGAAATGCTAACTGTCTATCATATTAGCATTCACTAAATGGTGTTGTAATTCCCTTATAGTCAAGTTTTGTAGGTGTAGTTTGCGGCGGAGACGAGCGGAGCTGAGTGGAACTAATAATATATGGTGAAAATAAACGGATCACTCACCTCATAAAACGTCCAACGCACGCGCGTGTGCGCGTTTGGCAGCCACCGTGACGTGCGACTCCGAGAGGAAGGGCTACGGATTAGCACGAAACATGTCGAGTTAAACTCGTTTTAAGACGTGATAGTGATCCGTTTATTTTCACTATGAGTGAGTCTCACGTTTAAAGTAATAATATATGATTGGTTGATCCTTACACGTCTCCTCTCCGCTTGACTGTTTCCATTGAACCGATGCGGAGACAAGATGTGGATTTCAACTAATATGATTGGTCGATTCCTACACGTCTCTCCGCTTCGCTTGTCTCCGCCTCTGTGGAGCCGCAGCCTGCCCTTTGATATCCGACGATCTTGGTCTCTTAGCGTCAACCGCAACACAAATTCATAGAGTTTCGTACACAGACACACATCGCCGACACGCGCATTTGTATTGCAGTGTCGCTTAGAGACTAAAATCGTCAAGGTTCTTCTATAGCCATACCAGCCAGGCTTATAATCAGATGGCCTAGTGGTTAAAGAGCCTGACTATGAAGCTTGAGGTCCCGGGTTTGATTCCCTTGTCAGGGCAGATATTTGTATGAAAAATACGAGTGTTTGTTCTCGGGTCTTGGGTGTTTAATATGTATTTAAGTATGTATCTATCTATATAAGTATGTTTATCCGTTGCCTAGTACCCATAACACAAGCTTTGCTTAGCTTACTTTGGGAATAGGTCAATTGGTGTGAATTGTCCCGTGATATTTATTTATTTTTATTTTATTTTTATAATAGCCCGAAAAATTTTAATCCCATTTTCACTACCTACCACTAATTTTACAAGCCCTAAAATAAATAAGCCGCATTTTTTATACTCCTAACTATTCATTAGCCCTATTTTTAGCTCTGTCTGTCTAATGAACTGAAACAATTACTTTGCTCACCCGCAATCTTGTCTGTCTTTTTACATTTGTACGTTATTTCTCTAGTCCTAAAGGGCCCTAACATCAAAAGTGGTCGTTGCTACTTACCCAACCTACTTACGTAGCTACAAGAGGTAGCCCTCACTTTCATTTAGTGCACGTGATGATTAGTTTAGTAAAGATTAAGCAAGTTGAAGTTAGGTTCAGCAAATATTAGGGCTCATGAAAATTATATCAATTTATATCCAACGGTGGTAGGTGTAACGAAGCACTAACGTTATTAGGTCAAGTGAGGGAACTCCAATCATCGGGTATCGAAAATTTGCGTAGCCTTGCGGGCGAAGGGCCTTACTCCACCAATTATCCTATTTAACGATTCTCGATCACCGTTAATACACAGGATGTTACATTTAAATCGGTCAGTATGGACAAGTCTGAAAATACAGGGTTATTTGTAATTCACTAGCATCCTTTTAACCCTAAACTCCTACCACTTAAACAAATGTTTTTTGTTATACGACTTTTTAAAATGGAGTACATTTTTTTTCCATACACGGCACAGAGTATCGTAAAAATACAGGTAATCTCAAATTTTCAAAACGTTATTACACCAAAAATATAAAGTTATGACAAAAGTCGTAAAACAAAAAAGATTTGTTTAAGTGGTAGGAGTTTAGGGTTAATAGGATGCTAGTGAATTACAAATAACCCTGTATACCACATAGAAAAATCTGTTCTTAGGAACCGTGTCATCGATTTTAGTGAAAAGAAAAACTGCATTAAAAGATTTAAAAAAAAACTTAGTTGGTTTGGGAATCGAACCTGGTCATGCTGGAGAAAAATATTTAGTACTACATTCCAATCCCGGTACCCGTCTGTCGAAAGTCAAATCAAGAATGTTAACAAAAAATAATTTTTTCGTGGTCGGTCTTTCGTGACTTCAAATATGGCAGCCATATGCAGATAGGATGTATCCTTGATGTAGCTATACAGGGTTATTTTTAATTCACTGACATACTCTTAACCCTGAATTCCTATCACTCAAACAAGTGTTTTTTGTTTTACGACTTTTTAAAATGAAGCACTTTTTTCCCATACAAATACACAGAGTATCGTAAAAATAAGAGGAAATCTCAAATTTTCAAAACTTTATTACACCAAAAATATTAAGTTATGACAAAAGCCGTAAAACAAAAAACATTTGTTTAAGTGGTAGGAGTTTAGGGTTATAAGGATGCTAGTGAATTACAAATAACCCTGTATAAATAAAGTTAATAAAAGTGCAGTCAGTAAAAAAATGTGTATGTATTAAAAATTAAATTTAAATTTCTGAACGCAGTTTTTCTTGTCAATAAAATTATAGTTTCAGACTTACCCATACCGACCGATCTAAAAATGTACCACCCGTATACGGAATATTGAACAGGTAGCGAGCGCTCTCCACCCGATTGTTAAGAAAATAAACCTAACAACATATTAACGAAAAGAACCATTACCGTAATGGGGTGCATTGGAGGGTTAAAAAGGTTGCCAAAGGTACGGCTGGAGGGTGCACCCTCAATATAAAGCAATGAAATCCTTTAGCTAATGCATACAAACGTTTTTCCGATACCTTTATTTTTAGAGTTCCACAGGGTGCCAACGGGACCCTATTACTGACACTTCGTTGTATGACTGTCCGTCCGTCTATCACAGGATTTAATAACCATAATAACTAGACACTTCAATTTTGTGATGATGATGACGAAAATACGGAACCCTTCATGTACGAGTCCGACTCGCGCTTGACCGATTTTTGTTTACATATAACTGATGAAAAGTAGGTAATCTGAGTTTCGTGATTTTCACTCATAATTATTATACTAAACGGGATTTATCACGCAAACAATATTTACCTCGATTTTTCTTTTATTTGCCGTAGCCGTAGTCACGACTTAAATAGTTGTTATTGAGGTAAATATTATTTACGTGATAAGTCCCGTTTATTATAATAATTATTACTTTAGTAACAGCCTTCTGTCGTGGTGGCCTAGCGCTTTGACATATAGCCTCTCAAGCAGAGGGTCGTGGGTTCAATTCCCCGCTAACTTCTGAGTTTCCGAATTTCTGTGCAAAAATACATTTTAAATTTACCATGAGCTTAACGGTGAAGGAAAACATCGTGAGGAGACCTGTATACGCCTGCGAAGAAACTCAATGGTGTGTGTGAAGTTCCCGATCAGCACTGGGCCCGCGTGGGAACTACGGCCCGAACCATCTCATTCTGAGAGGAAGCCTGTGCCCTGCAATGGGACGTATTTAGTCTGGGATGATGATGATGATAACAGCTTTCACTCTAAGACGTAAAGAGCCTAGGTTGTATTTATCTGGAAATACGTATACCTACAGACTATGGAAGCGAATTAAATCCCTTAGCATTTCGTATTACGAAATCAAGCGAACTGCTTCATGCGGACGAATGGACTAATCAATTTTTTTTTTATATAAGAGGGGGTAACGAGCAGACGGGTCACCTGATGGAGAGCGATCACCGTCGCCCATGGACACCCGCAACACGAGAGAAATCACAGGTGCGTTGCCGACCCTTTTAGGTATAAAGGGAGAGGAAAAGGAGAGAGAATAGGGGGAGGGGAAGAGGGCCCCCGGCGCTCTCACTGATCGTATGAAACGCAGCAGAACTGCTGCTGCTTCACGCCGGCCCATTCGTGATGCAGCGGCTAGCTACAACATGGCTCTGCCACTCCCGAAACACATACTACATATGGACGAAGACGCTACCCTCGCTGGGTGTCGCCAGGATTCGTACCTTCTCGAGTTCCCTCTGGATCTGTGCGGCGCGCTCGACGATGGGCCCACGGACGGCATAGGATATGCCCACCAGATGAGGGTTGATGGTGTCGCTCGGGTTGGCTGGGAGCTGCTTCATGCTGTGGTCAGCTCGCTGCTCGCACTCTCAGTGTCAAGTCACTAGTGCAGCGAGTGCCAAGCATCTCAATATTTATTGGCAGCGCTCGCGTCATCAGACGCATTGTTTTACATTTTTTAGGGTTCCGTATCCAAAGAGGCCGTGGTGGCCTAGTGGTTTTATCTATGGCCTCTCAAGCGTGGTCGTAGGTTCAAATCTCGGCTCGCACCTCTGAGTTTTTCGGAATTTATGTGCGAAATTACATTTGTAATTTAGCTTTGCGGTGAAGGAAAACATCGTGAGGAAACCTGCACACGCCTGCGAAGAAATTTAATGGTGTGTGTGAAAACAATCCGCACTGAGCCCGCGTGGGAACTACGGCCCTAGCCCTTTCATTCTGAGAGGAGGCCTGTGCCCTGCAGTGGGACGTATATAGGCTGGTATGAAGATGATGATGATCCAAATGGTGTCAATGGGACCCATTACTGAGACTCCGCTGTCTGCCAGTCCATCCGTCTGGCCAATAGATAGTATGAAGGTTAGGTAGATGACTAGGTTCATTTCTTATGGCTTGGGCTGAGGCACTAACTTAAAACAGATCAGTAGAAACTTATTTGCGTAATTTTTGGAATTACTTCAAATTTTAGCGTTCAACGGGTACGGGACCGTGTTACTGAGACTGTCTCACCATCCATCTCAAAGGTCTTTGTCTGATTACGTATTACTGTGGCAGCTATAACAAGAAATAGTAATAAAATAAGTAATTATTTGCTAAAAATTATATTTTTAATACAAGCTTTTTTTGATGACTGCGTGCCGAATCAAATGATATCAAACTCAATGGATTTGTGTCATTTTATTACGGAGTTCCTATGGTCACCTTCTAGCTCCTCCTCCGATTTACACATGCATGCAAAATTTCAGCTCAATCGGTTGAAGATTATCTACTTCTAAATTGAGTTGAAATTCAGCGTTGCTACACTCACTGTGTGAGTGGAGACCCTTTTTCGGTGACAATTGGTGTCACTACCTTAACAAACATGTGTTATTAGTTGTTAATGTTGTTTTCTACTGTTTGGTGGTGGTACTCTTGTAACCTTAAATAAAATATTTTTCTTTCTTTCAAATACTCCACCCGAACATTACAAGTCAAATAAAAGCATGTTAAATAAAATAAAGGGGGTCGTCATATCAGAAATAGTTATAATGGCATTAATTAGATTGCTTTCAAGATTTTTAAAACATTGCACAGATGTACGGAACCCTTCTTATAAGAATATTATTTATTTTATTAGCAGTACGGCTGCTCACCGAATCTAAGATTATTTAAAAGCGAAAAAGTTTTTCGGGTGCGCCGGTGGGATCCAACCGACACCCCCGAAATTCTTAATCGCTTACATACGCCAACAGTGGCGTGTGGTAACATCTATCGCAACTATTAGAAGCTACGACTCCTACGTTCCAAATTACATTGGAAATGCGTAAGAAATGATGCCACTGTTGGCGTATGTAAGCGATTAAGAATTTCGGGGGTGTCGGTTGGATGCGACGTGGTTCAATTGGTAGAACACCCGTTTGGGCGCAAACCCAGGAGACGTGGGTTCGAATCCCACCGGCGCACCCGAAAAACTTTTTCGCTTTTAAATAATCTTAGATTCGGTGAGCAGCCGTACTGCTAATAAAATAAATAATATTTGAATAAATAGATGTGGTACATCATTTCTTACGCATTTCCAATGTAATTTGGATCGTAGGAGTCGTAGCTTCTAATAGTTGCGATAGATGTTACCACACGCCACTGTTGGCGTATGTAAGCGATTAAGAATTTCGGGGGTGTCGGTTGGATGCGACGTGGTTCAATTGGTAGAACACCCGCTGGGGCGCAAACCCAGGAGACGTGGGTTCGAATCCCACCGGCGCACCCGAAAAACTTTTTCGCTTTTAAATAACCTTCTTATAAGAGTCCGACTCACACTTCGGTTTTTTCTAACTTATTAAGACAACAAAATCGCATGTTATATTGCAGTATGCTGAATTGTGTGCTCTATTGATGGGGCGTAGGAGCCAGTTTGGCGTGTGAGTTGAGAATGATAGTTAATTCCCCTAGTATCTGATGGACGGTGATTCCCTGCAGTTTTCCTGTGCGAGATAACGACGCGGGTCACGACTCTCGCGATATTAAAGTTTAATTGGTAAGTAGGTATGTTTGGTCAATAGTTGGATGTCTCAAGGATATGTGACACGGGGGGGAAACTAATATTTTATTTAATATTTTTTGGTCTAAAAGTATTTGCACGAATGATCAATTTTATTTACGATTATTTTGCTCACCCGCGACCTTACGACAGCTACATTTTATGTAAAAAATGCGCTTTCATGCAGTTCCTCCACCTCCACACTGTACGAACACACACAAATCACACAAACCCAACTAAGTATCACCACCACCAGGTCAAACTACACTGACACGTTTCGAACTCAACCAGAGCTCTCTTCAGCGCAACTGTTCACTGTGCTACCAAATGTTAGACTCACTCACTTGGATTTTTTACATAAACGTAGCTATCGTAAGGTCGCGGGTGAGCAAAGTAATTGTTTCAGTTTATTATGTTGTTGTTGTTATGTCATTTGTGACGTCTGATGTACCTAATGCAATTTTAGAACGGGTGTGGGTTAGCAATTAGGTTTCAAGCTCGTTCGTCCCGTCCCGTTTCGCGCATTCTGAAAACAATAGTGTCGAATACATTATTTTACTGCACAATTCCCTGTCAACAATTCGGCATGCTAGAATATGCATGGCCGTAACTAAAGAGCGTAATGAAACACAAAATTATATAAACAAATTAAATACCTAACTCGCGAATGCTTCCCTGCAGACTCTAAAACGCAGTAAGAGGGTTTTTACGTTTGTTGAATATTGAACTATAACAAGCACAACGTAAGGAAGATAATGGTCTAATCGCTTTTTTGCTCTTACTGCGTTTTAGGGTCTGCAGGGCAGAATGGATGTCGACGTATGCGAATCCAACCGACGTGGCACACACGCCAAGTCGATCGGATTTTAGGAACTGTGTAAAAAGATTTATATGCGTATAAATATCGTTTTTAACCGCCTTCGAAGAAAATGGAGGTTATCAATTCTAACAACATTGGGTTTACTAATGTTTCGCAAATTATTTTTTCCAAAGTAATTGATTTGGCAAATGTTTCATTTCCCAAATGTTTATTTTTTCTGAAACTGTAAACTTTTCAGGATTGTTATAAAATAAACCTAACCTAACCTAACCTCACCTACAGAATAGTCCTGAAATATATCCCGAATAGTTTACAGTTTCAGAAAAAATAGACATTTGGGAAATAAAACATTTGCCAAATGAATCAGTTTGGGAAAAGTAATTTGCCAAACGGAAGTACACCAGAGTGGTTAGGTACTTCCAATTAGGTCTCGTTGCGTTGACATCAAAGTCAGGATCTGATGAGTAGAAAAATCGAGGGAACTCTTCGAAAATATTGCATGTAGTGATTTGAATATACCTATATTTTGTTTGTAATTCGTGTATTTGCGCTTAGATATCATTGTTCACCGAAGAAAGTTTTGAAATGGTAAATAAAAGTAGTATCGGAAATCAGTGTTTCGTTCGTAGTTCCCGTTCCCGCGTGAATTCTGGGAACATAGAGACCCTATCCCAACTGAGTCGAATCTTATGACAACTCACACTTTAAAATCCATCGCGCCGTTTAGGCTGTACGGCGTTCCAAAGCGTGATAAATAAGTACTGTACTAGACCTGTTATATGGGTATTAATTATTTTTGAAAAAGGTTCGAATAATAAACCTCTTTTAATTATACGCGTCAAAAATAAAAAGGTTTAGAAAGACAGAGGGGAATTCGTGGTTTGTCAGTTGCGGTGTCAGGAAGAAAATAATGTTTTCGTGTAAAATTGAATAGAATAATATCGACGTGATCCTTATATTTTGACCTGTGAATGTGCGAGTGAAGTGTTGTGTGATGTGTGTTTGTGTTTTCCAGTGGTTATTTCTGTATATTGGCAACAAATGAGACAATTTACGGCGACTATGAACAATGATATTTTCGGCTATAAAACCGAACGATCTATAAACAATAGTTGACCTACTCGACGGACACCATATAAAGGGACTGTGTAGAGCTGATGGAAGGCTTCGCCTAATCAGAGATAGCTATATTTGGGTTTCAGAAGGAAACATTGGGAAATGTCAACTTGATGTCTAAGCTAGATATAGTAGGGGTAACGTCATCGAAATAACAACTTGTGATAATGTGTTTTGAACTAAATGACTATAAATAAGTGTCTATTGAACTTGGAGTGGTCTAATAGTGGAAATCGTGTAGTAAATTAAATGGTGATTCAGTGTGAAGTACTGCCGTGAGTCAAAAATGATATTTCGCAGGTAATTTTGTATAATTTCAGACATAGCGAGAGGCTAGAGGGGCGTGACGTCAGCTGTCATGTGGAATAGAAGAATAGAAGTGAGGAGTCCACGTCAAGGACGGAGGGAATGAATATCGAGAGGAATCATTTGACATGTAAGTCAAAACACTGATGTTTTATTTGGGTTTTATGGGAGGTTTTGGACAACGAATTATTGATGAACTATATAAATTTATGACAGTGATTGGAGATTTGATTGGAAGTTTAGTGATAATTTATGACTTCAAATGAGGCGTAATGGACTTAATCTCGATATATTATTTTAAGCACCATGCGTCAGACACCGGAACTTCTGGACCCATATAGTTGGTATTCCAAATATACAAGAGTTATGAAATCACCTGAATCACATTAAACCTGAGCAATGGGTTTGATATAATACTAATATATAATTTGTTCGGCATGGATATCCGTTCATGGGATATGACGGCGGGTTCCTGGTCGGAGATCTGCTGAGAGCTGCGGAATGCTGGATGCTGGAAGGAGGTTGCAGACGCAGACTTCAGAGCTGTGTGTCGGGGACACAATGCGTCTGGCTAATACTCACAGCTAAGTGTAGTTTTACAATCAAACTTTAAAAACAAACTAAAACAAAAAGCTAAACCGATTTTGATGAAATTCCTTACCAAAATAAAATAGTTATAAAATCAATTACTAAATCGAAAGCGGGTTCGTCGGGAGAAAGATTAAACCTAATACTAATAATTCTTTATAACTATATCGGACCGACATATTTTTTTAGTCGAGCGCGTTCTTAATATAACCTACCGTGGTTGACTTTCGCGATTAAACATATTTATTGAAATCTTCCGTATGAAATAAATATAAGTAATAAGATAGGAATTTAAATCAACTGTAGCTAAGGTTCAATTTCAAATGAGATTCGGATGACTGACAGTTACCGTCAGAAGAGCAATAGGGTTCTATTTAGCTAATACAAATAAACATGACATTAGATTTAAATATTTAAATTTTAGAACAGTTCAATTGAATTTTGGTTTAAATGAATTGGAATGCCGAGTGGCATTTGGTATACAGGAACCACCTTGTATAGTACTATATATTTTTGAATTGAGTTTATTTTGATAGTGTTTTCTCTTGGAATTATATTTTTAAATTTAAATTTTGAAATCCGAAGGGAAACAATTCCGATGATTTGACAAAGGGCCCGAACAGTATTCTGGCTGAAGCCCTTGTGTGTTTACGTTACTCTACTTCTGTCTCGAAGTAATACCTGAACTGAATATTATATAATCTATTGAAGCTCTTGTATTCTACTGGAAATTTATCTCCGATAGTACCTCAGAGTAATTAAACTGTGAAACGACTGTGTTACATAGGTAAGGGACTTCTAGTATTATTTTGATAGGGCAATGTTACTTAACCTTGTGATTCTTCATGAACTTATATTTAAGAAGTAATTGATCAATTACTGATAGGAATGGATAAAAGGCAATATTATTACTGTTTACTACCTTACTTGTGTTGATATACAAATCCATTTAGACTTATAGTGTACTGTTTTACCCATTTTATTTGCTCTTGTGGAAGGATATCATTTTTCAAAATTCATCCCTTATCTTTTGATACAGAGTCTGTTGACCTATTTGAAACTAGAACTGGGTTCTTCATAATACTTGAGACTAAATTAAATCATTAATACTCACTAGATCTCAACATTAAACTTATATCTATCTTGACCGGTATAGAGAAAGTGTTTCCTACATTTCTATCCGTACTATTATTCAGAGAGTGGGGAAGTGACAATACTGGTAGGCACAAATGCCAGTATAGTTACGACCGACCAAGAGGAATGGTCCAGATAGCACGCAACTACACCATCACGTACCATAGTACAGACTTTGCAGTTGCGATGGCTAGGCTAAGCAACAGTTGATGTGAAACTTACATTATGCAGTCTGTAGATTATCAAAATTAATATTGGGGAGCGAGGACTGGCAATATGCGTATGGTCTCCAAGGGTCAGCGCCGCCTCTGGCTTGCTGGAAGTCGCCTCCTAGTGTTCGGTCTAACCAGCCGGCACGTAGTGACTATGCGTAGTCCCACGGAGTGTCCACGTACTCGCTCGGCAATAGGTGTCGTTAGTGAGGTTGCAGCTAAGGATAGTCATCCCTAGAGGTGATCCGTGCGGAGCTGGGTGTCTTAGGGAGGTACGTGGGGGGAGGCCAGTTACTCGATCTGGGTTGTAGACTAAATAATGGAGCGTCCTTCAACATACTCATACACTAACCGAAATACCTTCTCATATACTAGAGTCTAAGGGGGGAATAGAGTTAGTCTCAAGTGAGTAGGGTAGTTATTCCGTGTAAATTTTAGGAATAATAAAATCCTACCACAGGAGTAACTACATTCTTGATTGTCCTCTTACTCATTTGGTGACTGATACTTACGGTGTGTAGACGGGTGACATAAATTGTTGTTCCCTTAGTAATGCTCGTGGTAGGCACGAGGAAGGGCGGGGTGCGAAGTCGGAAACCTCCTCGAGTGCCCGGGCGTTACCACTCCCTTCTGTCCGAGGCGTAGGCCTCATGGGGTGGGGAAGGGTAACGCTTGGGACGGTGCACCCTGGGCAACAACGGTAAGCTAATGTATTCGTACATTATCTTACCGGTGGCTAATATCCGACTGGGGGGGAGGGGTGGTGAGGTGAACCCGCAACTAGTTGCGGGGGATCTGAGCCAGCGGGCCCATCCGTGGGTCCGCAGTGAGGGCGGCGTCTCGCCATTGGGCGGGCGCCTTTGACGTCGGCGAACCCGAGCTGAGTACCTGCTCTGCCACGGCGGACAGGGAAAGGCGAGGGGGAGCCTGGTGGCGGAGGCGACCGTGCCCTCGTTTCCGCTCTGCTTTCAGAGCGGGACATGAGGGCGCGGAAGCTAACGTGAGGGCACGTAACCCCGGCTTGCCGGGAACGTGGGCATCTGCGGAAGCCACGAGGAGTAAACCTCTTTAAACAATCCTTCACCAGCGGGGGAGGCCGGGGAGTGCCGAGCCCGCATTGCACGGTGTCGACAGAGGAGCCCCATCCCGGGGCGGCCAGTGGGCGTTGCGGTGACTCCTTATGCTCCCGTGGCGTTCACAATGGCAAACGAGGGAATCCGTGTGGTTTTTAGTGGGTATGCCTGGTGAGAGGAGAGCCCCACATACCTCCGTTTCCCCGAACGGTGACGATGCATAAGGTGCATTTTCCACACCAAAAAAAAAAAAAAAAAAAAAAAAAAAGGCACGAGGAAGGGCGACCAGTCCGGAGTCGAGCCCTACTGGACGGAGCGGGGATGCGGGCTCCTCCTTTACGTGTAAACCATTACTATTATTGAATATCTCCCAGAGCAAGTGAACAAGTAAAACTAACTACCTAACTTTTGTCCATTTCTATCTGTTGATTACATTTAAGAATTCTTACATATATTCGCTATAATCTTTCTTGTTACATAAATCTGTAACGTTTATCAGTTCACCATAATTAGAACCAGAGTACTGTCCCAAATTAAAAAAGTACACAACGTAGAAGAAAAAGGGTCCAAAAATTAGACGATCACTGAACAAAACGAGGGAAGATAAATAAATCTGGGTAATAGAGACCTAGCACAGTACATTTATTTATTTTTACATAAGTAGATAATGTACATACATACGTTCGAAAATATAACCCTCCTAGGCCAGTTGGGTAGGGGTGCGATGTCGGAAACCTCCTCGAGTGCCCGGGCGTTACCACTCCCTTCTATCCGAGGCGTAGGCCTCATGGGGTGGGGAAGGGTAACGCCTGGGACGGTGCACCCTGGGCAACAACGGTAAGATAATGTATTCGTACATTATCTTACCGGTGGCTAATATCCGACTGGGGGGGATATGTATATATGTATTATATGGGCCATGTATCTATGATATGTATGTATTTTGAGAGGACGGGCGTAAGGTAGCTGACGGGAAGCTGCTCTGCAACCTTGAACTGAGTAAGTAGCCCCGCCGTGCTGGTCACACGGCCTGGGCTACCGAAAGGTTCTCCGCTCTGCAACAGGCCTCGATGCGACTTACGCCCTATATAGGGAGGGATAGCATAGGAGGGACAGGCGTTCGGTTGCCAATAGTGCACGCTCTGCAACCTTGGACCTAGTAAGTAGCCCCGCCGTACTCGCCACACGGCCTGGGCTACCGAAAACTTCACCGCTCTGCAACCTGCTGAGGCGCCAAACGCCTTATGGGGAGGGTTAGCTTTTGGGGTTTCTAAGGGGTCAAGAGATGGAGGCGAGCCTAAGCCTAGTACCTGCTTTGTGGCCCGAGCAGGGAAAGGCGAGGGGGAGCCTGGTGGGCGGAAGCGACCGCGCCCTCGGTACCGCTCTGCTTCCAGAGCAGGACATGAGGGCGCGGAAGCTAACGTGAGGGCACGTAACCCCGGCTTGCCGGGAACGTGGGCATCTGCGGAAGCCACGAGGAGTAAACCTCTTTAAACAATCCTTCACCAGCGGGGGAGGCCGGGGAGTGCCGAGCCCGCATTGCACGGTGTCGACAGAGGAGCCCCATCCCGGGGCGGCCAGTGGGCGTTGCGGTGACACATTTTGCTCCCGTGGCGTTCACAATGGCAAACGAGGGAATCCGTGTGGTTTTTAGTGGGTAGGCCCCCCTTGGGGAGAGCCCCACATACCTCCGTTTCCCCGAACGGAGACGATGCATAAGGTGCATTTTCCACACCAAAAAAAAAAAAAAAAAAAAAAAAAAGGCCAGTTGGGTAGTGAAATGTCACCGCCGAAGGTTGCGTGTTTGTCGGTAGTACTGGTGATACCCTGTAAAATAACGCCTGTCGCAATAACTGCGCGCACGCACGCAGAAACAAGAATATTACGTTTGAGACAGGCCTTATACTACAACTTCGATTTTCGAACAAGAGAGTGAAAGAGATGCCACAATGCGAACTTTGAATTTGGAATTTCATAGTACCCCCCTGCGAAAACCAAATACTGGAAGTTTCCAGTATTTGGTGGCTATGACATTATCATCAGGCGTTCAATTTTTCAGTAAATACGGCCGTATACGATAGCAGTATATTCAGTACGTTTTTCACAAGCTTTTATGTAACTTGCAATGTTCGTATGTCCTTGTAAGATGCAAACAACTGATTCGAAGTCATGTAGTCGTTATAGTTTTATACCATGTGAAATGTGATTCAACGACAAGTTATTGTACCCTACTGATGGCTTGAACGATAGTGAGGCGCAGTAACAACTATAGATTCCCACCGGGTAACCTAAAATATTTATGAAGTGACCATGTAACTAAAAATCAGTCAGTTATTAGATTACAAGTATGGCAAAACTCGTGTACAGTCGAGGTCAAAGATATCTTTACACTTTACTGCCCTGTCGCAGTCTCTTCGTGTTTGAACTTTTATTTGAAATTGTCAGAAGGCATACAATGACAAGGTACTAAAGTGTAAAGATATCTTTGAAGTCGACTGTAGTTACACTAAACGCTAGGAGTTGCATCTGACGATTTACCTAACTCTCAATTTTGTCACTCTCCAGAAGCTGTATTGTGTAACGCTTAGGCACTCAAGATTGCATTCTTCATCCCATTCTGACCTCATATTAAAACGTGTGGCAGAAAGAAGTGATGAAAAAGAGTGCCATTCCAAGTAAATTAGGCCTCTGGAAAGTAACTATTAAGTAATCTGTGCCTCTGGTTGCCTGACGATAGCGAAAACTATTTGAAAAACTATTTGAATGTTTGAAAACGTTCACTCTCCCTTCACGTCATAAATGCAGTAACAACTGTATTCAAACCTGTCCAGCAAACAGACATCTGCAATGACATTTAATTATAAAATGTATCTGTTCTTGCCGCGCGCAACCCGTTCGCTTTGTTCCATGACAAAAACAAACTACATAAACTACCACGTCGAACAAAACGCATCTCATTGAGGAGACGGCGAAGTGCGTTATAAACAACCTCCGTTGTCGCGGCGAGCACCTGAAAGCCGAATGAATACCCGAGCGGCTGGCTCATCTCAGCCGGCCCAATAGCGTCTCCATAATGTATGAGCGCCCCAGCCTGCCACCAAGCACCAGCGTCGCCCGAATAACTCAACCTTCTGCCACTTCGCTGAAGACTCATATCGCTGTATCAAAGACTACACAGAGCGACGAATCTTGATGGAATAACTATAGATAAAATATTCTTATACGGTGTCGCTAAGGTTTACTTCGGGGCGTCGTTCGGAGACGTTTGGAGCATGTCCACACGTATTGAGCTGAATGAGTGATCGTTGGATATTTATGAGCACGCCGGCGGCCATTTACGCCGGATTACGGCGAGCCGTGGCCCGGACGGCGTCGGATTGGTCCCGTGATCAGTCCTGATTGATTGCGGACGCGCTGCCTTACTGCGCAGCCTGAGACTTTAGCCGGAGGATTAGCAGACTCGAATGGGGATGAGCTGCCTGTTTGAATAAAAGATGTGTTTAGATTACACAGACAGGTACACGCTATCGGTACCACCTAAGTATCTCAACATCTTAATAGCCCTTCCTTCTTCGCAGTCGGGTAACAATATGACGGGAAAATTATTTACTTAAAATGATGCAAAATTGAACGAGAACAGAGAACGTATCAGCGTACGTAGATAGATATAGTTGGGATAATGGATAATTGTCATTAAATTTTGCCCCATGTACCTACCTAAATAGAAACATTTCGCAAGATTTTAAATCCATTCACAGAAGTTGTTGCAATACTATAATATAAAACGAATGGAAACACCCCGCAGGATATCTACGACGATTTCTAAGGTAACCATTGTAGAAGAGAACAAAAATCCGTTAGAATGTTGTTTATCTCAGAATCGGATACCAAGGCATTTCTTAAGACATTTCTTAGTTTTGCCTTTGTTTTGCCACTATACAACTAGCCGTGAAAGTGTCCAACGTCCCGTGAAATGATTCTCAAAAATTGATGAATGAGTTAGTAACGCATAAAAATGGCTGCCCCGAGCGGCGAAGCCCGCGGCGCATGCAGATGCCTGTACTATTACTTATTCCGTGATACGACCCTCGTCACGCGTCGCGTTGGACGGCACACGGCCGCACTCACAGACGTCAATTATCGTAACATCTCCGTGTGCCGCAGTTAAGCAAAAAGACGTCGCAGCACATATCTTGTATCATAAATTTAATTCAAAGCGGGGCCGTGGTTTTATTACAAAATGTACGTCCGAGAGCTGAGGCGTATTGTCTAACGCGCGGGCACTCACGATCGTATTTATCATCATCATCATCATCTACTGTCATCCTATACCGTATCACACAAAGAATTGGTGTAAACGATTGTGATTCTAGTGCGTTAGACAAAAAGGACTCGTAGTCTATGAACACTTCGCTTGTTTTCTTTCGGAACCTTGAACATAATCTCAGGTCACTTCAAGAACATACCTATATCACTAGGGTGACCGTCAACTAATTCCAATCCACAAGACAAACTGCAGTCACGGACGCCCAATGCTCGTGCGTGCACTGGCTATCTACATCGTAACGATTATAGTTCTCATAACTATTAAATAATATTAGTACCTCTTCACGATTCAGGTTAAAATTACTTCTAAGCAATATATAACCTCTGACTTCAGATATTTTTCTCACCGAGCGCAGCCCAAGCAAGTTGTATCTCCATATCTGCGGGTGTTGCGTACGCTCTCATGTATCGTTTAGCATTAGTATTGTTGTTTGTGTGTTGCGTGCGCGGCGCGCGCATCCTGGTGGCGGTACCGACCCCGTCTTACAGCCACCAGATGGTGTTCCGCGCGCTGACACAGCAGCTGGCTCGCCGCGGCCACCACCTCGTCGTGCTCACCACCGACCCCGCGCCCGCGCACCCTAACATCACGCAGATCGATCTCCACTACACCCACGCGCTGTGGATCGAGCGTTTCGTGGCCTTGTCTTCGAACAACGACATGTACGCACAGTTGCACACGGCCTATGACGTCATTACCGATATATTTGAGAAACAATTGGGCACGCCCGAAGTCGCGAAGCTGCTCGCCGACCCTGGTCAGCGGTTCGACCTGGTGCTGGCGGAGGCGTGGGTGCGGCCGACCCTGGCTCTCGGGCACCGCTTCCGCGCTCCCGTCGTGCAGATGAGCACGCTCGGCGCCATGAACGAGCAGTACGAAACCATGATGGGTTCGCCCGGCTATTCTTTCTTGTACGTGGATGTCATTCGAAGACGGCTGTACAATCTCACTCTATGGGAGGAAGCCAAGGAGGTTTACAACCGTTTTCGAAAGAATCGAATAATACAATCATTCGAGGAGAAGGAGGAGGCGATGATAAGGCGCGTGTTTGGGTCGGAGACGCCGCCGCTCCGCGAACTGGAGCGGAACATCGAGCTTCTGTTCGTGAACACGGACCCGCTGTGGGACTGCCTCCGCCCCACGCCACCCGGCGTCGTGCACCTGGGCGCCCTACACATCCCCCCGTCCAAGGAACTGCCGCAAGTAAGTTTGCTGTTTGTCACTGACACATGAGTATTGGTCACCCAGGAGTGGGGTGGAATAATTGGTTTGAATCTAACTCCTCGCGGTCCACCCTGGGCAACGTCTTCCCGAGAGCAACCTGCACTAAGTAAACTGCACTGAAGACGGCCAAACGATTCTAACCCACACCGGCCCGCTGGATTTGCTCCCTCAGAGACTCCCAGCGTATCCTGCGATTATTTAAAGTGATGAAATGCAAGCAAACGGAAGGACCGTCTGACGAGGAATGTCGGACCTTCTATTTATTTATTTATTTATTTATTTTCGGAGAACCAACAGCTACAAATTACAGAGTAGGTTAAACATGTAATAACATAGGAGCCAATTATAGGATCTCACAAATAGAACCAAGAAAAAAAAAGAAAGAAAGTACGCGAACAATCGCAAAGTTGTGCCACACAAATTTTGATACAAAAAGATATCAGAACTAATCTCTATACAAAAATAAAACATATTAGTAAAAAGCAGTCACTACCTAATACCTAAGCACGCTCAATCAAACCACCCCCCACCAACCGCCGCCTCACCGTAGAAAGATTACAGTTGAATATATCGATATCCAGCTCTTCCGCAACGCCGTTCACACTACGACAAGCTCGCCTCAAAAAACTATTCCTCCTGTATTTAGTTGTGCCATACTTAAGGGAAATAGGTGGATAGTATCTTTTTGACCTATTAGGGGTATTAAAAGATATACTGGACAGCAGTTCATGACAATCAACCTTACCGTTGGTGATACTAAGGGCATAGATGATGTCCGCTATCTCACGACGCTTGTGCAACGGGATAAGGTGATGCCTCTTACAAAGGGTGCAGTAATCAGATGAACTATATGGGATCTTTAACTTAAAACAGAGAAACATTATAAACTTTTTCTGTACACGCTCGATCCTATCAATATATGTTTGATAGCAGGGATACCAAATTTGGGACGCATATTCAAGTTTGCTTCTGACATATGAACAGTATAAAATCTTAAGAGTTATTTTGTTTTCTGTTGAGTTTTCTGTCCGCATTCTCCAACTAAACATCGAGAGTTCTTCAAGACCCAAATGTGACTACTTGGCCAGACTGGCAAGTAACCATGACATCGATGTGATAGTTCTGCAAGAACATCACATCGACAATATTAATAAGTTGGACCAACGGGCCACCATTCCCGGATTTAACCTTTTGGCATACACACTGTCGCCTATTTATGGGTCGGCAGTGTATTCAAAATCGACTTTAGTTAACTTCTCAGTTATCGATATCAATAGTACTAATAACTTAGAAGTAATTACGTTTAAAATTTCTAATGTAACCATTGTGTCGGTCTATAAGCCTCCTAATAATGTATTTCCGAGCCCTCCTCTACACACACACCCCACCCTTGCGTGTATGTCGGCGACTTTAACTGCCACCACCCATCCTGGGGCTACGTATCCAGCGACACTAACGGTGTTGTTCTGTCGGACTGGGCAGAGCGGGAGAGACTTCAACTCGTGTTTGACCCGAAGGACAAAGGATCCTTTCGCTCTGCGCGGTGGCAAAGCGACACAAACCCTGATCTCTGTTTTGTGTCGACCGATCAGCGCCGGATACCCTGTGCCTATGGCTCGTAGGATTCTGGATAACTTTCCGAGGAGCCGGCACCGACCAGCATGCATCACGATCGGCCTTAAGGTCCCTCTGGTGAGGTCAGTGCCTAAAGCTCGCTGGAATTTCTCCAGGGCCAACTGGGTCTCTTATGGATTGCAGGTAGATTCTACGATCCGCTGGATTAAACCTACTACAGAAAACTATGGTCGTTTCTGCCGAGTGTTGCTCGGTGCCGCTAACCGCCACGTTCCTAGGGGATGCCGTAAGGAGTACTCCCCCAGATGGAATGCTGATGTGGAGGAGGCGTACCAGGAGTACCTGAGCACCAACGACCCGGAAGCGGGCCACGCTGTCCTGAACGCACTGGACGAGTCCCGCCGACAGAAATGGGTAGAAAACGTGGAGGGCCTCGATTTCACGCACTCCAGTAGAAGGAGTTGGACTCTGCTCCGCAAATTGGGAGGTGTTTCGGCTCCTGCAACAGTGGAGAACGCGGTGCGGCCGGAAGAAATCGCCAGACGCCTGCAGCAACTCACGAAGAGCGGTTCCTTGGACAAGGCGTTCACTAAATCAATCCGCAAGAGTAATACGGAAGTGGTTGGGAAACTCTCGTAGCACGAGTCCCTTGGTGCCCTTTTCACTGCCCTCGATCTGGAGTCTACCCTGCGTTCAATCAAAAGCGGCAAAGCTGCAGGTATGGATGATATACCTGGAATTCCTGGTCAACCTCGGGAAATGGGCTAAGAGATGGCTAACAAACTTTTTTAATAACATCCTCGAAACTGGTATCTTACCACCGATCCTAATGACGGCCAAAGTTATAGCTATCTTAAAGCCAGGAAAACCAGCTAACGACCCTGCGAGTTATAGACCCATCTCGCTGTTGAGCGTCACGTACAAACTATTAGAGCGCTTGCTGTATAACAGATTGTACCCAATTGTCAACCCCCACATCCCTGCGGAGCAGGCTGGGTTCAGGGCGGGCAGATGTTGCGCGGATCAGGTTCTGGCGCTAACATCTTATATCGAAGCCGGATTCCAGAATGGTCTCAAAACATTGTCTGCCTTTGTATACCTTAAGGCAGCCTACGATACTGTTTGGGTGGACGGTCTGCTCCACAAGCTAATCTATATAGCGCCATGCAAGAGGGTCCTTAAATTAGTTAAAAGCATGCTTGGCCCCCGTTTGATTAAGGTGATGTTTGGGGCGGTGGAAAGCGGTTTCAAACTGATAAAAAATGGATTGCCCCAGGGCTCAGTGCTGGCTCCACTGTTTTTCAACGTCTACACAAGCGACATGCCTGCCACGAGAGCCGAAAAGTTTGTGTATGCTGACGATCTGGCCTTGGCATATCAGGGTAAGAAGTTTCAGGAGGGTGACGATGTGCTCACCGACGACCTCGACGTCCTGAGCTCATACTACAAACAATGGCGACTTTGCCCAAACCCATCTAAGTCAGAGGTCACCGCTTTCCATCTCACCAACTGTATGGCTGGTAAGGAGTTGAACGTACTATTTGACGGGGTAAGGGTGCGTCATAATTTTACTCCTAAATACCTGGGTAGGTCACCTCACTTTGGATAGGTCGCTTACTTTTCGTGCACATCTAGAGGCCTCCGCGCAGAAGGTGAAACCCGAGTGAACCTGATAGGGCGTCTGGCTGGGACTACGTGGGGTGCTCGCGCTGATGTCTTGCGCACTTCCGCCCTGGCCCTGGTATACTCCACCGCAGAGTACTGTGCCCCGGTGTGGTATCGGAGCGCTCATACGGACAAGGTCGACGTTCAGCTGAACAGGGCAATGCGGATAGTCACGGGGACATTGCGTCCCACTCCAACTTCTTGGCTCTCCGTGCTGGCTAATATAGCCCCTCCGCACCTGAAGCGCACACAGGCAGCGGCGGCAGAATGGGGTAAAGCGATCGGTACTCAACTCCTGCACAGGCTGCCGATTACTAGAACCCTGGACTGACATATACCGCAGCGACTCTCCTCGCGTAAGCCTCTCTGGTCAGATCCCGTCATCCACCAACCTTTCAACATCCGGTCTGCCTGGTCAGCCGACTGGCAGTCCCAGGAATGCTCGGCGGGTGACCTTGTGGAGAACCCGTCCACCCGGGTACCTGGCTTCAAAGCCAGTCGTAAGAACTGGACGACTCTGAACCGCGTCCGCTCGGGTGTCGCCCGCTGCAACTACTGCCTGCACAAGTAGGGCCTTAAAGACTCGCCAGCGTGTGACTGCGGCGCTCCGCAGCAAACAGCCTACCACACCGTGGAGCAGTGCCCCAACCGACGTTTTGCTGGCGGCTTTAGGGGGCTTAACAGATGCTCTGGGGAGGCTATAGACTGGCTTAATAATTTAGATTTAGTTTTATAGGAAACGCAGGAATTGTGTTCTTAAAGGCCGTACGATAATAATAATAGGAGTAATGTACAGTCGAAGTGATGTTATCAAGTTTCGGTTTATTGGTCAAGAGTCTGACTATCTGTACGAGACACAGATACGAGAGAGAAAAAAATAAAAAAACCGACCAAGTGCGAGTCGGACTCGCGCACCGAGGGTTCCGTACAAATTTATATGTATCTATGAACATCCAGTCTTGGCAGACCCCTGCTCCTAAGCAAAATGTGCGCAATGTGGGAATATTGTAGATTGGTTACTGATATAGGCAAACAGACAAAAAAAATTGTGCTTTTCGTAATTTTTCCTTTATCTGTGCTATAAGAACTTGCTTCGTACCAAATTTGAAGATTCTGAGTTCATGGGAAGTATCCTTTAGGTATTCCCTTGCGAGTGTCGAAAATATGCGGAAATTTGCGTTATAAACGGCTGTATCTTTTGATTGCGTTGGCTTAGAAGTTTGATTTTTCACAGCTTTAAGGGACAGTCAGTAGACTTGAGTATTTGATATAAATTTCAGCTTGGTACCTCCACGCGTTCCTGAGAAAAGGGTCTTGACAGACGGACAAACGAACAACAAAGTGATCCTATAAGGGTTCCGTTTTTTCCTTTTGAGGTACGGAACACTAAAAACTGCCCGGAGTCCCCTAGAATCTCTAGACTGACCCGTAAAATGTTACTAAGTATATGTACTTGTATAAATAATAACAATGACGTCAGCCGTGATACCTAAGGAGACAGATGGAAGGTTGGAAGGAAACTGGATAGTGTGGGTCAGATTTTCTCACAGCCCGCACCGAGACTCAGGTGACAGGTCGTATGACGGTTAAAGGAGTCTTAGCCACTGTGAGGGGAAAGAAAACAGTCATGTGGAAATATTTGGTAAGGTGTAGCTCCCAGGGAGTAGCCCTAAGCACACTCGTGGAAGGTGAGTAAAACACCAAAGGAAAGTTGATATTCGATGTCGGTGTGTTCGGGGAGGTTTTCCTCGTGCTTAACTCGGATATGTCGCAGGAGCTGAAGGCGTGGATGGACGCGTCAGCGCGCGGCGTGGTGTACGTAAGCTTCGGAACCAACGCGGATCCGGCACTGCTGCCGGCGGAGCGGATGGTGGTGTTGACGCGCGTGCTGAGTGCGCTGCCCTATGACGTGCTGTGGCGGCAAGCGCCCGCTTCGCCGCCCGCTAACGTGCGCGCCGCCACCTGGTTACCGCAGTCTGACCTGCTGCGTGAGTACCACCACTCGGGAGCCCCGGCTTGACTTGACGACCACTAATACTACAACAAGTTTGGTATGAAGTATCTTTTTGTATTTATTTTTTTCAACTTCATTTTTTATTACTTTTACGGTCATCTCGTGAAACCATATATTTCATACTAAATACAAACTGAAATATAGATGCACAGGAAAAACCCCAGAAAAAAGACCAATGCTGGGAATCGAACCCAGGTCCTCAGCATTCCGTGCCGTGTGCCATACCCCTACACCACCACTGGTCTAGAGATTAGACACGAATCTTTTCTACACATCGTACATTTCAGTCTGTTAGATAATCACCTTATGCACCGGTCCGGGTGGGCGGATAGCTCCAAAGGAGTGTTAAAGTCTCTCGATAGAGGGTGTAACATAGATCGCACCATTCGTGGAAGAAAGACGTAAGTCATAGTTAAACAGAAATCTGCTTTCACAGCTGTCTTAAATACCACTATTACAGATCACAGTACAATACTTCTTGTTCTAACTAATTGTAAAGAAAGTAAAAATTCAACAAAATTTATTGAGGTAATTAATTATAAAAAGCTGCAGCTAATTTACTTGACAAAGGTTTAGAAAGGCTTCTTTGTTATACAGACCCCCAGGTTATAATAGAACAACTACTTCTGGAAATAAATGAATCGTTTGATGAATGCAGAAATACTCAAAAGATACCTAGAAGTCGTAGAAATATAAAACCATGGATTACGCCGGGTATTTTGCGTTGTATTGCAAATAGGAATAAGATGCAGTTAAAACTTAGATTAGACCCTGAAAATGAGGTCCTGAGGGTCACATTCAAGAGATATCGTAATTACACAAACAATTAATAATAATATAATAATAATATTTGAACGACCGCTTCAGCCTAGTTGGTAGTGGCCCTGCCTACGAAGCAAGAGGTCCTGGGTTCGAATCCCGGTAAGGGCATTTATTTGTGTGATGAGCACGAATATTTGTTACTGAGTTATGGATGTTTTCTATGTATTTAAGTATTTATTTATCTATATAAGTATGTTTATCGTCGTCTAGTACCCATAGTACAAGCTTTGCTTAGTTTGGGACTAGGTCGATTTGTGTAAGATTGTCCCCTAATATTTATTTATTTATTTATTTATTTTAATCTTATCAAAAAGCTCAAACGTAATTACGATCGGCAACAGCTTGAAAAATCTTCTAAAAATTCTAAAGAATTGTGGTCTACTATTAAATCAATAACGAATTATAAATCTACTAAAACAAATAGTATAGAGCTACTTAAATATAAGCAAACTCCAAAGGAGTCTGTTGATCAGATCAATAACTACTTTACTAACATAGGTTTAAAAACTGGCAGACGATATTATTGATGGGCGCGCAGCTACTTTACCTGACTCAATACCCATAAAACAGCCTAATGCAGCCGTCTCTTCCTTTGTACTCCTAGATACTGACCCAGAAGAGGTTACTAGTACACTAATGTCCTTAAAGTCAGAGAGTGCACCAGGATGGGATGGTGTATCCACCAAATTTCTTAAACTCTGTAAGGATGCTGTTGCTCCAGTAATTTGTCATCTAATAAACCTCTGTTTTGATCAGGGACGTATCCTCTCAGAACTTAAAAGATCTCTAGTAACGCCGGTTTACAAGAGTGGGGAGAGAACAGAACCAAATAATTATAGGCCAATTTCAGTGTTGCCAGCGATCTCTAAAATTCTTGAGAAAATAATAAATAAGCGATTAATAAATTACTTGAATAAATTTGAACTATTATCAGATTCCCAATTTGGCTTTAGGCAAGGAAAATCGACTGAAGACGCAATACTCAATCTTACTGCATCTATTTATAAAGAAGTTGACAAAGGTATGAAGTGTTTGGCCGTTTTCCTTGACCTAAAAAAAGCATTCGACACGGTCTCCCTTCCCACTCTTGTAAACAAGCTGGAACTTTATGGAATTAGGGGTAAACCTCTGGAACTGTTG
The DNA here is from genome assembly GCA_947563465.1 of Archips xylosteana. Classification (NCBI taxonomy): domain Eukaryota; kingdom Metazoa; phylum Arthropoda; class Insecta; order Lepidoptera; family Tortricidae; genus Archips; species Archips xylosteana. The sequence continues at coordinate 22,812,265 of OX387353.1, forward strand.
TGTGACTACCTGAAGGACCGGAGTCAGAGGGTTAAGGTTGGCAAGTACGTTAGTGAGGACTTAAGAGTGCTATTTGGCGTCCCCCAAGGCAGTGTGCTTGGTCCCACACTTTTTCTGATTTATATCAACGATCTCACGAACCTTCAATTAAACAATGGTCAGATAATCTCGTACGCGGATGACACTGTGGTAGTTTTTACAGGAAGGGATTGGAACTCTGTTTACAGTGTTGCTAATGAGGGTCTTCAAAGGATACACTCCTGGCTGACTTCCAACCTACTTACGCTAAATATAGATAAGACAAATTACATTTGTTTCACTAAAAATAAAAGCACTCAACCGTCTGGCAGTTTTAACCTTAAAATTCACAACTGTAACATAAGTAAGGATATGCTTTGTAGCTGTACACAAATACAAAAAGTTGTATCGACAAAGTATCTTAGGGCTTATCATCGACCAATCGCTATCATGGCACCCTCACGTAGAATATATTAATAACAGAATACGTAAACTAACATGGATTTTTAAAATACTAAGGCATGTTGCCACGAGAATTCTGCTGCAGCAGATATACATTGCATTAGCGCAGTCTGTAATGTCTTACTGCATCTCTGTCTGGGGTGGGGCGTCAAAATCCAAATTCTTGGAAGTGGAGAGGGGACAGAGATGTTTGTTGAAAACTATGTATTTTAAGCCATACAGATATCTCACGGTTGAACTATACAAACATTGTGAGCACCTAACGATGCGGAAATTGTACATCGAAGCAGTAGTCTTGAAACTCCACAGGAAATTGATCTTTGACCCCTTATTGCCTAACCGAAGAAGAGTCAATGTGGTTGCACCTGTACCCAACAGTAAATCAATGTATGCGAAAAGACAATTTGCTGCGCAATCTGCTCACCTATATAATAGAATTTGTAAAGAAATTAATATACATCCGTTGAACCTGCATGATTGTAAAAATAAACTTGCTGAATGGTTAACTAAACTTGACTATGAGGAAACTGAGACACTCCTAAGATGGGGGTTTTAATGGTTTTAAAGTATTGAATATATAAAAAAATCACAAATTTGTACAATAGATATAAGTTTACTCTTAAGGTTTAGTATTGTTTAACATCAGAATGAAACCACATATTTGTTTTGGAAGAGCGAGGTCTTCTGTCACAGGCATTATGTATGCCTACTAGAAGGTCTCAACAATTTGTTTGTACACCATTTTGTTGTTAACAGAAATAAATTATTATTATTATTAATTATTATTATTATTATTATTATTATTATAGTTACGCGTTTATGCAATTAATTGACCAGAGATAAAGCAGCAAAAAATACATGTTGTGTCAAAGTATCAAAATTTTAGGGCAATAATTAAAAAAGTTATAGAAGAAATAAAAATAATTACTCAGTTTAAGTTTTAAATTTGTACATACATTAAATATCGTAAGTTTACACAAGATACGGTTTTTTTAGAAACTTATAAGTAAATCAAATTAAGCCGTTATTATACAAAACAAAATTAATGTTTCTTTACGTATGTGCACATACACATTTCTTCCTTGAAACTTAAAAAAGAAATTAGTCGTAACTCTAGTCACGCACTAGTCTCCCGTGGTATCTAAGTCGTAATATTACATACGCCTTTTTTACACGGGAGGTTTTAGTTAATTTAATTTCGTAAATATAAGTACGCAGCGGTTCCTCCGCAAATACATAAAATTAAATTTCTTATTCATACAATCTTCACAAAAACACATTTTATTAAATAATAATAATGTGTTTTTGTGAAGATTGTATGAAGCAAAACTTATGCGTAATAACACTTACAGTGTAAGATTTTATATTTTGAATATCGTTTCTTGATATACGAAGTGTGTCTTGGCAGGACTTGAGAGCTGATCTATGCAAGTTGCAAGCTAGAAATCGCATAGAATGCGTGAGTTTGGCTACTATGTCATACATAATTTACGAAAATTTCACGTAATTATGTGTCTTGTCCTATGGATTATGCAAAACCAATGAGAAATACGAGATCGAAGTGGGTGCTCAACGTGTCGTTTCGTTGCAAGAACAAGAAAGCAATGCATGAAAAAAAGCATGAAAGCCCTAAGCAAGCAAGGCCACCGTGCGCCTTTATCGTGACCAATCTTCTACTAAAGTCGCGAGACCTGGATGGATCAATCTTGGCTCTCTTAATGCGACGCTTCAGCACATCCTGGTACCATAGAAACTGCCTGTCTCATTTTTGCTTATCATTCCGTAATTCGCTGTAAAAGATGCGCTTCGCCTAGTCAGCCATGTGGGAGAATCGTCCGCACCAGCGTAGCTACGAGTACCTTCTCAATACATAGGGCTCTATTCCGGCGATAGCGGCACACCTAAGAAGAACCTCTGTGGTCGGTTGGACCAGTAGTGTATGCCCATAATGTCGCAAAGGCATCTTAGGTGAAAACTATCTAAGAGGTGGATATGGTTACGACATAGGATCCAGATTGCCGAGGCATACAGCAGATTCGGCAGGGCGATTGCTATATAAACAGCTACCTTGATAGGGAGATTTTTATATCATTTGACCGGAACACCCTGGAACGAAGTTTGTCAAAGGCTACAGCAGCGGCTCTTATTCTGCAGTTGATTTCGTTGTCAAGATGGCACATGGATATAATTTTGCTCCTCGGGTACTTAAATTACTCTACCTGCTTGAGCGAAACTCTCCGCCGAGTTTAATGTTAATCTTCGGATTGGCAATCGCGTCAAAAGCCATAACATCAGTCTTTTTGACATATACCGTAATGCCAAATCTGCAATGAGAATCATCGAGACTCAACAGAAGCTGTTGTGGAGCACTTGGGGATTGCGCTAAAAATAAACCATCTGCATACATTATCTTTGAGACTTTAGTGAGTACCTTAAGGTGAGCAAGATTGAAAATTCCACCATCGGTGAGGTAGCGAATACGGATTCCTTCAGATAAAGTTTTTAATGTTTCTCTGACTACTACTGCGAAGTTCAAGGCAAACAGAGTGGGCGCAATCCTTGCTTCACACTACAAGTTGCGGTGAAAACTACAGACTACACTACAGGATTGCATGTTATCATGCAGAAGTCGAATCATCCTAACAAACATCTCAGTGAATCCTAGTTTCACTAGAACCACCCATAAGGCTTTGCGAGGTACGTTGCCGAACGCTTTTTCAAGACCCATTAAACAGAGGAACATACATACATCGATTGATCTTGTTCTCTACACTTCTCTTAAAGCTGGCGTACAAAGAAGATGCAATCACATGTATTGTGTCTTCATCCGGTTGGGAACCAAATCAGGTTTCAGGCAAGACTCTCCCAATAGTGGTGTTAGGTGGATTAAAAGACCTTCCCTAGAGTAGTTAGAAGGGATATAGCCCTGCAGGAGTTGCAATCAAATTTTCTCCTTTATTCTATCAAGCAAAGAACAAATACGAGAGACTAGAAAGTCACTAGGTAGGTACCCGCTTTTCATTCCACATTTTTGTGAACAACTTCCAGACCGCATCCTAGAGCTCCAAATCAAATCAAATCAAAATCAAATTATTATTACTTACAATTATTTCACAAAACTTCTTTGATTTTTATTGTCTCGGTTATTTCATTTTTCGTTTTAGTCCGCGCAGGGTTGTATACTTGGCAAGTGAGATATACTAATTATGTTCAAGAAATTTTGTTATTATTATTTGCTTTTACAATTTACAAATTATTTATTTACGCATGTAGTCTTATGTATGTAGCTATTAGTGTGCAGTTTATTTATTTATCTATCTAAACAGCGATCCGGGTGTCACCAACGGTACTGGCTGAAAATCAGCGCTGGGGTGTTTTAAACGCCTCAGCATTATGCTGAGCCAGTGTCCGATTTGCAACCGCAATGACACATTCTATCTTTAGCTTACTAAAAATAATAACTAAAATAATAACTAAAAATAATTTCTAAAAATAATTTAAGTTACAACAGAGAAATATTTCTCTTGGCAGGTGTTATTAACACTAGTTGCCTTATGTTTTGTAAAATATTGATGATGTGTCTTGTGATGTTGTAAATAAATGTATTTTCTTTTTTTCTTTCTTTCTTTCAAATCAAAAATTTTACTCCGTTCCCAATACTTTACAAACTCTTCAAGTCCATTGTCAATTTCCACCGCCTTGTTGTTTTTTTGTTGCTGTACCTATAGCAGCCACGACTTCACACATAAACCGAGGCTCGTCCAGCTTGATTATTGTAGACAGTGCCGGCAATGAACGAATATGCTGCATATCCGCAGCAAGATAAACTTCTAATGTAAATTGTTATACTGTTCTGCCCATCTTTAAAATACGTTAAGACAACTCGTTCTTTGAAAGCAACAGTAGAAATAATTTAAAAGAGCATGGAAATACGTTTGTAGCACCATCAGCAACTGAATGTGTTCTCAATCTTCAGAGCAACAATTTAAGTCAGATATTAATTAATTTTGATTTTATTTGTGTTCGTGTCTATTTTTTGTGTCTGTTTTCTGTTGTCATATATGCTTTAATAATCATGCAAGTAATAAATATATTTGAAATTGACAAATGTGAGTTTTTATTTATTTATTACTATTTCGAGAAGTTAAATATTTATTTTTACAACTCCCTTTTTATGAACGATTTTAGACATGTTTTGCTGTGAGTTTTTATCAGAACATTATGCTATGACACAAATGAAGGGTTTTGCATGATGTGGGCACTTTTTATGTGAATTTTATTTTTTTATAACAAATTTGTAGGAAAAAACTAACCTTTGGACAAAAATATAATCCCTGGAATAACTAAGTAATATACGATACTTACAATCATTATTAATTCTTACCCAGTATTAAAAATGTATTTCAAGTTACACTTCTTCAATTTTTAAATAATTTAAGGAAGAAAGTCGTAACTAAACATACGATACAGTAAAAAAACACGTAAGTAATACTTACGTTGGTACAATATTCTTAGAAAACTGGTCATAAGTACGTATACAAACTTAATCGTACACGAGTTTAATTTGGTCAGTGGAAAACCAAAGTAAGTTACTCTTTGAAGATTTTCTCGTAGTAGTCATATTTATATTGCAAAACGTGATACACCCATACAACCAGTGATTTTTTACCTATGTAACCGTATATGTCACTATTGTCTGCGATCTGTAATAAACCTGTGAGGTGGTTTTTTTGCTCTCCTGAAAAGTAGTATTTTTTCATCTACGTCTTTCTTCCACGAATGGTGCGATGTGCGTTTATCACTTCATAAGGTGATTATCTAACAGACTGAAATGTACGATGTGTAGAAAAGATTCGTGTCTAATCTTTAGACCAGTGGTGGTGTAGGGGTATGGCACACGGCACGGAATGCTGAGGACCTGGGTTCGATTCCCAGCATTGGTCTTTTTTCTGGGGTTTTTTCTGTGCATCTATATTTCAGTTTGTATTTAGTATGAAATACACTAATACTACATTTCCATTCAGCCCCTCTGCTCCTCGCGTCGTCAGCAATAATTCCCTAAATAATGCCGCAGCAAGATCGAACTCGAATGTGTGTTTACATATTACCCCACCACTCACATCGCTTTCAAGTTTCGGCAATAGCCGACGTCGAAATAATTACAGCGTTTGCGCTGTTTTTCCGTTACGTTCTATGTTCTATATTTAAAAATATTAAATATACAAAAAAAAAAAACAAAAGAAAGTTCATCATAGAAGATGGTGGATGACATTTTATCCATCGTAATATTTGTTACCCTACCAACCTACTTAACTGATTTTTAAATGCATACGAATAATGCATTTACAAATTTGGCGAGTACTGATCGACGGAGCAGAATGTAAAAACGCACTGCCGCTCGCACTACCAGTCCTTTTAACTTCCGCACAAAAACCCGCCTTCAAGGAGCGCTGGGCAGCGCAACAGGCAATGGCCATAGCGTGAGAATAATCGTGTTTATTTATACACTAAATCTGCCCATTTACCTGCTCTCTTCAGTTGAATGTAAATGTGACATAATGCATAATTTAATGGATCAGGCGTTACTTTGCTTTGGCATAATGCGGTTGTGTTCCCCAGGGCACGAGAAGCTAGTGTTGTTCGTGACGCAAGCGGGGCTCCAGTCTACGGAAGAGGCGCTACGCGCGGGCGTGCCCATGCTGGCGTTGCCGCTGCTAATAGACCAGTGGTTCAACGCGGAGCAGATCCAGCACTACGGCGTGGGCCGCCAGCTTGACCTGGCCACGCTCACCGATACCCAGCTGAATGAGACCATCCATACGCTCATCAATGACAAGAGGTGAGACTACCCTAGGAGACCCTGCCGCCGAATTTTAACAAGTCACATGTTTTCGTTAGTAACACGAGAAAGAAAGTCTCATCAGCCGGAAAACCGTTCAACTATGACCACCCACTTAAAACGTCACAATGTACTTGCCTTGCGTCGACATTCACCGCTTGCCCGCAAGTTTTACGATATCTCTGATCCACCCGCGAGCACTATCTTTCGGTTCGTGTTCGTAGTACCTTTTTTCTCCAACAAATTATCTGTTTGATTCCGTTCAGTTTTCTGAACTATACAGCTACTAAGCTGTTGCCTGAGACTCTGTTTGAGTCCTCTCGTGGCAATTATGCAATTTTGCGGGATAAAAACTATTCTATGTCCTTTCCCGGGATTTAAACTATCTCTATTATACCTCATCTAAATCAGTTCAGCGATTAAAGCGTGAAGATGCAACAGACAGATAGACAGACAGGCGGACAGACAGACACACTTTCGCAATTATAATATTAATATGGATAACAAAGAATCTCCAAGAATAGCTTCTCCCACTCTAGTACTCTCGTCTTCAGTCACTGCGGAATTTCCCGAACGCTGCTCATTCGAGTCCAAGTTGGATTCTTCGAGCGACGTGTTAGTCGAATTCAGATTTGTCTTAGTCAGTTTGTACAAGGTAAACGTAATGGTCTGCTGTGCAATGACAAAATACTGCATCCCAGCTGCAGTGTTTTGTGGTAACATCAATAATTGATCTTTTGGGGCCCCACATATGTGAATTGGCAGTGGATTCATTTTGTATTAAAAATATCGAGAAACATCATAGTAAAGACTGTAACCATTAAAAATTACTGACTCGGTTTGAATAGTTTATTACGATTTCTTTAATAATTAAGAGACAGTGTTTTGCCGTGACACGCCAGTGGTCAGATACGTAGTGTGTGTTCTGTAATGGTATTTCCGGCAGCTACCACGAGAACAGCCGGCTGCTGGGGCAAGCCATGCGCGACCAGCCGCAGACGCCGCTGGAGCGCGCGGTGTGGTGGACGGAGCGCGTGCTGCGCCAGCGCGGGCTGCGCGCGCGCTCCGGGCCCGCCCCGCCGCGCCTGGCGCTGCTCGCCGCCGCCGCACTGGCCGTGGCCACCGCTGTCCTCGCAGCCTTCTACTGCCTCTGCACATCCCTGCTCAAGGGTGCTAGAAAAATTAAATCGGCATAGTGGATCCGCCAAAGCAAAGTCAGCGAAACCAAATAATAATACCTTCATCCTCGTTTGATACGTCATAATACCTCACACCTTTTCCCTCTCATGCCATGGTGTATCTGTTCTCGCGGGCCCTACTTTAGATACAGATGCTGATCGTCATGTATCTCATATATTTATTATAAAGACCAAAGTTCTGTGCGATGTCTACATAAATTATTAATTAAAGATGTTTTAGATGGAGTATTTTTTTGTATGTGGTATGAATTAATTTTTAGCACTTTGTTCCTAAGGATAGCCAAAAAGACCTTATTACTTACAGTGCTCTCAATCCGTCTGTTGGAGCGCTGAGTCTTATGAACACTTTCTATCATCTGTATTTTAAAATGGTTTTCTATGGTCCTTCAAGATTCAAATTCTGGTAAGTAAATTCTTTCTGGTACTGCGTTTATTTATAATCAAAATTCATCAGTACAATGGTGGGCGTGAAACTACTGAAGCTCGCTCCTATGTGTATACAAGTCGCATTCCTAGATCAAGAGTCAACTACTCGTAACTCAAAATAATTAATTTGGACCCATACCATTTAATTTGGACCCTCCTGAATGTAGATGAAGCCTAAATTAAAATGGGGATAATTTCAAGTTAGTCGACTCTTTTTCTAGTGTGCGAAGTGTTAGTTCCTCAGCTTATTTAAAGTGTGTTTTCGTCGTTCACTGCACACCTTTTCGCCAGCGTTATATTCGGCGTGCTTGTCTAACTCCTTCTTTGTAAACGTATCTGTCTCAGTTTATTTTTATTAGCGTTCCTAGACTGCGAGCGGCGGAATGCGTCATCCGGAAAATTTATGAAATAAAATAACGTAGTGTCTGGAAAGTTTCAACGTCAATTTTTTCATCTCCAACAATACAAGTATTTTAAAGTATTTATGTTATTGGATAGCTTATTTTGAAACCCTGTATGCTTATTATCTGATGCGTGGGCGCTTGCAATCGCATTCACTAATTATTTCTCTGAAACGGTATAAGAAGGTGACAGAAAGAGATGGTGAATGTAATTACGAGGGGTCATGCGTTAGACTATTATGGCCTCTGCTCAAGTGGGTGTAAACCCAAACACGAAGATCTCCGTTCGTACCATCTTACAATTGCCGTCATTTCTTTAGCCCTGAGCGCTGCTCTAGATGTGTCTGGATGTCTCGACACACGTCGCGTCCCGCACCAGAGTTCGTCCCAAAGTCCAAGGCACTAAGGTGCTGGCACCATCCGACCTTTTTCCGTCGTCTTGCAACAAACCACATAGGTCCAGAGTTGCTGGATAATAATAATAAGATATTTTATACAAGTCTGCTCGAAGTATACCTGAGTCTTTCCTACGTAAGCACGATTTAAAGAAAAAACTTAAATTGAATGTTAAATACGGTGTAAAGATAATGTTCCCCAAAAGAGGGGACTCTTTAAATTAAATTAACCTTACAAATCCGTGCTAAAGAATAAATTAATGATTCATTAGCAGACTTAAGGTACAGCTGTGAGTGCTTCATTAATATTTTGTGAATAGGATTGTATCGCGTAAACGATCTTAAGAACACTCAAAGAAATATGGTTTTAAGAAATTATTATTGAAACGTGAGTTAGTAATAACCTGTTGTAATAATACTAGCAATAAGTTTTATTATAAAGGTAAACATTAATATTGCGAAAGGTACTGGTGAACCACTTTTATACCAATAAACAAGAATTCTTCCTAATGCTTAGTTTTATTGTAGCTACAACAAAAACACCAGTACTCTTTGACAAAAAAGAATATTATTTTAATGTTCATTAAGTTGAAAAGCTGTGGTATTTAGCCTAGTTGTTTGACTTATGGCCTCTCAAGCAGCGGGTCGCATGTTCGAGCCCGGGATCGCCGCTCTGAGTTTTTGTCTATCTGCGAAATTACCATGAGCTTTATGAGATGTTGTTGATAAGCTGTACGGTAAAGGAAATGGTGTCATGCGTTTAAGTCAGTCGTGCGCGTTTCGAACCTTCGACAGCTAGGTACTCATGATAAGGTGGGAAGTTGCCAGGTTATTGATACGCGTGATACCACGGAATAGAAGAGATCTGTCATGGAATGCCCGTTATTTCTCGCTGTAAGGACAGCAACTAGCAGCTACCGTGCGAGCTCGCGGCAGTACCGGCCCGGCAGGCGGCGTGCGCACGGAATACGCAAGTTCGTTTGCGTCCGACACAACTTCCTCAAACTAATCATATCTCGAGCCAGACTGCGGCCCTCGTCTGAATAACAAGAGGCTTAATACACCGTATATTACGTATCTAATTCTCTCGTATACTCGCCGAGACGCCGAGCCTACAACAAGAGCGTAAAATTGCTTCTCATTCTATTTAACTCGTTACACTTCCACCAAAACAGCTTTTTACTTTTTACAAAGCACAGGTTATATCGTGTATGGAATACTGCTGCCATCTTTGGGGCGGTTTCGCCTACAATCAATTCGATCCCATCGTCTGTATTTCTTGATAGATACAACCTAGGACTCTTCAAAGCTAGAGAGGCTGTTACTGAACCAGTGAGATGCACCTTAGGCGGGGCCTCATCTCCACTTTTTATCTAAATAAATCATGGGTCAATAAAATGTAAAAAGAAACTTCGTTACAAAAACTTCAAGGAGTCGTATGATTCAATGTTTCATGACAGATTTACGATAAGCTCCTGCTAGCAACCATTGAGTCCTAACCTAAGTCGGTGCGATTTAAAGTAACATCACACAACTCTTGCCGTTCGCAGCCTGCCTCGAGTGTGTGGCGTGCACGACCCACTGCCTTCGGTATTTCCTGCAGTTTCCATAACTCTTCCCACTCAGGTATAAGGTCAGGAGTCGCGTGGCGGAGGCCACGGCGCGGAGGCACGTCCTGTTCGCCGTTACACGTGAAATATTTATTTTTCGAGCGTTTTGTCCCGTCCCTATTAGGAGGGGGAGGTGCTTCGTGTTTATGAGACGGTTGTTACACTTTGCGCTTCCAACTAATTTAGGTCAACCTGCGCACGTATTTTCGAACAGATACTTGAATAATAAACGATATTTTATATTTTGCTCAAGGTAAAGAAAGCGAAATAAACTAGTGGCGCCGCTGCTTGAATAACATAGATGATTTAGCAAAATTGCTAAGTGATATGAATGTAATTGTCCATATTATCTCAACTAAAACTAGTCGAGGCTAGGAATATGATGTTAAAATCGTGCAATTTTAGCTTTAGTTTTAATTTGTCTTATCTTTCACTCGTTACACATTCTTTAAAATATATTTTGTGAAGTTTCAATAAAATTAATGACTATTCGTATCTGCAAAAGATAGCTGCTGGTAATAAAAGATAGTAGTTGCTTGTTATTGATAGTTCTTATTGTACTGCGACTCTAAGTGACATTGTGGGACTTGAGCCGTTGAAAATATTGTAAAACGTACATACTGTTTTCTTGAGACTTACTTTACAGCAACAACGGTCAAGTCACATTCAATCTTACAACATTATGATCATTTAATTTTTAGGATTTTAATCCTACCACACTCACTACAAAACAAAAACCTCACACATTTCAAAACAAATCCACAATACGTTAAGATGACAGCAACGCCTCCGGCGTCGGCGCGCCTGCAATCGTTTTAAACGCGCTTGCAGCTCGTGAAACAGTCTGTTGGCGTAATTAACCCCTCATGGTTGAGATGTTCGTAGAGCGTCGCATCGATCGGTGCGCCGCCGCCCGGCCGGGCCGCTCGCTCTCGCTTTGCCGGTACACTCGCGCGGGCTAAAGTCATAAAACTTTCCCGAAATGTGGACTTTCTCTAAAGGTATGGTTTACTCGTAGAAGAATCTCTACACTCTCAAAAAGTGAACTATCCAATAGGCACTTTCTCAGAGCATTTTTTCTATTGGATAGTATATTCATTTAGTTCATTTCTGAAAGAGATCCCTCCCTGTTAATTTTAATGTTTTGTGTACAATAACGAGTTTTACATACACACATTTTCACAGAAGGTACACTTTTCCAAAGAGCCCTATTTGTTCATAATTATATGTATTGACGAACGTCTTATTATCGTGTACTTTTCGGTACAGTCTGTACTTTTTGGGAAAATATACTTTTTGGGCAAATATGTGCATTCCGAAAAAATGCCCTGATTGCGAAAGTTTACGTTTCGGGAGTGGAAATTTTGCGAAAGTCCACTTTTAGAGAAAGTACACATTTCGGGAAAGGATTTTTTGAGCGTAAGCTATCGCGCGCGATCCGATCTTGCCTTATGAACCTTTGTTGCGGTACAGAAACCAACAGCAAGCGAGGCGCGAAAGCAACGAGTAGCCGCGAGCAAGATGGGGAAAAAAAATGGAATAGTTATTTAATTTTTTCTCCTCCACTAAGTAGTGAGGACAAGTCATGCAAAATAGCTGGGTTTGCGTTGAAAATATATTTGCAATTTTCCCGCATTCATTGTTCGCGGACGCAGAAGTGGACGATTTTTCATGCAATAATACGCAAAAAGTCAAATTATACGGCGTGTGCGGGGGAGCGGTAACATTATCCTGCGGATGATCGCGGATAGGCTGGACTCGGTCGTCCTTGGCCGCTTCATGGATTTGCATGTGGTGAGAAGAGATCGTTGAGGCGGTAGAGGGTGGCGCGAGAGAGGGGCCTACCATGGGCTTTAAGCATGGGCCATTGGGCTATAAGTCAATTGTTACTAACAAAATATGGATCCTGTTTTCTGAAATAAATGCTTTTTTTTACCCCAGCAAAATACCATAACCATGAGAACCATAGCCATAAATAAAAATCTGGACACGTGCTTCGACTCTCTCCGAAGCATAGTGATGCTTCGCATGACGATGATGATAATGTGTGGTGATGGGTGGTGGAGCGGGTGTAAAAGTAAGTAACAATATGGATTGAAAAGAAAAATTAAAAAGAAACATTAATACGTGACAAAAAAAAGAAAAAAATTATTTAATATTGTCAGGAAATGGTCTCAACTCAGCATGTCGGCCTTGCAGCCGACGCTGGTCTTCCGTTGGAACCAAAATATCAAAATATCAAATTATGTTGGTTCCACACTTATGGAACGCGAGTGCTTCGCTGAATAACACGCGAGTGTGAGAGGGTAGCAGGAAGGCGGCTGCTGCGCTCCATCCATACAATGCTTTTCAAGATGTTAATAAGTAAGGTAGCTCCCGTTCGGCGAACAACGCCGCCGCGCGAAACAATGGCGGCGGAACTGATTGCGATCGCTGGCGACTGGCGCGCGGCACGTAGCAGTCATTACGTCCGGTGGTAACTCACGTGCCCGTGACTTACGGCGCCGGCTCGTCCTTCAAACCGAAGGCGACTCTACCTTGGTGACCCAGAGCCCAGTTTTGAGTGAGCAGGTAGGTGGAACCTGTGCCAGAATTCCGCAAGATTACGTTGGTGCCGCGAGGCATTACCGTAGTTCGGCGACTAACGCGGAAACTTCGCTAATGCGTCACCCCGAGTTATCTGCCTAGCAACTAACGATCGGATAGCTCGTCCGCGCACCGCGTGAACCGCTCGTTTGTTTCTATCAATTGGAATTTACCGGCGCTGCCGATAATTTTTCTGATGGGAACAAATTGGAGCAGCCAACAGCCCTGATAAATCGGTTTAGGCTCGCAAAACTCACTTTCTCGAGGTGTCAACTGTCTCAAAACGTGTACTTCTCAATGGGTAGACTTTCCCACAGAGTTCATTTTCTTAGATTAAGCATTTTCTCACATAGTACAGGTAACTGTACTACAGCTTTCCAGAAGGTACACCCAAAGAGCCGCATTTGTGCATAATTATAATTTATAATAAACGTATATTTTTTAATTATTTATTTACTCAAATAAAAACAAAAGAAGTACAAAAACATTTATCTCTAAATACCTCTGCCAAAATGTACGTAAACGGCCGTTTTGGGAAAATGCATTTATTGGGCGCGTGCATTTATGTTGTGGTTGGATCTTTTTCGCGAGTCTTGGGGAAGACCTACCTATGTTCAGAAGTGGATGTCTGTCAGCTGATATGATGATGTATGGTAAAGTGTGTATTTCAAGAAAATCTAATTGAGAAAGTGTTTTGGAAGTGTACCTACCTGAATTTTTCTGAAAGTGCACTTCTAGCGAAAGAAAAGTACACATTTTGGGAAAGTGGGTTTTACGAGCCTAAGCCGATTTAACCATGCACGATTGTTAAAGTGATGTTGTGATCGATCTGGCGGCAATGCTTTTACGGAACCGTTTTGTCTTCATGTTGGTCGCGGCGTGGAAGGCTGTTGTCGGTTACCAGTAACGCGAGCCCGCCGTCCACCCGTCATCTCCATGCGTCATCATCATCATCATCACAGCCTATTTACGTCCCACTTTAGTGCACGCACAGGCTTCCTCTCAGAATAAGAGAGCTTGGACCGAAGTACTCAGATGTGCGAGGTCAATTTACTATTAAACAATTACCTACAGCTAATTATGCTTTTGCAATGGCCGGGTGTTATGGGGTATGTATTACAATACCGAAGTACGAAAGACCGAATGTATTAAAACATCGAATGGGTCAAAAGACCGACACGATTTTTTTATAAAACCGTAAACTTCTCAGAATTTATTAAAACGGCATCATACAGAACCCATTAGGTTAGGTTAGGTTTGTTTTATAACAATCTTAAAAAGTTAACGGTTTCAGAAAAAAATCGTGTCGGTCTTTTGACCCATTCGATGTTTTAATACATTCGGTCTTTCGTACTTCGGTATTGTAATACATACCCGTGTTATGAGACTTATGAGTTATCTTGTTCTCATCTGGCCTGCATAGAATCCACAACGAGTAGCTATTTCATCTACACGTAGCACCGAAGCTCTAGTTGTGTCCCCGTGCTACATACATAAGTCACACGCGCGATGTAAAAACGCGGAGATAAGCAAGATTTATTACGGTGTCCTGCCTCTCTAATTGATAAACAGGCAGCTCGAAACAGCAAAGGCCATTACTCATTGAGGCTTTCTCTATAAGTACAGATAGGGTATGAAAACCTTCGGCAGTTATTAAATTGATCCATTTATCAAGTCATTAATACTCTTAGGCGAAAGCAGAAGAGACGTGGGACCGGGACGCGTCGTTTGTCCGCAGGCCGCGTCTCCGCCCCGTCTCTTCAGTCTGCTTTGGATCGCGACGCTTCTATACATTTAGTATGAAAACTGATTAACTCTTGCTCCCCTCCCAAGTCTCTTCTATGTGGCTACCGGCCTTTTGAAAAATGGGAAACGTTAATGTGATCCTGTTCCATTTGAAATAAAACGTTGACGGGACTGACAATTGCCTTGGTGTGTCCAACTTTTTCTTACCCCGATTGAACAAACACTTAACTATTGTTTAACGCGCTGACACATGCTGTCGCATTCACTATAAATATCTTTCTGTCAAAAGGCATGCGATGGTGATAGAAAGAGATGGTAAAAGCGAAGGCAAGCGACAGAAGCGTTAGACATTAAGCCTGCTGAGGCCTTTGATCAATTATAACTGTAGATCCACAGTCGCGCGCCCGAAAATGTCCGAGCCAAATGAGCGCCACTTTGATAAAAGTGGCCTTCTTTTTTCTCAGTACGTTGCGTGAAATCTTTGATCAATTATAACTGTAGATCCACAGTCGCGCGCCCGAAAATGTCCGAGCCAAATAAGCGCCACTTTGATAAAAGTGGCCTTCTTTTTTCTCAGTACGTTGCGTGAAATTGTCAAGTTTAGCTGTCAAGGGTCAACCGAAATTCGACTGTAATGCCTGTAATGACTAGGTTCAAATTTCTGTGTAGGAGATGATTTTAATTGTTATGCAAACAAATAAAAAAGTTCGGACATTCTTTGAAGGGGATTTTGTTCGGCAGTGTGTATCTTCAGTTATAATTGATCAATGCGTGAAATTGTCAAGTTTAGCTGTCAAGTGTCAACCGAAATTCGACTGTAATGAAGCAAAGACTAGGTTCAAATTTCTGTGTAGGTCTTTGATCAATTATAACTGAAGATACACATTGCCGAACAAAATCCCCTTCAAAAAATGTCCGAACTTTTTTATTTGTTTGCATAACAATTAAAATCATCACCTACACAGAAATTTGAACGTAGTCTTTACTTCATTACAGTCGAATTTCGGTTGACACTTGACAGCTAAACTTGACAATTTCACGCAACGTACTGAGAAAAAAGAAGCCCACTTTTATCAAAGTGGCGCTCATTTGGCTCGGACATTTTCGGGCGCGCGACTGTGGATCTACAGTTATAATTGATCAAAGGTGTAGGTGATGATTTTAATTGTTATGCAAACAAATAAAAGAGTTCGGACATTTTTTGAACGGGATTTTGTTCGGCAATCTTCAGTTATAATTGATCAAAGGCTGAGGCCGTATTTCAGTCGAACGCTTTAGACGCTTGCCTTCGCTTTCACCATTTCTTTCTGTCATCATTTTGTACCGATTGACAGAAAGAAATAGTGATTGCGAAGGCAAGCGTCAGAAACGTTAAAAAATATGGCCTCAGGTCTTTACGAAATCAAAATCGGCAAACGGACTATTATTATCTAAAACTGTTTGATATTCGCGACGGCCGGCGGGAGTTGTTATTCGTTTGTTCGCGGCAAAGTTGGTCCGCTTGGGACGCGGCTCGGGAAGGATTTCCTTGTAATATAATAACAAGTAGATGTGGCCTATTATTCGCCTTTTGCGTGTTTAAACGCCTGGATGAGTTTTACAAATGATTTTACACAAGCGCGTCGACGCGTTGTGTTTTTTTTTTTACTTTTATTTGTTACTATGCGTTACCCGAGGCTTAGAACGTGTCAATAATTCGATCTGGCATTTGAAAAAGCCGGGGTTTCGTGAAAACATGGTATTCCCAAAAATTAATAATAATAATAATAAGCAATACTTAACACTTGCAGAATAGTGAGAAAGTTCATGCAACTGGACCCTGAAAATAGCCCTCCGCAGTCCACTTAAATACTCACAACTCTTGCTACATTTACTTGGTGGATAACCCGTAAATGTAGTTAATACCAGCCTAGAGCTGAAAAAAAAATCATCCGAAAATAATAATAATATTAGGGGACAATCTCACACAAATCGACCTAGTCCCAAACTAAGCAAAGCTTGTACTATGGGTACTAGACGACGATAGACATACTTATATAGATAAATATTATACTTAAATACATAGAAAACATCCATAACTCAGGAACAAATATTCGTGCTCATCACACAAATAAGTGCCCTTACCAGGATTTGAACCCAGAACCTCTTACTTCGTAGGCAGGGTCACTACCAACTAGGCTAAAGCGGTCGTTAATTATTTCGTGGTCTTCATTACCGTCGCATAAAAAAAATCAAGGTCTCTAAACTTAGCGGTGGAAATTTCGCGAGTATAGCCCAATCCCGTGGGAATATCAGGATTAGAAATACCTACCTTATCTGCTATTCTAGATATTGAAACTGTCGCGTTTATAATACTTTTAGGATAAATAAATGTTTTTAGAAACTTTCAAAAATAAAACTATGGTTGTTAACCAGTATAAATAATGTATTCGTAGAAGGAGCTGAACAACATTACATTTTTCAATGCAAAAGAGTTGAAAAAAAAAAATCAAAAATTTAATTGTACTAAATACTTTAGATGTATGTCATTTAATAACAATGTAGATCTGATTGAAAAAAATATACCTTGTTGAGTTTCTTGCCGGTTTCTTCTCAACAGGGTTTTTTCCGAACCGGTGGTAGATTTTTCGACTTTCATAGGAGCATCAATTAATGCCTAAATTGAATAAAGAATTTTGACTTTGACTTTGATCCTATCTTGCTCACAGCCCGGATACGCCTATGCGTACCGGCGACACAATAAGCGTTTCCGCTGTCCATTGCGAGGCTGAGACGCTCACTGCACAGCGGTTACCTGACAACACACGCTATGAACAGTGAAATCGCTGCCAGTCGCGCGTATCCGTGCTAGTAAACGTCAAAGTTGAGGGCAAATTGGATTTGCTGCCAGAACTAATATATGTGCCGTTGCAAAGCATCTTCAGCCCCGGGCGTGGTCTTGCATCGGCGACATCAACGTATCAATTTGCCTCCCCAACCGCCTGACGAGGAAAATGGTGCGGTTAAAACATCCAAGCTCAACTTGTTATGTAACACTACGTCATGTCTATACATACATGCGTTATACAGGAAGTATAGAATGCCTAGCGTTTGTATCTACATAATAATACAAATGAGAGGCCAAATAAACCGCGTGGAAAAGGGGAATAGGCGTGGTAGATGTCTTACAAATTCTTAGCACTTTATTTCCATACTCGTCCGTGCTTGCCTGATTGATTGACCTGCCTGTGATAGCGAAAAGTTAAAAAAAATCGGCTAGTGTGTGTTGCCAGTGATGATGACTGATGGCTTTGAGACGTGGCTGCTAACGATGGGCCTCAAAAGAAAGCTCAAGTTCACTCAGAGGGTGATAGAGGGTGGGCGGGCGGAAACACAATAGAAATGATGAAATCCGCGCAAGAACTAAAGTCACTGACATAGCTTGAAGAATCGTCACACTCAAGTGGCAGTGGGCAGGGAACATCGCTCGTAGAACTGATAACCGATGGGGCTAAAAGTTCAGCAGTGGACGTATTACGGCTGAAATGATGATGACGATATTATCATTAACGCAACCTTCGTAGGGTCGGTTCCCTAACTTAAGTATCCACTTGTCCATACTAACTGCATAGAACCATTCAATTTAGGAATTTTGGGCTACTTCTAAAATAATTTTAATATCATACGTAAGCGTAAGACACCCAAAATAAATTTTAGAAGTTTATAACTGTGCTGATAACCTACGGCGCTCTTAAAATACATACGGTTGGAAAATAAACCCGTAATACCCATATCAATGCTCCCTAACCAAAGCAATCCGCGATGAAATTTCCACCTGCGAGCCACGAATACACTTACCAAGTTGAAATCGAGTGAGGGCGCGATTCGATTCAATAACATCGTCGTCCTTCGAGCCCTACAGCTGCTGAAATATTCCGCGGAGGGCCGAATTGCCAAACAAGCCGTTACGTAACAAAACGATCCCCCTCCCCCGCCGAGTGCTCAGTAATTATATCACGCGTGCAAGACAGATAGACTGCGGGATCGGTTTTAGGGCCCCTCCGTGACAAACTGGAGCTTACCCGTTCGTTAGAGCACGTTCGATGTAGCGTGTAGACTGCCGGAACGAGATTGTGATTACCTCGACGTATGGCAGGCTATTGCTGGAGAAGTAACGGGTAACGGATATCCCATCAAAAACAAAATGTGATTTTTTTTTAATTTACAGGTTTATATGGACGCTTAGATCTTTTAAACTACGCATTGGATTTTAATGCGGTTTATAACTAGTGACGCATTCGACTTCGTGCAGTAAATAAGTAGTTTTGGGGGAAGAGAGGTGAAGAATTTGTAGTTACCTTCTCTGATTTTCTTTATTTTTTCTTAAGAGGAGGAGGTAATGAGAAGTTTCGACCTTGATGACACAGTGAAAACTCTTGTAAAATGTCAAAAAAGTTTCTTTTATAAAGTTGCACCCGTCCGACCGAAATCAGACGGTTCAATTAGCAATTTAATTCAAATCCGCCGAGCCCTTTTAACGGGAAAGAGTAAGAAACATACACGCACGTGCGTATAACGTTACAGTGTAGTTCTGTAAATCATTACCGATTAATCTGCCGCCTTGTAGGTTTAGTGTAATATTTTATTCTTATATTTGCCTGCGTCAGGCTGGCTTATGGCGGAGGGCACGGAACCACGGCCTGAGTCGGGTTAGTTTTTATCGCTCGGACCGCGTATAATGTTGTCCGAATACATAAATCCGGGCGAGTGCGGGGTGGGGTGCTCAGCTCACTGAAGGGGGGAGGGCGAGTTATTACGGTCACGTCGCGAACTTGCGCTAGGGCTGTGGGGTCAGCCGCGGTGGACGTTGTTAGTCCTAGCAATGTGCCTGAAATTTTAATTTGGCTGATATGAATAGGTCCCGGGTTATGTAGTTCGTGACCGTTTATGACGGCGAAATTAGCACAGGTTTTATTCATCATCATTATATCAGCCGAAGTACGTCTGACGTCACTGCTGAACATAACAGGACTTAACCAGGCCGGCGCTCCAACTTGCTGAAGGCCTAAACTATACTGTGTCTCCCTGTCCGTGGACGCCAGTCGAGAACCGTTTGGCCTCAACGGCCATCAGTTTTACGAGTGCTGTGCCCTGCTCACTGTTACTTGATTCTAGCGATTCTTCAAGCTATGTCGCAAAAGATCTTATTGTTACTACGTAACAGATGCGACACTTAAGGCCCATTTACATTATACAACTTTTTTGCACTTTCCATACAATAAAATTAAGGCAGTAAAACATTGCTCAGTCTAAACCTAAGGTTTCTAAGGTTTAGACTGAGCAATGTTTTATTGCCTCAATTTTAGTGTATGGAAAGTGCAAGAAAATTGTATAAAGTAGATATGGGCCTTTACACACAGCTGTTAAATTCTCCTACAAGCCGGCTCACCGCCAACAGTAGTAACAATCACACAGTTCATTTTCGAGTGACTGCTGCCAAAGAGAATAGAATCTCTATACTATATGACGGTAGGGAAGTATCTACTGTCGTATGAAGTGACAGAGCACTGAAATTAGTGAGCGTACTTACTTACGCGGTACTCGACACGCTGTGAACTCGTTATGTTGGGAGCGCGGTGCGGCGGCGAGCGACATGAGGTCGGCTTGTCGTTTGAGGTCAGCGAATAATGAGAATAACGTGAGGCACTCTCATTTAGTGGCGCCTCTTTCCAAGTGGCTGCGCTTTTGCTCTCTCACGCGCCAACGACCTTGCTTGGTGTGCGCCATGCATCAGTGCACTATCCTCGTCAGTCGAAAGACGTCCACTGCTGTCTGTAGATTGCCATAAGGAACGGTAGGTACTGCACCAGACGTCATCAGCTCACCAGTTATGTAACGCTGTATCTTCCGGTATATGGTCGTCACCCAAAAAAGCCTCGGCCCCAACGGTCATCTGTTCTTCGATGCTTGCAATGAAGCAAATAGATTAGCTGTGCTTGGGGTTTCTCTGAGAAATGAAATCAGAAATGAGGAGATCTGCAGAAGCATTATTGTACACGTAGGTGACATATCCCGATGAATAGCTAAACCGTAGTGGCAGTGGGTGAGGCACTTTGCTCGAAGAAATGATACGGCAAAATATCAGCAAAACGTATAAAACTCTCTCTAATTTCTAAAAAGAAACATCCATTTTAAAACCGATAATTTAACAATATTACCGATATTTATCCCGTCTTATTTGCGAAGTCCATGTGCTACTAACTAGCTTTGTTTCTCCGGTTAATGACGCAGTATCAATGCACCGTCGTTATCACGGGCAGCCCTGCAGCACGGGCCCAGCCAATCGTAGCTAATTGCGGCGGCTGATCGCATGAATTGACCAATCAACGCCCACCGGCGTCTTCTTAATGACTCGGTAATATTTAGACCGTATTGAATCTCACAAGGAAATGCAATTAGTATTTATCTGGTACTTTTAAAAGGAAGTTCGTGGGAGAGCATGACTCAGATATTAGTGGTACATTTCATTGTCATCGTTTGGCCTATACACAATACTTGTCACTCCTGGAGAGATCTCCTCACAGAATGGAAGGGGCTTGCGCTGTAGTTCCCAAGCGGGTTCAGTGCAGATTGGGAACTTTAAACACACCTTTAATTTGATTCGTGTGTGTGTGTGTGTTCCTCATGTTTTTTTTTTCACCAAAAAGCTCACTATCTTACTTCTTACAAATTTTACACGTAAATGCAAAGGTGTATGGATCTGTTACACTTTTACGCATAAACGGTTTCACGGAGTCCGATGAAATTTGACACATGGTTAGTTTATAACCTGGGTTTATCAATTTTATCATATACGTAGAATACTTTTCCCGGGTAATTGTATAGTTCCCGTGTAAAAGCGATAAAGAAAAACTGCTAGTTTTCAATATAATTCACACATTAAATTTCACACATAAATTTCAAATACTCAGAGGTGCGAAACCAGGGGCCTTATTGTCCAACGCGCTGAGGCTTGCCTTCGCATTCACTATTTCTTTCTGTCAAACGGTATAAGATGGTGACAGAAAGAGATGGTGAAAGCGAAGGCAAGTGCCCGTGCGTTAGACAATACGGACTCATGTTTGTGAGTTCGACCCTCTGCTTAAAAGGCCATAGGTCAAACCAGGCTACCACAGTTAGCTTTTGATGTTTTGAGCCATGCAACTGTCATTGAACCTAAGGGTGGTGAAAGGATTTCTTGGTCGACTATACCACTATAACTTAGATTATTTATACACTAGATAGAGCTTCGGCGGCATGAAAACGTCCCGAGAAATATAAGCCAATTGTTGGCTTATATGTCATTTGCCTCCCTTTAGTTTGAATGACGTAACACGATCGTAATATGAAGCTGTCAAAAGAATTTGTGGACGTTTTGTATCGCAATGTTTGCTACTGACACTCTATCTAGTGTATAAATAATCTAAGCACTATAAGTACGTTGTTTTGATTGTCCTACCCGCCTGTTTTGCAATGCCAACACGCTATACATAAGGGCGCATGCTAAAAACCAGCGCGGTGAAGAGTAATCCTCTTCGCACATGATGAGCCTGAGCCTTTTGCCACGTAATTTTGTGATATTTTTTCTTTTTATGGGCAATAAATGTTCTTTTTTTTAGTGTTTTACACATGTACAAGACTACATATTATGTCATTTGACCTACATTTAGCAGAGAGCGCCTTGACCCTTCCGCCACTTGTTAGACGCCTCAGCCGCTTTATTCAAATGACGCCTTCCAGCTCGAGTCGCGGCCCAGTTCGTTTCACTCGGCTTTTCATTTCAAAAATCACAAAATACACGGTAAAATGAAATGTGAAGGTGCTGTATTTATAACGCTGAATGCGTATGAGAACGCCAGGCCTAATGTGAGCGTGTAACGCATGTACTATGATGCATGAGCTCTTTACAATTTATACATTGTTTGTAGGGATATATGCCTAAATCTCATCCTAAAATAAACGTTTTTGGGTAATTTCTGAAGCTGTCTACTATAATATCCTAATAATATTGTAAATTTGTAAGTATGTGCGTGCGTGCGAGTGTGTTTGTTTCTATGTAGACTGCATTCCAGCCGTCTGGAATTTATTTGCTTATTATTTATTTTAGCCCTCTCATTCTGAGAGGAGGCCTGTGTCCTGGAGTGAGACGTATATAGGCTGGGATGATTATGATGATGATGACTTTTTATTTATTTATTTAAAACATAGATATTTTGCCAAAGTGCTTACATTGATAAAAATAACCTAATATATTACAAGCTTTTATTTACCTTCACGTGTCCAGTTTTCTGTGTTTTATCAAATCTTGCAAGTTAAATTTGACTCACTTCTCGACTGTGTAAATCAGATGACAATCCAACATTATTATGTCATGGAGCTCATCTGATGATGGAGCTGGGAATTGTGCGTGTGGGGAAATTGGCTTGAAGATGGCCATAGAAACTCTGTAATAAAACGACACTATATTTCCTGAGACAGAAAACAAAATTAACATGTGATTGTTAGTTTTCATGGTCTTTTGTTATTTTAATTGTATATTTTATTAAGAGATAAATAAACCTTATCAGTAACCCTTTTGATATGCATCATAAAATACGGCATTTTGTCGCATTTACTCGTAATAGGTTCGACTCCCGACTAAGAGAAGCTATTTTTCAAAAATCCATAAATGCAGTAATAATGGCTATCTATATATATAAAATTCTAAACTGACTGACTGACTGACTGTTGATATATCAACGCACAGCCCAAACCACTGGACCTAGAGACTTGAAATTTTGCACATAGATTCCTTATACAATGTAGGCATCCACTAAGGAAGGATTTTCGGGAATTCCCACGGGAACGGGAAAAAACGGGATTTATAGATCCGATTCCGAATGACCGTATCTCAGTAACTATAATAACTAGACTCTTCAAATTTGATACACAAGTAGGTATTACAATAATGAAAACATCGATTTCAGGATTTTTCAAAATTCTCACGGGATAAGGAATAAACGGGATTTATATATTCAGTTCAACGGAATCCTATGAACTATAATTACTAGACTCTTCAAATTTGGCATAGAAGTAGGTAATTGTAATAGTAAAAAACAGTTTTAAGGATTTTTGGAAATTCCCACGAGATAAAGAAAAAACGGGATATTTCGTTTTACTGGTCGTAGAAAGCTGAAATTCGGCATGAAGGTTGCTTGGGGAGTGTAGAGGAGCATTGAGAGAGGACTTTCCAAAATTCCCATGGGAACGGAAAAAATGGGATTTTTCGTTTTACTGGTCGTAGAAAGCTGAAATTTGGCAAGTAGGTTCCTTGGGGAGTGTAGGGGAGCATTAAGAAAGCATTTCCCGAAATTCTTACGGGAACGGGAAAAAACGGGATTTTGCGTTTTACTGGTTGTAGAAAGCTAAAATTTCAAAAGTCATAAGTTTATACTGTAAGTTGGCCGCAAAGGGATCTTTAACCGACTTCAAAAAAGGAGGAGGTTATGCATTCCACTTTATGTATTTTTTATGTAGGTATGTTCACCTATTTCTCGGTCAATAAAATTGTGGACCGATTATAAAAATTATTTTTTTATTCCAAAGAATACAATATACTCCTGAGATGGTCCTATTGTCACCAAATCAGGATCTGATGCCGGAATCTCAGGGAAATCGAGGGCAATCCTCAAGTTTTGTAGGCACACATTACGTTTTTCATATATTTTCTCAAGCTATTTAAGTGTTTACGTCTGGTAGACATCATCTCATGTTGATGAGCTGATGATGGAAGGTAAAACCCCTTAACGGTTAGGAGTTGAGGATATTTTTTCAAATATTATAGGTACGTATAGACCGATAGTTGTATTCTTTCAGGTTATCCAGGTGAGCTGATGATGGAAGGTTAAACTCCTTAACGGTTAGGAGTTACAGGAAGTTTCCTTAAATATCATATGCATATGGTCTATACCTTTAGTTGTATTCTTTCTGGTTATTCAGATGGGCTGATGGATGATGGAAGGTCCTTAACGGTTAGGTCACACAACACCTTAACAAAATACTATAATAATTATAATATCAATGCTATGTAGGTACACAGCGCTTCCAGTTACTCAAGTTATTTTAGTGCCCGCTTCCGAATTAGTGAAAAACATTGTGTATAAAGAAATACTGTAAAGGACCGTATCTACCTGAAGTTTAGTCGGGCTTACTTGCACGCTTTCTTGCACGCTTGCTTGCTTGCGTGCATACATGCTTGCTTGCATCTTGCTTGCCTGCTTGCTTGCATGCTCGCATGCTTGCTTGCTTGCCTGTATGCTTGCTTGCTTGCATGCTCGCATGCTTGCTTGCTTGCCTGTATGCTTGCTTGCTTGATATCTTGGTTCTTTGGAATACTCATTGTACACACGAGCGAAGCCGCGGGCAAAAGCTAGTTAAAAATAAAGAAAAGTCTCCTTTACACAGAACCACAGAAATGTTTGTACTCGCATAACTTCCAATCGACTGCACCAAATGGGATAATTCTTTTTTTGTTGCGTTTGTTATTGTCAGGAGAAGGTTCTTATGAAAAAAAATAAAAAAATACAGCGGGGGCGAAGCCGCGGGCATCAGCTAGTTTAATATTTAAGGTAGTCAACCAACTAATTCCTTTACCACCGTAAGGTTCAATGTGAATTGTACGACTTCTGTCTTATTGATTAATATTCTGATGTTTTTTTTTTTATGTTAGATAGGCCAGACAAACGAACTAGTGGGTCACCTGATGTTAAATGAACACCACTGTCCATAGACACCCGCAGCGCTTTACACGATGCCAGTGCGTTGTCGGCCCTAAAGGAGAGCGAATAGGGGAAGGGGGAGAGGGAGGGGGAGAGGGAAGGGGTGAGGTATTGGGCCCCCGGCACTCTCACTGACCGTACGAAACGCAAGCAGGATTACTGCTGCTTCACGCCGGTGTTCTGTGAGAGGGTGGCACTGCCCCGGACGAGCCGGCCCATTCGTGATGCAGCGGCTAGCTACAACATGGCTCTACCACTACACATGTAGAATTTGCATAGAATTTGTCACGAAAAATCGTAAAGGACCTTGGTCGACTATACTTAGATCAACATGATATTGAACTTCCTCTACATAAACATAACGTGAGTATCTCTCGTGACAAGATAGTCAATATGAAGTAAAGTTCGTTTGCAAACGTGATAGTTTTCCGAATCAGCGAACAAGAAAATATCGACATTTTCTATCAGCTATTATGATCACAGTTCAGAGTATACGTCTGCCAAATTTAAGTCTCTAGCTCCAGTGGCTTAGCCTGCGCCTTGTCTGCCATTCAGTCGTGGTACTGTTTTATAGATATAAAATAGCGTTTGTGACGTGAACGCTTACAGTATTTTGTGTAGGTACATTTGTATGCACAAGAGTATAAAACGAGTGATTTTACCCCAGACGTTCGTATAGCCACCCGAGCCGGTACGCGGCACGTCGAAGGGAAAATGGGTTTAATGCTCGAGTTTTACACTCTGCTTTTTACTTCGATTGCAAGGAAATTAAACAGCAACATTTGAAATTAAATTTACAAGCTCTTATTTTTCATGCATTGCAATTTATATGATAACTAGCTTTTGCCCGCGACTCCGTCCGCGTGGAATTAGTAATTTGGGCAGCTTATTTTTTTATCCAATTTGCTTTTTCATCAATCATGGCTCGATATAAAAAAAATTACCCCCAACCTCCGCCCCCCCCCCACACGCCCCCCCCCCACACGCCCCCCCCCCCACACGCCCCCCCCCCCACACGCCCCCTTTTTAGACGGCATATAAATCTATTTTATACAGCATTCTCTCGACATAAAGAACAACTTTACGAGCATGAGAAGTAGAAAAGTTTTTTTCACTTCTCATGCTCGTAAAGTTCGTTTTTTTTGCTGGATGTGAGTTGCGTAAAATTACACTTTATGCTCTACCTAGTGCATAAAGTAAAATCTTCGTCTAAGACCAAGGGAATCAGGCGCAAACAGTCAACAATAAAAAATTATAAAATAAATAAATATCATGGGACAATTCACACCAATTGACCTAGTCCCAAACTAAGCAAAGCTTGTACTATGGGTACTAGAAAACGGATAAACATACTTATATACTTAGATAAATACATACATTTAACAGACAACCGGTTTTTTTAATAATGATTTATTTCTCTAAAAAAATTACTTGGACAGTTAAAATCTCATAGAAAAGCAATACCCTAAATTAAGCAATAAGCAATGTCCTATTTTACTAACTGTAGTCTTAAGCAACCTTGTTACTAACAACTATGGACATGTTTTCTGAAATAAATTATCATTATTATTATTATTATTAATACATGTAATTTATATGAGCAACGAATTTCCAATCAGGATTTGACTGGTCTCTACACTAAGCATAGCCTGTTTAACTAGGTAAGCTTTTTTCTGGTTCCTTTTAATTTATTTAAGAAAAAGAAAATTAAGTAAGTATACATAATAAATTAAAATTATGAACAGCAAGCGAAAATCGCGAACGATTTATCTGTCGCTGATTGTAGCACGCTTCTACCGCGTCATTGTATAACTAGAATAATACCTACTTATATTCTAAGATCTCACAAATAACACATACTGTTCTAAACTACCTATTAATTTGTGTAACATCATTGATTTTTTTTTAAGGATTTGCGACACTGGATGCGTGGTCGCGGTCAAGTAAAAATTGAACGCAGCCCGCATTATGTATGAACAACATTGTCGCATATCTGTACAAAATATAATAGAGACCAAAATGTTGTTCATACAAAATGCGGGATGACCTGACCGCGACCGCAGAACGCATCCAGTGTGGCAAATCCTTAATTGTTTTGTGGGTTATTTGTTAGGTTCTCACAAACGTTATCAGGCCATTCATGTGAGGAACTAGGTATCTCTTGGAATACTCCGTAATAATTTTAAAACACATTGTATAACTAAATAGTCTTGGACCGAACAAGTTAGTGAAAACTATGTCTCAAATATGCAAATATGCAAAGGGTCTATGGAGGCAGTGTTCATAAATAGTAGATATCTATAGTAGTATTTGCCAAACTTCTAGTCAAATAAGGGTTTGTTTGCTTGGAAGCCGGCCGTCGCCGCGGACCGCAAATGTACGAGCGCTGGCACTCTTCGCCGCAACGCCAAATTAGCTTAGCACTGAATACTGAACAGCGGACACGGCCGTAGCGGCGTATTGTTATTGTTATGTTGCCAGCGAAGTAAGAGCCATATGACACTGGCGATTTGCGAACGTATTAGAAGTGGAACGAATGCGCAGCGTGTTTGCCGCTTGCTTTGCTTGCATAATCTCTACTTAGCGTCCAAAGTCCGAGGTCGGCTCAATAGGAGCACCCTTTGGCATGCTAAGAAAACCACCCTTTACTGAGCTGCCCGTCTGGCGGCTCGCCCTCTCTCCGGTAAGCTGTAAAAGCCGTCGAGGCTAACAGCAACAGTCCGTCCGAAAAAAAAAGGGGGCGCAACGGATTCGCCGCGAATGCATAACTTTTGCGCCGCGAGCGCGCAGTGAAATTCGCTGCGTCTATAATAGGGCTGGGATGTCATGTAATTACAAAAACCGGCCAAGAGCGTGTCGGACACGCCCAAGGTAGGGTTCCGTAGCCATTACGAAAAAATCTAGTAATATTTTTCTAAGGATTTCGTATGTGTACGGAATCATCCAAGTTTAGATATGTTTTATACCTTAGGCTACTATTTACTCTTAAACTACAAATAATTTCCAAGCAATCTTAGCCGCTATAATTTTCCTAGTAAATTTGATATATTTACTACTATTCTGAATTTTTTCAAATCTTTCCACCCAACAGTTTAGATTTTAGAGGGGGGGGAGGGGGACCGTCAATTTTAATGAAAATTTTCACTTTAAAGTTGAATATTTCGCAAACAGATCAGTGAATAGAAAAAACATGTTAGCAACCCCGCAATGGTTTTAAAAGAGCTATCCAACGATACCCCACACTATAGGGTTAGTCGAGAAAAAAATCAACCCCCTTTACGTCTATGGGAGGTACCCTAAAAAAAAATATTTTATATTTTTTATTTTACCACTTTGTTGGCGTGACTGATATGTATCATCATCATTATCATTTCAGCCGAAAGACGTCCACTGCTGAAGATAGGCCTCCCCAAGGCTCACCAAACAGAAGACTGATATGTATATTCATGCCAAATTACAGCTTTCTAGTACTAACGATCTCTGAGCTTAGCCGCGGACGGACAGACAGACAGACAGACAGACATGGCGAAACTATAAGGGTTCCTAGTTGACTACGGAACCCTAAAAACTGAAGTGGGTAATAGACGTTAGCTGACGTACAGTCGCGGAATGGAAAGGTTCGTCACTTGTCGACTTTATATCAACGCCTTAAGGTCGAAAAGTGACGAACCTTTTCATTCCGCTACTATACCTGAGCAGGGGGTTTCACTCCGCAGTTTAGGTATGTTCGGCCGGCGCTCCTGCCGGGAGGAGTATGGCAGTAGGTTGTCGCGCGGCCTTCAGTAGGCACGCTAGCCGCGTCGCGCGTATTAAGCATCTTTTTAGGGTTCCGTAGTCAACTAGGAACCCTTATAGTTTCGCCATGTCTGTCTGTCTGTCTGTCTGTCCGTCCGCGGCTAAGCTCAGAGATCGTTAGTACTAGAAAGCTGTAATCTGGCATGAACATACATATCAGTCACGCCAACTAAGTGGTAAAATAAAAAATAAAAAATGTATTTTTTTTAGGGTACGTCCCATAGACGTAAAGGGGGGGGTGACCCTATAGCGTGGGGTATCGTTGGATAGGTCTTTTAAAACCATAGTGGGGTTGCTAACATGATTTTTCTATTTAGTGATCTGTTTGCGAAATATCCAACTTTAAACTGAAAATTTTCATTAAAATCGACCGTCCCCACCCCCTCTAAAATCTAAACTGTTGGGTGGAAAAATTTGAAAAAAAATGAGAATGGTAGTAAATATATCAAATTTACTAGGAAAATTATAGCGGCTAAGATTGCTTGGAAAATACTTGTAGTTTTAGAGTACATAGTAGCCTAAGGTATAAAACATACCTAAACTTGGATGATTCCGTACACATACGAAATCCTTAGAAAAATATTACTTGATTTTTCGTAATGGCTACGGAACCCTACCTTGGGCGTGTCCGACACGCTCTTAGCCGGTTTTTTCTTTGATTTTTGCAACAAACAATGACTTCTAAACGATATTATAAATAACTTACTTCCTTACTAAAGGTAGTTTACTTACTGAATCAATACACACTGTTATCTTTCTTGATTTATATTCCTACCAAATAACGGCGAATGGGAACCCTGTGCCCTTGGTTTCGGATCAGCGGTGCCCAATGGAATATGAACGTTCGTATCACACGATAAGTTTCAATTTCGCGTGCAAGCAGTAAGATTAGGCAAGTGTTTATACCTAAAGTTGACTTTTGTTCGAGAGTGATCCTTCTGTACGTTAGTACTATTACTTATTCTGTGACCTGAGTGTACGTCATGGCGTCCCAGCCCTATAGACGCGTCGAACTCGCTCCATGTACGCGGCGAATACATAAAGCATTCGCGGCGAATTCGTTGCACGCTTCGTTGCGCGATTACGCTGCGCCGGCGCTCCGCTTCTAATACGTTCGCAAACCGCCAGTGTGATATGAAGCTAAGCAAAGCTTGTGTTATGGGTACTAGGCAATGGATAAACATACTTATATAGATAGATACATACTTAAATACATATTAAACACCCAAGACCCGAGAGCAAACATTCGTATTTTTCATACAAATATTTGCCCCGACACGGGAATCGAACCCGGGACCTCAAGCTTCATAGTCAGGTTCTCTAATCACAAGGCCATGGTCGTCTAAAGTACAAAAACAAGTGGGTGATAGACGGCGTTAGCTGACGTAGTACAGTCGTGGAATGAAAAGGGTCATTATTCGAGCGTTTCAACCGCCTCACTTTCGTGGTCACGTTTTCTACGAATCGGCTGTAGATTTTGATGGCGTTTTCGGTTATTTATTAGAGGACCTGTACTTCTACCACATAATTAAAAACTGTGTCATAATCTTTTGCCATTTCTACACAAAAGTGTCCACGAAAGTGAGGCGGTTGAAACGCTCGAATAATGACCCAAAAGTCGACTCAACTCGACTGGAGTAAGTCACTTGTCGACTCCATATCAACGACCTACGTATAAGGTTGAAAAGTGACGAACCTTTTCATTCCGCTACTATACCTCATTGTACATCATGGCGTTCCGGCCCTATAGCCGCGTCAAACTCGCTGCATGCTTGCGGCGAATACATAAAGCATTCGCGGCGAATTAGTTGCACGCTTCGTTGCGCGATTACGCTGCGTCAGCGCTCCGCTTTTAATACGTTTGCAAACCGCCAGTGTGATGGCTCTAACGACCAGCCACGATGTCTTCACGCGCCGCCGGGAACAAACTAATCAGCACAATTATCAATTAGCCGCGGCGCCGATGGCTCGGCAAACGCCCCGGAGGGTTGCCATGTGGAAACATTAAATGCCCTGATAAATCCTGACAACACCCTAAACGTTCTGACATTTTTTGTAACGTTACAAACGTAGAATACTAATTTTTGTTTAAGTAAATTATGTTGATTATTTAACCTGTTGCATTGTGCAATTTGATTAATAATTGAAACCAAATAACAGACGTAGATTGTAACTAGAGTTACCTATAAGCAAAAAAAATATATTTTATAAGAAATATTATTAGTTTTGTTGAATTCTTATTACATACATTTACCATTTCACTCATTAAAACTGTGTTAGCATTGTAATAAATGTATAACGATAACTTTTTTAATTAATGAGGTTATTCCTTAAAATCCTGGCAGTTGCCAGGTCCGCCCACAATCATGGCAAAGGATCAATAATTAAATAATAATGTCACGGCAAATCCTGTCGTATGGCAACCCCACCGGGCAGCCACAATCTCCGACCCTATCCCCAGCGGGCAAGGTCGCGAGTCCGGCGGCGAGGCTTCGTGAAGGCTTTGACTCGTTAACATTGTTTAGAGTTCCTCTCGGCGGCGGCAACTGCCTCACTCGCGCAGCTCACAATCAAAAAGCTCAATATTAATGCCAAAGCTATCTCAACAGAAACTAACATTTATCAATATGATGGAACAATATCTAACATAATATATAGCTAATACCCAGACTATAGCATTTGTGCGCGTAAATTGAGGGGTGCCGGGGGTTGTCTCAGTCTCAGGTAAATTTATTTGTGTGCTTTAACCATACTATATATGGCACTAAAGGCTTCCAAGTTTTGTATGATGTGACAGTAAGTCTAGGTGTACTGTAATTTACTATCTAGGTAATTATTATATTACATCTGTGACTAAGAAAGATGGAATGATCACTAATGCTACAAAACATGTGTCACAAAAAGGGGTTCCAAATTTGAATGCTATAATGTATGTAGAATCACTGCCCGTAAACGGGTTTACCAATTTCCTGTCTTTCTTACGACATCCGCAGAAGAATTGGAGAGGTGTAATTCTAAACCCGACACCACACGGTTAACCATTCATTAAAAACAATCGCAATCTATGTACCCATACATCACGTAGAAAATATCTTAACAGAAACTGTGAACTGCTTGCTGTATGCTACTCCACGGTGCCTTTGTAATTCACGCAGAAATATGACGTGCTGATTGAATGCAAGGGTGTCCTAATAGCCCCGACGAGAGGGTCTGGTTTAGTGGTGCCGCTCGTTATCACGCCATCGACGGGTCACGTCGCCTGCCGACGGACAATTAGGAGAGATGGACGCCACTAGTGCCACTATGCGTGCCAACTAGTTCGACTTGCACGGAGCTTGATTGAGGTATTGTGGCTGCAGTTTATAGCTAAGAGAGACATCATCATCATTTCAGCCGAAAGACGTCCACTGCTGAACATAGGCCTCCCCCACGGCTCGCCAAAGAGATGGGTCCCGTGCCATCCGTATCCAACGCGATCCCGCAACTTTAACCAGGTCGTCGCTGCACACCTACACACACACACACACACACACACACACACACACACACACACACATTCACACACTCACACACACACATACACACACACACACACACACGCATGTACGCACGCATGCTCGTTTGCATGAGTTTGCATGTTAGTAAGTATAAGCTACTATTGATTTGTTTATAGCTTGTTGACCTCCTATAAACCTCATAATACGAGTACCTATGTTGTTAAATTGAAAATTGTACCTACTGAAATTGTCAGCACTTATCGGTGAGTTTCCGGGATGGGGGCCTGGAGATCTGTAATACAGGTTTTACCTAGTTCAGACTCCAGTCCCTCGCAAAAGTTACTAGTATCTAACTAATGTACTACCATAATGTTGTATTATTTATAACTATTGCTGTTACCTATGTACTTTTGTGAGGAGAAAATATACGATTATTATTATTATTATTTTTATCTTGTTGGAGGCCTACCTACACCGCGTCTTCCGGTCCGTGGACGCCACTCGAGAACCTTTTGACCCCATCGGGCATCAATTCTACGAGCGATGTGCCCTGCCCACTGCCACTTGAGTCTGGCGATTCTTCGAGTTATGTCGATGACTTTAGTTCTTGCACGGATTTCATCATTTCTAATGCGATTCTGCAGAGAAAAGCCCTCTTCGTCGTCCTTTGAGTGACTTTGAGCTTTCTTATGAGAGAAATCGGTTTGATGGAATACAAAAACATGGAGTCAAAAAGTCGGTTACAATTTTGTTGGCTAGCTCCACACACACAGGATTAATAAGAGGAACAAGATCACGTGTAAAAGCGCGAGGCGCTTATGGAATTGAAAGCCATGTACAGTCGAGTTCACCAATATCTGTACAGCCAACATTTCATAAATATCTATACATAGACCTTATTACGGTAACATAAGGTCTATGTATAGATATTTATGAAAGGTTGGCGATGCATATATTGGTGAACTCGACCGTACCTATTTGATTTCCTGAGCCATTTTGTAACCAAATAACTAAGATATGGACATGGCCTATGGACTCTTAAGCATAGTGGCCTATGGCCTCTTAAGCATAAGGTCGTGGGATCGAGCTCGGGTATACACCTGAGAAGAGATGGCGTGTGTGAAGTACCCAATCCGCACTGGCTCTGTGTGGGAACTATGGCCCAAGTTCTTCCATTCTGAGAGGAGGCTTGTGTTCTGCAGTAGATCGTATGTAGGCTGGGATGATAACTGATGACGTGTGCGCAGATAATAGAGGCGAAAAAAGTGACGATATCGGTTCTAGAAGAAAATACAGACGGTAACTGTCTATTCCTCTTTAGTTCTGTGGAGCATCTCTTCACGATCAAGATCGCAGGGACAAGTTTAGAACTAAGTAGGTAGTTTACGAAGACAAATATTTGTTTCAAAATTGGTTTTGTGACTATTGATCGCAACAGGAACCATGTAAGACACGGAAACAGATGCGTCACTGTAATGTACGTACAGTCATGAGCTTTAATTTGGGACCCACTTAAGGTTGACAGTCCTGTCATATTTTATAAGAATTCAAAGGATATTTTTTAGAAATGGGTCCCAAATTAAAGCATGCGACCGTATGTGTATGTATGTGCGAAAAAATACTATAAATACTTACTTGGTGCGTGTAACAGAATAGCAGTATTTTTTCTATATAATTAACATTTGGCAATGTTATAATTGGGCAATGTTTCGATATTTAAGTACTTCACAGCGGTCGTTGACTATACATTTCGATATTTGTAGACGACTTTGAAGACTAATTTGATCTTTTCTCAGTCGTCAGCTCGGCAGCGTTCCTGGAGGCGACCCTCAAAATAGTGGATCTGTGACCAAAAGCTAATGCAGTCCAATTAATAAATTTTGAAAGTAATTTTGTAGGTTTTCATTATGTACCAATTGTTACCAAAGATCCGCTTTTGTATTCAATAATTACGTATGCCAACAAGCGAACAATTATGGTCTATCAATACCGTGTGCCAACGGTTCCCTGCTCCGCCACAAAACCCTTAATCACTCCTCCACCCCAGCGCTGAATATTAATAGGCGCGTGTATGAAAGAGAATGATATTCAGAAGACGCGGGTCGGGCGCAGTACGTGGAGAACAGTACCACAACTTAGCCACGTTTGCTGAATAATTTAGCATAGTTGGAGGCGCGGCTACCGAGCTGAGAGACGAGCATGCCTGTGAAAACGTGACTGTGCAAGATGAGCATTTTCCATAATATTGGGGTCAAACACAGCATAAGAAACTAAAGTTGTCTGTCCTGTAGATATAAAAACAGCAACTCCGACCGAATCAGCAAACTTAAGATTTAAATGGGACTAAACTTGGCCCGGCATCCCACACGCCGCGCGCCGATGCAAACAAAAAAAAATGTGTATCATCATCATCATCATTTCAGCCGAAAGACGTCCACTGCTAAACATAGGCCTCCCCCAAGGCTCGCCAAACAGATCGGCCCTGTGCCATCCGCATCCAATGCGTTCCCGCTACCTTCACCAGGTCGTCGCTCCATCTTGTTGGAGGCCTACCTACACTGCGTCTTCCGGTCCGCGGACGCCACTCGAGAACCTTTCGGCCCCATCGGCCGTCAGTTCTACGGGCGATGTGCCCTGCCCACTGCCACTTAAGTCTAGCGATTCTTCGAGCTATGTCCGTGACTTTAGTTCTTGCGCGGATTTCATCATTTTTAATGCGATCCCGCAGAGAAACTCCAAGCATAGCCCTCTCCATCGCCCTCTGAATGACCTTGAGCTTCCTTATAAGACCCATCGTTAGCGGCCACGTCTCAGTGCCATAAGTCATCACTGGCAACACAGACTGGTCAAAATGTGTATGTAATGACCCATTACCCAGATCCCACAGAACCTTTTTAATGGCCGTTACATCTGAATAAAACCGCAACATAACCGCAAGTCTAGAATCTAAGAGTCTAGGGGCTTCATTTATTATCAGTTCAGCCGAAAGACGTCCACTGCTGAACACAGGCCTCTCCCAAGGTTCGCCAAACAGACCGGACCTACGCCATCCGCATCCAACGTGTTCTCGAATCCTTAACCAGGTCTTTCCATCTTGTTGGAGTTTGAATACACTGTACTCGTATCTTCCGATCTGTGGAATCCACTTAATAAAATTTTGCCACCACGGACCGGAAGACGCAGTGTATGTAAAATAAATAAATAAATAAATAAATATCACGGCACAATTCACACCAATTGACCTAGTCCCAAAGTAAGCTTAGCAAAGCTTGTGTTATGGGTACTAGGCAACGGATAAACATACTTATATAGATAGATACATACTTAAATACATATTAAACACCCAAGACCCGAGAACAAACATTCGTATTTTTCATACAAATATCTGCCCCGACACGGGAATCGAACCCGGGACCTCAAGCTTCATAGTCAGGGTCTCTAACCACTAAGCCATCTGGTCGTCTAAATGTAGGTCTAAAACAAGATGGAGCGGTGACCTGGTTAATCCTGGTTTATGGTTAAGTCTTGTATCGCGTTGGATTCGGAGGGCATGAGACCGATCTGTTTGGCGAGCCTTGGGGGAGGCCTATATGTTTAGCAGTGGACGTCTTTCGGCTGAAATGATGATGATGATGATGACTACGTGTCAGCGATTGTCAACTGGGGAAGTCGTGTATTGCGGAGTGACAGAGCACTGCCCTGGTGTCCGGTTGTAGTACTGAGGCCACGTGTTCTGCGGCTCGCATTGTGCGGTCGCCCGTCTGCGGCCGCGCTTTGTTCACGCGGGCCCGGCGGCCGCGGCAGGCCTAACCGCCCGGCCACGACTTCGCGCGTTTGGCGGCGCGGCAAGCATTTATCAGTTCATTGCGTGTGCCACCAGGTAACCACTGTACGGCGAGCGTCTCGGCCGCGCAATGAACACAGAAAACGCTTGCCGTGCCGCCAAACGCGTCAAGTCGCGGCAGGTCTTACACGCGCCGCCTTGCCTTTGACCGATAAGTATGCTAATGTCTTCACTGAAGTATTTTAAATTTTACCATGAGCTTTACGGTGAGGGAAAAACATCGTGAGGAAATTAGTACGCATATGTGAAGAAGTTCAACGGTGTGTATAAAGTTCCCAAATCGCACTAGGTCCGCGTGGTAACTACGGCCCAAGCCCTCTCCTTTTGTGAGGAGGCCTATGCCCTGCAGTGCTATACTACAGGCTGGAATGATGACGTACCTAATTCAAACATCTGCTGAAGAATTTCGGATTTATATTGAAACAGCTTGTATACTGAACTAAATAATATTATATGGATATTGACATCTTGCAGTGATAATGAAGTACAGCGACATTCAAAGATTTCTCGGGCAGCCAACCAGGCAATCCCGTCCCTGTCCTGAATACACAAACATCAGGTCAGGTGCTAACTAAGTGTCAGAAAGCCGGGCTAGCTCGAAAATTCACTTGCTCATAGTATATTGTTTAACCTCGTGTCTTTCTAACATTGCAATAAGTTAAAAAATAAATAAATTATAAGTTTTTTGTTATATGTACAACCAATATTTCCAGGACGTAACTTAGGTGCTTATCAAAACAAGTCACTTTCACTCAGACAACTTTTCAAAATTTAAAAAAAAAACCGCAAACTTATCATATGACGGATTACTGCTTTAGTAATGGAAATAAAGATTTTTTTTAAATTTCAAAAAGTGGTTAGGATAAAAGTGACTTGTTTTGAAGAGTAGATAAATCAATAGAAATATTGGTACCTAACTTGTTAGCTCCCTGTATTTGTTGCGATGGCTGCATAGATATTTATACCTTCGACCGTACTTTTAGTTGATTGGACTTAAGATTACGTCTTGAACTGAAGGGTTCGCTTTGAAGTCCTGTAGGCTTATGTACATAAATAAACAACTGCGATTTTATTGAAATAAGGTACGTTTAATACGCAAACCGAACAATGACACAGCCAAAAAGGTTATAAGAATCGTTGTCATCTGTGCGAGAGCCAGAAAAGCATCTTTATCTGCTATCTCTCTGTAGCACAGAGATAATATTAATGTTGTATTGACAACATGGATTTGCATTGTCATCAAAACTACATATCTATACCTCATACCCATCGTCTTCTTAAACTCATTAGGCACTGGAGGTTGGCCGTTAGCGCTGAAAACTTTCTCGTCTTGAGCCAACCGGAGCAGGTTGCTCGACACTGCTGATCCCGGTCCACTCCCTGATGTTCCACAGCCATGATACTCATACCGATACTCAGATCAAAGTGATCAAACTTCTTATTAACATAAAGGGAGCACAATCCCTAGATTTTATCTACACAATACACAACAACATAAACAAAGTAATAACAAACTTGCAATAAAAAATACAGCTCCCGAATATTTTTGCAACCTTGTTTTCACGTCTCTATCTTCACTATTCTATGCTTTTGCGTAGATCAATAGTTCCGATTACTTCCGATATGGACTGCACAGCAAAGGCGTCGTTGTCGTGTCGCGGTCGTGTCGTAAGCGGGTCGCCGGGAGCCCGGCCGGGGCACGACTTGTAGGTCACGAGGTTACGGCATGCTCTGGCGCTCTGGAAAAAGTAACGATCATGATTTGTAATTTCTTAGCTTCCATTACTTATTGCGCCTTCCCGTATCTATGAAACTTTGGATTAGTTCGTGATTTCATTTGAATCATTATTATGAAATGAAAATTGTTTTCTATTCAATATGAGCTTTTCTTTGGGGTGGATTACAAATTATAATATAAGATAGGTATTAATTAAATTAGTCATGTCATGAATCGGGCATTTTCCTGAGGCCCGAATCAATTTTGAAATATAGACTTAAAAAACAATAAATGTTAAATATTTAGTGAAAAAAGTTAATGTCTGTACTTTTTTGTAATGTTCTTTTTTTACTGGCAATTCAATGATACGAGTATACTTTCCTTATAAGAAGCACTTTAAAGTTTATCTACTTTGAGATTAGTTTTCCAGCCCACCTAGTCTACGGTCTTTGTCCTTTTAGCCTATCGGTAACTTTGTGTTTGACATTGATGATCTAAAAGGTTGTTGAAATGATGGATAAAAATATTGGTTTCGGTGCTATGATAGTCCATTCTCAAGACTCAAATAAGTGTTTGTTCATCTGTATTTGAAGCCGCCAGGAACGGGTATTACATCTAGAGTACTTTAGTATCAACGGCGCACCCCCGCGCCTCGCGCCGCGGCCGTTTGCGGCTCATTAGGCAGCTAATCCTCGCGGCAGCCGCAGACGATCTGTCACGATTCCCAACAACAGATCATTACCGCCCCTAATTCACCTACTAAACGACTATACTACAATGTAATGCGCAATGTATTTCTACAACAATAATGGCCCGGCCACGATTTCCTGCGACCGGCGCGGCGAGCATTTTTTGTGTTCATAGCGCGGCCGTGACGCTCGCCACACAGTGGTTACCTGGCGGCACACGAAATGAACTGATAAACGCAATGACTGAACGCTCGCCACGCCGCCGGCCTCACGAAGTCATGGCCGGGCCGTAACGCAACTCGCGCGACAAGCCGGTCTTACCTCCCCCGGTGACCTTCATAAATAAGAAATTTATCTGCGATAAAACTGCTGGTCCTCGCGACACAGTTGGGGCGGCACCGGGTGATTAATAGTTCGATGGCGGCGGCGACACGCGGCGGCAAAAACCTGCCGCTTTATCCGCCGACAGCTCCCGCTGCTCGCCTAACTCTCGCCACCATCGCAGGGTGTTCAGGGTGCTTTTTCATCAGAGATGTGCTATGCTATGCTGCGAGGTGGAAAGTTACGCTATGAAACTATGTGACCGTTTCTACTAATACTAAACTATGTAACCGTTCGAGAAAGATCCGAAGCATGCATCCACAGTAAATACGCATCCAAAGCACGCACCTTTCCATGTAAAAAACTTAGCTTAGTTGAATACGTTTCCACCAGAACTATGATATGTGGGCTAAAGGGATTAATGAATGTGATTGGTGAATAAATATTAAACGCATCTAAATATACGAAAGCAGCATCTTTCTGGCACCCTAATTTGCATAGGTATGTTTTAAGTCTCTGCATTATGTGCTAAAAGGCCAGTTTCTAACTAAGTATTCTTCCAATGAGAGCTCTAAAAACTTTATTCAAACGAGTTTCCAACTACATGCGCCGGCCGTAAACTTATACCGCAGTCGCCCACCGAGTTATTAAGCAACTAACATTGTCGGATTATTCTCTTCGAGTACAGCCGCGGGTCAAACTTGTATCATAATAATAAACCGGGCGGCCCGTAAAGCAGAACTTCGCAAATCACCCGCTCCTCCATCGATTTAATACCTACTGCCGTTTCTGCCTTTTTCCTTAAACTTCTACTCATATTGCTTCACGAATTTAATTTTGGAGCGCAATGATTCTGCCGTAACCATTGCCACGTTTCACTCTCGCGCCCTTTGATTATCACAATGTGGGACAGCAATGTATTCGTGCTGAAGAGTAATTTTAGTTTGAGGTAGACGGGATGCTGGGGTGGACCGTGGAAGGTTCTATAGCCAGTTCCGGCGATGTCCGGGCGGAATTAGCGGCGCCGCGCTCGTAAAGCAGCCGCCAAGGTTGAAGCTGGAATTATTCAGGATGTGGTCTGGTTAACAATGTAAGAGTCACTTAACTTTGTTAAAGTCGTAATACTTTTACTGTCACGTCATTACTCCAAACTTAAGTCGAGACTAGAATCTTCATGATTAAACTGAAGCGTCGGGCGGAGCCGGCGGACCGTAAGGATACTCCTAGCGACATTGTAAGGATATCGAGTTGCATTAAATGTTACGAGGGCTCTGTTGACTCGAGCGGGGCTGGGATGTGGCAGTAACGTAAGCCCCAAAGCCACTGGATGTCGTAAGCCACATTGGCGTGCCAAGTGCTCCCATACGCAGATGTCGTGTCGATTTCCGATAATCCCCGAGCGGGCTGCGAGCCGCCCGCCGCTGCACTCTGCTAATGAACACATGACGCGACCATAGAGTAGAGTGCACCATTAACGACGGAGACTGGCATTGTGTGTGCTTTTTCCATGCACTTCAAACATACCTATACTTAGCTACTTCATTGACATCTGGATGGACAGAACAAATGAATAAACAAACGTTGCTGGTACAGTATGAGTGGAAAGAGGAATAGAAATGGGTTAGAATTGATAGGTTCTCGTAGCAAAACGTCCTCATTGAATAAAAGTCCGTATTACGGCCCTGTGTCAACAAATCAATATTTCACATTGAACAAACGACCGCAATTTAAATGACCAAGGGAGCAAAACGGCCGCAGTTAAAATTGTACTCCACACTACCTACTAATTAATCTTTAAAATATTATATTATTTTCACTTCTCATGCTCTTAAAATGTTACTTTAGTCTCTGCATATCGGGACTAAAGCTCTGTTTTGATCTCTAGGGATTTAAGTATTTTTTCACTTCTCATGCTCTTAAAATGTTACTTTAGTCTCTGCATATCGGGACTAAAGCACTTTTTTGATCTCAAGGGTTTAAAGTAAAATTTTTTTAATTGACTATGGAAACCCCTAAACTGCCAATCACGGTGTTTGTGAATGGAGGATTATCGCCATTTTCAGTAACTGGGTATAGACAATTTTAAAGCTTTCCACAGACCGAAGCGCGCTGCGGACGCACTGTAGCGCCCTGCGCTTCGGTCTGTGGAAGCCTTTAGGGCGTGGAAATAACCTCAAAATGACAACTGTATAAAAAATATTTAAAAAATAATAATTTCGTGAAACACACTGAATAATTACGAATATTAATCTATTTAATTATAAAATATTAAAGATGAATTCATTTTATTTTGCACGTAAAGAAAGATTTCCTTTAGCTTAGGTGTTTTTAATTTGTTTTTTTTTTAAAAACGCTATCGACAAAGCAGTTCCCTGCTCTGTCGATAAAATGGCAATCCGCACTGTCGGCAAAGCAGTGCTGGAGTTTACGGTAGATAGAGCAGTTACGTTTGAATGT
Organism: Archips xylosteana; assembly: GCA_947563465.1. NCBI lineage: Eukaryota > Metazoa > Arthropoda > Insecta > Lepidoptera > Tortricidae > Archips > Archips xylosteana. The sequence goes on from OX387353.1 coordinate 22,854,042, forward strand.
TAATATGGCGTGACTTCAAAATAATGCGATGTCAGTTGCATTTAATAGTAAATAGAAAGTATAATTAGATATAATTTAACAAAGAATTGGCATATAGAAAATAAACTTAAAAAGTCGTTTCTTTATTCACGGGTAAGTGTTTCAGTTAACAATATATCGACGGTGGAAAGCATAAACGCTGTAACCCACACCTTAACCAAAATTTTTTTATTGCATATTTAGATTCAGTTTTTTTTTCTGCGTCGAATGCTGTAACCCACGTTGCTCTACGACGATTAGAAGTTTATGGACAGCGTAGTAAATTTTATAATTTTTGGCTGTTTATGGTACATAAAATGCTGTAAACGACATAAAAAACAAAGAAAATAGAGTTCTTTATCTTACTTCATATACGCCGAACAATATTCATCCGCCCGATGTCGCTTACAGCGTTTACGCGGAATGAAAAATATATCATTACGTGGGTTACAGCATTTACGCTGATCGAGAATGTATTGCAAGTGAGTGTTAAAGCACTCACTCGGAAACAAACTAACTAATTACTTAGGGTTATAGCTTTCTATCAAAGTTTTAGGATAAGATTCATGACGTTACAGCATTTGAAAATGTATGATAATATTGTTAACAATAAGTTTACATCATTTTTTAAAGTACGTAACTAAGAGAGTCGGTGACTTCAAAGCATAGCTACCCGCGTGCGCGCCGCTTTGACTTCGCCGACTGAACGCTGTAGTCGACATGAGTCGGTTATATCGAGTGGTTGTGTTTTGTGCGTCCGAGAACGTTAGGAATATTTTTTATTGTTGCCCAAGTTTTTAACTTCAAGGTAAGTAGTATCATTTTAATTTATGCGTAACACGAAGTTTCTTTTAATAAACTAAATGTTTTGAAGATCTTAGAGAAAAAAATGTAGTAGGCACTAACAATCATTATTTTAATTCTGTTGTGTTTGTGGATACAAATTATAAAAATAATGATAATTATTTGATTATAGGCATAGTGAAAATAAACGGATCACTCACGTCTTAAAACGAGTTTAACTCGACGTCACGGCGGGCGGCTGCCAAACGCGCACACAACACAAGTGCGCGTTTGGAAGCCGCCGTGACGTGTGACTCTAAGAATAAGGGCTACGGATTAGCCCGAAACATGTCTAGTTAAACTCGTTTTAAGATGTGAGTGATCCGTTTATTTTAACTATGAGTGAGTCTCGCGGTAGTTTCATGTTTAAAGTAATTATAGGCACGTTCATGTAGGGTACGTAATGCAGTTTCTATGCCTAATTATTATTTGTAGATTACCTTAACAAAGTAATAATACGTTTAGTACGTTTGTACCCTAATTAAAATTGTCATTAATTTGTTACTTACAGATCATCTGTAACTAATTATTTATTTATTATCAATGGCGCAAATCAAGTTTATATATTATTTATATATTTATTAATTTATTTTCATTTTAGGTTTAGAACTAAGATTTATTTATTCTTTTATAATAAGTATAATATTATATTTAACTGTGGTTAATCGTGGACCTTGTTTTATAACACTTACCATTGCATTCAGATGACGACACGACGAAAATGGAAAGAAAGTTTAAAAATTGGCTGTAATTCTGAAGACCAATCAACAACTGATCATCCTAATAAGAAAGCTAAAATATCAGTTATCAGCGATAAAACTTACAAGGTGGATGCGGGAAAATTGGTTCGCGTTCGTAATAAAAATAAAACAAAAACAGATGTATCGATAACTAACGCTGATTGCTCAGAGAGTCGATTGGGTTTAAACACCAATGCCTTAGAAACACCAACACAGCGATCACCATTTTTTTCTGTTGAAAATATCACTCCAACTTTTAGAAAGCCAGATCACTTTTTGGCTGAAACAAAACAAATACTTGACAAAATCTCGCCACTAAGTTTATATTATACTGATCATTCAGAAAATACAATAAACTCTACGGACCAATCTCTACAAAAGTATCCTGTGTTAGACACAAGCCTTATAGAATCCAAGGTTTCGGAAATTGATTCTACTTTGAGTGAACTCGGCAATTCAAAGAAAGAGTCAAAACGAATAAGTGATTCAGATCCGTCTTTTATTGAAGTTACTCCTGAAGTTGAAAAGAAACAGCAAAAATCGAAGAAAAAGCTTGATTTTGACGTTGATGGCGTTACTAATGGTAAGCTACAGTATTGATAGTGAAAAAAAAGGATCCCTAGAGTGTACTACTAATTCGTAGACCTTTTACTGAGAGTGCACGTCTTGGTCGGATTGATTTTAATTACGGTTGTTATAATCTCAATTTTATAAGCAATATCTTTCATTCTTACTTACTCTTTACTCTTTATTTTAGACAGCAAAGTTGGTAGCAGTGTAAAGTCAGATTTTGAGGTGATTTTAAAGCCAGAAATTGATAGTGATGATGAAAAGGAGGAATGTGTCCAAAAGTTTACAGTTGACGTGAAGATAGAAAATTTTAAGGAGGAGAATGACAAAAAATACGATAGTAAGACGTTCTCGTCTCGTCTTATATCAGCTCAAGATCAAATAGTAGTTCATCATAATATTATTGGAGATGAAATCGAACTGATGCCTGAAGAAGTTGATTGTAAGTTTATAGCAATATTTATAAAATTATTTAATAATAAAGTTTTTATGTTTTATTACATTAAATATTATAATTGATTTTAGCTGGCCAAAATGAATCCAAAAACGATTCCAATGCCGTTGAATTTCAAAGAGGTAAAAGAAAATCGAAGCGAAAAGCTGCTGTCAACAAAAGTTATCTTGATTTTTTAGAGGAAGAGGATGAGATTCAAATGATGTTAAATGAAGCTTTTCCCTCCGAGGACTCATATTCAGATTTTTATTCCAAGTCATCGTGTTCGTCTGATTCTGGTGACGATAACGAAGGTAGGTCGATATTATCCCTGTAATTATCCAATTTTTTGTAGATAATTATGCCATTTTTTTATCAGGTAATAAAAATTCTTTGAAGAAAATCAAGAATGTTAAGAGGAAAACAAAGAAAGATAAGAAGAGAGAGGCAAACAAACAAAGTGAAGAATTAAATTTGAAACGAATTGAAAAAAGAAAACTTAAATATGAAATAATGAAAGAAAACAAAATTAAAAAGGAAACCGGAGAGTCTTATTTAAATAAAAAGGGTAAAATTGTAGCAGCAAAATCACTGAAGCCTAACCCATGTGCTGGAATGAACTGTGGCAATGACTGCGGCAATATACCTGAAGAACGGCGTCTCAACTTGTTTAATTACTTCTGGGATCTAAAAAGCCTCCAAAGACGTAAGGACTGGATCTCTCAATGTGCAATAAAAAAATATATAAAGCGTCCCACTAAAGGTAATATCCAAAGAGCTTGTTCGTACGATTATTATGTTAATGAAGGAGAAGGACGAAAAAAGGTCTGCCAAAAATATTTACTAGCTACTTTGGATATATCACAACGATTTGTTTTGTATACATTGGGAACTATGAATGATGGTTTTGCAAAGGAAGACGAAAGGGGCAAAAGTGGAGCACATAATAAAACCAGAGACGAAGTTATGTCACATGCAAAAGAATTTGTTATGGCATTGCCGGTTATGCCATCGCACTACTGTAGAAAAGATTCAACGCGTTTGTACTTGCCTCAAGACTTCAAGAATATGTCCAATTTGTACAGAATTTACGTAGATAACTGTAAAACTGAAAATGTAAAAAACATGTCTTTTAAAGTATTTAACACTTGGTTCAAGAAATCGTTTAACATAGCATTTCATGTCCCAAAGAAAGATAAATGTCTAATTTGTAGTGCTGACGACAATACTGAAAAAACAAAAGAAGAAACGGATAGCGTAGCACAACATAAAAAAGAAAAAGAAGAATCCTACAAAAGATTTAAATTTCACCAAGAACTGCAAAAGAAATATAAAAGTACATTATGTGCTAGCTTTGACATGCAAAAAGTATTAAATACACCCCATGGAAAAGATATGAGACTTTATTATAGCAGAAAATTATCAGTTTACAACTTTACTATTTATGAAAGCGGTACTCGTGAAGGGCACTGCTACGTATGGAACGAAACCGATGCACATCGCGGTGCTAATGAGATCAGTTCATGTTTGATGGATTTTATCAAGAATGTCGATTCCCGGCGTACAATAAGAACATTGCTGCTGTATTCCGATTCCTGCTTCGGTCAAAATAAAAATAAAACAGTCCTAAGCATGATTCGCTATGCTTTATCACAATGTGAGAATTTGAATGTGATTCAAATGAATTATTTGGTCCCAGGACATACATATATGCCCGTGGATAGCATCCACGCTACAATTGAAAACACAATTAAAAAATCAATCATTTGGGCCCCATCACAGTGGCCAACAATTTTCCAAATTGCCAGGCGTAATCCAAGTCCCTATAATGTAAAAATCCTCAGTGGATTAAATTTTATGGGTTTTGAAAACATAACGAATCACACATTTAAAAAAAATCAAAAACTTGCTATTTCGAAAATTAAAATTGTCACTTTTAATAAGCAGATGCCTGATGCCATGATGGTTAAATATTCCATATTACAAGAATGTGCTACCGAAATATCCCTGTCTAAACAAAGTAACAATTTAGTTCCGGAATATGAGTTATATAAAAAAAAATTGCCTGTAACCATCAACAAGTACAAAGACTTAAAAAATCTCGTTGACAAAAAAGTGATTCCACAAGTATATGCTCAGGAGTATTTGGGATTACCAGCAAGTAAAAAAATTAAAGACCAGTTAGAAGATTCTGACGAAGAAGACACGGATTGCGAAAAATATCAAGACGAATAAAAAAACAAATTTCCCTAAATTATGTTGCCGTATTTGATTGATTATTTTATGATTAATAAAAATAAATCTATACAAAAAAATTGTTTGACATTTTAAAGTTCCTTAATATTTTGATCAGTTGCTGATTACGCTAATTTATTTTATATGGATTGTGTTGATGTAAGCTGTTACTTCAATTTACTTTTTCATTTTAAGAACCTAAACCAGCTTACAACACTTAATATGTTGAAAAATATTGTACATTGTCAAATTACGACATTTATGCATTCCCAAAAATAAATCACTTTCTTCTATTTCATACATTAGTATATTGACGTTACAGCGTTTTCGTGGGGTGAAAAAAAAAAATCAAATGCTGTAACCCACCAAAACTTCTTTGCAGACTACTTTAGACAAGATTTTTACTACGAGAATAATAGCCTAACCAAATTTACATAATTTCCCAAAGAATGGTTACTTTACGCAAAAAGGATCAAAAGTTCTGATTTTTTTAGTAAATTTTAAAAAGTTTTTTGGCTCTGGTGTAAAGTTTGTACATTGTGGGTTACAGCGTTTATGCTTTCCACCGTCGATATTTTGTGTGTGAACTTAGATCAATTAGGTTAATTTATTTGCCGATTCTAATGAATGAACAATTATCATTCTTACATGCATAGTCCAATTAGTTTTAACATAGTCTTTAAGTTAGAATCTGTTGGCTAATTATGCAAGCATTTAAAGCGTCACTTTACAAAAAAATATAAAAGAAAAGAAAAGACAGCGGTATTTTTTTTGCTATTTGAATTTTGAACAGATGTCCATTGCTCGTATTGAGCATACGTTGTAAAAAAGTAATTTTGTACGTCGTTTTTTTCCTCGCATTCAAAGTGAAAAGTAGAGTGTTTAACGCGGGACTAAACTACCATAATGACAACTCGAATTATAGCCTCCCTCGCTATCGCTCGGGTGGCTAAATATCTCGTGTCATTATGGCTTGTTTTAGTCCCTTGTTGAACAATCTACTATTCTTCTTCTTCTGTAAAAATAGTGTATTATGCATTAGGGACGTTTTGTTTTTTTTTTGTCATTTTTAGTTGATGTCGATTTGCTTCAAGGGAATTTTTAATTGAGAACGATTAGCTCCCTGGGCTTTCTTCCCTGCAGTCCTTCTTATTAAACGGACATTATGCCTAGCAGACTAAATGCAACACAGGACGTTTTACTCTCAGTACGATCTGCTCAAAATTGCTTATTTATCTCGTATAATTATGAGTGCAAATTATGAAAGTTTAAAACTCTATAACAAAAAGTACAGACAGAGAAAGAGCTTGCTTAAAATTTTTTTTTTTTTTACAAAAACTTATTTTTATGTTAGATAGGCCAGACAAACGAACTAGTGGGCCCATTCGTGATGCAGCGGCTAGCTACATCATGGCTCTACCACTACAAAATATTATTATTATAAATTTATATTTTAGATATTTGTATGAAAAATACATGAAAAATACGAATATTTGCTCACGGGTCTTGGGTGTTTAATATGTGTTTAAGTATGTATCTATCTATATAAGTATGTTTGTTTATCCGTTGCCTAGTACCCATAACACGAGCTTTCCTTAGCTTACTTTGGGACTAGGTCAATTGGTGTGAATTGTCCCGTGATATTTATTTATTTTATAAATTTAGTGTAGTACAAGCATAAAAGCTTGGTCAATTATAATATAGGTCACTTAAACTGCTCTGGGAATCGACCTCAGCCAGTCAGGTGTGTTGGAGACAGGCCAGCAAATAACCGAAATAGGGCACTGGCGGGCGCGCGCGAACAAGCTCCACGCCGGGAATACCTAGCAGGGTTATGAAACCTTGCAACATACCTAATTTATTAAAATACGCCATTTTACATACTCTGCGGTCACACGTGTCAAGTCATGTCAACATGTTTTTGTACGAGTACCTATAATATAGTAGAGTAATCATAATTTTTAACAATAAGTTTAAGAATTACGTTTAGTTCTAGAATTAAGTTTAGTTTTAAGTTTTCAAATAACTGTTTCTTAGATTTAAGTAAGTTATTAGTTTCTATCATGGGGTGCACTACATTTCTATTAAGTTTAATTCAAGCATTTATGAATGTCAAAGAATCTACCACCAGTAGACCAGTACCTATATTTTTCAAACAGATTTAGAATCTATCTATCTATATATAATACCTTTAAACGAGCAATTCTTGTATATGTATATATAATCAGGATCTCGGAAACGGCTCCAACGATTTCGATGAAATTTGGTATGTGGGGGTTTTCGGGGATGAAAAACTGATCTAGCTATGTTTCATTTTCAGAAAATCGCTTTTACTCGTGTTTTCCGGCTATTTTTGTTTGCATTAGAATATAAAGCTAAATTTCGCCCACTTCGAGCAGATCATAATGGCACATTAGAAATCGGGTGGTCGCGGATCCAGCCGACCTCGGTTCGAATCCACGTTTTTTTTCAACATTTTTAGTTTTTTTTTTAAGTTTATTTTTCATGAGAAAACGTCAAGTTTCTTCTTTTGTGAGAAAAAGTTACTTTTTTGTGAGAAAAAGTTACTTTTTTGTTAGAAAAAGTATTATAGGGAACGTGCAGTAACTATAGGCGGCAGCACTAATGCGACAGAAGAGACACTATGCGGACAGTAAAACAAACTTATCAAGGTAAAACATTCAAATTGATGGCACCCTTATGGCACCAGTTGGCAGCACCGTCTATGTGCACGTTGCCTATTGGGAGCACAGAACAGGAAAAGCCGGTTGTCTGTAGAGTCGGTTTACGGACGATAGTTTAACGTGACTCACCCAACCTCCGGTGTTTTTGTCAAATATCTTGAAAACGGTGCATCCTACGGCAAAATCAATGAAATTTGCATCCCCCTTTTAACACCCCCGCGCTCCCTCCCCCGCATCCCCTCCCCCCCTCTCACCCCCCCCCCCCCCCACCCCTCCGGTGTATATAATCAGGATCTCGGAAACGGTTCCAACGATTTCGATGAAATTTGGTATTTGGGGGTTTTCGGGGATGAAAAATTGATCTAGCTTGGTCTTATCTCTGGGAAAACGCTTGGTACCGAGTTTCTGCCCGAGCAGAGCTCGGTCGCCCAAGTACTGTTATTAAATTACATACCTACATTTAAAGTATTTGTCGGCGCTGGAGCTGGTGTCGGCGGCTCGCCCGGGGCGGGCGGGCAGCCGGAGGGCGTGACGTCAGGGTTCATGATTGAAACAACTTGTTAGGTCGAGATGCGCAGGAAAAGTGAACTTTATTTTAACAACACTTGCTTTTATACCCTCACAAAATCAATCAACACACTTTCCTATTTATTTTATATGATAACATTGTAAAACCAAATGTAATAGTAAAATCAGCTTATTAATTAAATTCATACATTTAAACATTGTAAATAAACATATTTTTAATTTAACTAGAAAAAAGGAAAAACAAATAGTCTAGATGTTACATTAGTAGCGAGCGCCCATACGGCCAGACTGACTCCAGCGCGCTCCCTGCGCTGCTATACATAATAAATAAGACCTACAATACAATTGTATTTATTGACATACAATACAATACAAATATTTTTTATTGATCACCAAAACAGTACAAAAAAAAAATAATAATAAATATTCAGGCAGACATTTATAACTAATTGTGATACAATGCAATCAATATGCTCATTAATTCAATGTTCTATGTATAAACAAAAATATAATTAACCAATATTTATATATTTTTCTTTAAATTAATATTACATATTTTATCAAAATGACAAATGTTTCCATTATTTACATTTCGGTTACCTAAAACGGTTTATAATTAATTATATATTAAACGAAAATCTAAGTTATCAGAGACATCCATATCCATAGAAGTAACTAAGTAATGCCATTATTTAAAAATAATATTAATAAAACACTTAAAGTATCACACATACTTTTTAGAATACAGTTTCATATTTTGATATACTCAACATATATCTAATTACTCACGGCATCACCCTTCCTGGGATCTAGCCAAATCAACAATGCATCACCCATCCTGGGATCTAGCAAACAAGACCGGGATTAGGGATACGCGTGGTGGCCAGCCAGCGTACAAGGAAGGAATGTTTGGATAGGAAACAAAAGTTTATAGTGACAAAATAGTTTCACGCGTCATGAGACCTAGTTCTAGAGGGGGAGGTGTCCACATTTACTGATAATCCCGTACCCTCATCATTAGCCCATACGGCCGGTTCTTCACCGTCACTTTGAAAGGGGTCAGCTTGGGCAAGGGGGGCAGGTCTTAAGGAATCGTGACTAGCGATCTTTTCTGAACTTCCCCTAAGATTAACATGTTTAACTTTGTAGCGTTCGTTTGGTAAAATTTCGAGAACCTCCATTGGTCCTTCAAATTTGGGGCCAAGTTTAGTGGTGTGCCGTTCATGACGGCGCATTAAAACAAAATCGCCTACTTTAAATGGCTTAATAGTGGCTTTACCTTTGTCAAAACGTTTTTTATCAAGAGAAGATCGCTCGTCCATCCTTATTTTAGAAGTCGTCCGTAAGTCGTCAATGTCGCTTGTAACTTCGTCGTCATCAATTTGAATAAGTTTTATACCGGGAGGAGAGCACTTTTTACCAAATAGCATTTCCATGGGACTTTTGCCAGTGCTTTTGGACACAGTACTGTTTATTGCCAACTGTAAATCTTGTAAAGCTAAATGCCAAGGTCTGTCAAGTTCTACAACCGACATGTTATCCTTAATGACTTTCATAAGGCGCTCTACCTGCCCATTCGCTCTACTTGCACCTTTAGCTACCACGTGATGCTGAATGCCGTAATTTGCACAAAACTTTTTAAAATCCACTGAAGTCATGCTTTTGTCCTGATCGGAAATGAATCGTGTAGGCGTTCCAAATATAGTTATAAGATTTTGGAAACATTTAATTGCGGTTTCCGCGGAACGATTATTAGTATAAATCATATGCACATATTTGGTAAAACCGTCAATGTAAACAAAAGCATATTCAGTTTCGTTACGCTTGCCATTCATTCGACCTGTAATGTCACCGTGAACAGTATGGAAAGGAACCGACACTTTATCTATTGGATGTAGAGTAACCTGACGAGCTCCTGATAAACCTTTTCTTGTTCTACAACTGACGCAATTTTCAACGAAATTACGGACAAGACGAGACATGTTGGGGAACCAATATTGTTCGCGTAATTTTGAGAGAACCTTTTCCCAGCTGAAATGTTGTAATGTGTCATGGTAGTGAGAAATAAGATTCCACCGATAACAACGGGGAACGATAATTAGTTTTAGAGTTTTATTTTCAATTTGCACTTTACGCCTAAGTAATTTGTCCTTAGAAATTAAATAGGTATCTGCTATTGATTTAGGAATGGCATCACTGTTCAGTTGCTCTACAATTTTCATTAATTCGGGGTCCCGTTTCTGCTCTATGAGAAGCCAGTTGTGATCAAGTGACACTGCATTAATAGATAATCGCAACTGCTTATCTACTTTGTTAACTAAGGGTAGAGCAGTCTCTTTTAACGAATAGTGACTTATGGGATTGCGACTAAAAAAATCGGCATGGGCTAAGCGCTCTCCTTTTCGATATTCAATTTCAAATTGGAAATTTTGGAGATATGCCCACCATCTGTGAACTCGTGGTGTCAATTCTTGTTTATGACGAGAGGCCTTTAAAGAGTTGCAATCAGTTACAACCGTAAAAGATCGACCATATAAGAAATGTCGAAAATGTTTAATTGCCTTTACCACAGCAAGCGTCTCTAACTCATACGAGTGGTATCTACTTTCACATTCAGTTGTCCGCATGCTGAAGTAAGCGACAACTAAAGGGTTCCGATCTTGTTTTTGGATTAACACGGCACCATAACCAATAGAGCTGGCGTCCGTATGCAATTCGGTGGGCAAGTTTGGGTCGTAAATGGTTAAGAGCGGGGATGACGTTAGGTGATTAATAATAACCTGTCTAGCTTGCTCATGATCTTTAGTCCAGTTCCAAGGTACGTTAGTTTTTGTTAGCTCGTATAGAGGTGCCATAGTTTGAGAAAAGTTTGGGACAAATTTCCGAAAATAGCCAGCCAAGCCATTGAACTGGCGAACTTCTTTAGAATTCTTAGGAACTGGGGAAGCGGCTAGAGCTTGAACTTTACTAGGACTAGGCTTCACTGTGCCATTTTCGATTATATTTCCAAGATATTCAACACTTTTCTTAAGAAATGAACATTTAGCCACATTTAGAGAAAAACCCGCCTGAGTAAGTCGCTTCAGTACTAGCCTAAGATTATGCAAGCCTTCGTTAACAGTTTTAGATATAATTAAAATGTCATCTATGTAGACAAGCGCTATGTTGTCTTTATAATCACCTAGAGCGGTATTAATCGCGCGTTGGTAAACCGAGGGTGCATTGCATAACCCGAACGGCATGCGCAAATATTCATATTGGCCGTCGGGTGTTACGAATCCTGTTTTCTCTATTGAATCTTGCGCTATGGGAATACCGTGAAAGCCCGCAGCCATGTCTAAACATGTAAAGAAACGAGATTGACCTAGTTTATCAATTTGGTCCGAAATCAGTGGTAAAGGGTAATTATCTCTAACAGTGTTAGAGTTTAATTCGCGAAAGTCGACACAGAGTCTATCGGTTCCATTCTTTTTCTTTACTAATAATATTGGGCTACTAAATGGAGATGAACTGTCTCTAATAATTCCGTTATCTTTTAAATCTTTAATCATATCTTTAACTTTATCACGCTCCATAGGTGACAATCGGTACGGTCTTCGTTGTACGATTTTATCGGGGTTTTTTAGTCGTATTTTTAATTCTCCGGTTGTCACCTGTGAAACGCGGTTACCAGTAGTGAAGTTATCTCTAAATTCATCCAAAATTTTGTGGAGACTTTCAAGTTGGCTGCTGTCTGTTACATCGGTATTAATGTTCGAACACGGATCAATAGCGGTACATTCATTTATGAGGCAATCGCGCGTAATGTGAATCTCGTCTTTTTTCAATGTAACACTCAAGCCGGGTATTTTTAAAAGATCGAAACCAATAATGACATCGAACTGTGTTTGAGTATCACCAACGACATAAAATTCTAGATCGACAAACACATTTCCTATTTTTACGAGGGTAGATATGCTCAGATTTGATATAACTGGGGAACTACCTATACCAGAAAAAGTAACGTCAACAGTCCTACGTTTCCCTGGTATGGAACCAGCTATGCGTTCTCGAATTAACGAACAATCCGCGCCAGTGTCAAAAAGACAACAATAACTTTTGTCACCTATTTCTATGTTAGTCGTGCTACGATTAATTGATGTGAAAGTGTTTACAGACTGATTGTTGGTTAATTTGTTACGTTCGTCACTTTGACGACGAAAACAATTCTTTTCCAAATGACCCTTGCGGTGACAATAATTACATTCTACAATTTTAGGGTCTTTAGGGGCAACTGGGTCACTTTTACTAGGTGGCGGGGGTACTACAGTCGGTCTTTCTTTACATTCACGTGATCGATGGCCAGGTTTATTACAGTTGTAACAAATAATAACGTTATCTTTTTTAAAAGTGGCAGGTTCAGCAACACGCGGTTTTTTACTATCGTTAGTTTTCAACGGTAAGTCAAATTTACGTTTGCGATACGTTTTTAGCACAGATACTAATTTTGGTAAAGAATCGGGGGTATTTCGCAATAATTCAGATCGGACAAATTCAGGATAAATACCAGTTATCAAAGCTTCCACACTTTCTGCATCCGTAGCTTCGGGCCTCACTCTCTTGAACAAGGTCCACGCAGTCGTGGCGTAGTCAGCATAGCTGGACGCCTGGTCGGAAGTGAAGCTTCGCCACTTCGCCACGTCATCAGAATACCGGAACTCCCTGCCAAAAGTTTGAATTAGTTCTGCTTTCACTTGATCCCACGTGGTTGATTGTAATGACCACGTGTCGGCCCATGTTTTTGCCCTGCCTTTCAGTTGCAAAATTGCTTTCATACGAGCTTCGTGGGACGATATGTTAAAATTTTTAATTGTCTCGTCAACATTGGCACACCAATCTCTAATGTCATGTGACCTAACATCTGGGTCAAAAGGGGGTAGATAAAAGTCAGAACGGTGCCGCGGCGACGGCAAATCCATACCCAGGGCGGCTGACACAGCGCTGGCTGCCGCCTGCTTAGTGATAGAATTAACTAAACTCATAACCTGGTCTAAGCTGAAGCTCGGCTCCGGAGGCACAGGCACGGGGTCTGCAGGGCGCGATCCCGCCGCTGCTGTCGGCGCTGGAGCTGGTGTCGGCGGCTCGCCCGGGGCGGGCGGGCAGCCGGAGGGCGTGACGTCAGGGTTCATGATTGAAACAACTTGTTAGGTCGAGATGCGCAGGAAAAGTGAACTTTATTTTAACAACACTTGCTTTTATACCCTCACAAAATCAATCAACACACTTTCCTATTTATTTTATATGATAACATTGTAAAACCAAATGTAATAGTAAAATCAGCTTATTAATTAAATTCATACATTTAAACATTGTAAATAAACATATTTTTAATTTAACTAGAAAAAAGGAAAAACAAATAGGCTAGATGTTACATTAGTAGCGAGCGCCCATATATTCAACACCTTACTCGTACTTACAAATAAATATGCAAAAAACATGCAAAAAAGATGACATCGCCTTAGGTAGTTATGTATTATACTGGGTGTCTCAAAAATCTCAAATTACCGTCCCCAATAGTGGGACTGAGATGACTGGAGTGGAGCCTGAGTTCGTCAAATGCGACAAAGTAATAAAGAAGAATAAAGACAATAAAAAATAAATGACATGGCGATAAAACAAACTCGTTGTGTAAGAGAAACACGAGACGCGATGTAACCTGCATTTCCAGTTGACGTAATATTTTTGGAATCAGCTAAATCACTTGGCCGCGGATCAAAGAAAGAGTTTGTTTTGATGAAGCCCAAATACGTTAAGGGCTTCCTCTAAAAGTTAGTAGCGATGTTTGCGGGCCCATAATTGCGTTCTGCTTTTATTGCTGGCGTGCTCGTTAATTATAATGCGGGCAGCGTCGCTTAAATATGTGATGTTGCGGGCGCCGGCGCGGGCGGGGTGGAACGGGAATACACCTTCAGTGAGTGAACTCCTAGTGGCACCTATGACCTCTCAAGCAGAGCGTCATGGTTTCTAGAGCTCGCACCTCTGAGTTTTTCGACGAGCTTTACGGCTATGAAAAACATTGCGAGGCACGCCCACCTGCGAATAGATTTAATGGTGTGTGTAAAGTATCGAATCCACGCGCCCGCGTGAGAATTACGGCCCAAGAAATCTTATTCTGAGAGGAGTCTGTGCGTCACATTGAAACTTTAGTTCAGTTTAGACCTGCTAGACAAATTGTGCAAGTTTCGTTACATTACGAGGAATAAAGCGAATCAGTAAGAAGTGGTTAAGCGAACACCGCAATGTAATGCAACTTGCATGATTTTTCTTGCACGTCTAAACTGGGTTTTATAGAGATCGAGATGAAGCAGCTGTTAGTTATCATTTAGTTAGAGGATGAACGAACGTAATTTTTAGGGTTCCGTACCCAAAGGGTAAAAACGGGACCCTATTACTGAGGCTCCGCTGTCCGTCCATCTGTCCGTCTGTCACCGGGCTGTACCTCATGAACCGTGATAGCTAGACAGTTGAAATTTTCACAGATGATGTATTTCGGTTGCCGCTATAACAACAAATACCTACTAAAACGATGAAGGCTACAGGTATATGTTTGAAATATCCACAGAATATTTAGTTTTATATTCACTTTAAAAATAAATTATTAAATTTAAACAAAACAAATATTTAAGGGGGCTCCCGTACACCAAACGTGATTTTTTGCCGTTTTTATAGATAATGGTACGGAACCCTTCGTGCGCGAGTCCGACTCGCACTTGGCCGGTTTTTTTAGATGTGAGTCGCGTATTGTGGTCGCTTAATTTTGGTGTCATACAAAAGTCATATTTGTGTAAAACTCATTTTTGCGACGCCGTGTGCCACAAAGAGTGAATAGGCTGTTACTGAACCAGTGAGGTACACCTTTGGCTTCATCTACACTTTTCATCAGGTGAGATAGTGGTCAATCACGGGTCAGTTTTTTGTAAAAAAAAAAAGAGGACTTTTGTATAAAACCGAATACAGCTGAAATTACGCGACTCACATCTAAAAAATTACGTTCGGTTGGCTCCACCGTTAAGTAGGGTAAACTACCCAGTCATTGTCCATGCACCAGTGTTTGACTACTTTAAGAAAAACATTGTCAACTGCGTTAGCATAGACAGTTATGTCTATCAAATGATAATGCAAATGAGTTTGATTAGCAATCACTAAATGGTGCTGTGATTACTTTACAGTCAATTTGTGTAGCTAACCAAACGCAAACGATAGATAGCTGTTAGAACCGGACAATGTTTTCCTTGCTTTGGTGACCTAGTGGCCTATGGCCTCTCAAGTGGAGGGTCGTGGGTTCAAATCCCGGCTCGCACCTCTGACTTTTTCGGAATTTATGTACGAAATTAATAATTTACCACGAGCTTTACGGTGACTGAATACAATAGTACATCGTGAGGAAACCTGGACAAACCTGCGAAGAAATTTAATGGTGCGTGTGAAGTTCGCGTTGGATGCGGATGGCACGGGACCGATCTGTTTGGCGAGCCTTGGGGGAGGCCTATGTTCAGCAGTGGGCGTCTTTCGGCTGAAATGATGATGATGGTGTGAAGATCCCAATCCGCACTGGGCTCGCGTAGGCACTACGGCCCAACCCCTCTCATTCTGAGAGGAGGCCTGTGCCCTGCAGTGGGACGTATATAGGCTGAGATGATGATGATGAATATTTTCTTTAAATTAATAATAATAATAATAATAATGGTGTTGTCGTGTCACCAGTGCAGTCAGTCATCGCAGGGCGGCTTGTGGCGAGCTGTTGGTGCGTAGCGACACCACGAACCCGAGACCTCCAGGGGTACACATACACACATGCGCTTATACACACACTCACACACAGTTACACACCCACGCCGCCTCTAGTTTGCCTTTGTTGGCCGCCTAGAGTGGAACGCAAGAGCTAAATGCTCGAAGGATGGATGTGTTTGGCCGTAAGTGGCAATTTTGAAGTTTAAAGTCCAGGGACACCTCTCCATCCTTAGCCGTTCACACCAATGTTGCCGCCTCGTTGCCCCGAGCGGGCAATAGTTTGAGGGGCCCATTTAGTGAATGGCGAGTCACTGCCTACCAAAAGTTCAGTTTATGAGATATTGAAATGGTAGGTGTCCGTTATCTCACTCCATAGCCCGGTAATCCTGTCCACAATATCCCAACCCCATAGCCAATTCCACGTCGCTTCCTATCTGGCAATAAATTGGCAACTGTGGAGGACTGTCCGCTAGCACATCCCCATGGTGTATTAGGGGATTAGGGGATAGACCTCCATAGTTGCGCCCATCTCATTTATATTATATGGTACCAAAGGCCTCTTCATGTTGGCTTCGGCCCAATGAATGCCTTTCAAATGACCGGGTCCCCATGGGCCCGTGATCGGAAACCCGTACCAACATAATAATAATAATAATAATCTTTATTGTATGATTATGGTATACACATAAGTGAAGTTTTTACAAGTTTCAGTCTCACATAATCTGCCCATTGGAGCATACAATAGCAAGTACAAAATTAATACATACATTAATGTCAATGTCAAATAATGATTTATTTATTTTCTAAGTTCCCATTAAATCATCAGAATTAGGTTGAGATATTGCTTGGTCATGTCAATATGATAATTATAATTACAATTCACTATGTCATGTTATTAAAATTAAATTCAAAATATTCCCTTAAACTATAACAATAAAAAAAATATTATTTAAATTGGTCAATCATTGGTGCAATGGCAATAATTGGGTAGTCTACCCTATATATTTTTTTGCTCCCGAGTTTGTCAGAGTGGATCATAGATTTCGACCACAAAAGCTAACACTGTTGTATTGTAACATTCTAAGCACAATGCAACAATGAAGGCCCGTTGGAGCGTCGCCAGCGCGGGGCCGCCGCGCCGCCGCATGACAGGGACGCCCTGCACCCGTCTAGCTGCGTCCCGCTCGCACGCCCGTGCACGCGCACGGCCCCGGGCG
Organism: Archips xylosteana; assembly: GCA_947563465.1. Taxonomy (NCBI): domain Eukaryota; kingdom Metazoa; phylum Arthropoda; class Insecta; order Lepidoptera; family Tortricidae; genus Archips; species Archips xylosteana. The sequence goes on from OX387353.1 coordinate 22,871,080, forward strand.
CGTCGCGGCCGTTTGGCTGCGTCGAGACCTGATAAAAATGTCTCGTTTGCATCAAATTTCAAAACATATAACGTTGCTTTGATTGTGCTATGAATAAGATACTGGAATGCTTGCTGCGTAAACGATGTACGTTTGTGGTGCACTAACATTTTATAGAAACACAGGGAAGCTTAAAGTTCCATCTTACAGACTGGCTAAAACTAAAAAGTCGTTTCTGGGAAGATGCATACGTTTTTATAATAAAATTCCGAAAACAATAACCGAACAAACTGATACAAAATTCAAATCCATTGTGAAGAAGACATTAATATCTAAGGCGTACCTACTATAAAATTAATGACTATATCATGGACAGGGATGTTTGGAAATAATTCCGATCCGCATTGGCGATCTCTAGTCTCAAATAGCGTATCTACTGTGTTAAAAAATTTAATTGTATTAAATACTTTAGATGTATGTCATTTAATAACAATGTAGATCTGATTGAAAAAAATATACCTTGTTGAGTTTCTTGCCGGTTTCTTCTCAACAGGGTTTTTTCCGAACCGGTGGTAGATTTTTCGACGTTCATAGGAGCATCAATTTGATGCCTAAATTGAATAAAGAATTTTGACTTTTTTGACTTTTTTATGTTTTATATTTGCTATCGCGTTTTGAATAAAGTCCAATTCAACAGACCAAGAAAATGAATCGTGTGTAAGTAAGTGATTCACCATTTTTATGTCAGTTTCTCCAAACAATAACGCTGATTGTCACTTTGATTTGTGAGTGAAAATGGCTTTTGAAGTTTTGCCGTAAAACTGACATTGAACCTTAGCTGCTTAGGGTGGTAAAGGAATTTCTTGGCCGACTACACAATTGAGAGAACTGAATAGCGTGCCAGGGTGGAATCATTTGATAATCAATCTAAAGTATAAATCTTCCCAGGTGAATTTTTCGCTTCTAGCCATTACATTAAATTTGAACCTTAATACTATGACGATACCATTTGTTTTGAAAGATAAGGGCTCAAAGCGAAAAGTTCACCTGGGAAGATTTATACTATAACCTAACGATGACTTCTTTATAATAAGTCGTATGAGTTTGATTAGTCATGCATGAGACATTTTACACCAAATTGACCTAGCCGCAAACTAAGCAAAGTTGGTTGAGCTTATACTGTGGGTAAATATAACACTGTCCGAGCCGATTTCGGCTACAGCGACTGCTGGACAGGCTCAGCAGCTGGTGCTCCATTGGTCCGCGCGTTGGTGTGCTCGCATGTGACTGTTGTAGCCAATTTTGGCCTTAAATGTTCTTGAGCATATCGGACAGGTGAGAACGCCGCCACTATAATTGTAAGTTAAAGCCGTTGGTGGTCTGGCTTTTAGCTCGTCTCTTTTTGCGTCGAGCTCGTCTTTTCGTAACTTTTCAAAGGCTTCGATGTTCTACCTTAAAAGACGTCTCCATTCCGGGCGATTTGCAGCAGATGACTCCCATGTTAAGGGGTCAAAACTGCAGCTTTTCATATGCCTTTTGAGCACATCTTTGTATCGCAAGAGCTGTCCGCCGTGCTTGCGCTTGCCTTCTTGAAGCTCACTGTAAAAGATGCACTTTGCGATCCTTTCATTTGGCATGCGGAACACATGACCACACCAGCGTAACTGACGCCGAATCAGATATGCTTCAATGCCGCAGATCTTAGCGCGTCGAAGAACTTCAGTGTTTCTGATGCGGTCCGTCCAGTGGATGCCCATGATATCCCGCAGACATCGGAGATGGAATTGATCTAAAGTCTTTATGTGTTTTCGATAAAGGCACCAAATCTCTGAGCCATACAGCAGACTTGGTAGGACAATGGCTCTGTATACTGCAATTTTTGTAGCCAGTTTTAGATTATGTGAGCGGAAGACCTTAGTTCTAAGTTTGCCGAAAGAGGCAGATGCAGCACCAATTCTGTGGTTTATTTCAGCATCAAGGTCACACTGCGATGTTATTGTGCTTCCCAGGTACTTGAACTTCTCTACTGTGGGTACTTACTAGGCAAAGGGATATACATGCACCTCTTCTCCGCCACAAAACAAAAGGAAGTGACGTGCTCTGTACGCCACAGAAAAACCAGCGACAAGTCAACTTGATCGTTAATTCCATTGCAGAAGGATTAATTTCAAGTTGACGGTAGGTCATGGTATAGTATAGATGACCGCGGCGTGTGAGGCATTCCATTGGCTGCCACGACTAGATGACTGGAGCGGTCAGAAGGTTAAGTGTAGATACTGGTTAAGGATGCAGGAACGTGTTGGATGCAGATGGCGCAGGTCTGGAAAGGTCTTTTTGCCGAATCTTATGGGGAGTCCTGTGTTCAGCAGTGGACGTCTTTTGGCTGATGACAGATAAATAGGTAGGTACGTACTTAAATACATATTAAACATTCGAATTTTTCATGGAAATATCTGCCCCGACCGACCGATGAGACCTCAAGCTTCGTACGTAGTCAGGTTCTCTAACTATTCGACTATCCGGTCGTCGGTCGATGGTTTACCAGTAATAGTTTCAAAGAACAACGCGATGCAGTATCATTGACAATACCTACCATACGTACGTTAGGTTAGATTAAGCAAATATCGCACGTATCCGAAGTTCCCCTCAGTTTTATGGAAATGGCAGCAAAGCTAACATAAGATCCGACTGCTCTCGGAATATATCTGGAATAGTTACCTAAGGCTGCCTGTCCACTGGATCGGAGCGGAGCGGAGCAGTGAGCGAGATAAAACCCACCAATAGATTTGCATAAAATCTCTACTCTTCTTCAGTGACAGGGTCACGCAAAAGTGGTTTCAAAATTCATACAGGGAAGCGGAGCGAGGAATAGTTGCGGGGAAACGAGACGGAGAAAAAGGTCTCGAGTGGCGTCCACGGACCGGAAGACGCAGTGTCAGTAGGCCTCCAACACGATGGAGAGGCGTAGCATCTGCCTAGAGAGAGGTCTCTCTACTACTTGCTATTGCAACTACCCCTAAACCTGCAAGTGGATGGCACAGGACTAATCTGTTTAAGCCGAACTCGCACGGTGTCGAACAGAACCCCATCCCGGGGCGGCCAGTGGGCGTCGCGGTATCCCTTCATGCTCCCGTGGCGTTCACAATGGCAACGAGGGAACCGGTTCTTAGTGGGTAGGCCTCTTGTGGGAAAGCCCAACATACCCTGTGTTTCCTCGAACAGAGACGAATGCATAAAGCGCATTTTCCGCACCATAAAAAAGAAGGCTTATGTTCAGCCGTGGACGTCTTTCGGCTGAAATGATGAGGCGGAGAAACCAGTGGGTTCTATATGTAGCTACGGCTCCGCGTATGGAAAAACACTGTCTGCATCTCCGCTCCAAAGCTCCGAGACTATAGTCAGATATAGTCCGCAACTCCACGCCGCATTGCAATCTCGCTCCGCTCCGGTTTTTCGCTCCGCCCCAGTGGACAGGCAGCCTTAATGAATGTTCCAGTTAGTGCACCTCGCGGTGCAGTGCGAGTGTATTCGGCGAGTTAGCGCGGCGGGTTAGTCGGAGTTAGTCAGAGCATAATCAGACAGACGAGCGACACGATATTGTACACGTAACGAAATGTTTAATCAGAATGTCTTCGCTCTTGCGATATGGCAGGCATCTCGGCTATCCTCTATTTCCTGCTCTACAAAGTCAGTTCTGGCGGCGGCGGCAGTCAGCAATCAACTTTACGTACGTATTAAAACGTGGGTACGTATCAAAATATATAAAGTTTAAAAATAATAATGGACGAAATACATAATGGTCATTTGATATAATGCAATTTTCTTGGAAATTCTCAACTTTACAGGATTTTCATAAAATAAACCTAACCTAAACCAATCTGTAGATTACACGATTAAAAAAGTTCGTTTAATCAATAGTTTCATAGAAAATTTTAGTACTTATACATATAATGACCATTATGTATTTCATCCATTATTCATTTTAATTTTCCATCTTTCGAAGTCAAAGTCATAACATATTTATTCTATTTAGGCTATAACAAGCACTTATGAAAATCGAAGAATCTACCACCGGTTCGGAAAAACCCTGTTGAGAAGAAACCGGCAAGAAACTCGACAAGGTATATATTTTTTCAAACAGATATGCGATGTTATTGGGTTACTATCCAAGCTCTCTAATTCTAAGAAAGCCTTGTGCCCTGCTTCAGTATTTCATTTCAAATACCAGACCTAATCAAGAATCAAGCGAAGCCGGTGAAGACTAGCAAGTTATAGGAGCGCCCGGGCGCGACCTAAGCCGCGGAACTCTGCTCAGGAACTACCAATTAATTAGCAACGGAATTCCGCAAAATTCAATGCGAGAGAAGTAATTACGATGAAGTTATAATCCCCCCCTTATCCAATTACGGCGACAGCCGCAACCTCCCCTTCCAAATGTCAGGCGCACCGCCCGCGTTACATGTGCCACACTAGTACGCGAATTATGATATTAAGTTGTAGAATACGGCGGGTAGGTAAAACATTTAAATACCGACCGCTTTAGCCTAGTTGGTAGTGACCCTGCCTACGAAGCAAGAGGTCCTGGGTTCAAATCCCGGTAAGGGCATTTATTTGTGTGATGAGCACGAATATTTGTTCCTGAGTTATGAATGTTTTCTATGTATTTAAGTATTTATTTATCTATATAAGTATGTTTATCGTCGTCTAGTATCCATAGTACAAGCTTTGCTTAGTTTGGGACTAGGTCGATTTGTGTAAGATTGTCCCCCCCCTAATTTAATTTATTTAAATAACTTTCATGTACTCTTTAATCAGTCACTTTGATTGTTTTTACAGACAATTGCTACGGGGGCGCATGACAGACTCTAACTATTTGGTTTATTGTTCAAACAATATTATACATTACTAGCTGTTGCCCGCGACTCTGTCTGCGAAGAATAGGGGTAGGTATAAAAAAAATAGCCTTCGACCTATTCTCAGACCTACCGAATACAGATCAAAAGGTTTCATAAAAATCGGTCAAGCCGTTTCGGAGGAGTTCGGTAACAAACACCGTGACACGAGATTTTTATATATTAGATTTTAAGAAGATGCAATTACAAACAGACTCAAGTGGCAGTGGGCAGGGCGCATCGCTCGTAGAACTGATGGCCGATGGGGCAAAAAGGTTCTCGAGTGGCGTCCACGGACCGGAAGACGCAGTGTAGGTAGGCCTCCAACAAGATGGAGCGACGACCTGGTTAAGGTTGCGGGATCGCGTTGGACGCGGATGGCACGGGACCGGTCTGTTTGGTGAGCCTTGGGGGAGGCCTATGTTCAGCAGTGGACGTCTCTCGGTTGAAATGATGATAATGATGATGATGATGATGACAATTTATATATACAAAACTAAAACTGAATATAAGCTAAACTAGGTACCTCTCAGAACTGCTATTCCTAATCTTTTAGGATGTCATTCCACCAGAGACGTGGTATGCTACGTTGCTATGGATTGCGTTTGGTATCCACCAGCAGACTTATTGTCTAACGCTTTTGACGCTTGCCTTCGCATTCACCATCTCTTCCTGTCATCATTTTATACCGTTTGAGAGAATAAGCCTGCAGGCCACATTACCACGGTGCGGCGTCACCGTGTTTTTCTCTATATCGAATTGGCAAAAAAGCTTGTTTTCAATACACCATGTTCCATTCAAAACCGAAGTCCCATAATACCAGATAGTGAAATCAACAGGCTCGTCAGGCAGGTAGTGGTCGTCGTGGAGAGCCCAGGGGGTCGAGTTGTACGATTTTGGGATTTTTTTGGCATTTTAGAAATAGGGTCTTACCAGTCGGCAATCTAGTGTTTTGCAATTCTGATATTTAGGGAACGAGCGGTCTTTGTTACATCATCATCATCATTAGCCTATGTTCGTCCACTGCTGGACATAGGCCTCTCCCATGGCACGCCACTGAGCACGATCCTCAGCCACTCTCATCCAGCTCTTGCCAGCCACCTTGCGAAGATCATCGCTCCACCGAGTCTGAGGACGTCCTACGCTACGTTTGCCGGTCCGTGGTCTCCACTCGTCTACCACAACGGTTATCAGTTCTTCGGGTTATATGGCCGGCCCATTGCCACTTCAGCGTGCTAATGCGGTGGGCTATGTCGATAACTTTGGTTCTCTGCCGGATCACTTCGTTACGAATTCGATCTTTTAGAGAAATTCCGAGCATGCCCTTTCCATAGCACATTGAGCAACTTTAAATTTGTGGACTAGCCCTACAGTGAGTGTCGATGTTTCGGCACCGTATGTCATGACGGGCAGGACGCACTGATTGAAGACTTTCGTCTTTAGACTCTATGGAATTGGCGATGTGAAGATTTGACGCAGTTTCCCATACGCTGTCCATCTCCCAGCTGTATTCTTCTGTTGGCCTCTTTCTCGAAGTTGTTTCTACCTAATTGCATAGTATGCCCGAGGTAAACATACTCTTAACCACCTCGAGAATATTGCCTTGATCTTTGTACAACTCCGCTCAATTAAAAGTTCAATACCTGAACGTCTGTGCTGAAGCCTGCGAGTTTGCCTGCGTAGCCGGCGCCCGCGGCGGCGCACTAATCACGAACTTGTATAATTGCTCCCTCGTCCAACAAGTCGGTTGACAAGTTTAAAACTAAGGACGGATAGCTCTAAGCTCTCGATTTATGGGGAAAACTTCGAGGGTCTCAGTTGAAAAGATTTATCAGGACACTTACTTTGTCTGGTTTAAGTCGTTAAGTAAATGCAAGCTCGCGGCTGCACTGGCGCCGGCAGAAATGGAATAAAACCGGCCAAGTGCGAGTCGGACTCACGCTCCGAGGGTTCCGTACAAATTTTTAGGTAAGCATATCAAAATACATAGGTAATATAAGACGTAAACAGGCGGAACTATAATAATTCAGTGTTAGCAGAGCCCTGTTTGTAAGTATAATGTACGCAGTGTGGGATCATTTTATATTGGTTTTTAGGATCCCCTTTTAATTTAATTACATTTTTATTATACGTTGTTGTAGTGGCCATTAATATCGGAGAAAATTTCAAGTTTTTAGTTAAAGCCATTATAAAACTTGAATTAAAAATGCTGAAAAAAACACGTTTCTTGTATGAAGATCCCCTTTAGTTTTTAACTTTATTTTATTTTGTAATTTGTTTAAGATTAGTTCTTATACCTACCGGCACATATTACGGTTCACGAGATAGAGCCCTGTTACAAACGAACGGACGGACAGACAGACAGCATTCTTAATAATAGGGTACTGAACCCTAAAAAGACCCTATTTTACCTCGACTCGTCCTTGTTACCGCGACGCCAGGCGCACCGGGCCTCCACAGTATCTCCATTTTGATTGATATGCGAAGCGGATGCTTTTAACAAGCATTTGCAGCCCTTGGCAACCACCCCCCGCGGTAATGAGCGGCGGTACTTGTTGATCTCACGCTCCGGAGCCCGCGCCAGCCGAACAAACTGCGCCTGCTACTAGTATAGTCGACCAAGTAAGTGCTTAATATATTTTTATGACGCTCACACATCAGAATAAAACTGGCCAAGTGCGAGTCGGACTCGCGCACGAAGGTTTCTGTACCATTATCTATAAAAACGGCATAATATTTAACCCCCGACCCCTTAAATATTTCTTTTATATTTAGTCTGTGAATATTTCAAGCGTCTACCTGTTGTCGTTATTAATATCGAGCAAAAACGAAAAAAAAATCACGTGTGTTGTATGAGAGCCCCCTTAAATATTTATTTTATTCTGCTTTTTAGTATTTGTTGTTATAGCGGCAACCGCATCTGTGAAAATTTCAACTGTCTAGCTATCACGGCTCATGAGATAGTCTGGTGACAGACGGACAGACGGACGGAGACGGACGGCGAAGTCTCAGCAATAAGGTCCCGTTTTTACCCTTTGGGTACGGAATCCTAAAAACGATAGTTGTCACCGTACCTACATTACATCTGACATTGAACATTAAGGTGGTAAAGGAATTTCTTGATCGACTATACGGGCATTATCCGTGTGCCAGTTACAGTTTTGCTTCCTTTATTATATGTATTATCGTGGTCCCGTAGCAATTTAATTTTAGATGCCATCAGTGCGAAATCACACTCCTGCGAAAAATTCAGTGAACCAAGTTCCCGATTCACACTAGACCCGCGTAGGAACTCTCATTCTGAGAGGAGGCTTGTGCCCTGCAGTGGCACGTAAATAACCTGGAATGATGTATGATGAATTTTGCACATAAACTCCGAAAAGCTGCAGACGTTCCAGTCCAGGTACAAACACGCACTTGGACGTCTTGAGCTTATAAACCTACGACCCTCTGCTTGAGAGGCCTCCGGTGAAGAGACTAGATTACCTCGGCTTAAAGAGGTTCATTAAAACAGTGATGAAAAGAAAAAGCCCATTTCAAACTAAACAAAATGAGGCCTTGAGGTCTTCTGCGGGTGGGATTTATCCCGAGGGACGAAGCGAGTGTCATGAAAACTCTAAACTTAGTATTATTGTTCGTTGTTGTGAGCTGCTTGAAGTTATTGCGTGGCACTACGAGACACCGCGCGTAACAACAACCAGATAAATTGTCAAAACTGTTATGTCTGTTGGAAAATGGAGAAGTGGCAAGTTCGGCGATTTGTTTACGCGGTTGATATCCAAAACTCCGCGCATGGCTGTACTCTTCGTAAAACGTACGATGGAGTAGCCGTGGTGATATACTTAAACAATGTATATATGTGAATATTACATTTTGCGAGCGCTATGATGGCGCACTATACATAAAATTATAGTTTTTTCATCATCATCATCAAGGAGCGGAATTTTTCATAGCAAAAATCAAACATCAAAGGGATTGAGCATAAGTTTTATCGACTATCGATAAATATATCAGCAAATACTAGGTACTTTTAAAATAGCACTTTTTAAGTTAATTACAATTAAAATATAAAACCTTAAACGGAAATGCAACGAAACTAAAATATAACCTTCATTCAAAATAAGAATCGAAATCTATTTCTGTATTAATCGCATTTTCTTCATCTTCTCTGTAGTAATAGAGAATTGTCATAATTTTTTCTACTCGTATATTATCACCCTTTAAATTGGTCCTGTTATCATTGTAGATCCATTTATAGCTTGAGAAAGAGTTCTACCTCCGTTGATGTAAGTAAGGGATGTTTTTTATCCACTGTTAATCGTTTTTCTTTTAGGATAAACCATTTTAATAACACGGGAATGACTTAGAAAAACTCAAGCGACATAAATGTCATATGTGACGTTGACGCGATTTATTTTAATATGGAAGTGCAAGTCGCTTATCAAAGAGGTCGAATGTTACAAATAATGTTAAAAAGCGATAACTAGCGAAGAGTCGATTCTATAACATCGATAACTGGAATAGTCGATAAAACTTATGTTCAATCCCTTTGATGTTTAATTTTTGCTATGAGAAATTCCGCTCCTTGCATCATCATCCCAGCCTAAATACGTCCTACTGCAGGGCACATGCCTCCTCTCAGAATAAAAGGGCTTGGGCCATAGTTCCCATTTCCGCTCAGCTGATTCCTCAAGATGTTTTCTTTCACCGTAAAGCTCATGGTAAATTATAAAATTGTACGAGGTGCTCGGACTGGAACCCACGACCCTCTGTTTGAGAGACCATAGGTCAAACTACCACGGCTTCCATAGATTTGCAATTAAGAAAAAAAATACAACCGTTCGAGGCGCGACTCCACTCAGACCGCGAAACTGTAAGCGAGGGACAACGCCCGTAGATACAGCAAGTTATTTGAAAGAATAAGTAATAGAAGGTACGAGTGAGTGAGTGCTGACCAAAAGTACTTCATTTGTTTGACGTTTGTCAACTAGGACGTGTCACTCCGCTTCCCAATCTGAAGGGTCTGTCGACCCGCGTCACGGCGCGTCTGACGGCGGGTAAAGCCGCCGGTCAGCGGCGCACGACCGCGCCGCGGGGCTACCAAGGAATCCGTTTAAAATAAGCTCAAAACTAAAAGCGGATAAATAAAGCTGCTAAACACACTATGCCGAAGATACATGAACGAAGTCTCGCAGTTAATTTTACGTTCAAGATTCAAGATTCGTTTCAAAGTCAAAGTCAAAATATGTTTATTCGATTTAGGTTATAATAATCGTTTATGAATGTCGAAGAACCTACCACCGATTCAGAAAAACCCTGTTGAGAAGAATCCGGCTAAAAACTCAACAAGGTTTATTTGGCCAAGTAAAATTTTTTATATTTAGCAAGTCATTAAACAATACTTACGAACAATTTTAATCTAAGTAGGTATTAAACAATCCTAAGATATGATGTTCTGATGTATTCGCCTTATAATAATGATCATATTACTCAACATAAACGTGGAGGCCTGAAATTAGAAACAGATTTGCCGAAATTAAGTATAATTATCATGTTTTGCCGTGATCAGCCGCGGAACTTCAGATAATGGCCGACCGAAGTTTGTGTATACAGGGTTATTTGTAATTCACTAGCATCCTTTTAACCCTAAACTCCTACCACTTAAACAAATGTTTTTTGTTATACGACTTTTTAAAATGGAGTACATTTTTTTCCATACACGGCACAGAGTATCGTAAAAATACAGGTAATCTCAAATTTTCAAAACGTTATTACACCAAAAATATAAAGTTATGACAAAAGTCGTAAAACAAAAAAGATTTGTTTAAGTGGTAGGAGTTTAGGGTTAAAAGGATGCTAGTGAATTACAAATAACCCTGTATAACGTGACGTAATTTCACCGAAGGCGTTGTTAGTCATTGAAATAGTAATTCAGGTTTACAAGTAATTGCGCCAAAATTCGGTCGCATAATTTTGACGAATTGTGAACACTTTCTTAATTATTTGTACCTGCTGAACGATACTTTGTACCTACTAAGACCTTGATTTATTTGTTTTCTAATCTGTACCTACTAATCTTGAATATGAGTAACTTTTTGTCCGAAATATTTATTTATTTATTTATTCATTGTTATGTCATGTTTACATATTATAAGATGTTACATTTAAAATTCAAGTCAATCCATGACACCCTGACAGGGCACACAATAATTTTAACGTTATGAACTCATGCATAAATAATTAATTAACAAAATATTATATTATTACATTAAACGTCATTATATTACATTTATATTTCAATTAAGTCCTAAAATAACACATAAAATTTGATTAAAATAAAAAAATATTAATTATTATTATAGTTATTTAACATTATTATTTCATAATAGTCTCGTCAGTTAAAAAATCATTTACCGAGTAGTAACATTTCTCTATTAGCAAAGCCTTCAATTTATTTTTAAATATTTTATCAACTGCATTCTGTTTAATTGAGTCTGGAATTTTATTAGAGATCAATATACATTTATAGTAAGGGCCATTTCTTTGCGTAGCAAGGTTAGTTTTCGGAACCAATAACTTATTTCTATATTTTTCCCTAGTCTTATATGTGTCTTTTTTACCTCAAACAAATGTGGGTGTTTTCTTACAAACATAGCCGCTTCCATTATATACATATATGGAGGGTAGCGTGAGAAGTTTATTACGAATGAAAAAATGTCGGCTAGTGTTTGGGACACGTATATTGCCTAGAATTCGAATGCACTTTTTTTGCATGACAAATAGGTGATGGGCATCAGTGCTGTCTCCCCACATAACCACACCATATCGGAGGTTTGAATAAATGTACGCAAAATAAGCAGAAAGCGCAGTCTCAAGATCCGTGTTTACTTTAAGGAAGTTTAGCGCATAAATGAACTTTGTTATTTTATTTTTTACTTTATGAATATGACTGTGATTTCCAATTCATACCAGAGTCAATATTTATTCCCAATAAACTAAATTCTGATACTTCTTCTAATGTGTTATTGTCAATTTTTATGTTTATTTCTATGTTTATTTTAATGTTTATTTTCATTCTTTATACACGATGATTTTTAATCGGTGATCGGGAACCAATTTTTCTAGATATTATATTAGTATTCGGTGGCAACCACCTTTAAGTCGTAGTTAGTTTCTTTTTTAATCATGATTATATGGAAAATCACTTTTTAGGGTTCCGTAGTCAACTAGGAACCCTTATAGTTTCGCCATGTCTGTCCGTCTGTCTGTCTGTCCGCGGCTAAGCTCAGAGACTGTTAGTACTAGAAAACTGTAATTTGGCATGAATATATATATTAGTGAAGCCGACAAAGTGGTAAAATAAAAAAAACTAAAAAAATTTTTTTTAGTGTACCTCCCATAGACGTAAAGTGGAGGTGATTTTTTTTTTCTCGACTAACCCTATAGTGTGGGGTATCGTTGGATAGGTCTTTTAAAACCATTGCGGGGTTGCTTACATGATTTTTGTATTCAGTGATTTGTTTGCGAAATATTCAACTTTAAAGTGAAAATTTTCATTAAAATCGACCGTCCTTCCCCCTCTAAAATCTAAACTGTTGGGTGGAAAAATTTTAAAAAATTCAAAATGGTAGTAAATATATTAAATTTACAAGGAAAATTATAGCGGCTAAGATTGCTTGGGAATTATTTGTAGTTTAAGAGTAAATAGTAGCCTAAGGTATTAAACATACCGTCACTACTTTGAAAAACTCGTATCTCAAATCAGCATGTAAACAAATCAAGGTTCATACGGCGTAATAAAGTTCACTTTGCCAGATTAACGATTTTGAGATACAAGCTTTTTTCAAAGTATTGACGATACCTACCTAACTTTGAAGATTCCGTACACATACGGAATCCTTAGAAAAATTTATTGAATCAGGCGTTACTTTGCGGAGGTCCATATTAATGAACTAAAACAATTACTTTGCTCACCCTTTGTCCTTTGTCGCGGGTGAGCAAAGTAATTGTTTTAGTTCCTTAGAAAAATATTACTAGATTTTTACGTAGTGGCTACGGAACCCTATCTTGGGCCTGTCCGACACGCTCTTGGCCGGTTTTTTAATTAAAATCTTTGTCATCCTACACATGGTTTAGTCTATGAGCCAAGTCAGTTTCTTAAGCAATGACGTGAGACCTGTCGAATTTCCCGCCAAAGCAATGACACTTGACGAAACTACTTACTTCAACAAATGTTGGATGACCATGCATTTGCATACAAACAATAACTTTTTTAAATTAAACAAAGACTTAATTGCTTGTGCCCTCATCTATTAAATTCCATTTGGCTAGGGATTAATATTTTTCAACTCCTGATGACTGATTAAAAATCACCGTGTATTTTTTTATAGACTAATTGTAAGTACACAGCAGTTGACCACCGCCGCGCCGCTAATTGGCCGCGCATTGTTGACAAGTCAATACACTCGCAGATTACAGCCGTCGCCGGAGCGGCTTCTCTTACACACTTTTCCGTCAAACTCCACAAAGGTATTGATGTTCTACTTGAATTATAAAATGCGAAAGTTTGCATGTTTGTTTTGTTTTCGCAAGCGTGAAGTGGATGAGCAAACGCAGTAGTATTTTTGTCAAGGAAAATGGCAATGCTTTATGGAGTTATTTTTGTTCCTATCACTTTCGTGGATACGATTTTGTAGAAATGGCAAGAGCTTCTGATACAGTTTCCATTGTCTGGTAGAAGTACAGGACCTCCAGTAACTTACCGAAAATGCCATCAAAATCTACAGCCAATTTTCGCAAAAAATGTGAATTCGGATGTGAGGCTATTGGAACACACAGTAGAAGGTACGTTTGCTTAACAAAATCGAAGATTTGAAAACTTTTTCGTTTTGAAACATGTTTTTTTAAAGTTAAGTTCTGGGTAGCTATCATTATAATATCGAAATTCGTTATGCCGATTTTCATTTCATCGAAAACTATTCCACGAATTTCATGACGTTTTTTTTCTAATCACATATTCGTGATTCGTTAATAGGTAATTCGTGCTTCGAGGGCGCGCGGTACCGCCGCTACTGGCCGCGCGGGCGACGCGCGACAAACGCCGCCGATGATCCCCGACCGCGCCCTGAATGTGAAATGAGCGCGCGACACCAGCGCCCGCGCCCGTCGGACACAACCCGACTTGAGGCGCCTCCACATTTGTAGCATATTAAAGTGTCGTATTCAGCACGCGTATCCTAAGTAGGTACGGACGCTCACTTAAATGCCTTGATCACACGTACCTAACGGGCGAGACAGTGGTCTCAGCCGAGTACTCGGTGCGTATAAACATAGCACCGAGTGCTGAGCCGAACGCTCGGCCGAACGAAGCGGCGAGACAGTAGCTCGGCCCCTGTTCTATCTACTAGGACGAGCAGGTATTAAGCCAGGTCTCCACTGAGCGAGCCGCCTCGCGAAGCAAGCGCATGAGGCATGATTTTGTTCTACACAAAGCTCAAAATCGCACTGAAAACTCAGTTGTTTTAAATTAGTCTTATTTAATTTGAGGTGTCCATACATTGGGTTTGTGATTTAATTTCAACTTAGTATAAAATTCTACATTTTATCAGAGTAATTTTAATAATTAAGTTACTTACTGCATTATGTTGCCCAGCATAAATTGAGTTAAAAACACTAATTTTGTATCACCATTTAGATCCACCCTGTGTATTCAATTTAGGTTATAACAAACACTTATAAATGTCGAAAAATCTACCATCGGTTCGAAAAAACTTTGGGCATATTAGCTATTATTTTGTTTTGTATTTGTCAAGTAAAAAAATACGTCCATATTTAGTACCGTGTCTCCTTTGGGATTGAGGAAAAACTGAGTCGAAATAAATTGCGGTGTATCACGTATCAAATCCCAACTTTCATAAGATAATATAGTATCAAAACACGGCCATACTTACCGATCGTGATACATCTCATCCTATATACCTTACGCGTTTCACTGCAGGCCACAGGCGTCCTCTTAGAATGAGATGGTTTGAGTCGCGGTTTCCACGCGAGGCCAGTGCGGATTGGGAACTTCACACATACTCCATTGAGACTTGGCCGCAGGTTATTATAAATAAATAAATAAATATTAGGGGACAATTTTACACAAATCGACCTAGTCCCAAACTAAGCAAAGCTTGTACTATGGGTACTAGACGACGATAAACATACTTATATAGATAAATAAATACTTAAATACATAGAAAACATCCATAACTCAGGAACAAATATTCGTGCTCATCACACAAATAAATGCCCTTACCGGGATTTGAACCCAGGACCTCTTGCTTCGTAGGCAGGGTCACTACCAACTAGGCTAAAGCGGTCGTTAAATGCTTCTAAATACACTGACTCTATGTGATTGGCTGTTTGTAGTGACGTTTTTTAAAGAAAAAATAAAACAATATGGCCGCTGCGACCCCACCGCAACTGAACATTTATGATTGTAAACTTTTTCAATTTGCGTTAGCCTGTAACGAACGAATAATCACACGTGTATAGTATTTAGGATATGCGGTACAATATGGAACGCAACGTATCTTTTCACGTCCAAACTAACAACTGTGATGCTAACCGTTGCTATACGCAACGATGACACAGTACAGTAAAAGCCATTACAGACGTACTGCGTACGGTCGCGTACTTTAATTTGGGACCCACTTCGAAAAAATATATTTTGAATTCCTATACAATAAGACCAATGATTTGGACAAGACAAAGGTCATGTTCAACGATCACGTCATCCCTGAGCCCCTTTTCGTCGGAGATTCGGCCCTCGAAGTTGTTCAGGAGTATGTCTACCTAGGACAAGCCATTAAGCTTGGTAGAAATAACTTCGAGAAAGAAGCCGATAGAAGGATTCGATTGGGCTGGGCAGCATTTGGGAAGCTTCGTCATATCTTGACGTCATCCCTGCCACAATGCCTGAAGACTAAGGTTTTTAACCAGTGCGTCCTACCCGTTATGACTTACACTGCTGAAACGTGGACACTCACAGGAGGACTAGTCCATAAGTTTAAAGTTGCTCAGCGTGCCATGGAGAGGGCTATGCTCGGAATCTCGTTGAGAGATAGGGTCCGCAACGAGCATATAAGACAAAAGACGAAAGTCGTTGACATAGCCCGAAGGATTAGCACGCTGAAGTGGCAATGGGCTGGTCACGTTTGCCGTACAACTGACGATCGTTGGAGCAGACGTGTCCTGGAGTGGAGACCACGTTTAGGAAAGCGTAGTGTGGGACGCCCTACAACACGTTGGACTGATGACCTTAGGAGGACAGCTGGCAGTGGGTGGATGAGGGAAGCCCAGGATCGCGAATTTTGGCGCAATATGAGGGAGGCCTACGTCCAGCAGTGGACGGACAATGGCTGTAGATAGATAGATAGATAGATACAATATGACAGGACTATCAATCTTAAGTGGGTCCCAAATTAA
Organism: Archips xylosteana; assembly: GCA_947563465.1. Lineage (NCBI taxonomy): Eukaryota > Metazoa > Arthropoda > Insecta > Lepidoptera > Tortricidae > Archips > Archips xylosteana. The sequence goes on from OX387353.1 coordinate 22,887,423, forward strand.
AGCTCGTGACTGTACATGTTCCATTGCAGTCAATAAAACTGCACACAAACTGCACGCTTGCCGCAATCGAAATGCATAAATGGGCAATAGCAGTTAAGTTGCAGATGGAATGCAGCCCGGTTGTAATTATAGCCCTTAAATTTGGACCCACCTTTACCTCATTTTGTAAAGGTGTGTCGTCGATAATTAGACGGCGGTTATTTTTTCGATAAAATGATTAGCCTTGTTCATACCTGCTGGAGCGAGAGGGTGCATCGACCCAGCAAACGAGCGCTCTTTCATAACACAGCTCCGAATAACGGCTATGCGCCCTGTGGACCTGACGATTTTCCTCTAACGTGCTCGGAGGGGGAGGCCGTTGCTCAGCGGTGGGACGTCCAATAGGCTATTAAAAAACATGCTCGGAAACCTTCGCCTTGCTGAAGGAAAAATAGTACAGTCTAGGAATTTAATTCCCTGCCCATTTCGTAAAAATGTTGTTAAGCATTCGCAATGCATTAAGATCGAAATGTCAAATGCAACATCGTAGCAGCTCTTATGATGACATTTTGCTGTACAATATTCAAACTTAGGTGGATTGGAAATTCAATTCCTTGACTGTTGTTTTATTTTTTCTTTAAAAAACGTCACTACAAACAGCCAATCACATAGAGTCAGTGTATTTAGAAGCATTTATCCAAGTACTACTGCGCGTAAACTTTTTGTTTGTACATAAAACTGACCCGTGATTGACCTCAATGTCTATTTCACCTGATAAAAAGTGCAGATGAGGCCAAAGGTGTAACTCACTGGTTAAGTAAATAGCCTATTGGAGTGCATTTTCACAATAAATTGATTATGATTATTCATTAAAACCTTGAAGAGCCCTAGGTTGTATTTATTTAGAAATACAGACTAAGTACCTACTCACTTTTTTATAAACACCCACAGAAACAAAAGAGAATCGCCCGAAAATGGCGGGAAATTGTAAGTACCTATAGTCTTGACAGTAGAACATTTGTGTCGATTTTATTCAAATTGAAATAAATGGAACATTTCTCAATTTTGTTTTATTTCCTCGCATTGTCGGAGCAAAGCACTATACAATGCTCCGGCGTGAAGGCAATTCAAGTAATCGTGTTTGCTTACGCTTCAACCTTCAAACATTACTCGTCTGAAAAAAGCTTTTCAGGCCTCTACAGCAATGTACCATACAACATTATAAATGTTGCGGCGCTTTGAAGACACATTTTTCATCCATTTCAACTTAGCAGCAATTGGCATTCATCACTTTTTTGCAATGTGGTCTAATTCCAAAACCATTTCAAGGAATAGGTTTATTAAATCATTTTATAACATTGTTGTAAAAAAATATTAAATGATCGTGTGTATTTTTGCAAAATAATGTTTGACCTTTGTTTGACCTTTCTGTGGGCATTAACTTTGAAATTCTTTGCAACAAGAAAAAAAAAGCCGTCCGTCTAGTTTCTCTATAGTTATTATCTGTCACTTCGACGTAGTTATTGTTGGAACTTTTTGGTGTTTAGTAAACCTAGTTATAAAGTTATGTTTCTTCTAGTTGTGACAAAGTCACTCATTATTCTTTTGCTTGTCGCGTAGCACGTTATTTTTGAATACATTTTCTTTTCTTCAGTTTAAAGCTTGTTTTACCTCTAATTATACAATATCTATCAGGTTATGGGGCCTACGCACGTTTTATAACAAGTTTTAATCATTTCGCGGAAAAATATTGTCTCTTATAGTCCGAGATACGTCGTAAAAATGGCGTCAAACATTTCTTCAGTGTCTTCAATAGAAAAATTATCTGGTGTAACTAATTATAACACTTGGAAATATATGATGAAGATGATACTGATTCATGAGGAATTGTGGGACTATGTCGGAGAAAAGGAAGCGAAAGATGAAGATTGTAAAAAGGTTCAAAAAGCGCTTGCGAAGATTGCTTTGTCGGTTCAACCGGTAGCGTTCCCGCACATAAGAAACGCTACGACGGCGAGACAAGCATGGCAAAACCTAGAAAAGGCATACGAGGATAAGGGTCTATGTCGAAGATTAGCGTTACTTCGAACACTATTCGCCACAAAATTATGCGAATGTGACAGCATGGATTCCTATATCAATAAAATCATGGAAATATCGCAATTGCTGAGTGACATTGGTTCGGCATTAGATGATGACTTTGTCGCTGTCATTATGTTGAGTGGATTGACAACTGAGTACGAGCCGTTAATAATGGCGCTAGAAAACTCAAATATGACGCTGTCAAGTGAAATCGTGAAAGGAAAACTTCTGCAAGAAGACCAACGACGGAATAAATGTGACGGCGGGACCGCGCTTGCTGTGCGAAAACCGTTTAAGCCGAAGTGTTTCAAATGTAAGAAAACAGGACATTATTTTAAGGATTGCCCAGAAAAGTCCGGCACCAAAACACAAGGCGGTAAGCAACGTAGTCCGGGTTCGAGCTCTAGCTGTGTCAAGTCCCCGTCAAAGGCGTTGATAACAGCTCTGTCTGTGGGAATCAAGCGTGACGTGTGGTACATAGATAGCGGAGCGACAAGTCACATGTGCAATGATCGCTGTGAGATGTTTGGTTTTAAGAAAGAGAAGCCAAAAGAAGTGAACATAGCCAACGGAGATGTCATGATGACAGCTGGTCGTGGATCGGTGCAAGTTACATTGAAAGATAATTGTGTAAGGACGATAAGTAACGTATATTTAGTTCCTAAATTATCTGTAAACTTGTTATCTGTCAGTGCCCTGGTAAAGAAAGGTTATGATGTTGTGTTTAGTTCTGATGGGTGCATTGTAAGTGACGGTGAGGAAATCCTAGCCTCCGCTACACTGAGAGATGGTGTTTATCAACTCGACGCCATAGAAGCAGGGTCTGCTTTGTGTAGTGAGACAGCCCCGAAGGTGGCGTCCGTATCTTTATGTTTAGATACAGATGACAGCGAGGCGCTGCGACAAGAGGAGGATGTGGCTGCTGCTGAGCAGACCGTACGTGCGCCGTCTACTGCTTCGCAGAGCAAGTCTGCGGAGACTCAGGAACTTTGGCATCGTCGCCTAGGCCACTTGAACAGCAGGAGTATGGAGCTGTTAAAGAAAGGTATGGCAACTGGAATATCCTATGATAGTAGTGACTTTCGTAATTGTATTTCTTGTATCGAGGGAAAACAAAGTAGATTGCCTTTCCCAAAGAAATCTGAAAGTAGGGCCAGTGAACTGTTAGGCTTGGTGCATCGTTTGGTGGGTCAAAATATTTTTTGACATTTATTGATGATTTTTCTAGGAAGACGTTTGTATATTTTCTTAGATGTAAAGATGAAGTTTTTGATTATTTTAAAGAATTTAAAGCCTTGGCTGAAAACCAGACTAATAAAAAAATCAAAATACTTCGTAGTGACAATGGTGGTGAATATGTGAATTCAAAATTTCAGAACTTTCTGAAAACAAATGGGATTCAACACCAGACTACGGTTCCATATTCAGCACAGCAGAACGGCGTCGCGGAGAGAGGAAACCGCACGGCCATGGAGAAAGCACGCTGTATGCTTCGAGATGCTGGTCTGAAGAAGGAGTTTTGGGCAGAAGCTGTTAATACAGCTGTCTACCTCAAGAACCGCTCGCCCACTAAAGCAGTGATGGGGTGTACTCCTGAGGAACGCTGGTCAGGTACACGGGCAAATGTTTCTCATTTACGTATTTTTGGCTGTCAAGCATATGCTCTTCAGCAAAAACGGGATAAATTAGATCCGAAAGCTAAGAAGTACATATTTGTGGGATACTGTGATCAAACAAAAGGTTACAGGTTGATGGATCCTGCATGTCCAACCAAATGTTTCAAAGCAAGAAACGTAACGTTTTTAGAAAATGTTTTTTGGAACGGCGAAAATAATGTTCCTGATTTACATTGTACACATGAATTGACGTGTAACAATATTGAACGTCGTGCTGAGAATTTTAATAATTCTGTCCAATTGGAAACATCTAATGTGAGCTCTGATACGTCTGAAGTTATTGAAATCCCTACAAACGCTCAGAGAATTAGTACAATCACAGTAGATGATTCCGTAAGCGAGAGTAGCGATACTCCAGATAATCCTGCCGATTTAACTTACTCCCCAGGTGATTCCACGTTAGAAAACTACTCTGGAATCTCGACTGACGAGTATGAGGAAGCTGCAGAGGAGTCCTGTTTAGTTCACAATTTGCGTAGTGAAGCAAAGGATCCTGAAACTGTAGAAGAGGCATTGACTGGTGCTGAAGCTGAGAACTGGAAAGCTGCAATGGAAGATGAGTATAAATCTTTCATAGACAATAAATGCTGGACCTTGGCCGACCGAAGAAACGAGCAAAGACCGGTAAAATGTAAGTGGATTTTCAAGAAAAAACTCGGTCTTGATGGTGAGATACTGAGATACAAAGCTCGTTTAGTCGCAAAGGAATACACGCAGAAATATGGTGTAGATTACCAAGAAACGTTTTCCCCTGTAGTCAGGTACTCTACGATCCGTACATTATTGGCGCTAGCAGCGGAATTCGATATGGACATCGAACATTTAGACGTTAAAACAGCTTTTTTAAATGGAGATCTGCGAGAAACCGTTTACATGGAACAGCCAGAAGGCTTTAAAATAAAAGGAAAAGAAGATAAAGTCTATAAGCTGAACAAAGCTATATACGGTCTCAAACAGGCTTCAAAGTCCTGGTATGAGAAGATCAATGGCGTGTTAATTGATGTTCTGAAGTTCAAGCACTTACATTCCGAACCTTGTGTGTATGTAAAATCGAGTAACAAATCATTGATGATCATCGCCCTGTATGTGGACGATATAATTTTGTTCTCATCAGCTGGATGTCAAAAGTCAGAAATTAAAGAAAAACTTAATAGAGAGTTTGAAATAAAAGATTTAGGGCCAGCTAGTCATATCCTTGGCATGAGACTCCGAAGACAAGATGGGAAAATCAAGTTAGACCAATCCAATTACATCAAGAAGGTACTTGACAGGTTTCATATGTCAGATTGCAAACCTGCTCGAACACCGATGGAAACTGGTGTGAAACTTGTGAGGTCTACGCAAGGAAAAAGTACTAATGACTATCGTGGCTTAATAGGCTGTTTGATGTACATTGCGGTATGTACGCGGCCTGACATCGCTCACGCTGTAAGCTCGCTGAGTCAGTTCAACGAGGCTTACGACGAGTCACACTGGAAGGCTGCAAAAAGGATACTTCGTTACCTTAAAGGTACGATTGACTTTTGCTTAACTTTTCAAAAGACTGGATTGACTATCAACGCGTATGCGGATGCTGATTGGGCGGCGAACGAGATCGATCGTCGTTCTTACACGGGTTTTGTTTTTAAAATAGGAAGCTCTGTAGTCTCTTGGGAGAGCAGAAAACAGAAGACTGTTGCTCTTTCGAGCACTGAGGCGGAATATATGGCGCTCTCTGACACGTGTAAGGAAGCCCTGTTTCTACGGCAATTCTTGTTGGAGGTACTTGGTAAGCAATTCAAAATTTCTATTTTTAACGATAGTCAATCTGCACAGAAGCTGTGTTCAAATGCAATGTTCCACAGCAGAACTAAACACATCGATGTGCGACATCACTTTATACGAGAAATCGTAAATAAGGGTACAGTAGTCATAAGCTATCTGTCGACTGATCAGATGGTGGCTGACTGTTTAACTAAACCACTGACTAAAGATAAACATGACAAGTTTGTATCTCAATTGTTTATTGCTTAGTTAATTATGTTCTGTTTGTTTGATAGTGGTTTGTAAAGTGTTTAGTTATTTATGCAAGTGGATTTGTTGATTTATAATATAGTTTTATAACTAGTTTAAGGGCCAGTGTTGGAACTTTTTGGTGTTTAGTAAACCTAGTTATAAAGTTATGTTTCTTCTAGTTGTGACAAAGTCACTCATTATTCTTTTGCTTGTCGCGTAGCACGTTATTTTTGAATACATTTTCTTTTCTTCAGTTTAAAGCTTGTTTTACCTCTAATTATAAAATATCTATCAGTTATCATCTGTCAGTTTAAGGATACTATTTTGAAAAACATTCTTCGCGTTTTTCATATTTTAATAATGGATTTATACAGGAAGTGTTTCATTCCTACTTGTGGAAATGATTCTGTCAATAGCCCAAACAAATTAATTGTTCGCATTAGAGAAGATATACAAGAGAAGTGGTGCCGCAAAGTTAATTCAAAGTTTACAAGATGTACTTATTGTTGCGAGGATCATTTTAATGTAAGTATGGATTAAATCCGCCAAAGAACTTTCAAGGGAACACTTCTGACCATTTTATTTTACACGTACAAAAAATGCTATAGCCGTAAATCGTATTTTTTACCTATTCTCTTGGAAGAATCGACAACTTTAGTGTTATTGTTATTGTAATGTAAAGTGACATTGTCAGATGACAACTAACCATCAATTATGACACATTTTTTTTTGTCATTATGTCTGTGGTTTATACACAGATTCAGCCGCGGCATGTAATTTACGAGAAGTCGTATCTCAAATTTTTAATAAATTATAAAAAAACATTGGAGGGATGAATTGCTGAAATATTCAAATTAGTTTCTTAAAATGCTCTATATTTTCGATAAAAAAAATAAAAAGAGGGGGTTAGAAAAAATGAACAATCCCAATTGACGTCCATCTCACCTGATGGTAATTATAGATGAGACGAAAGATGTAGCTCACTGGTTCAGAAATAGCCTATTTACTCTGGCTTGTTTTACTTTATTGAAAACCTGAAGAAGAATAATAATATCTAACAACCAACTAAAACATATTGTGACAAGAAATCCCTTTAGGCAAGGTTCCGTTGATACTCGCAGCGTTCCGCCTTTGAATAACTAAACTAATTCTTTGTCCGAATTAGCTGCCAGCTCTTCGGTCTCCTGTGACGTCAACTAACCTTTTTGCTATTTCCTTAAAATAGCCTCATATCGGTAGGAGCCCACTGAATTTGAAGTTTAATAATTGTTTAATCATTTAACCCATTTAACCACTCGACCGCCACAAAACAAACGAAGTGACGTGCTCTGTACGCCACGGAATAAACCGTCTAGTCGATAAATTTATTTCGTGTTGAATGTTGGTCATATATTGATGACGTAGGCACGTCATTGGCTGACTGTGGCGGTCAAAAGGTTAAAATTCAAGAGGTAATGTCCGCTAGTGCTTGATGTCGGCGCAGCGAGTGCCTCATCCATTAGCCGACTTGGATCTCAGGTCTCAGATCTCGGCTCTCGGCTCTCGGCTCTCGGCTCCCGGCTCTCGGCACTCGGCGACGGAGGATACGGCGGGGCTCCTCGCGGCCATTTGTAATGCACGTGATAAATCTCAGCGGTCCACGCTCCTAAGATTAAGTTGGTTTGTTCAGTTCAATGCAAAAAACGGGAGGTGATATTCTGCCGCAGTGGGTTAATGCCACTCTCCATTCCAAATGACGTCACAGAGCGCGATCTGGCGATACTTGAGTATGCAAAACGTGAGGATCGCATTCCGCCAATGGATTTGAATTAAGAAAATAATAGTTCTTGTCGATTCATTTCAGAGTTAACTTTTTATTCCTCTAATTTATTTTTTGTAAAGTATATGGTATTAGTAACTAGTTGACCAATTAAGTGCTTTACTATTTTTATGTCAGTTCCTGCATCAGAATAAAAATAATAAGACTGATTGGCACATTGGCATGTGAGTGAAAATAGCCTTTGATATTTCAAGCTTTCAAATGACTTGAGCCTTAGGCTGGTAAAGGATTTTTCACCTCACTAGCTCGGAAAGCCCTTTTTGTTTGTTTGACATCTATTGAGAAAATCGCTTTTTATCCACATGTGAAGAAAGAGTTTTGACATTTGAAGGCAGCTTACGTGATATTTATTTGACAGCTAACAAAATGTAAAACGTTAAAAGTGCTGAATTTTTAACATCACAATTAATGAATTGCATCGAATAAAAAACACTAAATACAGTCTTACAACTTTATTTTAATTCATAAATATCAGCATTCATCATTAACCTTCATTCTTGTTGCAAAAACGGATAAAATGTTCTGACAGTCCAAGTAAGTCGATGTGCGAACAAAACGCATCCGAAATAATAAAAAAAAACTTAAGTCAAAACTTTTCAATTAATTATTTTGAGTGAATAAATAAATAATGATTGATAGTACAAACCCTTTTTCTTATTTTCCTCGCTGTAGTGAGGTGAAAAGTTTTGTGTTATACACGGGTGAAAAGTTATTTTACGTCTCGTGTGTTGAAACACTCGCTATCGAAAGGATTCTATTTTTGAACCACTCGCTTCGCTCGTGGTCAATCATAGACTCCTTTCGACAGCTTGTGTTTCAAATGGACACTCGCAGGTAAAATACAACTTTCCCCCCTTGTATAACAAATAACTATTCTTGGCCTACTATACATAGCATCACATTTCAAAGCGCTTGCGTAATTACAGGGTGATTGGGAGACGTGAGCAGGACAACCCTACCGGATTAACTAAATATAGGCTACTATTTCGTGCCAGTATTAGTGAGAATAACGTTATTTTATATAGGTGCATGGTCACTCTACAATTAAAATACCTACACATTGACATTGTCAAAATGTGACAATTAACTTTTGGAGCAATATGAAGAAGGCCAATGTCCAGCATTAAATAAATAAATAAAATAAATAAATATCACGGAACAATTCACACCAATTGACCTAGTCCCAAAGTAAGCTTAGCAAAGCTTGTGTTATGGGTACTAGGCAACGGATAAACATACTTATATAGATAGATACATACTAAAATACATATTAAACACCCAAAACCCGAGAACAAACATTCGTATTTTTCATACAAATATCTGCCCCGACACGGGAATCGAACCCGGGACCTCAAGCTTCATAGTCAGGGTCTCTAACCACTAGGCCATCTGGTCGTCTATGACGTTGGTTGGTTGGACGGACAATGGCTGTAGATAGACAGTAAAAAATTTAGCTAGAGGTTTTACCTTTTAAATTAGCTGCTAAGTAAGGGTGACTGATCGTGATTTGAGCTTTTGACTTTTTGAAATCAAAATAAAGAAAAAAGTGTGATTGTTTAGCTTAAATATGATGGTTTCACGTCTCACGAATCACCCTGTATATCAAAATTAAATGAGGTTAACTTCGGCGTGATCTATTCAGCAGGCCGAAGCCTTGGTGACTTAGTGGTTAAACGATTGGAACTAAAGACTTGAAATATCGCAAACAAATTTCTTGAGCATCATAGTCTTATGTCAGTCTGTAAGGTGTGATTTTGTTAATTTATGTGTTTTAACTGGTGAGCCCTGATTCTATGCTTTCCTTTTTTTCGTTCCTCTTTTTTTTAAAAAAATCCGCATTTTTTTTGTTTCTAATTTAATATTATTATTTTTGCATGTTTTTTTTGTTTTTTGTTGGTTTTTTTTTGTAAGTAGAGGTGGTTCTTGTGCGGGCGCACATTGAGACAGTAATGGCTTGATGTGCGGTTGCTCTTAATGTGTTTTTTTTTTAATGAACCCATTGTTATTCAATTGCCGCATCCTTCAATAATTCTAAGTGAGAATCAATTTAGGGTGCTATATAGGTACATTCTTATTTATATGCTTTGTTTCATATTAATTGTGTATGTATTTGTTTTTTCTCCAATAAATGAAAATAAAATAAAATAGTAATGCATTAAAAAAGAGTTTTCCAGATCCCCAAGGGCCAGGAGCTAGTTTATTTTATTAACGGAAAAGAAGCAGCCGGGTAAAGCTAATTTCCATGTAAGATACAAATGTCATTTAATTCACATTGAATCGTTACGCCGGATACTTCTGAGTCCGTCAGTAACTAATTGAAGTTCCATTTCCCTGTAGAGTTCCGTGGACGTGTAGGCTCGGAAACAAACGGTCGTGCCTTAAAATACTACCTACCTATTTATTACATTCCCACTATACGAGATGTCCAAAAGAAAACAATCCACCAAAAAAGTCACTTTCTGGAGTAATCTTATTTGTTTTTTTTTCCTCTTTTTTTTCGAGGCTTAAGTGCACCTGTGTGACTATGCCAGCCTCATTGGGAGACTCAATGGCCAAATTCATCAAACACTTCTCCCGCTATGTCCAGATTCTCTGGCTGCAAAGGAATGTTTGATGAACCTGTATACTCGTACTGCATCCTCCGACACAGGACAACTCAAAATCTGATTTGTTAGAAATGCGGTAAATAGGTAACGTATTATTTTGAAAACTCTGATATTTTAGGAACATAGTATTTTAGGCACGAGTGCTCGGAAATGAGTCATTATTCAATTGCCTCACTTTCGTGGTGACAATTTTTGCAAAGGGGCTGTAGATTTTGATGGAATTCTCATATTTAAATAATAAATACGACCGATACGAATACGAATAGTTAACGACCGCTTTAGCCTAGTTGGTAGTGACCCTGCCTACGAAGCAAGAGGTCCTGGGTTCAAATCCCGGTAAGGGCATTTATTTGTGTGATGAGCACGAATATTTGTTCCTGAGTTATGGATGTTTTCTATGTATTTAAGTATGTATTTATCTATATAAGTATGTTTATCGTCATCTAGTACCCATAGTACAAGCTTTGCTTAGTTTGGGACTAGATCGATTTGTGTAAGATTGTCCCCTAATATTTATTTATTTATTTATTTATCAGAAGTCCTACAGTACTTTTACGATACTTAACTGGAAACCATATCAGAACTTTCTGCCATTTCTACAAAAATATGTATCCTCGAAAGTGATACAGAATTCATTTCATTAAGGCCTATGAATCTGTTACAGACAAATTTTGGCGTATCGCCTGCGTGGCTGATTAGCCCGATGCGAGAGCGACGTGTTCGTCCACATGCCTGACAAAAGAAGTTTGCGGAGGTATGTTTAATGTTAATAAATAAATAAATAAATAAATATTAGGGGACAATCTTACACAAATCGACCTAGTCCCAAACTAAGCAAAGCTTGTACTATAGGTACTAGACGACGATAAACATGCTTATATAAATAAATAAATACTTAAATACATAGAAAACATCCATAACTCAGGAACAAATATTCGTGCTCATCACACAAATAAATGCCCTTACCGGGTTTTGAACCGAGGACCTCTTGCTTCGTAGGCAGGGTCACTACCAACTAGGCTAAAGCGGTCGTTAATGTTTGTTGTTTATTTGTTTGTGTGTGTTTTAATGTTTTTTTGATGATGATGGTTGATGCTGAACTGCCCTGACGTAATTTCTGCCTCTTATCATAAGACGCTCGAATACTTAATAACTCAATAGTCTGCGGCCCAGAAACAGGTTTTCATGACCAAGTACATTTCAGACAATAAATGGTTCAGAGAGTTGTATCATGAAGCCCCGTGAAGCTGCGGTTCTGTGGGTGGGTTAAGCAGCCTCCCAAACATGTATTTTTTTGTGAGGTCCACCCCGTTGAAAATTAGTCAAATACAGCTCGATATAAGTTTGCACAGAAGTTACCGAGATGTAGACAGGTAGAGTACAGTTTGTCTGCGATACTACACTAAGAGGCAGCTCGGGCGTCCGCGCCGGGACCTCGCGCGGTACATATCCAATGTCGTCCCCAATTCGCTCCGTGCTCGCATTAGGCGCCGGCATTTATATTTAATCTCGTTAAGCCGGTTTATTCGCGAAATCGATGGATAATGCTGAGAGGCAGCACGTGAGCCCCCTTCCCCCCCTTTACCTTCTTCGCCGAACTCACGTAAGAGCTGCTGAAAAATTCAATCCAATAAATGATTTTGACTTTTGTTAGGATTCACCGCGGGAGGTGGGAGGGGGACGTAATAAGTGCGCGGGTGCGCACCATCAAGGTCGGCACGAATTCTTCTCAATGTCACATCCCTCGTTGGACCTGCAAAAATAAACTTTTTTAAGATTTCGATAACTCGGCAATCCTGATTTTATTTTTAAACAGTTTCAACCCTGGAACCTCATGGCTATGGAAGTCCTAACTCCTACCGTCCTGGTACTTTGTCTAATGGTTATTGGTTTGAAGCTTACGAGTAGCCACAGAGCAGGGACGCTCCTTCATCAAGCTGTCGTGGCTGTCTGTCTGTCTATTACCTCTTCACGCTTAAACAGCTGAACCGATTTAAATGAAATATGTATGGAGGTAGGTTGAAACCCTGGGAAGGACATAGGATAGTTTTTATTCCGGAAAGTTGCATAGTCCTGCGGTAGTAGTAAAGCCATGTTGTAGCTAGCCGCTGCATCAGAAATGGGCCGGCTCGTCCGGGGCAGTACCACCCTCTCACAGAACACCGGCGTGAAGCAGCAGTACTCCTGCTGCGTTTCGTACGGTCAGTGAGAGCGCCGGGGGCCCAATACCTCTCCCCCTCCCCTATTCCCTTTCCTTTTTCCACTCCCTTAGGGCCGACAACTCACTGGCATCGCGTAAAGCGCTGCGGGTGTCTATGGACAGTAGTGATCACTTAACATCAGGTGACCCACTAGTTCATTTGTCTGGCCTCTCTAAAATAAAAAAAAAAACGAATTCTTTGCAGACGGAGTCGCCGGCAACAGCTACATTATAATTATATTGGCGATCAGGCTGGATTCCATATCTGCCCGTCAATACTCAATACTCAATTTTTTATTGCTCTTCCACAATGTACGTTACAGATGTTATATTATAAGCATACAATTTTGATCATCATGGACCCTGTTGGGCACAGCAAACATCTTTCTTTCATCTTTCATTATAGTGCAAAGTATTTTCGATGTTCATTTGACGATGTGTGTGTCGTGGCAGCCCTGTTCCCGAGTGCCTGAACTAATAGGTTTCGCAAGACTTCGCTGATCCTGGGTCCGGCCAACGAAGGGCCGCCTTAAACCTGCCGCTAAACTAAGTTTGCGACTCGGGAGTATCGGTAACTCGTGATTGGCTCCTTGCCCGTTGCTGGCTTACGGCGAGCTGCGGGCCGCTGTGAACAGTAATTTATGAAGTTGTCTACTTACTGAGAAAGTCAATTCAATAGAGAGACGAGTGGAAAGCACCTATTTAAGGAAATATTAGTGGTATGAGATTTTGTATTGTTTTCAAATCCAGTTTAGATCTGATAAAAAAACGTGCAAGTTGCATTGTGGCGCTCAATTGACGACTTCAAACTTGTTCGCTTTACTGCCTCGCTATGTAATGTAACTTGCGCGTTTTTTCTTGCAGATCTAAACTCGGCTCGGCTCCTTACAATTGCGGATTGGCCCCGTGCGGATTGGGAACTTCACACACATCATTGAATTTCTTCAAAGGTGTATACAGTTTTCCGTACGATGTTTTCTTTCACTATAAAGCTCATAGTAAATTTAATTATAATGTGGTCTTTGGTATTAGTGTCATCTTGACGATGGATTTGAATTTTAAACGATCTTTTTGTACGGTTAAGTATTCGGTTAACATGGTCTACGCAACGATGGCTTAAAACCCTATGTAAGCTTCAGTCAAGTAGCGATTTAACTTTCCTACTTAACTCACCAAATAACAGAACTCGTTGTTTGCCGCCAACTTGTTACTTAACTCTGGGATGGAAGTTAAACGCGGCTCTTTACTTAACTTAGTAAGTTCCGCTAGACGATGGGTGGCGCCGCGGGATCCGCGATGCCAGTTGTATCGCGGTACTTATTACACCCTCACTGATACATAATCATTGTGTTAACTCGGGATGGTTATTGTTTTGGGTAGGTTTAGGTTATGTTAAGTTTGCATCGGCCCCAAGGGCCAAAAGCACACAGAAGAAGGAGCTCAGCGCGAGCGGAGCTCCGTCGACACGTTTTCTGTGAAAAAACGCTACTGTGACAATATGTAAGCTTCAGTAAAAAACTATAGTGATAAAAAAGCAAATGCGAATGGAAATTTTGGTACTAGGAAATAACGATTTTGGTAAATTGATCCAACCAGTCCTAAATAAAAAAATATCGCGTAAAAAAATATGCGTAAAATGTCGCATAGAGCAGGCCCAACAAGCATTTGGTAAGATGTCTTATCTTCTTTGCAACCGGAATCTCAAACTCTCCACAAGATGTCGCTGATGATGATGTTATGTTTTTTCCGTTCTTCTGTATGGAGTGGAAGCTTGGACGTTGACCCAAATCATGTGCAAGAGGTTGGAAGCTTTTGAGATGTGGGTGTACAGAAGAATGTTAAAGATATCATGGACGGATCGAGTAAGGAATGAAACGGTATTGCAAAGAATGAATAAAAACTTGGAAGTGATACGTATTATAAAACAGAGGAAACTGTTGTATTTGGGGCATATAATGCGTAGCGAAAAGTATCGCCTGCTTCAGCTTATTATCCAGGGGAAGATACAAGGCCGCAGACCACCTGGCAGAAGACGTACCTCCTGGTTAAGAAACCTTAGAGACTGGTTCGGGATGAGTACCAGATCCCTCTTTCGGGCGGCAGTCTCTAAAGTAAAGATAGCTCTAATGATCGCCGACCTCCGATAGGAGAGGGCTCTAAAAGAAGAAGAAGTCCTAAATAGTTCAACAAATTCGGTTAAACGAACATTATTCAATAATCCTGATTTCTTTACTAATATTACAAATTTTAACGACCGCTTTAGCCTAGTTGGTAGTGACCCTGCCTACGAAGCAAGAGGTCCTGGGTTCAAATCCCGGTAAGGGCATTTATTTGTGTGATGAGCACGAATATTTGTTCCTGAGTTATGGATGTTTTCTATGTATTTAAATTTATTTATCTATATAAGTATGTCTATCGTCGTCTAGTACCCATAGTACAAGCTTTGCTTAGTTTGGGACTAGGTCGATTTGTGTGAGATTGTCCCCTAATATTATTTATTTATTTATTTAAATGCGGAAGAAACTATGTTCGTTAGTCCTGTTAGTTCGTTAGTCTGCCCCGACGTGGGAATCGACGCCGGGACCTCAAGCTTCATAGTCAGTTTCTCTAACTATTAGGCCATTAGGTCGTCATAAGACTCATAAGACAATAAATGCTACAAAAAACAAGTCAATTAAGTCTTGTTGTTCCATTCAACTTTTGATCGAGCACTACTTATTTCGAGAAGCGCTCATTCTATGAATCGGTTTGATATGCAAGTCTAGCTAGCCTTCGAGCAGTGGATATACTGACCATCGCCGTTCGCCGCAGACCCACTCTTCGCCGGTCCAACCATCAAGCCCGGCAAATGTTTGTTTGCGCGCAATATCCGCCGGTGCGCCACCTCCAACGATGTAAATTGGTTACCCCCCTCCAATATGGCGGCGGGCGCCTGATTGGGCGAGGGATTATAGTTATTGCGGGTCACGGGCGACAGATTATTGGCTACGCTCATTAAAGTTGGAGATTAGATGGTCCGGCGTCATACGATATGGTGTAATAGGTAAACTCTTTATTACAGAGGGTTTTCGCCGCGTCTCAGTCTCGAATACGGTCGATAGTGCCCGACCGATTTGGTTTCAGATTTGACCGAAAATGGGAACAAAACTGAAGCTGGATTCGGGGGTTTTCGGGTGGCATTCGGAGTCAATGGCGTTGTAGAGTGGCTCCACTACCCGGTCATCTGTTAATATTTCGTGGCTGGGTTGATATTTCACATCAATTAGAATAGGTACAAAAATTTTTGAGCTACCAAACTATCATTTTATTTAATACTAGCCTTCCGTCCGCAGCTTCGCCCGCGATATATTAATTTTCCCGTAAAATAAGGTTTTTTCCCGCGGTAAAAAGTAGCCTATGTCACTCAGTGGTAATGTAGCGTTCTAACAGCAAAAGAATTTTTGAAATCGGTCCAGTAGTTTCGGAGCCTATTCAATGCAAACAAATAAACAAACAAACAAACAATCAAATCTTTCCTCTTTATAATTATTATTAGTATTAGTATTAGTATAGATTCTCTTTTATAAAACGACGACGATTCTCTTTTTTAACGACCGCTTTAGCCTAGTTGGTAGTGACCCTGCCTACGAAGCAAGAGGTCCTGGGTTCAAATCCCGGTAAGGGCATTTATTTGTGTGATGAGCACGAATATTTGTTCCTGAGTTATGGATGTTTTCTATGTATTTAAGTATTTATTTATAAGTATGTCTATCGTCGTCTAGTACCCATAGTACAAGCTTTGCTTAGTTTGGGACTAGGTCAATTTGTGTGAGATTGTCCCCTAATATTATTATTATTATTATAAGCACACACATCAGGTAGAATGAACGCATGTTAAAACAAATTAAGTGTTGCATATTGCTAACAGCGTCATATCTGAATTTTCGCCATGATTGAACACTTTGCTAATTTTCAGGGTTTCGTACCCAAGGGGTGCCAACGGGATCCTATTACTGAGACTCTGCTGTCTGTCTGTCCGTCGGTCCATCTGCCGTAGGGCTTTATCTCCTTAACCGTAATAGCTAGACACATGAAATTTTCACCGATTATGTATTGCTGTGACCGTTATAACAACAAATACTAAAAGTAAAATAAAGTTAAAAATTAAAGGGCGTCGTCAAACACGTCAAACGTTCTTTGCACACCCCTACATCTATAATGTGATAAGCAAGACACTAGTGGACATAAAAAAATGGGGGCCTGGCCGTGTGAAGAGATCTGTGGGGGAGTGGCTAAAGCGGCTAACATATTTAGAAACGGAGAACTTGTTCTCCTCCAGTAAGTAGGTGAACACACACGCATGTAATCACACACACACACAAACACACACACACACACACAAACACACACACACACACACACACACACACACACACACACTCACATACCATTGCGATGAGGGTTATTGTTATTATTGTTCTTATTTCTGCATATTTTAATTCCTCTTCTCTATATAACTGTTAATATTTTTAAAGCACTATGCACTGTGATGTCGTTTCTGTTTGGAATACCAACTCTTCAGGGCGCCCAAGATACAGGCAATGCCTAGTTTGGGGCCCGCTGACAATGTTTTTATGTTACTGTTTCTGCATCAATAAAAAATTTCATTTCATTTCATTTTTTCATTTCATTTTCAAAACAAAAAAGCGTGTTTTTTTGAGAATTTTTTACTCTAGCGTCGGTTGCTAGGCGACAGCCGGCAGTTGCTAGGCAACACGGGTGACCCCATGCCGTTCGGATGTTTACCTACTACCTCTAAGTTTGCGACATTTTGGAGATTTTTTACCGAACTGTTTTTAAAACATTGTAGAGTCAATGTCAACGTCATAATAAGTGATGACTTTTGTACCTACCTTGTCACTTTAACGTCATGTTTGAAAAGTCATATGAAATTAGGTAACGACTGAAAGCGACAAAGTAGAAATGTGATCACTTATTTATGACGTTGTCTGTACAAGACATGTACAAGTCTGACGCACTTTACCGGTTTTGATTGCATTTCGGCGGTTATGAGATGAGATTAACAAAAACATACATTCGAACATAGAACCTCCTCTTTTTTTTGGAGTCGGTTAAAAAGCCTGTTATCACTTTGAATAAACCTGTATTTAATCATTTTGTGATACATAGAATCATTCACTCATTCAATTCATTCATGACTTTTGTGAAGCGACCTAATAATACAAAACTGGATTGAAAGCAGTGAATAGACCAAAGTACGTGTTGTTGACGCGGCAATCACGAGTGTTTGCCGGCGCGACGTCGCTACGCGCCGCCCGTAGCGCTGCTACGCCGTAGCGCCCCACTTCGTAGCTCCGTTGTAGGATTCTATAAACAATTTTTTGCTTCATTTTGTTGTACGATCTATGAACTGGTACAGGTTTGATTCCCGCTGTTTTTATATGAAAAAACGCTTGTAAAAGGTTGTATACTTTGATTGCGTGGACTCGGAAACTTTATTTTTTTACTATTTCAAGAGACCATAATCCCTGGTGGTGGGGCAGCTCAATAAATGCGCAGCTCGGATATCTGTACACACATCTATACATATAATAAATCTGTAAC
The DNA here is from genome assembly GCA_947563465.1 of Archips xylosteana. Lineage (NCBI taxonomy): Eukaryota > Metazoa > Arthropoda > Insecta > Lepidoptera > Tortricidae > Archips > Archips xylosteana. The sequence goes on from OX387353.1 coordinate 22,905,384, forward strand.
AAGTCGGTGTCTGTACATTGAAGATATTTGAGAAAAACTGTCACTAGGGCTATTTACTAGCGCAATAGAACCCAAAACAATGTTTTTAGAATTATTGTCTGTTTGTCTGTTTATCTGTTTGTCTGTTTGTCTGTGCGTTTGTGCGCGCTAATCTCAGAAACGGCTTAACCTAGAAGGATGTGGTTTTCACTGATATGTTGGTATTTTCTTGGATTAACATTTAGTGTTTGTTTCATTTGAATCGGTGCACAAATAAGAAAGATACGTCTATTTTAAGAATTTTTAGAACAGTTTTTAGAAGTAGTGACTTGGGAGTAGGTACGGTGGTGAATGTGAACGCGGGTGTGCGGGGGTGGGTTCGGTGGGGGGTCGGTGAGGGGGGGGTTAACTTTTTTTATATCGAACTAAGGAGAGCCATAATTGATGAAAAAGCAAATTGGATAAAAAAAATAAGCTGCCCAAATTACTAATTCCACGCGGACGGAGTCGCGGGCAAAAGCTAGTTATACAATATACTTACAACCTTTGTAGAGGTCGATTAATATCTATCGTAACACGGTAACATTTGGTCTGTCTGATAAGCACGTGTCTGACACGCGCGGTGTCTAGATATGAAGCGACCTTAAGGCGTATTTTCATATAAAAACAGTATGTACATGTGAAATTACAAAATACTGAACTAAAACTTCTAAAGTAGGTACATACTTAGATGTTATTTAGGTTTGATTGTGCACCAGCTTCCAATATCGCTCAGTATTTTTTTGCAGTTACTAACATCAAGCAGCAGCAAGCATGCAGTTGCTCATCGTGGCGTAATCTGGTGTTGGAGGCCAAGACCCACTTTGGGTCACTGCGCCCTGGTAGTAGTAGTCTGCCGTCGTATTTATAAAGGGCACAACTGCAAACTTGCTCAAAAAAGAAACAGCATAAGTTTACAAAGAACAAGTGTGCACTTAGGCTTTTTCTGTTTCAAAAAAAAAGCTAGTTGTACCCCTTTTTCTTACGACGGCAGTAGTAGTAGTAGTACTAACATCAAACTTAAAAGTAGACTATTATTTTTTATAAATATCATTCCTAATAAAATGTTGTCTTAAAAGCTTCTTAAAAGCATTACCCATTGACGATAAAGAATCATTCTCACCATCCTCTCAGATCAAAAAAGGCTTGGGCTATAATTCCCACACGAACTGCATGCAAATTTAAAATTTCACGGACGCTATTGAATTCACGATATTTTCTTTGGAGTGTAATATAACAAATTTCGCATATGAATTCCAAAAACTCGCAGATGCAAGTCCGGATTCGAACTCACGGCTAAAGGGCTAGCAAAGGCTAGAAAGACCACTAGGTCACAGCATATACTACAAACATAATATGGTAGCGTTATTGTTAATTGTTTTCTCTGCTCACTGTGCTGGAGTCACTCGTTTGGAATGAATACAGCGGCGGCGAACAACAAAGCAAAAACATGGCGGTGGCGGTCAGATATGAAAACAATACATTTTATTAATTTTAGACATCATGTTACATATTAACATTTACTGCTTAAGATCTACACAATCGATATCTAAATAGAAATAGTGTGAAGTAGTTTTATTTTTCAAAACGTCCGGGTTCGATTCCCGAGCTGAGTTCAAATTTTTTTAAAATGTATGAATGCAGTTTTTCTTATTACAAAAATCGATGACATGGTTCCTAAGAACAGATCTTCGTATGTCTTATAGTTTCAGACTTTCCCATACTGACCGATTTTAATGAGACACCCTGTATAGCCAGTGATAATGATGATGATGATGACTAGCTATAGAGGGGTGTTTACTGTTTAGTCAAACTAACTTATACAGCGAAGTCAACTGATTGCTCATGAATCCTTGCAGTAAAACGAGTGAATTTAACCCCATCTTTTAGCGCTCTCATTTTACGACAGAAATCAGACAAAGCTCAAAATTTCCTCCATAAAATTTATTCCCGCACCAATATCGCAGGTAGAGCGCACCGCGCTGCATTCCGCCGCTGCAATTTGTGCAAAACTGCAGCCGCGTGCAGCGGGGCTGTGCGCCGGGCGCTTAACGACGCCGCGAGGACTCCTCATGGCCTTTTACACTCGCGGACTACCCACGATGCACGGGTGTGGATCTGATTTCTTACCATATTCGTTGCGGCGTCGCATTCGTGCCTCGTTCCGGTTATATGTAGTGCGGTTACTGTAGGAAGAGTTCTGACAGCTGATTTTAAAAAGAAGTACAAGTACAGTACTGATATTAAATTAAAAATAATAAATAAATAACAATAATTAAATATGTAAATGAACTACTTATAAAATATTGTACACCATGTATTATGGTAGATTGCGGTCATATGACCATATGGTTAAAATGTATTTAAGTATGTATATCTATCTGTATAAGTATGTTTATCCGTTGCCTAGTACCCATAACACAAGCTTTGCTTAGCTACTTTGGGACTAGGTCAATTGGTGTGAATTCTCCCGTGATATTTATTAGCAATGTCACTTACAAATATACAACCACAAATAAATGTCGACCACTGGCCACAAGTGGCTGAAGCGTGCTTCAGCTACGTCTGTAGCCGCTTCTATTTAGCTCCAAGTGGCGGCGTTTTGTGGGTGTCGCGTGTGGCTCGTCTGCTCACGTTTATTCGCACCGCGTGAGATGTGGCGCCAGCGCGAGAGTGTGGAGAGGCTATCACGTGCGCGGGTTCAGCGTAATGCGCGGGTAATCGCCCGGCGCCACACGTCTCGCTGCGAAGCGTGTAGAATGCTGCTCGGAGCCACTTAGTTACATCAGCCTGCAGTATCCTGGCAGTATCGCCATGTGATGATGGGATTACTCAAACTCAAGTGTCGAGTAATAGGTACAGTCAAGGATTTTAATTTTTAGGCCACTTGCCACTGTTCGTATTTTAGTCGTGTAATGCAAATCAGCATATACGAGTATAAGCGGCTTCACCCGATTTGCATTACACGGCTAAAATACAAACAGTGGCAAGTTGCCTAACAATTAAAATTCTTGACTGTACATTACCGAAGAAATAAGTAAGTAAGCCATACTGGACGGGGCTTATGTTTTTCGTTTCTAAGCACAATACATATCAGTTCTGTGTACGAAGTATCGTAATTTAGGTTGTTCAGAAATAATAAAAGTTTTATCGCGACGGTTATCGGGCCGATATTGGGCAATATGCGCGGTGCGGGGCCAATTAACAGGGACCCCATAACAGCCACGTGCGGCCGCTACCTGGCCCGGGCTGCATTTTCTGTTCCCTCGTGCGTTTCATTCATTACTCTAGTCTACTACAATACGTTTACTTTTAGTTTACCACTGGCAGATGGCTTGCCTTCATTTCATTTCCAACTTTAACACCATACAAATAAAGTAGCTATTACAAAATCTGCAAACGTGGGTAACAGTATTCTAAAATTGGCTTTATTTGTAGGTCGTTAAAGTTGAATATGAAATGAAGGCAAACCATCTGTCAGTGGTAAACTTTATGTAAAATTTTACTGTATGAGCCTTATGTTTCTACGGTTCATCATCATCATCCCAGCCTATACACGTACTCACAGCGCACAGGCCTCCTCTTAGAATGAGAGGCCCTAGTTCCCACACGGGCCCAGTGCGGATTGGAAACTTCACGCACACTATTGAATTTCTTCGCAGGTGTATGCAGGTTTCCTCTCAATGTTTTCCTTCACCGTAAAGCTCATGGTAAATTTCAAATGTAATTTCGCATGTATATTCCGAAAAACTCAGAGGTGATTTGAGGTGCCGGGATTTGAACGCACGACCCTTTGCTTGAGAGGCCATAGATCAAACCGCTAGGCCACCACAGCTTTTTCTACGGTTACCGCATCATAATAGCATAAATTATTTCTGTCAGTAAATATTTGATATAGCGAAACAAAATTGATGAAACTTGAATGTAACTCAGTGTACAGTGTAAGCTAGTTGGGAGTAAGTGGATGTATGTTTATATCTAATGTATAAGTACATGTAGGGGGTGTACTGAAAATCAGCGGTGTGCAAGTCATTGCCTCCTGTAGATACCTGACTCACAGCATACGCTGAGTGCATCCCCTTTGCCACTACTAATGGAACAGTGTTAGTTTTAGTTTACTTTTTTTTAATATTAATTAAAAGTAAAAGTAAAAAGTTCTTTATTAATAATAATAATAATAATAATAATAATAATAATAAATCTTTATTAAATTTTACATTTAGGTACAATTAGATAACTTATACACTAAAATATTTTAAATTAGAACAAAAACAGTTATGTATACCTGAACTAGGAAAATTCCTGTGTTTCAGGTGTAAAAGAGCTAACAAAACTAAACTTAAATATTAAATTACATGCAAAAGAAACAAAATCATTTAGGACAATTTAAATTGTTTTAAGTAATTTAAGTAACCAACTAACTAATAGAATTATCTAACTAACTGAACTATACTATGTTTATTTTAGAACAACTAATAATAGTTCTGTATCTTCATAGGACATGTGTTGAAGTGCTTCTTGAAGAATTTTCTTAGTTTGGATGTAATTAAGCGCATAAAACTCAACTTTGGCGTTTAACCTGTTATAAAGGAATGGTGCCAGGAATGCATGAAATCTGGAGGAGAAAGGGTGTTTCTTATTTAAATTTGGTGGGCAAACTATATCCTTACGTCGCTTGTTATTAGTTTCAATATTATATGGCAAAGCAGCATGTTGTTTTAGAACCGTGTTGATTATAAATAATTGTCTCACTGTTAGTACCTTGCAGGATTTATACAGAAGGTCCGTTGGGTACAGAAAAGAGCGAAAAGTAGAGACCTTTAGGATTGCTCGCTGTGCCCTTTCAATGGTTAATAATGCAGATTTGTATGTGCCACCCCATGATGTAATGCAGTATGTTAATATAGACTGACACAAACCAAAGTAAACTAGACGCATCGTTGTAGAGTCTGCAAATTCACGTAACTTTTTAAAAACATATATTAGCTTCCGGACTCTACCACTTAAGGCGGCAATGTGTTGTTTAAATGAGAGTGTGTCATCTATTATAACACCCAGATATTTAATATTTTTTGCCTTTGTAATCATAGGACATACGCATGAGTCTGAAGTGCAGTTACAATTATGTGCAATTATTGTTTGGTTAGTTGTGGCATAATTCGATTTACGCATTGTGAATTGTACATAGTTAGTTTTTGCTGCATTTAGTGACAATATGTGTTCCCGGAGCCAGTTATTAACCACATCAAAGCCTTTTTGTGCGAGCTCGTAGACCTCTTTTTCTGTGCTGGCAGAAAACAAGAGAACAGTATCATCAGCATATGAAATAATTTTACCACCATCCAATTTTAGGTCACATAGGTCATTAATATAGATTAAGAAAAGCGTTGGACCTAGAATACTTCCCTGTGGGACGCCAAAAGGTTTATTTTCAAGGTCACAACTGAGAGTATGGCCTATTTTGACACATTGGGTGCGCTCACTTAGATAACTTTTAAATAATTTGAGCTGGGTTCCTCTTATACCCAAAGATTCTATCTTTCGCAATAAAATAGGAATAGAGACCGTATCGAAAGCTTTTGCGAGGTCCAAAAATATTCCTAGTGTTCTATTACCATTGTCTAGTTCCCGCACTACATAGTCCGTTAGTTCATGAACAGCATCAGCAGTTGATAGTTTCGATCTAAAGCCATATTGTGCATTTGATAGTACAGAGACTTTCTCCAAGAATTTAATAAGCCGATTATTTATGATTTTTTCTAACAATTTAGATATTGCCGGAAGTATTGAAATTGGCCTATAATTCTCTACTTGGACTTTACTGCCAGTTTTGTATATGGGTATAACAACAGCTTTTTTTAAACACTTAGGGAAGCAGCCTTGAGAGAGGCATTGATTAAAAAGTTTGGTTAGTACCGGGACAAAAATGTGATTAAATCGTTTTAATATTTTGTTAGATATATTATCCCACCCCACTGCTGAGTCGTCTTTTAGGTTCCTAATTAATCTTTGGACCTCAGCTTCGTCCGTATCTAACAACACAAATGAATTTAGCGGATTCGTATAGCCTGTAGTTGATTGATTATTTTGAAATTTTTGAGCTAGATTTATTCCTACGTTAACAAAATATTCATTTACTCTATTTGCAGATGTCAGCTGTGATGAATGCAGTTGTAATAACCTTGAAGATGTTTCCTGCTGTTTTTTTATATGTGTGACATTTTTTACAATCTGCCAGACCTTTTTGTGGTTTTTTCCAGCCTTTTCTAATTGGTTTTGGTCGTAAATACTTTTAATTTTCTTTAAAAGATTGTTACAAAAGTTCCTGTATCTTTTGTATGATAACTGTAAAGCCATATTACTAGGATTCGATTTTGCCTTTTTATGTAGTTTATCTCTATGCCTCATACATCGAATAAGCCCCGGGGTTATCCAGGGCTTAATATTGTATGTTTTATTGGTCAATCGCACATATTTGGTGTTTTTTGTAATTGATTGCTGAATATACTGTATTAGGTTCGACATACAGGCATCCGCGTCATCAGAATGATAAACTGGGTCAATGTGAAGTCTACATAAATCGTCTTCAAGGTCATCAAAATTTATCTTAGTCACTATTTTTGTGCAAGTTGTGTTAGGTAATTTGCAATTTAAGGTTAGTAGGGCAGCACTATGATCGGTTATCGTCGAGTTAGTAACTAATGTTATTGATGGGAAATCGGTTTTAAGCATGATATGATCTAGGCAGGAGCCGCTTTGATGTGTGGGAAGCGTGTGCGCAGGGAGTAAGCCATGAAAGGAGCAAACGTTTAGGTAACTTTGGACAGCGGAGTCACAGTTGTCTTGAATAATATTAAGGTTTATGTCGCCTATTGCTATTACATTCCTAATTTTAGACATATCTTGTAATGTTGTATTAAGAGACTCAATAAAACTGCTACTATCCCTAAAAGATGGCGGTCGATACAATGCTAATATTGCAAAATCAGCTCCAATTTTAATTAAGAGCCGATTACAATCCAAAATAATAGGTTCCTCTACGGTAATATTTAGATTATTCCTAGCATAAATAACTACTCCGTCATTTTGGTTGTAATTTACTGTAGTGTAGTATACACTATAGCCGGGTAACTGCGGTATGTGACTATGTTTACCTAACCAGCACTCTGTTAAAACAATAATGTCACAGTTGAAATTTAACCTTTGTTGAAAAATTGTGAAATTGTCAAAATTTTTATATACACTTCGTATGTTTTGTGTGATTATTGTAAGAGGATCATTGAAAGAAGATAGAAATTGTTTGCACTCTTCAACTTCACATGTCGCTGAATCCGATACAGTAAAATCATCTAAATCAGAAATTAAACTATCTGTCATTGTTAAGTAATTAAACTTATAAAACTAATAAAGAGCCGAAAAAAAATAAAAGGGGCGCGGCGCTCTTAGACGCCTTCATAATCAATTGTATTGATGTATCTTTTCTCGGCGATTTTTTTGGCGGGGCACTCAGGGTCACCTGTTTTGTGATTATGCGGCTTCTTAAATTTGTAGCACGTGGCACACCTCCCTGGTTCAGATTTTTTTGCGCACTCCTTGATGGTGTGGCCTACTTCACCGCAGTGGCCGCAGCTGACGGTCTCCTCCCGGCACGACTTGGCGGCATGGCCATACTGTTGGCACTTGTAGCACCTAGTGACTGCCGTGAAATCCCTTACGGGGCATGAAGACCAATTAATAAATAATCGCTCCTTCATTATCAAGGCCTTTCGGATGTTCGCCGGGACTTCGATGACATAGTTGCAGGTATCTGCTTCTCTCTTTCCAGATTTATGGCTCAGTCTGATGGAGGACAAAAAAGATTCGACGGACATACCTTGCACCCTGTCGGCAACGTTTTGGTGGTATATGCAGTTGTAGACCTCAGCCTCCTGCATAGACGTAGGCACTCCGATTACAACGATTCTCGGCTTTCTTTTTTGTGGGTCATCTACCGTGAGCCCGGAGATCGTCAGCTGTTTCGATTGCTTGAGCTTCTGGATGTCGTCCTTGGTGTCCGTGCTAATGACGACACAAACAAAAAGGAGAGACAATTTAGAACAAAAATAATTCTGCGACACCCACACTAGGCAGAGCCTGTATCGTGGGAGTCAAAACATACAGGATTCAACTTAAACAAGTGCGGCTTGAAAGAAACGGAGACACTGATGTTGTACAATAATAAAATAATATAATTATCTAAGTATTTAACAACAAAAATAAAAAATAAAATAAAAGAAGGTTTGTTTGTGTGTTTGTGTGTGTGTGTGTGTGTGTGTGTGTGTGTGTGAGTGAGTGAGTATGTGTGTGAGTGTGTGCGTGTGAGTGCGAGTCAAGTTTCATGCACCTACCACACCTAATTCCCACCACTACCTAATTGTCATTATATCCTCGGCCTCTTTATAGGAAAGGGACATGAAAAACTGTCTACTCCTTCTCTTAGCATCTGCAAGATTAAGCAATTTTAAATTTAACTTTTTAAGTACCGCATTATACACCCAAGGAAAAATGAACGATTTAAAACGCTTAGCGAAACCAGAACGCACAGCACATTATGTAATAAGTTTTCTATATTGTACCGACTTTATGTTGTGGCAATAAATTCTATTCTATTCTATTCTATTCTATTCTATTCTATTCTATTCTATTCTATTCTATTCTATTCTATTCTATTCTATTCTATTCTATTCTATTCTATTCTATTCTATTCTATTCTATTCTATTCTATTCTATTCTATTCTATTCTATTCTATTCTATTCTATTCTATTCTATTCTATTCTATTCTATTCTATTCTATTCTATTCTATTCTATTCTATTCCATTCTATTCCATTCTATTCCATTCTATTCTATTCTATTCTATTCTATTCTATTCTATTCTATTCTATTCTATTCTATTCTATTCTATTCTATTCTATTCTATTCTATTCTATTCTATTCTATTCTATTCTATTCTATTCTATTCTATTCTATTCTATTCTATTCTATTCTATTCTATTCTATTCTATTCTATTCTATTCTATTCTATTCTATTCTATTCTATTCTATTCTATTCTATTCTATTCTATTCTATTCTATTCTATTCTATTCTTTTCTATTCTATTCTATGTATGTTGTATACATACATTTGCTTCTGTTTGCTCTCCTTAAAATAAATAAATAAATAGCCTTTGCTTTGGTTACATAATCACGTTATACGCAGCAATATATTGAAACTGTAGGAAATCGAGATGATGACCGTTTACCGCCCTGTCAAACCTGCTTTCAGCAATAACATTTCCTACTTTTTACTTTACTTTACCAGACGATTTTTAAACTCGTAAAGTAATTAGTCATCGTTATAAATTGGACGAAGACATTAATTGCCTTTGATTTAATCTATAGAGCCTTTGGCCACGTAAATATCAATAACAAAGGTCGCCGCAATATTGCATGTGGGCGTCACTCGTTATTATGTTATGATTTCCGTTCATCAAAGTTGTCCCACGCGCGGGCCGCGGTGTCCACGCTCGCCCCCCCTCTCACGCGCTACGTATAAACGAGCTGATACAGCAAAACAATTCGCCTCATCTCCCACGCCGCGCTGAGTTCACTGGCAACTAGGGTTGCCGTCCCATTTATAGAGCCCTGGAGTATGCGTCCCGCAAAAGGTTCGCGCGGGACGCTGGCTGTCCCGTTTTCAGGCTAGACTATAATTATAAGCAGCGATGTTAACGTTGATTTGAATATACCGCGACTAACGCGCGGGAACGACGTGCGCTTAATCGCTGGCTTGGCACTATCTTGTCCCTCCTCTTTCTCGATCTATAGCTAGACCGCTTCAATGAGTCCTCGCCTGCTCCCCTTCCGACTTTGTCGTCTTACCCCCCAGCCCCTGTACCGCGCGGGCGAAGACTCATTTAAACGGTTGAGCTATAGATATGAACTAGATTTTTAATTTTTGTGTCTTAAAACTTACATGTTAATGTACATTTAAAGTAAATCAAGTTTAATTTTGCATGCCTTTCAATACGTTGACGGCTAATGTACATACCTAACCAAGTTAGGCCGGGTGACGGAGTCCCACGTTTTATAAACAAGTCAAGCAATTTGGTCGAAACAGTGCACTAATTTGCGGTACTGTTTCGACCAAATTGCTTGACTTGTTTATAAAACGTGGGATACATCATACATCATCCATCATCATCAAGTTAGGCCGGGTGAAGGAATCCCACGTTTTATAAACAAGTCAAGCAATTTGGTCGAAACAATACCGCAAATTAGTGCACTACAGTTGGCAACTCAACTGGCAACTCACTCGAACCTCTACTGCTCTATGAATATTTTGGCAGTCCGCGTGCATATTTACATGGTAGCTGGCAAAGCTCAACGTTCAAACAGGCATCGTTCTTTAAGCTACTATTTTATTTTGTAGTTGGCCTGCATTCGGTTGAAGCCAAAATACCGAGCGTACGATTCCGGTGCCGTACAGCGGTTGTTTACGGTCCGGGCCGGGCCGGCAAATACCGTCGGCCCTTTCAATCCCGCCGTGCATTTGGGATTAGAAGGTGCAGTTTATGTACACAAACCTGCAGCTGCATCGTAAATATTCGACGTCTTGACTTCACTGCCAACACTCCAACTGTCGGTTACTCGAGCTTATTATAAAAGCGTAGAGTAAGGCTGCACTTTCTTTAATACTTATGCAATAAAAACACATATTTCATACTAAATACAAACTGAAATATAGATGCATAGAAAAAACCCCAGAAAAAAGACCAATGCTGGGAATCGAACCCAGGTCCTCAGCATTCCGTGCCGTGTGCCATACCCCTACACCACCACTGGTCTAGAGATTAGACACGAATCTTTCCTATACATCATACATTTCAGTCTGCTAAATCATCACCTTATGCAGTGACAAGCGCTCATCTATGTTACACCCTCTATCGAGAGATTTTAACACTCCTTCGGAACTAACCACTCACCTGGACAAGAGATGGCGCTACTGTGCAACTTTAAACAAGTTAGCTTAGCTATGAAGTATCTTTTTGTATTTATTTTTTTCAACTTCGTTTTTTATTACTTTTACGGTCATCCCGTGAAATCATATATTTCATACTAAAAGTATAAAATATATGATTTGACGGGATGACCGTAAAAGTAATAAAAAATGAAGTTGAAAAAAATAAATACAAAAAGATACTTCATAGCTAAGCTAATAAAAACACGTTATAAATAAAGTTAGGGATTAAGGGAAGTGAGGAGTCGATCCGATTATGTTTTTCTTGCTTGCGCGGAACATTTAAAAATAGAGATAGCATAGAGTAGCTTTGGCATAGAGTCTTCTAAGTAATAAAATGTTATCCAATACGTAGTGTGCCGTATCCAATACGTAGGTTACTACACCTCTGAGACTTTCAGCAATTTAATGCAAACTGTAGCCGAGCTTAGACCTGCAAAAAAACGTGCAAATGGCATTAGATTGCGAAGCAGTAAAGCAAACGAGATTGAAGTGGTCAATCCAGTACCGCAATGTAATGCAACTTGCACGATCTTTCTTGCAACTAAATTGGGGTTTACTTCATTTGCTATGGGCTTTTCGGTGAAGAAAAACGTCTTGAGGTTAACCTGCTTACATTTGCGAAGCAATTTAATGATTTGCATGAAGTTGCAAATTCGCAAATTCCTTCGTGGAAACTGTAGTTCTTATATAACTAACTGTAGGCTTAGGCTGTAGCCGAAGCCCTCTCAAATTATTAGGACGTCATGCCCAGCAGTGGGAAATGTACGTTTGTTACTGAAACTTAATTTTTAACTTCAGTATTTCTTTGTGAATTATTTTAGCCAGTTGAGAGACTCAAATTGCTACCCTACATACATTAGCGATATAAACCAATAAGAGGCGTTAGATTAGATCTGAAGGCAGCGGGAGATATTAAATCTGGTCAGCAGGCGCACATAAAACGCCGGGTGGTAACGAACAGGCTCCCGGCGTCTCCCGGCGTCTCCCGATGACTCCCGGTGACTGCCGGCGGCCGGACGTTGATTGAGTCCGTGTCCCGTGCGCGGGCCGCGCCCTCGGGGACGCACGATGCGACCGCTAGTACCAAAGTACTAATTTCTGCAAGAAAAATCGTGCAAATTGTATTATATTGCAGCGCTCGCTTGACCACTTCGTACTCATTCACTTTACTGCCTCGCAATGTAATGCAATTTGCTCGATTTTTCTTGCAGGTCTAACTGGCCTAATTGTGCAAGTTGTATCTCGATTGTCCACATAGTATTAAGTAGTTCGCCTACTCGCCTTACAGCCTCGCAAAAATATTGCAACCTGCACGGTGGTGTGTTCGCAGGTCTTGGGCTGAGTTTTGTAAGTTAAGTTCAGAAGCCACATAACTCGAGTAACCTCAACACGAAATACACGTGTTGTTGGAACTTCAACGTGTTATGTTATCATTAAATATGCATGTATTAAGTTACGCGTTGTGATAACACGTACAAGTTTAAAATTAACGCAAAATTATTCATATCAACACACGTGTACTATTCAATGCGCCAGAATTTACCGCTCTGTTCGCGTAACAGTTGCAGCGAGCGCCGCGCGAAGAGTGCAACATGCCGCAGCGGGACTTTTACGGGCGTTATTATCTTGTTTCAAAAGTTCATTTTAGTTTGTATTAGCTGCAGGCGGAATATGGGAACTCGAGTTTACAAGGTGCAGAAGAAGTTTTAATGAATCCGTGCAAAGTGGCGACGAACTCCCGCGTCGCTCGCGCCGCGGCTGGTGATGCAGTGATAAATTGTATGTACCTTCGCCAGGTGTCAGTTGAATAGTCCCCGAGTCCCCATGTTCTTAATGTAAACCTGACTGTTGTAAAAAATTCTAAACTTAATACAGATGACTCTATGGACGTCAGCGGGATCACCCATGCACAATTCAGTAGTAAATGTACTGAATAGTCGTTTACCACCGTAATGTCGTTTACGTGAACCATTCACATTTTTGTTTTTAATGAACATTACTACAGCAATACTAACACACATCTTACACAATTAAAGAAATTATAACCAAAGAACAGGAATATTTAACTGAGTTGGTTACGGTTGGTTTACGTCTACAAAATCGCCATAGGTATACATATTCTGTATCGCATTGCAACTCGTTCGAATAAACTTAATCCAGCCTCCCAAACATCAACTTAAACAATGATCGGAAGTTTAACAAACTTAATCAAATTTGATCTCAATAAGGGCACGAATTTAAAAGATTGATTGGCTGTTAGTCACGAGCAATCTTCACAGAAATGACAAGTCACGGCGGTGATCACCGCAGCCGACGTGCGCAGGCAATTATCTGAGCAAACACCCCCCGCTCCCCGCCCGCCTCGCTGATTTATAATTCAATCCCCAGCCGAGTGACAGTCAGTCTGTTTGCAACAACTAACAGGGTTTAACGACGCGGCCGCATGCAACGCCGCGCGGACACTATCCTGCAGTCGGTAAGCTTGAGTCGGCCATGAACTAACAACTAAAAGGAATGAATTGCCATCACGGAGCGAAAGGATCTACTTAGTTTGCCGTAACTGATCTGAATCGGTCTTGGTCCCCGCTTCTTTAGCTTCGCAGCAATCGTTCGGTGAACGTTTATACGTTAATATAGCTTATGCAAAACGTGAACGCTCTTCTGTATATTAAATGTTTTAGAGATTATAAATATTAATACGAAACCTAACACTAAATCATATACTCGATCTCTGGATTGGAAGTAATTCATTTCTTTTAGTTCTTAGTTCATGACCGATACAAACTTATCGTTCCCAGATTTCAAACTTTGTTTCAATCGGAGCTAAATGAACTAAAAGACCGAACTAGTTCATTTGACCGATTGACCGAGATCGGAGCACTCCTTTTACACATCCGCCGCCACGAATACTACACGCTACGCTCGTAACCAGTAGCAGCTTTTTTCCGCTTTGTAGTGAAAACTGCCTACGAAGACAGAACACGCCCAGCGGGTTCTTGTCACTGGGGCGCAACCCCAGCAGCCGGGGGCGCCGCGGGAGGGGCGATGCTGACGCGCAAGAAGTATGACTCTCGCTCGGATTCCGAACTGCGTCGATATCCGAATGTTTGTGATGGAGTCATCTCTGCCGTCGGACACGGCGAGCGCCGGCGGAGCTTTATTATGCAAAGTTGCAGGACACGGCGCGGCCGCAGAACTAAGCCGATATTGGAAGCAATATTCTGTCCGCGATTTAAAATGCAAATTGAAATAAAGTGTCGGCGGGGCTCTTAAATATCAATAATGGCCGCGGCCGCGGGCATTAAACCTGCTGCGTAACTTGTAAATTTTACAAACATCATTATGAAATTGCTGCAATAAAATTGGTAACGGCTCAATTTGGCCGCTTTATGGGTTCAATTTCGATCGGGGCTGAGACGCGGCCAATAACCGTAAATCACCACTATTTTTAGAACACACTTTAACAAAGACGGGACACACACATACACACACACACAATAAGCCTGCTGTGGTGCGTAGAAAACTGGTATGTCTTCACTGGGCGACAAACAGTTGACAAGTGCGCTGTGGATTAGCGGTAATCTGTAATTTTTCAGTGTCAAACTTCTTTACTTAGGGCCTGTTTCACCGCTCACAACCAGATTCTGGAATTTTAAGTGACAGATGTACATGTGATGCTGTCTCTGTTTATTTTGGTCGATAAAGCTTAAAAGCGTCAGAGAGATCTGAAACTTAATTAAGGAAGGAGGAGGTTTATTAGGCGTATTAAATACTAGGGAAATACCTACAAACCGTTTCCTCAACGTAGCCTTCATTAACGTTAATTTTCATTCGTTACGACGTTCAACGTTCGACGTCCAAACGTTAATTCAGCAAACTTACACCTACCATAGAATGTTAACACAAAGATGAACACGTGCGGAATGGGTAAGTAATACAAGATATAACAACTTATTATCTAATATTCATAATATATACGCTCACTTTGTATAAACTCGTTTAGTATAACATTCACTGGATATAATGAACGAAAAGTATAATTATAAAATATCTAATTTTGTAATGTATAACGTTGTTTATGTATAATATCAATTGATATAACGATCAAAGCGTATAATGTTCATTACACCTAAGATTTAAAACGTATAAATTCATTAAAAACTTTGATGCAAGCAAACAATCAAACAATCCATTCATTATTTCCGCTCTGTTACAAAAAAAAACCTAACATCGAAGGCTAAGGCGGGAGCTACGCTACGCTTTGCTCCCGCCTTAGCCTTCTGAACCTAACCTATCCAAGTCGCTTCTGCCCCGAAAAGTCTTGCTCGCTCGCTTCGCTCGCTCGCCGCCACATAATTTAACATTTACACATATTATTATATATCATGACTGTTATACCCAATGTTTGTTATGTTAAAAGAAATTAGTCCTTATAAATCTTATACAAATTGAAGTTATATAAAAATAACGTTCTATAATTTAAGCATTATACGTTAAAAAATTATACTTTTTGCTGTTATAGCTAACGTTCATTATATCTTGTGAACGTTATTAATATGAAATTAGATATTTTGTAGTTATATCTTGTGGGACGCACCCGTGCGGAATCTTTCTTCCTTCCAGAAAAACTATTGATGACAGACTGACTAAAGCAACGATGAACAACAAAGTTCATTTTTTCTTATCGAGGTACTACTTAAACCTTAAAAAAGTTATGAGACAGCGCTAAAATAATATAAATAGCGTGTATAGCGTGGGTGTACACTAGTCTCCATCCGCTCTGTGCTCTGTAAAGGGTGATTGTGATTATGATGGGACGGGTGACACGGGTGCGGGACGACGCGGCGCGCCAGCTGCACAGGACCACGTTGCGATACCTAATTCAAATCGAGAGGAAAATCCAGTGTGCTTACATTACATTGCGGCATCCCATCTATCGCATAAACTTGTAAGCCCCGCAGTCCCGCAATGAAGATCGGACCATTAGTTTACTCGCAGTGTCGGTGGGCGCGTCGGCGGTCGCGGTGACAATCAACCCTGCTGGTCATTCATGTCGGAAGGGACACGATGATATGTGTAAGGGCTGCGATATTAAACGATAACCATCGTACTGAGAAATATTACGGGTCAATTATTTCAATATTTCATGGTTATTTTGTTTTAGAGAGAGGGTTAGAGAGATTTATTTACAAAAAAAACTTAAAATAGTAAAGGTGGGCCGTACTCAGCATAATTTAGGGGCAAGCCGCAACGCTGTTTTTTAAATGGTAAACATTTAAAATCTTAACACGAAACGTACTTATACACTGTATTTTTAAAAGTTAAAAGCTTTTTATTAACTTACAATGTAGGTACAGTCACCAGCACCAATATCTGACACAACAAGCGTGCATAAATATCTGATACGACTCTAATTCTAGGGCCGGAAGGACGTGTCAGATAATTTTGCACGCTCTGTTGTGGCAGATATTAATGCTGGTGACTGTACCATATGTAAGTATGTATGTACGGGTCAAATCTTAGAAGTTGTATTTGACCGACTTCCTGTGGTCGGATTTACTTGAAATTTGGTATACTTATGTAGGTTGGATGACAATGCAAGAACAGGCAACAAAAAGTGCAGTCAGAGAAAAATCTTGCATTGAAAATTAAATTTTTAACAAAAACTTATTTAAAATCTTAATAATGTCCATTAACAAAGCGTTCTTATCAGGACAGCTGTAAGAAATGAAATTTTCTGCTTGTATTAGTATTCTCCAAGCGCTTTAGAACAAGGTTGAATGAGCCTTTATTAGGCAAGCGTGCTTCGCATACCATCAAGTGTGATTGTGGTCAAAAGTATCCTGGGACACGTTGGATTATTCTCATTTATTTATTTAATTTTCAAGACATGTACATTCTAATAAGGATGTTCCATTGATAAAATCAGTCCATGACGTTCTGTAAGAGCACGGGCAAAGACGATTTGAATTAAATTAAGTACATTAAATTATAATCATGTAAAGAGTAGATTACCAAAGGAAGAAGTAGCATCGTTCATTTGCAAAAATGTTTTAAGCAGTATTATTTTAAGCAATCGCCTATAGACATTGTTAATTTATGTTTATAAATAAAGAGTTTGAAGAAATATGTCTTAATTCGTTGCTTTTGTGCCTCACGAATTCGTCGTTGAATTTTTAATTTCATTATGTCCCATCTTATTAATTAACCAAAATTTATTCTCGTCTTAATCGGAACATCTCAAGTCCGGCTCGTGCCCCCTTCCCCCTCCCCCGAACACCCCACCCCGCCCGCACCTGGACCGCTGTGTATAACTCGTGTTTTGTTCCTGGTAGTTCCTGTTGGGAAATAAGTATAGGTAGTTGTGAAATTCAAAGGCTAACTTTCTAAGGAAGCGCTTCTATTGAAGCTGAGATGTTCCACCATAGTACCTATTAAATTGTATATTTTGCTAAAATCTTAAAGACCTGGTTTTATATTCGTACAAAATTATTGGCTCTTCGCTGTGGCATCCATAATTAGGCCTGTGACTGTACTTTACACTAATTTGGTTAGAAGCTGAAAAGATATTTTGTCTCTTGTTTCTTTTTGTCGTCACTTATTAGAAAGTAATTCAAAGATATGTCACCGTTTCGTGATTTTTACTATCTTTTAAGGAATATTATTTCAGAGATGAAATAAACGAGTTTTACTACAAAGTTACCTACCTAAATCTTATTACCTTGTTGAGTTTCTAGCCTGATTCTTCTCACCAAGGTTTATCCGGACCAGTGGTAGATCTTCGACATTCATTAAATAATAATTTTGACTTTGACTTTGACTTTGAATCACTTCAACACAGAATATAAAAAATAAAAAACTGGCCAAGTGCGAGTCGGACTCGCGCACGAAGGGTTCCGTACCATTATCTATAAAAATTTGCGGTTTATGATTTATGACGTAATAAAAAAACTACTTACTAGATGTCGTTCAAACCAATTTTCGGTGGAAGTTTACATGGTAATGTACATCATATATTTTTTTAGTTTTATCATTCTCTTATTTTAGAAGTTACAGGGGGACTCACATTTTACCACTTTGGAAGTGTCTCTCGCGCAAACTATTCAGTTTAGAAAAAAATGATATTAGAAACATCAACATCATTTTTGAAGACCTATCCATAGATACCACACACGTGGGGGTTTGATTAAAAGAAAATTTTGAGTTTCAGTTCTAAGTATGGGGAGCCCCCAAAATTTATTGTTTTTTTTTTCTATTTTTGTGTGAAAATCTTAATGCGGTTCACAGTATACATCTACTTACCAAGTTTCAACAGCATAGTTCTATAGTATCGGGATAAAGTGGCTGTGACATACGGACGGACAGACAGACATGACGAATCCATAAGGGTTCCGTTTTTTGCCATTTGGCTACGAAGCCCTAATAAAGGGCTAATCAATCAGGGAATTGGGGGCGTGAAGGAGATGCGATATCGATAATCATTCTACTGTGGGCCTGCGTCGTCAGCTAAATAGAACTGCAGTGCTGACATTGCTACACGTGGAAGGGTCTCATACTATGTTCTTCATCAGTGAATGTAGACTCGTGTAGAGAAGACATCAGGCACAGCGCCGGGATGTCATTCGATACGAAGCGTCGCATTATCACAACTTTTTACCATTTGCCAAATGGGTGGAGTAACGTAATGAGACGCAAATAATGCGAGGACTCCGAAAGAGATCGATTCTCCAATCACGGCGCCTTTGATTGAGCTGTAAGTGTTACGCAAACAGCCGCCGCCCCATTGATACATTAATAATATTATCTACTCGGTCTGTTTGTCCGCAGAGTTTTCCCGCCTCAGCTCTATCGAGCGCTCCGCTGATAGAATTTTAATTGAAGCCATTCTGCTGAGTGGACGCCTAATGCGGCTGAGTTAACGTGCTTTATGATTAAAGTCGCGAGAGGCTGTGCAGGTGACGGGGCGTAGTGATCAACCACCACCTTTGTAAATTTATCGCAGATTATTCGCGATATTACTACCGCTACACCGATATTATTATTATATTATTTACCGCTTTAGCCTAGTTGGTAGTGACCCTGCCTACGAAGCAAGGGGTCCTGGGTTCAAATCCCGGTAAGGGCATTTATTTGTGTGATGAGCACGAATATTTGTTCCTGAGTTATGGATGTTTTCTATGTATTTAAGTATTTATTTATCTATATAAGTATGTTTATCGTCGTCTAGTACCCATAGTACAAGCTTTGCTTAGTTTGGGACTAGGTCGATTTGTGTAAGATTGTCCCCTAATATTTTATTTTTTATTTTATTATTTTATTGGGTACCTATCCTGTTTATTATTTGGATCACACACACCGCAAGAAACATAAGATGTCTCTCCTGTGGACTTAGAATTAGCGAATCCGAGTTCAATGGACCGATAGTTGGCCAGGCGTCACACAAGCCGATGTAGATTTAACTAAAGCCTAGTTTAGACATGCAAGAAAAATCGTGCAAGTTGCATTAAGATACCTCCTACGTATACTGGTATAACTGCATAATAGTGATTTTACAGTAAAGACCATTATCGTTTAACGATACGACCACTGCAAACTCGTTCGCTTTACGACCTCGCAATGTAATGCAACTTTCACGAGTTTTCTTGCAGGTCTAAACTTGGCTTAAAATATAATGGTTATAGACCCCTTAACGTTTGCCATGTCCACACGAGAGACGAGAACAAAACAATGTACATATGAACCTTAATAGACCTTATTAGATTTTTACTATATTTAAAAAAAAAAAAAAATATTAGGGGACAATCTCATACAAATCGACCTAGTCCCAAACTAAGCAAAGCTTGTACTATGGGTACTAGACGACGATAGACATACTTATATAGATAAATAAATACTTAAATACATAGAAAACATCCATAACTCAGGAACAAATATTCGTGCTCATCACACAAATAAATGCCCTTACCGGGATTTAAACTTAATAAAGCTTGTTTTTCATTAGTGCTCGTACGGTCGACCAAGAAAGTGGTCTACCAGTTTTGACAAAAGTTTCTGTGACATATAAATATCCCTAAGTCACTGTCATCATGTTATTGCAAGGGAAAATCGACCTCGTTGTATCATGACGTGCAAATGAACTTCGACCGTAGGGGCGTAGACCATATTTTTAGCCGACTGTACACACGATCTGCATCCCGAGTGATCGTCATCTGCCGTAATATCAATTGCAGCTAGAGTAGGATATAGAAGAGTACAAATTAAATGAGAAGTAAAAAGGCGTGGTGGCCTAGCGGTTTGACTCATGGTATCTCATGCAGAGGGTCGTGGGTTCGAGCGTGAGCTCGTACCTCTGAGTTTTCAGAATTTATGCGCGTAATCTGCCATAAGCTTCACGACGAACCTGCACACACCTGTGAAGAAATTCAATGGTGGGTGTGAAGTTCCCAATCCGCACTGGGCTCGGGTGGGAACTATGGGCCAAGCTCCCTCATTCTGAGAGAAAGCTTGTGCCCTGCAGTGGGACTAGGCGGGATTAATTAAATTAGCGGATATTGTGTTGTATTATATAGCATTAAAACATTGTATCGCCCTTGATTACCTTGTGCGACTTTGGTAGTTATGCATACATGTAAATCCGTTTCCATTTATAATAGAAAAAACAAAAAAACAGCATAAGAATTCGTATGAGATGTATAATATCCTGCAGTTTTTGCGCTTCGTATTACGGCCCGCGGCGGCCGTCAAAGGCTCGTAGAACTCGTTTACCCGCCCCGTGTCCCTCGCCGCCGTACAGTCAGCCGGCGGATTACCTGCGCCGCGCCGGGCCGCACCGGCCGCGCCAAATGCCACTGGACTAAAAATATTTATAAATTAATAAATCTCTCTCTCCACGCGACCAGAAGCACTTGTTAATGTAATGACAGAACAGCCGCCTGTAACGCTGTCGAAGATGATTATATTGCAACTACACTTTACTCGTGGCTTCGCTCGCAGTTTAGCGAGAAAGAGTCACAAACATCCACACATCTATCCATTCATCCATACAAACTTACGCGGTCATCTTCAAAGTATCTTCAGACCTACGGCAACAATTAACCGGGCTGCTACAAGAGCCGGGGCAGGGGCAGGCCGCACGACAGCGACCGCCGCGACGTCGCTCCGCTATTGATCGCGCGACACGACAGTCGCACAATGGCGCGACACGCGTCGTGCGCCCCAGATCAGTGTACCGACCGAGGTAAGTCGAGATACAAATGACTGTACAAAAGCAGTGGAATGTTAAACAAACAAACATTTATCAAAGTCAAAGTTAAACTCAAATTTATTTTTAATCAATTAATTACATCAGCGAAGACATTCAATGGTGAGTGTGAAGTTTCCCAATGCACTGGGCCCGCATGGGAACTACAACCCAAGCTCTCTCATCCTAAGAGGAGGACTGTGCCCTGCTGTATAAAGGCTTAACTACCGCTTTAGCCTAGTTGGTAGTGACCCTGCCTACGAAGCAAGAGGTCCTGGGTTCGAATCCCGGTAAGGGCATTTATTTGTGTGATGAGCACGAATATTTGTTCCTGAGTTATGGATGTTTTCTATGTATTTAAGTATTTATTTATCTATATAAGTATGTTTATCGTCGTCTAGTACCCATAGTAGGTACAAGCTTTGCTTAGTTTGGGACTAGGTCGATTTGTGTGAGATTGTCCCCTAATATTTATTTATTTATTTATTAGATAGATCTGGGGCAGAATTCAGGAACGGCCCAACACGGTTTGCGAGTGGTAATTCAATCGTTGTTTGGGAGAGGATAGGAATGGGTTGAGCTTGGGATGAGCCTTATTTTCCTGTTAATTTGATTTGTAATTAATTAAATAAACAAATAAATAAGGCTCATCCTAAACTCAGCCCAAACCTCTCGCAAACCAGCGGTTTTTGGCGTTCCTGAATAGCAGTTCAAACCAAAGCCAACCCAAACAATTGAATTACCGCTACCAAACCAGTGAAGGCCTGTTCCTGAATTTAGCCCCTGTTCTAAGGAACTATGTCACGGATTTTAGTGATAAGAAAAACTGTATCTGTGTATTTATAGATTTGAAAAAAAATCTTACTTTGTTCGGAAATCGAACCCGGTCATGTTGTAGAAAAATATTTATTTTCCATTCCTGGTACCCATCTGTCGATAGCCAAATCAGTGTAGTATCAAGTGTAGATAGGATGTATCTAAACAAATACAGTTAAAAAACTACAGTCATAAAAAAATTGTATTAAAAATGAAATTTTTCATAAACTTTTTGTTTTTTTTTAAACTTTTTAACGCAGTTTTTCTTGTCACTAATATCAGTGACATCGTTCCTAAGGATAGATCTTTGTGTGTCTTATAGTTTCAGACTTACCCATACTGACCGACCTACATGCACCATACTAGAAAGGTTTAGTAGATACTTACGAGTATCTAAATGTCAAAAGGGCCCGCTTGGGAATTTGGTCAAGACCCTCTCAGTCTGTGATGAGGCCTATCCCCTGCAGTGGGACGTATTGTATAGGCTGGGATGAGAGAGAATGGATTAAAAAAATTTAAAAGATAATCCGGGGCCGGGAATCGAATCCAGCGCCTCATCACGTGACGCATGCACATACGCCTACCCGAGCGTCGGGTAGTGTTCGGGTACCCGCACTGTGACAACAAAGTGCCACCACGCGCCGCCCTTGTTTGTGAAGATTTGACGGAGCTAGTAAAGTTATTAGGTAAAGACTACAATTACCTCGACCTTCCATTAATTATTTAATTGCAGAGCGGGCGGGCGGTCATTAGCGGGCCGTCGTTAGCTAACCGGTTACTGCAGCGTATCTAATTTCAGTTTACGATAGCCAAAGGTCAGGGTAAACCCGTTTAGTTAACATTTAGAACTTTACCATTCAGAAACCTTTTACCGCGGCTTTGCTCGTGGGGACTACTAGGTCTATACTTTGTTTTCTTAGCATTAGAAACAAGGTAAACAATCTTGACGAGTCTTTTACTTGAAAAACGCTTTTAATAAATAGTAACTATTACTATTAAATGACCATATTTCCTTTTAAATTGTGACATATGTATTTGCCGTGACTTATTTTTCATGTGTTTTACAAATAAAATGACACGTCAAGATCGCTTATTTTCTTTCAAATACTAAAAAATCGAAGTATATGGTCCTAAAACTCACTATCCCGAAATGTGCAATTTCTCCAAAGGTGTTCTTTAGAAGGATCACTTTCACGTAAAGTGCACTATTTCAAAAAGTGCATTTCCCAATGGATAAACTTTCTCAGATAGAGCATTTCCAATGATAAATTTTCCAAAGAGCCGTATTTGTCCATGTAACCCGTGTACATTTTGGAAAAGTGTACTTTTTGGAAAATTACACTTATTGGGCATCTGCACAAGGTAAAGTGTATATTTCGAGAAAATGACCTAATCGATTGAAAGTATACACATTGCGGAAAGTTCACTTTTAGAAAAGTACACATTTGAGATAGTGGGTATGAGCCTAAGTCTTTGTACCGTCGCAGAGTCTCGTACTTGTTCAATTAGGTTAGGTAGGCTTTTTATTTGTGGAGAAGAAATCTTGTCGGTTATTTAACGTTTGCCGCATGAAATCAAACCAGTTTTAAGCTCGACCAAGTTTACAATGGAGTGTCGTGTCGGCGCTCGGCGGGTCGCGGGAGCAGCGTCTTGTTGATACGGATCAGCGCTCGACCCACTCCGCGCCGCGCGCCGCCGTGCTCAGACATGCCCGCTTTTTAGGGTTCTCTATTTCAAAAAAAAGGAACCCGTGTAGATATAATATATTTTAACAACATAAATACTTTCGGAGCTCAATCTGTCAACATTGGAAGAACGTAGGAAACGAGGAGATCTCATTGAGACATACAAAATTCTGCACGGGCATTACAATGTCCATAACATCAAGGACATATTTTAGGATGAGTGGGGGAACATACGTTTGAAAGGCCATTCTATGAAACTGACCAAGCAACTAACTGTAAGCAACCCTAGAAAACACTTCTTACCCAACCGTGTTATGAGCTTGTGGATTGAACTCCCCGAACTTGCAATAAGTGTGCCTAAAGTAAACTGTTTTAAAAATAGACTGGACATTTATATAAAAAGACTTAAAATACAAGTACACTACAAAAAGTTTAAAGTAAACTACAGCAAATTTATTTCTGCTTTGAAAAGTACTTAAACAGATATATCTCTGTTAGGTATACTTCGACTGCACTTGGTAATATGCAAATGTGAGAAGTTTTTTAAGTTTCCTAACTTATTTGATGGCACACTGCTTGTATAATATATATATTTTGCATGTATTTTTCAATTGTAATTGTTTTTGTGCAGGTACCTATGTTTATCGATGTTTCAGCCTATTCGTGGCGCGTTTTTTCAAAATTCTTTTTAAACATTTTTTTTCCTGAAAATTGTATGTTTATTGTTTATTTTTTTTTAATTATTTTAAAGATCTACCTTTAATCCTAAGAGCAAAAAATGTATAAGCCATTAGTGGAAGCTGTTTTGGCTAATGTATTATTTAGAAAAATTAATTTGAATTGTATTATATTATGCTGTATGTTTCCCAATACAATAAATAAATAAATAAATAATAAGTGTAGTACAGTAGTGGTATGCACACATCAGCTCAATGATCTGCGTATTATTTTAAATAATAATAATAAGAAACATCTTTTTCAAGATTGGTATGGAGTATATTTTTGCATTTTTAATTTTCAACTTCAATTTTATCTATAATAGTATCGCTGCAATAAGTGATTTAGCGAGCTGAGACGTGTGATGCATAGAAATATTACGGTGTCTATATCCCGACCACTTGTGGT
This sequence comes from Archips xylosteana, assembly GCA_947563465.1. Classification (NCBI taxonomy): domain Eukaryota; kingdom Metazoa; phylum Arthropoda; class Insecta; order Lepidoptera; family Tortricidae; genus Archips; species Archips xylosteana. The sequence goes on from OX387353.1 coordinate 22,930,309, forward strand.
GTACTGTATAGCACGCAGCATGGAATGCTGAGGACCTGGGTTCGATTCCCAGAGCTGGTCTTTTTTCTGGGATTATCTGTGCATCCATGTTTCAGTTCTTATTTAGTATGATATATAAGAAACATAATAAGTACACGCCTAACCACATCACAGGCTCTATTAAAGACGCTTTTTTCTATTGCGTACGTCAGGTCCCAACTTGACCTGCAGACCTAAAAGTACCGAAAACACCCGCTGCATTATCGCGCTGTATTGCTAACGATATCCGTTGAACCTGGTACAAGCTCAACCTAGGATTACTTCTTTGTCCATCCATCTCTCTGTCTCTCGGGATGAGTGAGTGCAGGTTTCCTCACGATGCTTGACCTTCACTGTTAGTCTCGTGGTAAATTTCAAGTGTAACTTTGAACCCACGTAATTTAGAACCGACGATCCTCTGATTGAGAGATCATACTACTAGGCTACGACTGCTTTTTTAGTCTGGAAGTACCACGTTCAAATTCAAATGAAATACAATGCAAAAGAAATAAAATCTACTACTAGGTATTTTCCAGCGACATAGAATGTTCGATTCGCCATTACAGTTTTTTTAGATAAATATTGTAGCCTATATTATTCAGGGATGGTGGATATCGCCACAATTACACTTTCTACCCCTTAGCCTATTGTTAAGACGTATATAATCAACCAATAAACTAAGTGAAGTTAGTAGGATAATGATAATGTGCAAAATGACAATAGATGTGACTATGTTATGATTATGAAATATGTATGTTGCTGTGCCCCTAGTAGGGTCCATGTTTGTACTGGCTAGAATTAAGAACATCATGTAAATACCATGGTTGCAATGATTATGGTTAAAATTAGTTCACATTTGCCTCCAGCGTCTCACTCCGCGCCGCCAAAGAGGCATGCCTCATGTCTCAAATCCCGACAGCTTACTGTCAGTTGTCACCGCAATCAGCTAAGTAACACATCCCGCAGCTGACTCGACATGAGACGTCACGTGCCGCCCGCGCCACGCCGCGCCACGTCGCGTCACACTCGTCACGCGTGACGTCGGGCGACGCGCCGCGTCAGCGCGGCCGCGGGGTGAATACTCGGCGCCGCGATATTGCTGTAGCGATGCAATTTACAACTAAATAAATTCGTCTGGCAATACTCGTAATATCGCACTACAAGTCACGGAAAACGTGGAATTTGTGTTTATACAATACAAATATTATTTATTGAATACCATAAACAGTACAGCGACATTACAAAAATATAAATTCAGATTGACAATAGGCGGTGTTCTCGCTGAAAAGCGATCTCTTCCAGACAACCAACTTATTCAGAAATTAATAAATATGAACTGACTAATGTAGGTGGCAGAAACAACAGACAGGATAATAGTAAAAAACTAATTAAGAGATTTTCGGGAAATCCCACGGGTTAATCCCAATATGGGACCCGATCTCCGTAATCTTTCCTTTAGGATCATAGAGGGGCACTAAGGAGGGATTTCTGGAATTTCCTTCCATTGCACTGAACACAAGAATAATCTTACAAATATGTATTTGGGTATTTTTGAGCTCCTAGATTCTGATTGTTTCGACATTTGATATTGCACTGCAGGCAACCGTACAGTGCTATGTTGCTACGGCTCTGCTACGAATTACGGTGTGCTACGGGTGATGGTGGACACGCTACGAGCTACGGCGTGCTACGAGTGGCGGACTTCCGCACCGAGCTACGGTGTGCTACAAGTGACGGGTTCCCGCTACGGGTTTTGGTGTGCTACGGGTGACGGACTCCCGCTACCAGCTATGGCGTGTTACGAGTGGTGGCTGCGCGATGATCAGACTTACCTACCATCGATGCGAAGGTATATGAATGAAATATGATGATGAATACCTGTTCTGTCTCTGTCATTCATTTGGAAAATGCAGGGCATAAAATATAAGAGCAGGGCATACAAATGAATAGATGAAGCTGATGAGAACAACCGCTCATAAACAAAAATACAATTAAATAGAATGACTAATACTTCAACCCCTAAAAAACTATGTAGATGAGGTGGAAATGTAATAAGGCAATTAAAACCGTTTTGACGTCAATTACCTCAGCCGTAACTTATGGTAAAAACAGGAAAATGCGTGAAAGCTCACCCTGATTTTTGTGCCACGGTCGGAAATAAGAAAACGCTATGAATCATGAATCGTTTATGCAGTCATAAAGGTAAGCTACCTGACGTTACCTCCCATACTCATCAAATAAGATGATCGCGTTATAAATCCGGCGCGAGCCCGCCGTCCATCACCCCCCCTTCCCCCCTCCCGGCAAATAGAGCGCAGGAAACTAGGCTGCTCCAGTGTACAACACAACCCTCTCAGTGAAACGAACCGGATAATTCTGGAATTGAAACAGACGTTTCCTTTTGTGATTATGGAACGCGCGGCGCTCGCGAGCGTCCCGCGTGCGGCGCTGCGCGTAAGGCTGCCTTTCCAGAGATGTGCTATGCATGCTTAATGTGGCTATAAATCCCATTTTGAACGGGACTGTCCCGCTCTCAGTTACTCTGTCCCAATGTCCCGAAAAGCAAGTCAGGTTCGCAAAAATAAATAAAAAATATAAATATCATGGGACAATTCACACCAATTGACCTAGTCCCAAAGTAAGCTAAGCAAAGCTTGTGTTATGGGTACTAACCTTTACCAGGTCGTCGCTCCAACTTGTTGGAGACCTACCTATACTGCGTTTTCCGGTCCGAGGACGCCAGTTCAGAACCTTTTGGCCCCATCGGCCATCAATTCTACAAGCGATGAGCCCTGCCCACTGCCACTTGAGTCTGGCGATTCTTCGAGCTATGTCAGTAACTTAAGTTCTTTTGCGTATTTCATCATTTACTATAGTGATCTTGTTCATCCTAGCAGAGTAACAGAGCTTACCCTGTAAAGGCTAATTTATGCTGCTCTCTAATTTTATACAAATGGGCACTAAAGTCTAGACTGGTAGCGCCATTTTTAGCGAGTAGCTCCGTTCCGCTCCGTTTCCACGGTCATCGTAACTGATGTGGATGAACTGGATGAAGTAGCCGATAGTCTATTTAAAGTGAGCTATTTGCGGCGCCGCTCCCCGCGCTGACGTCACGCCGCGCTAGCACGGGCTCGGGGATGATTGCTTATAAACATCACCAGGCATCGGACATTCCCTAGCACGGTAAGACTAAAGAGAACCATGGAGCCGATGTTAACATTACAATTAAAATTATTTTAATTTCACATATATGTAATTAAATTCTGTAATTGAATAAATTAATGAGTTTGAGAATAAAAATTGAATTCTAATTCTAATTGATTCGACTCCATGGTTCACATTCTTAGTGCAAATAAACTCCAAACCCTGAACATCACCATTCGACAGACCGTCCGTCTTTGATGTTGCTATCAATAAATGTTTCTAATGGCGATTTACCAACTCAATTAAAGTCATTCAGTATAAGTGGAGTTTATTCTCCACTCGAAGATACCTAACTAATTCACGCAGCTCTTGCTCTCCAGTTTGCCTAACGAGAACGTTCACTTTACGTCACTATTAGGTAGGCACTAACAGTTCGACTCAACTACAATTCCTCTCGATATACCTGCGCAGAAGGGAGATCTACCGACGGCAAAGCAGAATCCTACGCGCGCTAAAATCTTGCACTGGCATTGGTTGATCGATTACCTACTCGACCAAATCGCGGCAGGCTGTCCGCCATATTTTCGAGTCGTCTAAGTGGGACAGAACTAAGAATCATAACGCAATTTTCGTCCGTTTGTCCTTGCAAATAGATTATTTACATGTTCGGCTACTATCAATAACGGTCTACACTACTCTGCGCGAACGAAAACTATTTCCGATCGATAGGAATTTTATTATATGTTGAGTCAAACTGTACGTAAATTATTTAACTAGCTAAACGTAATACAGAATATCTTAACCGTAGAAGTAAAATCCAAAACAATCCCCAACTACGAGTATGTTTAACTTGTATTCGTTCTGTTCAACTGAAAGTCTTTAAGCTTACTAAGTACTTTTACACATGCCATTTACACATGTACTAATCATTTTAGAGCGACTGTCCCGAAGAATACCTATACTTAAAAGAGTATTATAGTGTAATTATTGTTATTCTTTTTGAAAAATAAAGATCTTTAAACCGAATACTGTATAAACTCAGGTGTAACTTCGCAATACTATAAATAAAATAAAATGAATATGGCACAATCTAAGTTTAACTGTTTTGTTTTAATCCAGTAAAGCCAAAATTTAATCATTCGCAAGTACAATGAAATGGTTGACTTTGTTTCGGTCGAAGCCGCGGTGCAACAGCTGCGGGAGCAACCTACCACTCCCGAACTTTATTCCAGAGACCAGTAAATCGAGTGACAGAATCTTTCGCCAAAATCTGAGATCTGTGAATCTGTGATTGTGAAAATATTATAGAAGCTGAAACACCAAGGAAAAAGGACTTCTAATGAACCACCCCAAAGCTTGCCTTAATGTTTTATCGACGATTTGTTTTAGAATCCACGTATCATTGGTCGTCTGGAGCTAGTCTGGAGCAAAAACAGCCGACTTTTGAATATAATAGCAACACAGTCGTCGTAATAATTTCACATAAATATTCTGTGAACCAATGGCAAATTTAATGTTTCTGATATTAAAGTACAGATCAAATCTAGACACGCGGTAGCGTGTCAAGCCAAGTTCAAGCAAAGGAACTGGCTAGCCTGCGCCGAGTGTAATATTACACGAACCACTTAGTGCCACTTTTGACCCTTCTATAACTCAAAACCTCCTTTTAACGTAAACACATAAAACTACGTGTGTTTAATTATATCCATAAGGACATCTAGAAGCCCAAATTTCATGAAGCTAGCTCAAACGGTTATAAAGATATGAAGGTCAAAAAGTCGTAAATTTTAGTACTGACTGACTCACTTATAGTACCTAAATCCAACCTAATTCCAGATGACCTAGAAAGATGAAATTTGGAATCCAGCTCGGTAAGTGTGTGTAAGCGTAGGAAAAATATAAAAATAAAAAAAGTTAAAAAATAGGGGGGGTCCCCATACAAATTTTTTTTTTTAATTGTATCGTTGAAAACGTTACAAACAGATATTTGAAACTATCACAATATATGTATTATTGACAAAAACACGGCTTGGCTAGTTTTTACCAGCAAATTGAATGTAGAAGATAAGTTGATTAGCCAATAAGATGATTTGTATGTGAAAAGTAGCCAAGTCAAATGTTAAGCTTCAATTTAATATAAGTTATCAACTTTGTGTACATTATTAGATAGTTAAATTTAGGAATTTATATTTATAAATATAAAACACTGTTGGAGTAGAAAAACCAAAGAAATAGAGTGTTATACTTGTTTAGGATATTATTTGTTCTTACAAACCCATTTAGATCTCAATCCTTTTGTCGGTGAAGTCCATAATCAAGTATATTTTTAGTATGGAACTTGGCTAACATTTTTTACATTTATGTTTTTGGTGGGATATGTATAAGGGCCACAACAGATGGTCTGTGTTCCTTCTTGCTACACCCTGACTGCTCATACAGTTTCATTGAGTCGACAAAACTGCACCCAAACTGCGCCTTAACGGTGTTACGTCGCCGTTGGATTGCAGTCTGTAGCGGCCCTTAGCACGGGTTGCATGTACTCGTGTCCCTCCGGCTAATGTGTCCTGCAGCGGCCTGGGATGAGCCACGCCTGATTGAATTACACGCCCTCCCCCTTCCCCCGCGAGGACAGTGCCCGCGCCGCGAAAGGTCCAAATTAATTAAACTTGCAGATTAAATTATAACGCGACCCGCGGCCGCGCGAGTAGTGTAGGGTAGGGGGCGGCGGAGGGAGACAAATCTTATTTTTCATGTAATTGATAATTTCAACTCGTAGTTTTCCATCCCGGGGATCCGGGTCGCGCTGCCAAGCAGCCCCGCAGCCCTCGTAATGCCATAAGCTCGCATTAGTCCGGAGATCGCAAATTGTTTATACTGTCACTGATTCCTAATACAGGAAATTGGAAGCGACGGCGGAGCGCGGCGTTTCCTCCGTAAATATACATTATGTACTGTGTAATTATCAAAACTTACGAGGCGGGAGGTAGCGCCCGAATTGATTGATGAATGATTCTCGGGCCTATGCAACAAAACTCGTTCAATTATCGGCTGTCTATTTTGAACACACTTCACTACACTTATCGGTAAAACGTCTATACGTCGCTGATATACATCGCCGTGACACGAATATCGCGATGATGGATGAGAGCGTATTGCGACGGTTGCCGCGACGGCGGCGGCGTGTCGGAGCGCGCGATCGCGATCTTTGCTGGACCTTTTTCCTTCTTTGCGGTGTTATTTGCGCTGCTTTCGGCGTTCAGTCGATGTTAAAGGCTATCACGTTGCGTTATGATTAAAGACCGGAGCTGGGGCCCCTGTGAAGACATCTACAGTAGGTATGTTTTTGTATGTGCTAATTCTTATCTGAAGGGCACGGAGACGTGTCCGCCGGGCGCTGGATAGCCACTCGCCGAATACACGAACACTCTATCTAAAGGTATGTACAGGTAGGTATTTAGAAGCATCGCTATCTGGAAAGAAGCAATGTCTCGAAAAGTGCACTTCCCAATGGGTACACTTTCCCAAAAAGCACACTTTCTCAGATGGAGCAATCTTTTTGATGGTACATTTTCCAAAGAGCTGAATTTGTGCATATTATATATGTATAAACGGCCGTCTTATAAACATGTACTTTTTGAGAAAATTCACTAATCTTGCAAGTGCCCGTAATGTAAAGTTTGCATTGCAAGAAAATGCTCTATTAATGGAGAAAGTATTTTCCTCAGGAGTATACATTTTACAGAAATTACATACAAACATTCAGAGAAAGTGGGTTTTTTGACCCTAAGCCGTAATAGTGAAGCGATCGTCACGCTCCCCACCCGCTAAGAACATAGCGCCTCGGCACAGCGGAACGTAAATTCACGTTAATGCAGCATTTTTCGCGAAGCAAAGCATTGTTCAGAGGACTAGTAGTAATCCCACCTGCTTTATAATGCTCAGCGCTCTCTTGAACTTGCATATTCCAATAGTTTTTATTGGAGATACGAGCCGCGGCGGAAGCGACGGGCGCGGCTCGCGCTTAAATATGCGCAGAGACCCGAGCGCCAGGATACGGACGCGTCGTTTTGCTTTAGCATTTCCTACGTTTCAACGACTGGAAACGGTGAAGCTTAATGCTAAGCGCACTAACGACATGAATTCATTGAGCATTAATTAGTAAAGATGTCCTGAAAACTATCGAATCAAACCGTGAAGTTGTACTCGGAATAACTAGGTAGAGATTTACGGCACAAATCGTAAAAGCTGTCAAATGCACGACGGATGTAAAAGCTGCATAATTTGTGACATAGGCGGCATCCGGCAGCAGGCCGGAACCGTGCCCGGTGCCGGCGTCGGACCGGCCAGAACACGCCACTAATGTAATATGAATGCTCGAAGTATTCTGCTCATTGTAGCGCGCCCTCCCCGCCGCTCCCGAAGCCGGCGCTTTGCATTTTTAACGATGTTTTCGGATTCTTCGGCGAGTATTATAAATTTTATACAATGTTCGTTGTTTAATGAACTGAAATAATACGCTCGTTACGTTTCGCTAATACGTGAGATAAGCAGCGGTCATGGGATCGCTCCCTCAGCCGTATCACCTCACCCGTCCGACAAACTCACATCATTAATTTAACTTTTTCCATTTACATTTTTTGGGTATAAAATGAGTTGCGGCTCGCACGGCCGGCTCGGCGCGGCGCCGGCTTTCTATTTGCGTTCACAATCAATTGGCGCGTGCGAGCTGACGCCGGCCGCGGCGCTTGACGTTAGCGGCGTCAGCGGTCAATCTGCCGCTATTCGCCGCGGAAATTCCTTTGGGACCCCGAATATTGCACACCTCATAACGCAATAAGCGCTCGGCAGTATATTGTATAGATCTGCCAGATTCGTGCGTGTAGTTTACCTAATAGTCGTGTAGTAAGACAGACACTGCAGCAGCCACAGCAGGACCGATGTGTTTGGCGAGCCTTAGGGGAGGCATATGTTCAGTAGTGGACGTCTTTTGGCTGAAATGATGATGAAGACAGACAGACAGAGGTGTATTTCTTATCATATTGCTGTTGATAACTGAACAAGTCATCTGTAGTGAAAAAATACGGATAACTTACGTCTTATCTATGAACGATTTTAGCGAGACATATTATGTTACGGGCTAATCCGCAGTACACGTACGCGTTGGGGAGCAGCTGCTGTGGCGTGTGCTCCAGGAGGAAGGGCTACAGATTAGCCCGAACCTTGTCGAGCAAAATTCGTTCAAAGACGTGAGTTAGGTATCCATATTTTTTCACTATGTGAGTAAGTCTCACCGGTAGTTTCATGTTCAAGTCATCTGTCTTTCTTCACCACGATTTATTCAATAGAAGCTACGTGGTTTGACATATGGCCGCTCAAGGTGAGGGTCACGGGTTTGGGCCCGGGCTCATACCTCCGAGTCTTTCAAAATTTACGTGCGAAATTACATTAGAAATTTATTTCGTGAGGAAACCTACACACACTTGCGACTAAATTCAATGGTGTGTGGAATTTCTTATCCGCAATCCGCACTTCTGAGAGGTCTGAGCTCTTCAATGGGACGTATAAAGGCTGAGATTATGATGATGATTTGACATTCTTTTATGTGAAAAACTGCTTCGTAATTTAGATACTAATTAAGTATTTTTTGGTTTTTACTTATTGCACAGACTTGGAATATAATAGCAGACTTGACATAACGATTCCAAATAATGGCAAAAACGCACACATCTCTATCACACAAACACTAACCGGTGAAAGGTTAATCCTGTTATATTTCCATATGTAACACTTTCACAAAGGTAGGCACTACATTTCACCATCTTTAAATCTAAATCAGTTCTAATTTTGATGAGAAAAACATTAAAAAATCTCAGTTTACCAAAAAATTCGCTTGCAGCTTCGGCAGCTTATTTAAATGACTGACGTTCAAAACAAAGCATGTGTCTTTTTTTTAAGGTTTCTTGTACAGTTTTGCGACACATGAGAAAAAGGGATGACAATATTCCTGATCATTGTAGCGTGAGGGAATAGGAAATACAAGTAGTTATGTCAAGTCTGCTATTATATTCCAAGTCTGTGACTTATTGTAGTGGAGTACTCGACTCCACTGTGACGTTTCCTGTAAGCAGAGAGTGACAGAATCATTGGAAGTAAGAACTCCGAAGCAATAAATGTGCTCCGGATAAACGTAGTCGGCGTTTTTCTTCGTCGCCCCGCAGCGAGCCGCGCGATAACGGCCCGGCGACGACTGCGCGCGACGCGGCGCGCCGAACGTGTTGCCTATTCATTGCGCGCCCACAAATATGTCGACTAGGAAAGTAATTCTCGTTTCGCAACATAACGATCCTAAAAACAAAATGCCTGTCATTTTTAAAAGCATTTCTATAGATAATATTTTCCAAAATTATCCCATGTCATCTATCGCTCGAGATATTTTTTTTTATATAGCCTATAATATCTGTGTCTCACTGATGGGCAAAGGCCTCCCCTTTCCTCCGCCATTCTTCCCTATCTTGGGCTAGCACCTGCCAATCGAGCTGAAAAGCGCTCAGGTCGTCGCACCATCTCCTCTTGGGTCTGCCTCTGCTTCTTTGGCCATCCCTTGGAACCCATTCGATAACGATTCGCGCCCATTCAAAAAAATATGCGATGAAGTGAGATGAAACGTTAGGAATGGTGGATGGATGGATTGGATTGATTTGGCAGGTTGTTGGCTTGGCTTGGCTCGAGATTATGTTACTGAAAATTTTCACGTTGGAAACAAGGGCCTGGCGGCACGCAATGGACTTATGAAACGCTCGCGGTCGCGCGAAGTCGTGGCCGGGCCGGCAGCGCCGCGGCGCCGCTGCGTGCTGACGCGGCACACACACACGCGCGGTAATGCGTCGCATTATCTCATCGCGTCGGTGATTTATCGCCGAATTGTCGTTTTTAATACGAGCGCCGGATCCGCGGCCGCGCCCGATTGGCTGCGCTCTCACTACGCTCGTTCGTGAAGATCATGATCATGTTTGGAAATAATTCCGATCTGCATTGGCGTACATCATTATCATCATCATCCCAGTCTCTATACGTCCACTGCAGGGCACAGGCCTCCTCTCAGAATGAGCGGGGTTGGGCCGTAGTTCCCACGCGGGCCCAGTGCTCAACAGGGTTTTTCCGAACCGGTGGTAGATTCTTCGACATTTCATAAGTGCTTCACATCTAAGTAAATAAATAAATAATATTAGGGGACAATCTCACACAAATCGACCTAGTCCCAAACTAAGCAAAGCTTGTACTATGGGTACTAGACGACGATAAACATACTTATATAGATAAATAAATACTTAAATACATAGAAAACATCCATAACTCAGGAACAAATATTCGTGCTCATCACACAAATAAATGCCCTTACCGGGATTCGAACCCAGGACCTCTTGCTTCGTAGGCAGGGTCACTACCAACTAGGCTAAAGCGGTAGTTAAGCCTTTATACTGCAGGGCACAGGCCTCCTCTTAGAATGAGAGAGCTTGGGTTGTAGTTCTGTTGCAGAACCTTTTTGATGAAACCTTTACCTATTGTTATGATTTTATTTAAATATTGGAACTTGACACTTGACATTAAAAAGTTGTTGCTAAAAGACTATCGAAGGATTTTGATTTGATACAAAGTGGCCCATTACGAACCGGATTAAAATGGACGTGAACGAAGATCAAATTCGACTTCGCAGCGGACGAATTGCCGGAGTCGGAAAAGACAAAAAGGATTTACGAAAATTAAATACGCCTGTCACCAAAGAGCCTTCTATGCGATCAGCACATTCATCCGTCGCGGGCACGGTGCGGAGCACGGCCTCCCAGAAACGACTACTGGAGGCGCGCGCGGCCCGGGAAAAGGCGGAGCTTGAAAAGGAAAGGTTGGCGATCGAGACTAAATTGGAACAGGAAAGACTTAATACAGAGCGAAAATTGGAACAACAACGACTCGACACCGAGCGCGAGTTGATCGAGGCGCGCTTATCCGAACAACTAGCGCTTCTCGACGAGGACGACAAATCATCGCGTACTTCGGCGAAGTCGAGGGTGCAAGAATGGGTTGACGAACACCAAGGTCAGTGCGCCCACCATGATTACGGATTTGCGCAGAATAAGCCGAGCGATCTGCCTGACAAGGACATCGCCTCGTTAGCGGTCGCAATAACCGAAGCCGTCAAACGAGTGAACCAACCTGCGCCTACCGGCGACAAGCTCATCGGCCGATTGACAGCTAGAGATCTACCAACCTTCTCAGGAGACCCACTTGATTGGCTTCGGTTTAAGAGCGCCTTTGAAACCACGACGGTGATTGGCCAATATTCGGAGAAAGAGAACGTCGCCCGCCTTCAAAGATGCCTATCCGGAGAGGCTTGGGAAGCGGTGGCGGCCCGATTAATCACCACACGCTCTTCCGCAGCTGAAATTTTGAAGACGCTGGAAATGCGATTTGGCCGCCCCGATTTGATTTTACACAAGCTCATAGGTAATATGAAGAGGCTGCCGAAGCTTTCTGGCACGCGCTCCGACCTACTAGTCCTCGCAACCAAGGTATCAAACTGCGTTGCAGCCATTGAAGCGACAGAGCGGTTGGAGTACCTGCACAGCCCCGACCTGGTTACCGAAGTGGTCGACAAGCTGACGGAATCTTTGGTGTACCGCTGGCTAGATTATTGGACAGCATCAGACAAGGGTGAGCCCAGATTATCCGTGCTTGCCAAATACCTCATGACCGAAGCCGAGAAGGTATGTAACGCCGGTTCAGTTGAACTACCCCAGAAGCCCTCAGCGAGATTTATCCCATCAACATCCAAGCGACCTGTACTTACAATAACGGAGGAGGAGGATGAGTCATCTGTCAACGCCGTCGCTGAAACAAAAAAGATGTGCATGACGTGTATTTATTGCGGTAAGACAGAACACTCAATTGATAACTGCTCTGATTACAGAAATCTCGATGTTAATAAGCGCTGGGATTGGGCCTGCGAGAAAAAACTTTGCTTTGCGTGTCTGAAGTCGAGGCACCGCCGCTACCGCTGCCGCGCGAAGAAGAGGTGCTCGACCTGCAAGCGTGGCCATCATTCGCTGCTGCATAGGGACGACTGGCAGAAAAGCGAGGACAAGAAAGAAGGTAAACCTGAATGTTCTTATACAACGGCAAACGTTTGGGACCAAACGAGCAAGAAGGTTTACCTGAAGGTCTTACCAGTCACCGTAGAAGGGCCAGCGGGAAGTATGACGACTTTTGCTCTCCTAGATGAGGGGTCTACGGTAACCTTAGTCGAGCGCCACGTTGCTGAAGTCATTGGTGCAGAGGGTCCGGTGGCAGACCTCAATCTTCATGGTGCTGTAGGGGACTGTTTGCGCACGCCAAGTCACCGCGTGTCGTTGACACTTCGCACGTCAGAGGGCACGCACAAATTAGACAACGTTCGCACAGTTGACAATTTGACACTTCCTACGCAAAGCTTGGACTGTACCGACTTGGCATCGCTGCCACATCTTAGAGATATTCCCCTGCAAACATTTAAAGGTAAACCTACCATGATTATCGGCCAAGACTATTGGTTTTTGATCGTGAGCAGGCAGGTGAAAGAAGGTAAAAAAAATGAGCCCGTCGCCTCACTTACCCTATTAGGTTGGGTACTACATGGATTTGCCGCCGGGAAACCCAACAGTACTGACTATGGCTGTCATTTACATGATCACCACGATGACAAACTGCACGATTTAGTAAAATCCTATTTTAAATTCGACAGTATTGGGATCAAGCGCGATGACAGCCACAGGAGCTCATCTGAAGAACGGCGAGCACTAGATATTTTGGATAAGAAGAGCAAGAAACTCGAGAGCAACTGGGAGGCTGGACTTTTGTGGAGATCCGATGATGTGAAACTTCCTGACAACAGACGAAGTGCAGAGTGCCGACTCAAGATTATTGAGAAGAGCATGGACAACGATGCTAGCTTTGCCGCAGACTATGAAAAGCAGGTTGTCAACATGCTAGAGAAGGGCTATGCAGAGGAAGTTAAGGGTCCCTTGACTGGTAAGAGATTATGGTTTTTGCCTCATTTCGGGGTTCGCAACCCTAACAAGCCTGGCAAACTTCGACTTGTATTTGACGCCAAAGCTCAGACAAACGGAATTTCTTTGAACACGGAACTATTGAGTGGACCAGATCTCTTGAACTCACTGCTTGGTGTCCTACTACGTTTTCGGGAAAGAGCTGTAGCGGTCACTGGCGACATACGGGAGATGTTTCTTCAGGTGAAGATTATTGCTGAAGATCAGGAAGCGCAGTGTTTTCTTTGGCGAGGGATGGACCGATGTGGCCCATCGAGAGTATTCAAGATGACATCGATGACCTTCGGTGCCACATCATCACCTTGCACTGCTACCTACATTCTACGTCGAAACGCTGAACGATTCACAAGCACTCATCCTCGCGCCGTCGAAGCTATAAGGAGAAGACATTATGTCGATGATTATCTGGACAGCGTTGACACTGAGGAGGAGATGAAGCAGCTCATATCAGACGTTTCAATGGTGCACAGTGCAGGAGGGTTTGAAATAAGAGGCTGGGCTTCCAACAGAAAGTGTGTACTGCCCCAACATTCGGACTCGAATCCTGTTAATTTGCTACTGCAAACAGAAAGTGAAGAAAGGACTTTGGGTTTGATATGGCGACCTACGACTGACATGCTGGGATTTGACGTCACACTAAAAAGGCTAGATAAAGACGTAGCGCACGGTTTGCGACGACCAACGAAACGAGAGATGTTGAAGATAATTATGTCCGTCTTTGACCCACTAGGTTTCCTTTGCCCCATCCTGATTCGAGGGAAAATCATGCTGCAAGATGTTTGGCGCAGCGGAACCCAGTGGGATCAGCACATTGGAGAGAGAACAGCAGAAACCTGGTATCGTTGGCTTCGTGACTTGAGGAAATGCCAGACTTTCACCGTGCCCCGTTGTTATGAATTCAAGACGTTTGTGGGTCTGCAACTACACATCTTTGTTGATGCGTCTGAAGAGGCATACGCTTGCGTTGCTTTTCTACGACAAGACAGCAAAGTAACATTTGTGGCAGCGAAGAGTCGTGTTGCCCCTTTGAAGCCGTCGACTGTACCGCGCTTAGAGCTACAAGCAGCGCTGATGGGTGCTCGGCTAGGAGCGACCATTGAAAAGGAGCAAGACATCGCTATCCATCAAAGATTCTTTTGGACAGACTCTCAGACCGTCTGGTGGTGGATTAACAACAATCCGAAGAAAAAGATGCCATTTGTCTCCAACAGATTATCGGAAATTGACGATTTGACCAAGCCGGAAGAATGGCGATGGCATCCAGGGCAGTTGAACGTAGCTGATGGTGCCACCAGAGCAGACGGCAATCTAGAAGCCGCTCAGACCAAGTGGGTGCAAGGTCCTGAATTTTTACGTCTTTCTGAAGATAATTGGCCCTCAGAAGTACCGAAACCCTATAAAGAGGAAGAAGCACACACCCAAAACGTTGCTGTTATTATTAATAGGCAAAAACTGATTGACTTTTCAAGATTCTCAAACTGGCGTCGCTTATTGAGATGCATAGCTAGAGTAATTTTATTCTCAGAAAGGTGCAGACGACAGCTAATACAGTTAACGCCAGATCATGAAAAGCGAGCAGAGTTGTTAATTCTGAAACAAGTACAAGAAGACAGTTTTCATGACGATTTGACAGCTCTGCAGAGTAATGGAAGATTACAGCCCGCCAGCCGCTTGCATCGGCTTAATCCAAAACTTGACGACTTGGGCTTGCTGCGTGTTCAAAGCCGACTAGAAGCTGGAAGAGATTTACCGGTTGAATTAAAACAACCGATTATTTTAGACGCGCGGCATTCTGTAACGAAGTTGATTATTGTATATAAGCACTGGCAGCTGGGACATAACAACACGGAAACTTTAATAAATGAGTTGCGCCAGACATATTACATTTTGCATTTACGAAGTACAGTCAGATCAATGATTTCTCGGTGTGTTACTTGTAAGGCGAGACGAGCCCGCTGTGAACAACCCATGATGGCTGGCCTGCCGCCGGCACGACTTCATCATCACTGCAGACCGTTCACATACTGCGGTGTCGACTTATTCGGGCCAATGCAGATCACGATTGGCCGTCGACACGAGAAGCGATGGGGCGTACTTTTCACCTGTTTTAACACGCGAGCTGTGACAATTGAGCTAGCTGCGTCGCTTTCTACTGACTCGACTATACTGGCTATTCGACGCATGGCTGCACGACGCGGATATCCGAAGCAGATATATTCTGACTGCGGTACAAATTTCAGAGGAGCAGACAGAGAACTTCGGGCTGCAGCTCGAGAGGTGCTTGAAGATCAACGTCTGACAGAGGAGACCACGGCACTTGGTATCGAGTGGAGATTCAACCCACCTGATGCTGCACACATGGGCGGAGCGTGGGAGCGGCTCGTACGTAGCCTGAAGACGGCCCTGTACGCTACCCTGCATTCTCGTGCACCAAAGGAAGAGGTCCTCGCTACCTTGATCGCCGAGGCTGAAAACATAGTCAATAGCCGCCCTCTGACACATGTATCACTAGATCCCAACGAGGAGGAGGCTTTAACGCCAAATCATTTCCTACTGGGAGCATCTAACCCACTGCCAAGACCTGGAGATTTTTCGGACCAAGACCTCTGTCTACGAAAACAGTGGCGCATCGCTCAGCGACTGACAGATTATTTTTGGTCACGCTGGATTCGTGAATATTTACCGAGTCTTCATGAGCGAAGTAGATGGAATAGGGATGACGGGCGGGGTAATGTTGGCATAGGCGATCTTGTTCTGATTGCAGACCCTAACGCGCCTCGTAACGTTTGGCCGCGAGGCCGAGTTACTGCGACCACGCCGGGCCGCGACGGGCGCGTCCGCATCGTGGACGTCGCCACGCGGGGCGGCACGCTGCGCCGGCCCGTGACGAGGGTCGTCACGCTGCTGCGCGCCGCCGCCGACCAGCCCGCTGCTGCTACGGCGACTGCCAGCTGCTGCCACCACTAAGGCTGCTCCCGCAGCGAGGAGGAGATTGTTGCAGAACCTTTTTGATGAAACCTTTACCTATTGTTATGATTTTATTTAAATATTGGAACTTGACACTTGACATTAAAAAGTTGTTGCTAAAAGACTATCGAAGGATTTTGATTTGATACAAGTTCCCATGCGGGCCCAGTGCATTGGGAAACTTCACACTCACCATTGAATGTCTTCGCTGATGTAATTAAACGATTAAAAATAAATTTGAGTTTAACTTTGACTTTGATAAATGTTTGTTTAACATTCCACTGCTTTTGTACAGTCATTTGTATCTCGACTTACCTCGGTCGGTACACTGTTCTGGGGCGCACGACGCGTGTCGCGCCATTGTGCGACTGTCGTGTCGCGCGATCAATAGCGGAGCGACGTCGCGGCGGTCGCTGTCGTGCAGCCTGCCCCTGCCCCGGCTCTTGTAGCAGCCCGGTTAATTGTTGCCGTAGGTCTGAAAATACTTTGAAGATGACCGCGTAAGTTTGTATGGATGAATGGATAGATGTGTGGATGTTTGTGACTCTTTCTCGCTAAACTGCGAGCGAAGCCACGAGTAAAGTGTAGTTGCAATATAATCATCTTCGACAGCGTTACAGGCGGCTGTTCTGTCATTACATTAACAAGTGCTTCTGGTCGCGTGGAGAGCTCGCGGCGCTCGTTAGCGGTGCGTGCGCTACGCGAGGGGCCAGGGGGAGGAGGGGGGAGGGGGCGTCATAGTTGTTGATCAAGAGCCGAATGCAGCGGCCGTGGTCTCGGCGCCACTATTCTGTGAGTTGCACAAGTTAATAACGATAACCAATGTCAGACGAGCCGTCGAATCTGGCTAAATTTTTGGTTGCAACCGTTATTATAATAATTATCATGGAACGATTGACACCAATTGACCTAGTCTTAAACTAGTCTTAACCTTGCACTATGGCTACCTACTATACAACGGATAAACATACATATATGTAGATACATACATACTTAACTACATAATAAACATCCAAGACTCGAGTACAAACGTTCGCTTTTTTCACACAAATATCATCCCGACCGGGAATCGAACCCGGGTACCTCAAGCTTCGTAGTTTCTCTAACCACTGGGCTATCCGGTCGTCTGTCGGTCGGTCTGCGTCCTCTCAGAATGAGAGGGTTTGAGCCGTAGTTCCCACGCAAACCCAGTGCGGATTGGGGACTTCACACACGCCATTGTATCTATTCGCAGGTCCGTGCAGGCTTCCTCGATGTTTGGCTTCACCGTAAAACTCACGGTAAATTTCAAATGTAATTTCGCAAAAATTCCGAAAAACTTAGTTTCGAAGTCACGACCCTCTGCTTGATTCCACGGTTATCACAATGATTGCTATGTGAGATATCGTATTGTTTGATTGCCTGTTGTAGCTGTTGGATTCCGAATTGACCTTTATGTTCATTAGGTAGTGACGGCACGCGTGACGCACGCACGCTGCATTATTTGTGCGCCCAACAAACAGTACCTACCTATACTTTAGACTTTTAGGTATTTAAAAGAATGTAAACAAACGGGAGCTGTCAAAAATGACAGATTCAGAGGTTGTGAACCTTTATGACGAGAATAAAAATTGAAAATGTAGCTAGCACTAAATACGCTATTAGACTTCTTATAATGATCCCATTTTATCTAAAAGCATGAAATCTGAATATTGTTGAATAATCAATAATTAATCACTGGTAAATAAAGTAGTCTCATTGCTAGTCTTTCATTAAATTTTTGTGTGGTATTTCTACTAATCATAACAATTACCTTATAATACTTTTTAAATAAAACGCAATACTTTTATTAATTATTTTATTCAGAATTAGGTGTGGGTCGTTAATAGTATTGTACTCGTTCACTTGCTAATAAATTGAAGAACTATTTCCCGGCTATGAGAACACTGTACACAGTAGGAATCGAGACACCCATGATTTCTGCCGTTTTTTGGGTTATGTCGGTTTTGGATGGATATCTATCTTTTGGCCACGTTTCTTCAACATATTTAAATATGTTCACAAGCACGTTCTTTTCCGATGATGTAAGATGTCCTGTCTTAGTCCGCTTCTTCTTCAGAGAAGGAAATGTAAGCAAGGAACTAGCCCGGCTAGTTCCCGGCTCCCCATTACCCATGTCTTCGTAAAATACACAACTCCGTAACAAAACAAACCAGTTCAACAAATAATTAACAGAAAACAACAAACTTAACAAAGAATAACAATAAATGAAATATTGAAAACACCACAAATATCGCACTCGCATCAGATGACAACAAGCAATGGCAAATGTCAAACCGACAAAATCACGTAAGGTAGGTGTTGCTACATTAAATACGACACTTTCTATTTTAGTCGCATTACATTCTCATTAGATCAAACCTTGCGTTTTAAACCTCTGCAAGATTGGGTATTTTTTAGTGACAATTTACAATAAATAAATTAAATATTCATTTAACATGATAAAAATATTTTTGTATTCGTAAATGTGTACATATTCAGTAAAATTTAGCGTAATTATACGTTATTAGAATTGAACGGACTGAAGTCGGTTGCTCAATTATTTTAAAATAATAAATATTGAGCAGGAACCAAACATTGTCTTAGAAATAACCTCTTTAATGGTTTGTTTACATTCTTTTAAATACCTAAAGGTCTAAAGCATAATAGCGATCCGACCAGTTTATCGACTCGATAAACAGAGCCGTTATTGTGTAAACATTTCGTTTTTACAAACTTTACCGGCAAGACGTAGTCCCATCATTGGCAGACTACATCTTGCCGGATATTAGAGGGACCACTGGGTTAAAGAAACTACTTTGTGGATGTTCTACTACATGAGACTGCCATGACTGACATGTCTAATAACACTGATATATTTAATAATCTAAAACCTTCTATTTATATATGTACAATAATCTACTCAGTAAACCTACACTATCTAGATAGATACATGCCTTATTGGTCTTAGTTACGTGACTATCTACATCTCAACCGATCACACGCACAAGATTAATGCTAAAGAATGTGGCTCTCGCCACACAAACTATGTTACTTGCAATATTTTAAATAAGTAGGTAAGTAAAAAGCATAACCCTGTCCTTGCAGACGGGTAGGTAATAAGTTTCAAATTCACGCGTCGTTTGTTCGCAGGCTGCGTGAGCGCCTTGTCTCTTCTGTCTGCTTTGGCGCGATCCAAAGCAGACAGAAGAGACGAGGCCGCGTCTCCACCTCTCGCGACGCTTCTATACATTTAGTACGAGATTCAAGGGCGCCGCGGCTGCGAAGCGCCCCCGTCCCACGTCTCTTCTGTGTGGCTTGCGCCCTACGCGGCATCCGTTACTCGTATATTTTATTCGATAGTTGGCACCCGACACACGTAGCCCTGCTATTATTGTATCATCTCGGATCGCAGAACAAATAAATAAAAATGTCACACGAGGTGCCACATAAATGGCTGAAAATTCATAACTAATTAGATTTATAATCCTAGTAAGTTTTGTAACGAAGTAAACTGCTCAAAAAGGGGTACTTATTGCTTCAAAAACGATTACATTTTATTTTATAATCTATATATATAAAATTCTAAACTGACTGACTGACTGACTGACTGACTGTTGATATATCAACGCACAGCCCAAACCACTGAACCTAGAGACTTGAAATTTTGCACATAGATTCCTTATACAATGTAGGCATCCACTAAGGAAGGATTTTCGGGAATTCCCACGGGAACGGGAAAAAACGGGATTTATAGATTCGATTCCGAGTGACCGTATCTCAGTAACTATAATAACTAGACTCTTCAAATTTGATACACAAGTAGGTATTACAATAATGAAAACATCGATTTCAGGATTTTTCAAAATTCTCACGGGATAAGGAATAAACGGGATTTATATATTCAGTTCAACGGAATCCTATGAACTATAATTACTAGACTCTTCAAATTTGGCATAGAAGTAGATAATTGTAATAGTAAAAAACAGTTTTAAGGATTTTTGGAAATTCCCACGGGATAAAGAAAAAACGGGATATTTCGTTTTACTGGTCGTAGAAAGCTGAAATTCGGCATGAAGGTTGCTTGGGGAGCGTAGAGGAGCATTGAGAGAGGAATTTCCAAAATTCTCACGGGAACGGGAAAAAACGGGATTTATATATTCGATTCCGAGTGACCGTATCTCAGTAACTATAATAACTAGACTCTTCAAATTTGATACACAAGTAGGTATTATATTAGTTAAAACATTAATTTCAGGATTTTTCAAAATTCCCACGGGATAAGGAAAAAAACGGGATTTATATTTTCAGTTCAACGGAATCCTATGAACTGTAATTATTAGACTCTTCAAATTTGGCATAGAAGTAGGTAATTATAATGGTAAAAAACTGTTTCAAGGATTTTCGGAAATTCCCACGGGATAAGGAAAAAACAAGATTTTTCGTTTTCTGGTCGTAGAAAGCTGAAATTCGGCATGTAGGTTGCTTGGGGAGTGTAGAGGAGCCTTGAGAGAGGACTTTCCAAAATTCCCACGGGAACGGGAAAAAACGGGATTTTTCGTTTTACTGGTCGTAGAAAGCTGAAATTCGGCACGTAGGTTGCTTGGAGAGTGCAGAGGAGGATTAAGAAAGGACTTTCCAAAATTCCCACGGGAACGGGGATAAACGGGATTTTTCGTTTCACTGGCCGTAGAAAGCTGAAATTCGGCATGTAGGTTGCTTGGAAAGTGTAGAAGAGCATTAAGAGAGGACTATCCAAAATTCCCACGGGAACGGGAAAAACGGGATTTTTCGTTTTACTGGTCGTAGAAAGCTGAAATTCGGCATGAGGTTGCTTGGGGAGTGTAGAGGAGCATTGAGAGAGGACTTTCCAAAATTCCCACGGGAACGGGAAAAAACGGGATTTTTCGTTTGACTGGTCGTAGAAAGCTGAAATTCGGCATGTAGGTTGCTTGGGAAGTGTAGGAGAGCATTAAGAGAGGACTATCCAAAATTCCCACGGGAACGGGAAAAACGGGACTTTTCGTTTTACTGGTCGTAGAAAGCTGAAATTCGGCATGAGGTTGCTTTTGGAGTGTAGAGGAGCATTGAGAGAGGACTTTCCAAAATTCCCACGGGAACGGGATAAAAACGGGATTTTTCGTTTTACTGGTCGTAGAAAGCTGAAATTTGGCAAGTGGGTTCCTTGGGGAGTGTAGGGGAGTATTAAGAAAGTATTTTCCGAAATTCTTACGGGAACGGGAAAAAACGGGATTTTGCGTTTTACTGGTTGTAAGCTAAAATTTTAAAATTCATAAGTTTATACTGTAAGTAGGCCGCAAAGGGCTCTTTAACCGACTTTAAAAAAGGAGGAAGTTATGCATTCCACTTTAGTGTTTTTTTTATGTAGGTACCTATGTTCACCGATTTCTCGGTCAATTGTGGACCGATTTTAAAAATTCTTTTTTTATTCGTAAGAATATAATATACTCCTGAGATGGTCCCATTGTCACGCAAGCAAGCAAGCGTGCATGCATGCTTGCTTGCATCTTGCTTGCATGCTTGCTTGCTTGCCTGTATGCTTGCTTGCTTGATATCTTGGTTCTTTGGAATTCTCATGGTACACGCGAGCGAAGCCGCGGGCAAAAGCTAGTGTATATATAAAATTCTAAACTGACTGACTGACTGACTGTTGATATATCAACGCACAGCCCAAACCACTGGACCTAGAGACTTGAAATTTTGCACATAGATACCTTATACAATGTAGGCATCCACTAAGGAAGGATTTTTGGGAATTCCCACGGGAACGGGAAAAAACGGGATTTATAGATTCGATTCCGAGTGACCGTATCTCAGTAACTATATTAACTAGACTCTTCAAATTTGATACACAAGTAGGTATTACAATAATGAAAACATCGATTTCAGGATTTTTCAAAATTCCCACGGGATAAGGAATAAACGGGATTTATATATTCAGTTCAACGGAATCCTATGTACTATAATTACTAGACTCTTCAAATTTGGCATAGAAGTAGGTAATTATAATAGTAAAAAACTGTTTCAAGGATTTTCGGAAATTCCCACGGGATAAGGAAAAAACGAGATTTTTCGTTTTCGAGGTTGTAGAAAGTTGAAATTCGGCATGTAGGTTGCTTGGGGAGTGTAGAGGAGCATTGAGAGAGGAATTTCCAAAATTCCCACGGGAACGGGAAAAAACGGGATTTATATATTCGATTCCGAGTGACCGTATCTCTGTAACTATAATAACTAGACTCTTCAAAATTGATACACAAGTAGGTATTACATTAGTTAAAACATCACTTTCAGGATTTTTCAAAATTCTCACGGGATAAGGAAAAAAACGGGATTTATATATTCAGTTCAACGGAATCCTATGAACTGTAATTATTAGACTCTTCAAATTTGGCATAGAAGTAGGTAATTATAATAATAAAAAACTGTTTCAAGGATTTTCGGAAATTCCCACGGGATAAGGAAAAAACGAGATTTTTCGTTTTCGAGGTCGTAGAAAGTTGAAATTCGGCATGTAGGTTGCTTGGGGAGTGTAGAGGAGCATTGAGAGAGGACTTTTCAAAATTCCCACGGGAACGGGAAAAAACGGGATTTTTCTTCTTACTGGTCGTAGAAAGTTGAAATTCGGCATATAGGTTGCTCGGGGAGTTTAGAGGAGCATTAAGAGAGGACTTTCCAAAATTCCCACGGGAACGGGAAAACGGGATTTTTCGTTTTACTGGTCGTAGAAAGCTGAAATTCGGCAAGTAGGTTGCTTGGGTAGTGTAGAGGAGCATTGAGAGAGGACTTTCCAAAATTCCCACGGGAACGGGAAATAAAGGGATTTTTCGTTTTACTGGTCGTAGAAAGCTGAAATTTGGCATTTAGGTTGCTTGCGAAGTGTAAAAGAGCATTACGAGAGGACTATCCAAAATTCCCACGGGAACGGGAAAAACGGGATTTTCCGTTTTACTGGTCGCAGAAAGCTGAAATTCTGCATGAGGTTGCTTGGGGAGTGTAGAGGAGCATTGAGAGAGGACTTTCTAAAATTCCTACGGGAACGGGAAAAAAACGGGATTTTTCATTTTACTGGTCATAGAAAGCTGAAATTCGGCATGTAGGTTGCTTGGGGAGTGTAGAGAAGCATTGAGAGAGGACTTTTCAAAATTCCCACGGGAACGGAAAAAAACGGGATTTTTCGTTTTACTGGTCGTAGAGAGCTGAATTTCGGCATGAGGTTGCTTGGAGAGTGTAGAGGAGTATTGAGAGAGGACTTTCCAAAATTCCCACGGGAACGGGAAAAAACGGGATTTTTCGTTTTACTGGTCGTAGAAAGCTGAAATTTGGCAAGTGGGTTCCTTGGGGAGTGTAGGGGAGTATTAAGAAAGTATTATCCGAAATTCTTATGGGAACGGGAAAAAACGGGATTTTGAGTTTTACTGGTTGTAAGCTAAAATTTCAAAATTCATAAGCTTATACTGTAAGTAGGCCGCAAAGGGCTCTTTAACCGACTTCAAAAAAAGGAGTAGGTTATACATTCCATTTTAATGTATTTTTTTATGTAGGTATGTTCACCGATTTCTCGGTCAATTGTGGACCGATTTTAAAAATTATTTTTTTATTCGAAAGAATATAATACACGCGAGCAAGCAATCGTGCATGCATGCTTGCATGCTTGCTTGCTTGCCTGCATGCTTGCTTGCTTGATATCTTGGTTCTTTGGAATTTTCATGGTACACGCGAGCGAAGCCGCGGGCAAAAGCTAGTAATGTATATTTTATGTAACCAAAACTGCGAGTCAAAGTCGATGAAGCTCCGCTTTGCGAAGCTCCTATTCCGCATTGTTAGACGTTTCGCGCCTTGATGTATTAATAAACCAACCTATGCTATTTTAAATCATTATGCAAAATAGCATTTTTTCTTATGAGCGTTATGTCAAAACTTGCTGTGATAAATAATATGTTTAATGTGATTTTCAACAATCGTGCTTTTTGCTGTTTAACTAAATGTTTAAGGTTATGATTTAACGTAACGTTATTAAATACAAAGTTATATACTGATGGAGCGGCACAGACCTCCGCCAGGTATAATGTTGCTTAATTTTTCTTCCAGAAGTACGAGTAAACAGGGATTAAGCCAGCATCGGCAGCTGGAGGCCTGGGGTTGCCCGAGAAGACCTCAGTCCTGGGGCTGCTCACAGGATGCCCCGGCTGGCACTTGCTTCGCGTTACGCTCGAAGATCGCTTTATAAGCCGACTGGATCGACCCTCCGCTTTGTTTCCAATGTCTTGCATAATTAACATTCATTAGAGAGCTTTAAATTAAAGAGCGGCTCAAGCAGTATTCATCTGCCAGTGATATTAATGTTACTGTTGTGTCAATTCTTGTTTTTGTAGACTGATGCTTTACTCATTAAGTCGATTGAAGACTGTTATTAGACCATTGTTCAAGTAAGTAACTCATTATGTTGGACAACATATTTTATCAATTGCGTTAATGCATTAAATTAAACCACAAACTCAAAAAATGGACACTCTAAATTAAAGAAGACTACTTGATTATTGAAGATTTTTTTAGTATCAGTATCACGTTAAAATATTGGGAACGTATCAAAATATAGAAAGTTTAAAATGAATACATAATGGTCATTATTGATTTAACGAACTTTTTTAATCATGTGATCTACAGATTGGTTTAGGTTAGGTTAGGTTTATTTTATGAAAATCCTGTAAAGTTGAGAATTTCCAAGAAAACTGCATTATATCAAATGACCATTATGTATTTCGTCCATTATTCATTTTAAACTTTATATGTATATTTTGATACGTACCCAAAATATTCATACTTTATACAGAATTACGTATACGTAATGTACACATACCTACAACACTTTATTGATACCTTTTTAATTATTAAAGAACCACCATTCAGCATAAATGTTGAAATAAAGAACCCATTTCTATAATTGAAATATGGGTAAATTTTCCATGAAATCAATTAATAATGAAAGGCGGGCCTTTTGATTGACATCCGTTTGATCCCCCCTCCAACCCGCACCGGCCCGTAGAAGACAGCTACAGGAGGCAGGCAAAGTCAAAATATATTTATTCAATTTAGACTATAACAAGTACTTATAAAAAGTCAAGGAAACTACCACGGGTTGGGAAAACCCCTGTTGAGATGAGTCCGGCAAGAAACTCAACAAGGTATTTTTTTTTCAAACATCTAGAATGTTATTAAAATACATACATCTAAATTCAAATTCAAATGATTTATTGCTTACATGTTGTAAAATCTAAACTATTTAACACAACAAAAAATATATACTATAGCTATTTGAGACTACGGATCGCCAATGCGGATCGGAATTATTTCCAAACATGCTTATATATAATCATTTAATTTTTTTATGCTTTATAATATAATCATTAATTTTATAGTAGGTAGGTACGCCTTAGATATTAATGTTTTCTTGACGATGGATATGAATTTTGTGTCTGTTAGTTTGGCTGCACGTTGGCGCGTCGTGTATACCCTCAAGCACGAGCATGCAGTGTCGTGTAGCTTATACAAGTCGTGTTGCGTCGCGCGGGTCGCCGCTGGGCTCGCCGCCCGCAGCCGCGTATATAAACGTGTTTGTATTGCCTCCCCGCTCCTTTGAGATCGAGATCAAACGGAGCGCCGATTGTATTGTTGTTAAAGATTAATCGAAATGACTTAAGCCGCTTTTGAGATCTCCATCGTCAGTCGTCTGTTGTCTCACGATATCACCTAAATAAATAAGTGACCCCAGATTTATGTAGGTCACCCGCGGCCCGCCGGGAGCTGACAACTTTTAACTGAAACTAAACAAACTCCGGGGTGATATCGGAGCGATCGGAGTTGATTTTGTGCGATAGCTGATTGTTCTCGACTAGTTTGATTAATTAAATCACCCTTCATACTTGGAGACGCGCGCGACGCCACTGATGCGGAGGGGAGGGAAATAGGAGGGAGGGGGGACATCGGGCTCGCGGGTTTTGAAGCAGGTTAACATTCACGATACACTCGTAATGTTAACGAGCCCCGCACCACAGACTGCCAACGATTAATAGCAATAGTCTTATCGTTCTAAAGCATCATTTAGTGCGAGTTGTGTTACATTGCCGGTAGGTGATCTATCTACACTAATATTATAAAGAGGAAAGATTTGTACCTATTTTTGTATGTTTGTAATGAATAGGCTCAAAAAGTACTGAACCGATTTAAAAAATTCTTTCACCAATAGAATGCTACATTCTTCCAATTTGACATAGGCTACATTTCATTTTGAAAAAAATTAGGGATCCTTGGTAAAATTTGAACAATGTAACCGAAGGTGTAGAAAAATGAGTCTTAAAATGTCTTTCGTCGAATGCGCTGCCGAAACTATTAGCGATAGAACAAAATAATGTACAACAATATTGAAGAACATCATAATGTCTACAAAAAACTCCGCGGTAGCATATGTCCAACTATTGTAGTTATGTCACTACAACAACTTTTTTCATTTTAAACATTAATGAAAATGCTAACCAAATTCAAACCATGCTATTTATGCGTTTATATTAATCCTTATCCAAATAAATTATTTTATGGTCAAGACCATTTAACTACCTATAAAATAGTTTTTAAATTATTTAAATTGGACTTTCCATTCAAAAGATATTACGAATTAAAAAATTCAAACAGTAAACAAAACCGCCATAGCGCCGTGGCTGTTGTTTGCGATGCAGTCTGAAAAGCGCGCCGGGCATCGCGGCGGGCGGGGTAGAGGGGGCACTGAAATACAGGAGTGGGGCGTGCACGTCTGTAAGATAGGTAGCCGCGCGGCTCATAATAGATAAAGTGGTTCAAGAGGAAGGTTTATAAGAATAATACATGCATAATATAGTTGTACCCGTGCGAAGCCGGGGCGGGTCGCTAGTCACTTATAAACTCACAGCCGCGCGCCCCGCAGTGTAACGAAACTCGTACGATGTACGCATCTAAGTAATCATAAAAACTAGCACGAGACCCTTAAGTCATCCCCTTTTATTTTTACCTTTTTGCAGTTACAGAGTAAAGTTTACGTAGAGATATAAGAAAAACAATATAGCCGATGTTGATATTTAAGTTCCCTTGTCCGCGGAGACAGCTAGTACTTACCTGCAGAATTGCGGATCGTTCTCGCGTTTTCATTGGAATGGACCTTTGTGCCGCGAGCCGGATCCGGACAACATTACGTGCGGATTGATTTTGAAGTTTAATTGAAGCCCCGCACGTGTCGGAATTCAATCAGTTCCTTTTGTTTGCGGAGCGAAAGCGACAAACACTTGAAATCCCAATTGCGAATATATGTATGTAATTGGGATTCGTAGCCGCGAGCCGCGCGGCGCAGCGGCCGCGGGGCGGTGCAGAGGCCCATTTTTGAAATACGAGCAGAATAGTAGCAAATTACAGTTCTACCTACATAATTCATGTCGTCAATTATTGTCACCGCTCTCAAATGGTATTGTCGAATGAGTACGCGTCATAATACCGAAGCTCGAAAGACCGAATATCCAATTTAACCAACCAATATTGAAATGCCGACTGTTTTTTTTTGATCGAAAGTTGTGAATTCTGGATGTGGCTTTGGTTTGTACCAAAAAATTATAATCCTGTAGTATTTACTATAATATAATATCGTAGATTAATAACTTAATTTTGTCTTGGCGCTTCGCCGGCCACTGCTACGGCACCCTCGCTTAGCTCGCACGTTGTGAACGCAATTGTAATTACCTGTCACTCGTCCTCGCATCGTTCGTCGTCGTACCTATTTTTTAATTCCTGTAGCGACTGCGCTATCGAGCACGGTCACTGCAAAATCATGGTAGTGGTACAGGTCACCAAGCGCAAACAACCGGCCAGGAAATACCTGATTTTTTTTTTTTATTATTTTCAAAAAACATTACACAGTATTACAGCTGCAAATCATTGTTTTATGGTTGCTTTGCAGTCGTTATGCCTTGATCACACGTACCGAGTAAACAACGTACCGAGTACTCGTTGCGTATAAACAAGCGCTGCCTTGTTTTATACGCACCAAGTACTCGGCCGAGAGCACTGTCTCGCCCGTTTACTCGGTACGTGTGATCAAGGCATTACGCAGCGTCTCGTTGGTCTGACTGACGCACTGGACCCGTGTACGAGCACTCCTTCCTCTCGGATGAAGCAGCCCCCCCCCCCCCCCCCCGCGCCGCCGCACGCTGCGCCGCTCATTAAATTAAACATACACGTGTTCCGTAATCATTTTATTCCGTTCCAATTTATTTCGAAATTTCATGTTGAATTATTTCAGCTGAACGCGTGGCGCGGTTAACCGCGGGAATAATATGAAATTTGTACGGAAAATACGGCTGAAACAAAATTAGCGCGGAACAACACGACGAGTCGCCCCGTAAATAATAGGCTTCTTAAAGGTGCTCAGGGCTGTCGCGGCGCAGAGCTGGGGTGATGATACCTACTACAGAACGAAATGAAACTTGTTTTAAAGAAAAAATATAGCTCGTTGATACAGTATGAGTGAGATGTTTACTGAAGTGCAGCCGACACGGAGCTCCATCGAGCTCCCCGCCGCGACTAACGCGCTCACAAGTTACTTTGTATAATTATGAAAACCCAGATTCAATTTTAGAACAAAGCTTGGTATCGTGTCCCCCGTGCCAAGTTTCTTGCGGAGCATCCTTCTTGGCAATGATGGGCTTTCCAAAAACGCTGCACGCTAGCAGTCATACAAAATATTTTAAAAATTGTGCCAACGGCTTAAGTACTTACAAAATAAACTTTTTGGTTTTGAAAGCAACGTCACCCTGATCCGGCGACTACGCACACACGCGCCAGTAGGTAATTGTTGCCGGCAACATTGCCAAAGTAACTTTTAAAAAAAAAGTATGGTGTATTACTGAATTTCACGGCCCTCGTAGTTTTTATGGCTAAATGCTCGATTTTATTTAACGACCGCTTTAGCCTAGTTGGTAGTGACCCTGCCTACGAAGCAAGAGGTCCTGGGTTCAAATCCCGGTAAGGGCATTTATTTGTGTGATGAGCACGAATATTTGTTCCTGAGTTATGGATGTTTTCTATGTATTTAAGTATATATTTATCTATTTAAGTATGTTTATCGTCGTCTAGTACCCATAGTACAAGCTTTGCTTAGTTTGGGACTAGGTCGATTTGTGTAAGATTGTCCCCTAATATTTATTTATTTATTTATTTATTTATGTTTCTGGCCACATCATGTTTCTCTGTCAGCGATTACAGAGTGAGGTAGAAGCGGCGCGGGGCGGGAGGGGGGGCGTTGCCGTTTCTCCTTACTCTTTGCTAGCGGATCCTTTCTTAAACAAACTCGAGATTTCTAAGTTTAATTAAACGCTGCCGCCCTTTTGTTCCCCGCTCGAGTTATCCTCTTACCGCGCCGGTGCCGAGCGTGTCAAACGCTGCGCCTACCCGCGTGCCTGCCTTTCCTCGGTCGCTTTGTATTTAAAGTTGTAGCGCGGCGCTGCAGCGGAGGAAAGAATTAATTTCCTTGCGAGTGAGCAATCTCATTACGAAGTTGGCAGCGCTCGGGGCCACCGCCGACTCGCAGGCACGCCGCGCCCACACAGGAGCCGCCGGGTGCATCGCAACCAACCGAACGTAGTCTCATTGTAGCACGAAACTTACATGTCGGGTGAATCTTGAAGGTCGGAGTTTACCGGCGTAAAAAGTTGAGTGACCCCGAGACACCTTCGTCTGAGCCAGACTCCTTTCATTGCGGACGTTAACTAATAGCGTGGGAGGCACTCGAGGGGCGATGCATGCGGGCAACGGGGACGAGTGGCGGGTGGCGGGGCATGTGCCGAGATAATGATGGATTTCAGTTTAGCCTGTCATGTTACAGGCTTAGCGAAATTAGCGCTTTCGAAACACGTCTTATTTGATCGAAGTGTGTGTGTTACGTATCATCTCTGGCCTGTACACGTTCCATTGCTAGTAGGTAACTTTTCACAAATAGTGAGGGTACACCCTCGCTACAACCTACAGGTTGTAGTTTTCACGCGGGCATAATAATTTATCATGCGGCTAAACTAAAGAGTACGTCGATAACGCGACGCGTGAAAGTCAATTACAAATATTGCATTTGGCTGGTTAACCCGACGCCATAACTGTTGGTTGTTCATGTTTGTTTACAATCAGTTAAGTACCTAAATATTTCTAAGTAGTATATCTAAATATAAATTATAAAGCCGCGCACGCTACACGTCGCCGTGGGCCCTGCACGAATGCAGCTGCGACGGGTACCTATCAATTTACGATAAACTTCTATCCGATAAAGATATCTCGCCTTCAACGAATATTTTAAATATCCATTTCAATAAAATATCGATACGCCGTAAATGCAAGTGCGCTGCGCTCTCGCTACAGCCATGCCACGCCACGCCCGCGTCTTGTGATGAAGTGCAGCTAATACTGTTGCTAATGTTGCAGTAAAACCAAAAAGTAAAATATTCGACTAAAAGACCAAAGCAATTGTTTGCACGCCCACAGCTACGTGCACAATAACGTTAAGTTTATAAAAAAAAGTTTTCTTTGTGTCGTGCTTTATATTTATTACTAACTAGCTTTTGCCCGCGACTCCGTCCGCGTGGAGTTAGTAATTTGGGCAGCTTATTTTTTTTATCCAATTTGCTTTTTCATCAATTATGGCTCTCCTTAGTTCCTCGATATAAAAAAAAATACCCCCCCCCGCACCCACCCGCAAAACCCCCCCCCCCCTCACCGAACCCCCCCCCCCACACACCCGCGTTCACATTCACCACCGTACCTACTCCCAAGTCACTACTTCTAAAAACTGTTCTATAAATTCTTAAAATAGACGTATCTTTCTTATTTGTGAACCGATTCAAATGAAACAAACACTAAATGTTAATCCAAGAAAATACCAACATATCAGTGAAAATCGCATCCTTCTAGGTTATGCCGTTTCTGAGATTAGCGCGCACAAACGCACAGACAAACAGACAATATCCAAAAAAAATTGTTTTGGGTTCTATTGCGCTAGTAAATAGCCCTAATAGTGACAGTTTTTCTCAAATATCTTCAATGTACAGACACCGACTTGTTACAGATTTATTATATGTATAGATTTATAAACCTTATACCTATTCGTCCCAATCAAAATGAAAAGCAGTCTGTATAACTCGTTCATAAAATAATTAAGGCTCGTATAAAATGGCTAGTGCACTTGTTGTATTCTGTACATTCTACAATTACTTGTATGTGCACGCAATAGTTAAGACGACGATCGGCTCGGTTCAACGATGACATTGATTAAGATGACGCATGGGATTGTGGTGCATGTGGCATGCGGCACACGTCGCCCGGTGGCGGTCACACGTCATTACCATTGATTAGTTTGCGCATAATTTCCCTCCCCGAACTGATCACGAAGCAGCTCGAATGTATACGGACGCATAGCTCCAAGGTACAAAACTGACTCGCATAATGTACAGTCAGAAAAAGAAAAGTTTCAGTTTTCAAACATTTTAATTTAACATTTACCAAGCACATTGTTGCCTTTCTAAACTATACGAGTCGAGATATCACACCATATTGTTGCATAGAGTTAAAATTGAGTCAAACCAATGCAATGTTCTTTAACTATGAATAGTTGAGCTAAAACCTGTTTGTTATTTTGATCTGCCAATTGTACAGTCACGAGCTTTAATTTGGGACCCACTTAAGGTTGGCAGTCCTGTCATATTGTATAGGAATTCAAATGATATTTTTTTTAATTGTGTCTCAAATTAAAGCACTCGATTGTATTCTGATAAACGTAGTGATAAAAACTATTCGCTAACAACGATTAAAGGTAAACACAAACAGCTTCTGTGGATATCATCGTTACAATTCGTGTGATTATTTGACGTCAACAACTTGTCTACAAGCAAGACGACTTTAAGCTGACGAACCATTTTATTCTGCGACTGTACATGAACAACTACTCGTCGAGTAGTCAATCCTATTGTACTTAAATGTTAAAGAACAACTACATGTATAAGTGTTTATTCGACTGTCAGAATTATGCCTCCGAGGCGCCCCGGCTTCAAGGGGGGGAGGCCGCCGACGTCATAATTATCATGTTTGACGAAGGACCTCCTACACAATGTGTAAAGCCAAGTTTTTTCTCGAATGTTTACCAAAAGCTATTAGGGTTTTTCATATTTACTTTATCTTATACTAGCTTTTGCCTGCGGCTTTGCTTGCGTCAAGAATTAGGTCTGGCTGTTAAAATTCCAGGTTTACGAAACTCCCATTGTAATTCCCAAAAACTACATCGTGATCTTGATTTGCGGCGTGCGAAGATACGCACACCTCCGATGCTGTACGAATCATCATCATCAACATCATTTCAGCCGTAGGGCGTCCACTGTTGGACATAGGGACATAGGCTTCCCTCATTGATACCCAATCAATCCGGTTGGAAGCGGTTTGCATCCACCTTGAACCTCCGACTTCCGCAACGTACAGAATTGAATCTGCAAAATTTGAATTTTGAAATTTCAATACTATGCCGCGCAACGTACAGTGTCAAATCTAACAATTTTGTTTTTGTAGTTTCGATACTGTTTGTTCTCAACATCGCTACGACGACGACGAATACTGGAAAAAATCGGATAATAGATACAGCTATCTAGGTATGTACAGTTAGCAGAGAAAGGGTAACCTCCTGCAACGGCGGTAACCACACCGGGGGTTCCTTTTATCTACAGCTGACTGTACCATATTCCATTCAAATCCGTATAGCTATTTCAGCGTAACAGAGTAACAGACAATTAATGCAATCGTGCATTACAAACTTTCACATTTTTTATTATAGTACGAATAGTTATATTACGTGTGTATCTCAAATCCACTTTTGTGTGGGATACATCTCGTACAGCGGCTTCGTTTTTGGCGTCTCGTATCCTACATCGCCTTATTTTTTCTGTCTTTAACGGTCATTTATTGCGAAGGTGATCAGGCTGCCTTTCCATTGGAATGTAGCGAGGCAGCAGAGCGGAGCGGAGTTGTAAATTGTGTTTTGTTTTGTCGGAGCTAACCCGTGCTCGTTACTTCCCTGCTCCTCTTCGATTGCAAATCCCTGTCCACTACGAAGAGCAGAGATTTTTGCAATTCTATTGGTGGTACATATTTTTCTCAAACATGCTATGTAATGTTTACGTTGTGTTCGTTAAAACAGGCTTCAAAATACACCGTTGCAGGCCTAGGCCGGCAATGCGATCGTCTATTGTTTCATGTCACACAGCACCATGATGTTTATAGGTCTATGGCATCATAGCATTCAGCCATTTAAAAAAAAACTATAGGCAATATTTGCGTTTTGGTTCATTATGACATTCTGCCAGTACGCTTATTTAAGGTAAGGTAAGATGGTGATGGTGATGGTAATGGTTATCTGCCTAGAGAAATATTTCACCATCAATATCATCATCTCTATCATCACCATTATCATCATCATCATCGTCATCATCATCATCATCACCATCATCATCATCATTCATCACCATCATCACCATCATCATCATCATCGTTCATCACCATCATCATCATCATCATCATCATTCATCACCATCATCATCAATCACCATCTTCACCATCATCATCATTATCATCATCATCACCATCATCATCATCATCATCACCATCACCATCATCATCATTCATCACCGTCATCATCATCATCATCATCATCATCATCATCACCATCATCATCATTCATCACCGTCATCATCATCATCATCACCATCATCATCATAATTCATCACCATCATCATCATCATCATCACCATCATCAATCACCATCATCATCATCGCCATCATCATCATTCATCACCATCATCATCATCATCATCACCATCATCATCATCATCATTCATCACCATCATTATCATTCATCACCATTATCATCACCACCATCATAATCATCATCATCATCATCACCATCATCATCGTCACCACCATCATCATCATCACCGCCATCATCAACATCATCATCACCATCTCCATCATGATGACGACGACGATGATGATGATGATGATGATGATGATGATGATGGTGATGGTGCATGTTTGAGAAAAGCACTATACAAGCCTCGGCCGGAACAGGGGTTGCCGGCCTCGTATCATGCCGGCCTCGTGTACCACTCGGCCGTCAACTTAGATACTCGGCCGGCAACCCCTTAAGTCCCGGCCTCTGCAGTAATGTACTATTATTTCGCTCCGCTTCAAGTGACAGGCAGCCTTAAGGCCGCCCGGCGCTGACAAATCGCGGCCGCGCTGATTGACCGCGCTGCGGCGCAGCACCTCTACGCCGCGATAAGCTCCCGCAATGGTGACCATTCGTCAAGCTCCCGACGCTTTATATTCCAGAAACGAGTTGATTCAAACAATCGCTGGGGCATTTTTCTTGTTGATAGATTGCAGCGGGTCCCTGCTACTCCCGGGTCGGGCTTGTTGCCGCCGCAGCTCCCTGCGGCCGCCGCGCAGAGACCGGAACGACAAAAGTGACGGATGCACATTCGCTTCTTTCAATTGCGCTGTGCATCCTATAAAACTGTGGACGGTGACACATTTGGGTCATAAGCAGCGTAAGAAACAAAAGTAGTCTCTCCTGTGGACATAAAATTAGCGTCTGCGTGCGAGTCAGCAGACATAAGATTTATTTATTGGGCTAAAAGTTGGCCAGGCACACATCAAAGTAGACTTGTCTAAAAAATTAGCGCCTAATAACCTTTAACTCTTATAGTCCACAGAAGAGACGCAAATAAAAAAATGTGTGCGACACATTTTTCAGACGTTAAGCCACGATTTTTGTCGAAGCCGATATAATCAGGTCATTCTATAGGGTCATTATTCTATAGGGCCTAGCGGTTTGACTTATAGGCTCAAGCAGAGGGTCGTGGGTTCAAATCCCGGCTCGCACCTCTGAGTTTTTCGGAATTTATGTGCGAAATTACATTTGAAATTTACCATGTGCTTTACGGTGAAGGAAAACATCGGGAGGAAACCTGCATACACCTGCGAATAATTTCAATAGTGTGCGTGAAATTCCCAATCCGCACTGGGCCCGCGTGGGAAGTACGGCCCAAGCCATTCTGAGAAGAGGACTGTGCCCTACAGTGGGATGTATATGGGCTGGAATGATGATGATGACTCATCCCATGACCCGGCAGGCGGCCGACAGTTCCTCGTAAAGCTGCCGGTCCGGTGCGACCTGCCTCGCACCCGCTCCGCCGCGCGGCGCCGCGCGTCCTAACCAAATACACGCACGCATTCCTTATTTATGACTCACTTTACACGAAATTCGTTCTTTCACTTCCGCTCCCGCTTGTTTGCATTTGCCTAATGAAATAATGAAATTTTTACACTCGAGCGCTTTTTCCTTTCATATTGATTTATCGCAGTGTAGTTAGGCCGCCAACAAGATGGAGCGACAACCTGTACGCTTACTGTCTAACGCGCTGACGCTTGTCTTCGAAATCAGTATTTCATTCCGTCAAGCGGTATAAGATGGTGACAGAAGAGAAGAGAAAGCGTCAGAAGCGTTGGAGCGGATGGCGCAGGACTGGTCTGTTTGGCGAGCCTTGGGGGAGGCCTGTGTCCAGCAGTGGACGTCTTTCGGCTGAAATGATAATGGTTACGGATTTATCTCTCGCAGGATTCCACGGGGGCTGTGGACTTCGACCTCGAAAAAACTGGCGAGAAGTATAAACCAACACTGGATCACAGCCACCTGCTGAGGACGCACTCCGCCGAACAAATATTGAAACAATAGATAACTGTCGGCGGGAAAGTTGTTTGTGTCCCCCCCCCCCCTTCCACTGTCGCTGTGAGACAAGGTTGCGAAACATACTTTATTGTTACGGTGCCTTTCTACTAGAGATGTGCTATATCTAACGTAGACGAAAACAAGACGTGTTAAAGAGCCCTTAACGTCTTCACGTGCTTTGGATGCGTATAGCATAGCACGTTGGAAACTGGTTTAACTAAACTATGCTTTCTAATGAAATAATAATAATAGGTTAAGGTATATTGTAGGTTAGGCTAGCAACACAGGTCAGTTTATCTAACTTTAAATATAAAATAGCTAAAAGTAGCCCCGAAACGTAAATGTAGCGTTTCGTGTGCTCTGCCTACCCCCTTTGGGGATACAGGCGAGATGTGTGTATGTGTGTATGTTTTTCATATGGAAAGATGCGTGTTTTCAATCCGGTTCGAAGGACCGTTAAATGTCAGGGCTAGTTAGCTCCCTACACTTTCTTGTTGCTGTTGAAGTTCGTGGAGTACAGAGAAAGAAGCCGTAGTCGATTTATAGTTTATTCAAAGTTAATTAGATGTCTTTCGTACGATCGTTAGTTGTTCACTACCTTTTAACTTAAATGATCGTATTATAGTGATTGCTATTACGCAGCCAAAAGTAGGCCGCGTGTAAACAAAAATGTAAGGCAGTAAGACCGTACAGATGCGTGCTGTGGATGCGGCTTTGGAGGGTCCTCACCGTCGACACATGGCGTAGTTCGAGCTGCACATCATTCACGCACGTCTACTTCACCGCTGCATGTCTTCATAGCGCATCTTTCTCGGACGACTACATAGCTTACCATTAGTGGAAACGGTCACATAGTTTCGTAACATAGCTTTCACTTCCTCGCAGCTTAGTTTATTAGCGCGTCTCTGGTGGTAAGGCATCCTTACGGCGGTTGATTGTTCCTTGCCTGTGCGAGATTTGTATGATAAAGCAAGTAGTTATGCTACGGCTACACACATCGCGATAATGCGAATATTCGCGTTATCACGATGTATGTAGCCGAATATTCGCGAATACTTCGGCACTTCGCCTGAAGCCGCAGACCCTTCGCCCCGCAGTCGGTAAATTTGCGCACATCAAAAGCTGCTAAACTAAAATAAACTCTGCGGCATTGCTCTCTATAGCAGTGGGGTCGAAGAAGATAATTCTATCGCGATGTGTGTAGCCCTAGTATTAGCAGCAGCGCTTACACTCTGCGGCGGCGGCCGGCACTCGCCGCATTTCATGTATTTGTACATAACCACGTGGTGCGGCCCCGCTTGTCACGAACGCGCGCTCTAATTGAAATTATGCTTTTAATTATATTAGCAAAGGAAAAAGTGGCTGCGAAAAATGTTTTCTGCCAAAGTCCTTTCCGCTCCGAATGTAAATTGTCAAAGGCTACTAGCGTTTCTAAATTGCTCAATTTTCCGTCTCGATGGAGCAGGTCCTTACCGCAATCCTGTTAAAATTTCAAGCATCCGTTTATTTAATTTGGGAATTATAAATAAATATATTGTGCTGAGGTTTTTCTGCGTAGGAATAAAAAGCCTGCGTCGAGTCATCGTAATA
Source organism: Archips xylosteana (assembly GCA_947563465.1). Taxonomy (NCBI): domain Eukaryota; kingdom Metazoa; phylum Arthropoda; class Insecta; order Lepidoptera; family Tortricidae; genus Archips; species Archips xylosteana. The sequence continues at coordinate 22,967,995 of OX387353.1, forward strand.
TTATCGAGTGAAGTAGGGGGAGGGGGGTTGAGGAAAAGTCGTACGCAAACAGCGGCCGACGCGCGGCGCCGGCTGCGGCGTGATGCTCAATAAACTTCCAGAAAAGTGCTTTAGTTTATGTATAGGTGTGATAGAACTGTTGGTAAAAGCAAACATTTTCTTGTATAAGTATACACTTGAAATTCCTATATTTAAAAAATAATCGTGGGAATTCCCAAATCCCAAATAATACATCGTGGTCTTCATTTACCTTGTACGTATGTACTGAGAATACCCGAGCTCTGGCAACATGACAGTTGAGATTATGGGAATTTACGTACCAGTGGTGAATTGTGAAAATTTTTGCAAGTAAAACCGGAGCAAAAAAAAATCTAAAAACCCGCCTCTTTGATTCTTGCATTACTTAATATAACTATAAGAAGCGTTTAGTAACTTCGAAAGCTTAGTCAATCCGGGGTATCGGCTTGTTAGTACCTTTCGCCACTGTTACGTAGGTACAGTATCGAACTAAAAACTTATCTGTTATTCTCAAAATCTAGCTGTCTACATTCCAAATTTTATCCAAATATATCTATCCATTTTAACGTATAAGAGTAATAAATACTCATACATACGCATTTTCACACTTGCATTTATTATAAAATTACTAGGATTGATGTGAAGTAGATATTATGAGTATGACACAGAATGGTCTCATAACTATTACACTAAACAGGACTTATCACACGAACAAAGTACCTCGAAGTTTCAGCGTCAACTCGTGACCACGTCCATTGCAATGTGGCTGAAACGTCGAGGTAATATTGTTTGCGTTATAAGGACTTATAACTTTAGTGTAATAGTTATGAGTGAAAATCAAGAAAGTTTAAAACCAGTAGAATGGTCTCACAAAACTACCTAGTAGGTAGATATACCTACTTACTAACAAGTCTGAAAGTGACTTGTCTTTGAAATAAGTTGTTGTTTAGACTTGTGCCGCGCCGCCGCGTCACTCCGGCCGGGGGGGGGGGGGGGGGCGAGGAGGCGGGGGCAACCAGCTTGACCGCGTCCTCATCGTCCGTGACACATGCCACATGACGTGGATGCACCCCATTACTGAGACTTCGCTGTCTGTCTGTCCGTCCGTGAATCCCAGGGCTCATCTCTTGAACGGTAGTAGATATAAATAAGTACTTAACTTTTTCGATGATTATTGTAGTACTGGGTCATTATTCGAGCGTTTCAACCGCCTCACTTTCGTGGTCACGTTTTCTACGAATCGGCTGTAGATTTTGATGGAGATTTCGGTTATTTATTAGAGTACCTGTTCTTCTACCACATAATTAAAAACTGCATAATAATCTTTTGCCATTTCTACAAAAAAGTGTCCACGAAAGTGAGGCGGTTGAAACGCTCGAATAATGACCCTACTATGGCCGCACCTCTTAGTTTTTCGGAATTTATGTGCAAAATACAATTTTTAATTTACCATGAGCTTTACGGTGAAGGACAACATCGTGAGAAAACCTGCATACACCTGCGAAGAAATTCAATGGTGTGTGTGAAGTTCCCAATCCGCATCGGTCCCGCGTGGGAACTACGGCCCAAGCCCTCTCATTCTGAGAGGAAGCCTGTGCCCTGCAGTGGGACGTAAATAGGCTGGGATGATGATAGCTTCCATAACAACAAATACTAAAAATGAAAGCCCACAGGTTGCTAGGCAACGTGAGCAACCCTAATTAATGATGTTGACATATGTGCAGTTTACCTCGGCAATTTTTAACTAAACTGTTTTTAAAATTATACGGAGGTACGGAACCCTTCATGTACGAGCCAGACTTGACCGATTTTTTAACATTATATCCATTCTGCTGTACATCGTGTTCATAACACAAAGTTTAAAGGTTTGATAAATTTGACAACTAAATCGTAGCCCGAGATTGAGTCTGCTCTTTGACAAACAAGTAGCTCGCCGGCGGTCCGGCTGCAACCCATTTAACCCCCCCCCCCCCCCGTGGGAGGGCCGCTAATTGGGGCGGCGATGTAATCGCGGCGCGGGGACCTCGTTTGTAATCATTGTGCCGCCGCTTTGAAGGTCTTCAGCTGTGTGTTGCGAAGAACTGTGAGCGGTCTGGTGGCGCTACGCATTTTGACCCTAGCCTTAACAGTGTACTGTATTCATCATCGCAGCTTACGCCCCACTGCAGGGCATAGCCCTCCTCTTACAATTCCTCCTAATGGTAGAGCATAATATTTTTGCCCGACTGTACGGTCAGCATCAAAAGTAGCTGGTGGTTTTTGTATTTTGTCGTAATAACACAATTATCAATCAAGTATGTATGACGTTTTGCACCTAACTGTAGAGCGACAAGGTACAAAAGTGACCAGCTAGTTTTGATGCTGACTGTACCTACGGCGGTGGTGTTCGATCAAACTAAGCCAAACATTTATCATCATTAATTTAATCATCATTACGATTATCTGTTCCTAGACACGTTGTATTTAGCAATCCGCTAGAGAACTGTTGGCTATGCAGAGTTGCAGACGTATGCAAATGCAAAGTACTACCCAAAAGCGTTGGTTGTACTGTACAGCTGTAGTGACAGTTGTGAGCAATTACCATGCGCCGTGACCGCACTTCAGCGTAACGTGGTTGCCCCCCCCCCCCTCCCTCGCGTCCCTCGCCAGCCACTGACCGCGTCCCCGCATGCACGCGACTATCGCAACACACGTATTTACACCCTTGCAGTATTCGTATACCTACACAGCATACTTACTTGCACGTATATTAATTATTTATTTATTTATTTATTTTATTTATTTATGCAATATTGATCCTGAGGACTTACAGCACAGGCCAAAACGTCCTGCAGGATAGTAGTAGGCATTAAAACTTACTTAACCTAAGAAATATTCATTCGCATGCAGTACATTAAAAATACAATATGTCAAAAATCTAAAATGCTGAATTAAATAAACACGAAGATAAAAAGTCCAAATGAAATAAGAATAGAAATAATAACAATCAAATTAATTAATTTACAAATACATTTCAATTAAATTAAATTATTCATATACTTAATAATGTCATAATTAAAAATTTAAGTGTAAATTTAAAAACCTCATACATTTATTGAAAAATATACTCGCTTTATCAGCGAACAAATCAGCATCGCAACCCACATTAGCCAGATCATTGAACAGGGCGAGTGCACAGGAGGTGGGAGCGTTCTGGGCCCGGCGGGTGCGGGCCGCGGCTCGAGCAAACAACGGGCGGCGCCGCCGCGCGCCGCGCGCCCCGCCGAGGCCTCCGCCTGCCGGACGCGGCGCCGGCGGCGGCACGAACAGACCCATGCGTGCAAGCACAGATGGGTTGTCAACTTTATTGTGCAAAATATTGTAATAGTGCATTACCAGCTGTAATTTACGTCTCAACCGTAAGGTGTCCAGCCCCACCATACCCGATACAAAGAGAGAAGGATAGAGGAAAGGATAGTATCCATATTGACGCTTGTACAGGAATCTAGCAAATTTTTTCTGAACCTTCTCTAGCATGTCCACGTATTTATCCTCATATGGATCCCACACCGCTGACCCGAATTCGAGCCGACTGCGTACATAAGCATTATAGAGTAGCACTGGAACTCTACTGGTGTTAAACTGCGAGCTGACCCTCACAATAAAGCCTAACATTTTAGCCGCGCGCTTACAGGTCGTCGTAATATGTAATCGAAAGTCAAGCTGCTTGTCTAAGGTCAGTCCTAAGTCACGTATGTCTTCGACTCTTGTCATGACGCTTCCACTGAGGCTGTATGTTGAGTAAATCGGGGATCTAGCTCTTGTGAAAGTAATCACCTTGCACTTGGAGACATTGAAATGTAACCGATTGATGTTGGTCCACTCAACAACAGCGTCTATGTCCCCCTGCAGATCACTGCAGTTATCAACTGTGCTCACCTCCAGAAACAGCTTCAAATCATCAGCAAACATCAGGCACCCAGCCGCACCGACGGCCCTCGGCAAATCGTTTATCATTATTAAAAATTGGGTTGGCCCAAGTGTACTCCCCTGGCTTACTCCAGAACGAGTAAAATATGGTTCGGATTCATACCCTGCGAGTCTTACATATTGGGACCGATTACTCAGGTAACTAGCGAAAAAATGTAGCATTTGAGGCGTGAATCCCATTTGTGCGAACTTCACTAGCAATATATCGTTATCTACCAGGTCGAACGCTTTTTTGAAATCAAAATATGCGGCGTCGACCTGGCGACGGCCATCCATTGCATTTGTCACATAGTCCACAAATCCCACATGGTTGGTAATGGTAGATCGGCCAGCGCGGAAACCGTGCTGGGCGTCATCAAGCTGAGCTGAGATTTGTTGTCTTATTCATCGATCCAGCATCGCCTCAAACAATTTGCCGAAGACCGACAGCACCGCTATGGGCCTATAAGTTGTGACATCATTCCCAGAGCCCCCCTTGGGCACCGGCGATACACGAGAAACCTTCCATCGTGACGGGTATACAGCATGTTTCAGGGACAGATTGAATATATGGAGCAGTGGCACTCCAAGAACTGCTATGCAGTCCTTTGCCAAAAATGGAGGGATCGCATCAGGACCAGCCGCTGACCGAGCCCTAAGCAATCTTGCCGCCCGGCGAAGCTCCGACAGGTTGACGCTGTCCACGGCAACCCGCGTGGCGTCTCCGGTGCCGGGCGCGCTCCGCATCGCCTCAGCCACATCTAGCCGTGGCACTTCAGACTGAAAAACGGAGCCAAAGTACTCTGCAAAAGCGTCAGCAGCGTCCTGTCCCGTTACCGTCCTGTCCTCGTAGGTATAGTCAGTGTGAGGTCGCCGGCCCTTACTTTTCCTTTTAACAAACTGCCAAACTTTGGCCGGATCATCAATAATATTGCGTTCAATGTTTTCCATGTACTGCCGATACGCAGCGTCAATCAACAACTTAACGTGACCCCTATAATACCTAAAAAGTTCTTTATTGTATTCCGCGCCTGTCTCTTTGTATTTCTTCAGATGAGAATACTTGTACCGAATGTGGCGTATAATATCAGGAGTAAACCAATCCGGGTAAATATAGCGGCCTACTTTAGGTTTATATCGGTTCTTTTCTGGTACAAATTTCGCTAAGCATTCATTTAACTTGGAATAGAATAATTCGGTAGCTGAGTCAACACAACGCTTCTCCAGCACGTCAGACCAACAAACACTAGCCAGCTCCGTATACAGCGAAACAAGGTCCCCTTTACGGAAATTCCACTGGCGTGAAGTATTAAGTTGGGCAGGAGGAGCAAGAGGGGACGGGGCAGGGCACGGGCGGCCGGCGCAGGGCAACGCGACGACGACCTCGAGCGGCGGGTGGTATGCGTCCGCCGGAACCAGAGGCTCGACACCCCCAGATACACTCACTCGTCCAGCATCACAACCAGTCAAAACCAAATCTAAAATACCTCCATAGTTATTACATATACAATTATACTGATGCAATCCGCAGAATTCCATAAAACATTGGAATTGTGTCTGGACATTTGCACTACAGGAATTCAAATTGAAATCACCTAATAATAAAATATCTAATTCCGAGTGCTCGCACACAACATTTTCAAGACAAGCTAATATTCTTAAGTATTGGTCATCCTTGTAGCTTGGTGGTAAATACACTACGCAACATAGTAATTTGCTATTTTTACAGGTTATTATTGCCACTATTAGTTCCATATCATCTGTGAGACCATCAATACTAGTGATCAAACGCACCGAATATGAATTACGTACTGCGAGCAGAACTCCCCCCCACCCAGCGTCCCCCGGTCGATCCTTACGTAGCACCGCATAGTTGGATGGAAACAGTTCGGCATCGTACACCGAACTAGTAAGAAAGGTCTCCGTAAGAGCGACAATATCGCAGGTGCATAACAGTACATTGTTATGAAATGTATGAGTTTTAGATCGCAGACCGCGCACATTCTGGTAATAGACGCATATTTTCTTAACCTTCCTAGTTTTTACTACTTCGCGCACGAAAGTTCTATTAAACCAACATGCTCCAGCATGAATAGTTGCTAAATTGACGTAAGCTTTTATGAAATGTGTTATTAGCCCGGAGGGACGGCGCGCAAGATAAAGGGGGAGAACTTGCTAACTGTGAGAGCCACTCGTGGGGGGGAACCTGCGGCCGCTACATCCGGGTCACCAACCCTCAGATAACTACATTCATAGACTGGATGTAATCTACGTCGCATATGCTAGAGACTCAATATAACACAAAACTTATTTGTTCCTAAGTGCCACTTAGGCGCGTCAATGAGTGCGCGCGGGCTCAAAGATATCTATCGCTTGTCTGTCAAAGTGAGCAAAATCAAGTGAAATATACATGAGCGCTCGCGGACTTGCTCAAGTACTTACCTCGAGCCACGAGCGTGTATCTGGCATTCATTAAAAACGATTGCACAATAAATGGCATATCCTCCTATCCTACCTCACTATTATAAATGCGAAAGTTCATTCGTTCGAAACGGCTTTACGGATTTATGTATGTAGATTAATGAAACTTGGTGTAAAGATAGTTCGATCTCGATAATAACATACTTACTTACAAGCTTCATTAAAAACGTAAATGAGGACCACAAGCAATTCAATAAAATTCTGCCAGCCCTAATAGTTTACGGGAGTGAAAAAATTCAAACATTGCAAAAAGTAAACAAAAGAGTCAGCAAACAGGTCTCGTGTGTGCGGCGCCGCCTGCTCTAATATTAACGGTCGCTCTGCATGCAGCGGCCCTCGCTGCCGGGTCAAGGGTTCGACTCCCGGCGTCGCACCTATAATTATACGCTTGTGATTGCCTCCCTCCCCCCGCCCCGCGGCGCTCTGATTCCGCGCCGAGTTTCCTTCCGTCACGGTCTCCGGTTTCTTTGCATATTTAATTCCGCTCCTAAAAGCCCTTCCATTCCTCTAATTTCATTTGCATCTCCCGCCGTTGCCGGTTGCCGGCTGCCGGCGCGAACATCGCGGGCGCTTACTGAAGCACGGCCGTGTTCACTGATGTACTTGTACAGTACCCGCGGCCCATGTCCGTCCGTCCACTAGATATACCATTGCAAAATTAATACATAGAGTGTACAAAGTCGCTGGCAACTGCGGTGATTACTTACTTTTAATGAATTATAGTGGCGGTCGTTTATAACAAGTTGACCCACGACACTTTTGTAACATTTTTTTAACTTCGCAGAACTTCCAAAAATTAGCGAGAAAAGCAAATAAGAAACATAGGTATAGGTACGGTCAACATCATAAGTAGCTGGTCACTTTTGTATTTTGTCGTAATAACTCAATCGTCAATCATGTATTTATAACATTTGCACCTAACTGTAAAACGACAAGGTATAAAAGTGACCAGCTACTTTTGATACTGACTGTACCTACTGGTGATCCGGATTCACACACGTGTCAGCCACGCGTTTTGAATGAGGATCCCCTATAATTTTTAATTTAATTCTGTTTCTTACTATTTAAGTATTGCAATACAGAAACTTACTTTGTGAAGCGTGTGGCTAGGCTATCTATCACGAATCAAAATATACAATCAGACAGGCAGCGGAAACTCATAGGATGTTATTGAGCACTCTTCTGGTACGGGTAGGTAAGCTCTTAAAAGCTTATACGCTACTAATTTTTGTACGACATACAAAAGGAAACAATGAAGAGTTAGGTATTTGAAGTTATTTCGTTACATAAAATTGTAAAGGACGTGACGTGTTTGGCAGCGGGCGGCGCGGCCGCGGCTGATTGCGGCGCCGCGCGTGATTGCTAACGCGCTGTGTCAACCCCTCCCCCCTTCCCCTGGCGCCGACACATTTGCACATGTGACGAGCGGATAATTAAATTTCCTTCCGTTCCTCATTCGCCGACGGATTTCAAGAAAATCCAAACAGAAATGACGAAATTCATGGTCGTGACTGCGCGCTCCCCGCGCCGCCCGGAGTGGCCCGTGGAGCTTTCGGCTCTTAGGGCGGTTTCAGATTAACGTTTTTTTCTGCGCGTATACGGTCGTTTCAGCATAGGTAGGGTCAATGGGTCAATGTCATAAATAAGTGATCATTTCTGTACCTTGTCAATTTAACGCCATGTTTGAAAAACCATACGAAATTATGTCACAACTGAAAACGACAAGGTACAAAAGTGATCACTTATTTATGTCGTTGACTGTACGCTGTACGCACTTCGAAAAACCGGACTCGCGTAGGTACTACATGGGCTTATTCCAGCTTGTAAGTGGTGAGGTGATGATGGAGAAACATTGTATAGGTATTTATGTACTTATGTAACGAGCTCATAAACGCGACAACGCTTGTATAAATTGCGCGAGTTGCAGATAGCAAGCTTACACGCTCTTACATGCACTTCCAAAAACGAGCTTCATCATCATCATCATTTCAGCCGAAATACGTCCACTGCTAAACATAGGCCATAGGCATAGGGCTCGCCAGACAGATCGGTCCGATGCCATCCGCATGCAATGCGTTCCCGCTACCTTCACCAGGTCGTCGCTCCATCTTGTTGGAGGCCTACCTACACTGCGTCTTCCGGCCCGCGGACGCCACTCGAGAACCTTTCAGCCCCATCGGCCGTCAGTTCTACGGGCGATGTGCCCTGCCCACGGCCACTTAAGTCTAGCGATTTCTTCGAGCTAGTCCGTGACTTTAGTTCTTGCGTGACTTTAGATCTTCTTGCTTATACGCGCGTATACATATAAGGCTAGTCTGAAACCGCTCTAATGAAACGCCTTTCATAAGCAGCCGCGGCGGGAGGCGCCGCCGCCGAGTCCTAAACAAATAATTACGTTTCTTTGAGGCAAAGCACGGCCGCGCTCACTGGCGAGCGCCCGCCGCGCGTTTCGCGACAGAATCAATACGATATCGAGGGAATTAGAGCGGGCGGCGGCCGCGAGGAGCGGTGATCCTGCTCCTCGGATCTATTAAACAAACGCTCGGTATTGGGTCGAGTGCGGCCTCCCCCCGCCGGAGACGGACACGCCGCTCGTCTTAATTATTGTCTTTGAGGCCTGACGGCCGCCGCCGCCGCCGCCGCAGGGCGACCACTTATTATGTAAAACGATCGAGTTCCGGCCGTTCTTCCTGTTATTTCTCATGTTTTTTAATCTGTTGGTACAATAGTTTGAGGAATTGTTTTATGAAAGTAAACAGATACTTTCGAGATGATGTTTTAATGCATAGGCAGCTGATTCTGTCCGAGCGAGGGGCAATCAAATTTTATTTTTTCTTGTCGACCTTTGAGTGGGTAAGATGAGCATTACGCATGATAAGTCGTCGTCTCGTCGATATTTCTATAAAGTTGCACAGTCACTAGAGCAGTCCGAGGTAGCTAAGCGGTGAGCGAAGACATAATTCACTGATGAAGATCCGATGAACGAAGCTCGGAAAACTGTTTCGCACACCGCTGAGCTACTTCGCACAGTCAGGGGGATGACCTATTCCTATATCATAGAGACACAACGTCTTCTCATGTTATGGGTGTCCATGAGCAGTAATTATTGCTTTTCTGGTGACCCTATACTCGTTTTAGCTGCATGCACCAGGCAGCGTTGAGTATGAATGTGCCGCGGTGCAACGGTGCAGCCTTGCCTACTATACCTGAGGTGCACCTATGTATAGTCGACTAAGGAAGTGCTAAACCATTTTTTATGACAGTTCCTACTTCAATGGAAAAACCAAAAGGGTGATTGTCAAAATCACTTGTAAGTGAAAATAGTCTTAAGTAATTGTTTTAAGTCGTACAACTGACATTGAACCTTAGGGTGTTAAAGGAATTTTTTGGTTGACTATATCAAGATCATAAATACAAGTTGGCATTATGTTAAAAATATTTATAGGTAGACCATAGACTAGATGCTCTTTATGCCATTTACAAGATGGTTGGATTATTTGACGTGATGGCTTAATTTTAAGGTTTTGTTGCTTTTTTATTAGACCATGTATCAAATTCATTTTCATTTTCATCAAAAACTTTATTTAACTAAACTGAATCGAAACTGAAATCATTACAATTTTAATTTCTTTAAATAGTAATATCTTAGTTAGATCTTAATTATTTATTTATTTCTTCGCTTACAACTATTTTTACATATTTTTTCTTACTATTTTAGGGGATACAAAATGAAACTGCAGTTTAGTTCGTAAATTTGAACTAGGTATTTATTCAGTGTTTCATAACTTAAGTGAAAACGAGGGACGGGACAGTTCATCAAAAATATAATAGAATATACTCACAGGAGTAACCGACGCGCCCCCCGAGGGAGGGGCGCGGGCGCAAACGGAACCGGCCGCCGCGCGACCAACACAACTCACCACCGACAACACAACAGTAGAACGTAACGAGAACCAACAACGCAAGGTACGATATCACAGGAGACGCCGCGGCGTCGCGTCGCGTCGTGCAGCACGCTATGTACAGTGAGCCCGCCGCCGGGCGCGAGCGGGGAGCGCGCGCTCCGTCCTACACCGTGGTCTCGCGGTCCACGTGGATGTACTCGACGGAGCGCTCGCGCCGTCAGGACGCGGCCGAGGACGCGCGCGAGTCGAACAGCAGCTCCTCCGTCGCGCGCCGGCCCGCGCCGCCCGCCAGCGCCAGCGCCGCCTTGGGGTCGCGCCGCCGCCGCCGCAGCGCCGCCGCCAGCAGCGCCGCCAGCGCGCACGCGCCGCCCGCCGCGCCCGCGCAGCCCGCCGCCGCGCCGCCCCGCAGCGCCGCCAGCAGCCGCGCCGCCGCGCCGCAGCCCGCGCCCGCCGCCTCGTCCGCGCCGCCCGGGCAGTCGCGCGCGCCGTCGCACCACAGCGCCGCCGGCATGCACGCGCCCAGCGCGCCGCAGCCGCGCGCGCACGGCGCCGACGCGTTGCCGCCCGCGCCCGCGCCCGCCGGCCGCCACACCTCCATCCAGGCCAGGCGCGCCGCGCCCGCCTCGCGCGCCGCCCACACCACGAGCAGCGCCGCGCCCCCCCGCGCGCCCCACCACTCCTCCGAGAACACCTGCACGGCGCGCCCGCCCCCGCCCGCCGCCGGGCAGATCGCCTTCACCAACCTGCACACACGACCGCAACTCATGACACGACGAACAACGAAACGACGGTAATCCGTATCGTAGCCTCCTGGCTATTCCAGATGTATGGAATCATCTATCTGCTAGATCATCATTTCAGCCGAAAGACACTGCTGAACATAGGCGCCTCCCCCGAGGCTAGCCAGACAGATCGGTCCCGGGCCATCCGCAACCGACGCGATCCCGCAACCTTGACCGGGTGGTCGCTCCGTCGTGTTGGAGGCCTACCTACCCTGCGTCGTCTTTCGGTCCGTGGACGCCACTCGAGAACCTTTTTGCCCCATCGGCTATCGGTTCTACGAGCGATGCGCCCTGCCCGTTGCCGCTCGAGTCTGGCGATTCTTCGAGCTACGTCGGTGACTTTAGTTCTTGCGCGGATTTCATCATTTCTGATGCGATCCCGCAGAAAAACTCCGAGCGTAGCCCTCTCCGTCGCCCTCAGAGTGACTTTGAGCTTCCTTATGAGGCCCATCGTTAGCGTCCCCGTCTCGGTGCCACGAGTCATCTCTGCTAGGTATGTAGGAAATATTAAGTAATCTGTGGCACGAGAGCACTGACCTGGAGGTGTGCGCGTGGTACACGAGCACGCGGTTGGTGGTGTGGCAGGGCGGCGGGTCGGGCGCGGCGCCGGGCGCGGGGGCGGCGGGGGCGGCGGGGGGCAGCTCCTCCCCCCACACGCGCAGGAACACCGACCGGTTGCCGCGCGCCGCCAGCAGGAACGGCGTCTCGCCGCACTCCGACACGTAGTCCTCGCTGGAACATCGATCGAGTCAGGTCCGTCTTTTTGTCATCTCATTTACGTTCGCGTGCAAGGGATGAGACGAGTCACGAGGCGAGCCCCGAGAAGTATAAGGGAAAGAACTATCGTAACTCATCTCACTTTCGCTGCGGTCGCTTCAGGAACGGTATTTTAGGCGCAAGCTACACAGACGAAACGTGGAACGGGGGCGCTTTGCAGTCGCGACATCTCTTGAATCAGTTTTCATAATAAATGTATAGAAGCGTCGTGATCCAAAGTAGACAGAAGAGAACGGGGGGGGGGGGTCGGGGTGGAGACGCGGCCTGCGAACAGATAAAGTGGACTACCACGCGCTCCCGTCTCACGATTCTTCCGTGTGGCTCGCAAATTAGGCCCTCGGGAAGTTTGTTAACGAGTAAAACGCGAGCGCACTTGGATCCTTTCGCATCATAAAAAAATGAGATGATAAAGCGAGAGCTTCTCGCCGCTAATACTTCGTCGACTTCCTCGGTTGCAGAACTTACAGATGAAAAAATAACCGAACCAGTAGGGTCTACGGGAGCGTCAATCGAAACTGCCTTTCCGTTAACCACATGCGACTCCAGGTGAGACTCGAGACGTCGCCCAAGGTGACATATGAGGCGAGAAGGTATGCATAAAATCAGGACGGTTCAAGGCTTCGGGCACTCACTCGTAGGGGTAGAGCAGCCGCAGGTGTCCGCCGGGCGGCTGGAGGCGGCGGCGCGCGGCGCAGCGGGCGGGCGCGGGGGGCGCGGGGGGGGCGGGGGGGGCGAGCCAGCGCGCGCGGTAGTGCAGCTGGCGCGCGTCCTCGCCCGGCGCCAGCGCGCGCGCCGACAGCTCCAGCTCCAGCGCGCCCGCGCCCGCCAGCCGCAGCGGCGCCGACGCGTTGTCGCACACGCACGCCAGCGGCACCTGCACACACACGCCTGTACTGCACTCCGCCACCGCACCGCTCTCTCAACTGAAACATGAACATGACAGACGGCGCGCTCACCCTGTAGCCGGGCCACGGGGACTCGTAGATCATGAGGTGCGGCACCCGCAGAGGGTCATCGTCCTCGCCGTCGAAGTCGTCGTCGACGTCGTCCCGGTCCTCGGGCGGCGCGGGCGCGTCCGGGTCGGGCGGGTCGGGCACGCAGACGGCGCGGCCGCTGAGCGGGTCGGGGCGCGTGGCGCAGCGCGGCCGCCGCCCGAACGCCGCCGCCGCCAGCTCGAGCGCCACCGTGGCGCCGTCCGCCTGCAGCCGCGCCACGCAGCGCAGCCGCCGCGCGCCGCCGCGCCCGAACCACAGCACGTTGCCCGGCGACGCCACCTCGCCCGGCCGCGTCAGCAGCCGCGCGCACGCCGCCGGCACCGCGCGCCCCCGCCCCGCCCCCGCCCCCGCCGGCAGCGGCGCGCCCTCCAGCCGCGCATCCACGAACTCGTAGTGCAGCGCGAACGCCAGCGGGTGCGTGGCCGTGCCGGCGCGGCTCGTGGCCGCCAGCGCCAGCAGCGCGCCCGACGACACGTACCCGTCGGGCGGCGCGCACGGCCGCGGCGCGCGCGTGGCGTTGGCCAGCGCGGCGCGCGCGCACAGCCGCGGGCCCGCGTCGCAGTAGCGGCCCAGCAGCGCGCCCTCCCCGCCGCCGTCCCACACGCGCAGCTCCACGCCGCACGCCGCGCCGCCCGCGCCCCCCGCGCTGACCCGCGCCGGCGCGCTCGTCGACGCCGACCCGTCCTCGCGCTCGCCGCTCTCGGCGCGCTTGCCCTCCACCAGGGAGTATTGAGTGAAACTCGAAAAATAAATCCACACCAGGTCACCTGTTGACGGAAAATGAGCGAGGCTAGTATCGGTCGGAAATGTTCTTCCCGAGCGGGCCGCGTCGGTCGAGGACTCACCGGGCCGGCCGTGGAACGTCCACGTGCAGGTCGTGTTGGGCGGCAGCGTGTGCGTGGGCGCGTGCAGCAGGCCGCGCCGCCCGCGCCCCCCCGCGCCGGCCGCGGTCGCGTTCCCCTCCTCCTCGGTGGAGGACGCTTTCACGTGAAATTCGCAGCGGCGCGCCTCCCTGCGACACGGTTCGAGATCAGATCGTCGTCGGCTTCGATCGAGACGGCGTCGGTGGCGCGCGACCTACCTGGCGTAGTCGAGCGAATCGGAGTCGGCGAAGATGACGTCGACGTCGAGCTCGAAGCCGCGCAGCGGGGCGAGCGGCGCGGGCGCGCGCGGCGGCGCGCTGTACGGCGACGAGTGGAAGGCCACGAGCATCTCGGGCCCGCGCGCCGTCACGCGCGGCAGCCAGTCGCCGCCGCAGTACTCCACCAGCACCGGGTCGTCCGTCGACGCGCCGTCGTAGAAGATCAGCCGGTCTCGTTCGCCCGTGCACTCGCGCCACGCCCGCACGGCGCGCCCCGTCTTGTTGAGACTGCGGACGAGGTTCTGTCAGTACGTGCGCTGCGCCCCCCTCCCTCCCCCGACACCGGGTGACACCCACCTGGCCATGGATATGGAGCGCTTGATCTGCATCTTGTGGGAGTGGTCCTGGCGCACGGAGATCATGGCGTGCTTGCAGGTGGGCACGTCCTTCTGGCGCAGGCTCCAGTAGCAGGACACGTTGCGCGGGTACATGCCCGGGTAGTTGGGGCTCTGCAGGCGGCACGGCTTGCGGTGGCACTCCTCGTACGTGCGCGTGCAGTACGTGCCCGGAGACACCGCGCCGCGCTCCAGCGGCGCCCCCAGCGCGCCGAACCTGCAACAGCGGGGCGTCAGCGGGCGGGGGGGGCGGCCCGAGCGGCGCGGGCGGGGGGGCGGGGGGGGGCCGGCCGACACTCACCGCACCACGGCGTCGCGCTGCTGCAGGAACTTGTAGCGCAGGCGCAGGCCGAAGGGCTCGCCGAGGCGCGCGCGGAACAGCTTGACGGACACGGTGACGGTGGCCGTCTCGCTGTAGTAGAGCGCGGCGCCCTCGGCCGCGCCGCACCACGAGCCGCCCGTGAAGGGCCGGCCCAGCTCGGCCAGCTGCATGAACCCGTCGGGGCAGCCGTCCAGCTCGCCGGGCGTGTAGCGGCCCACGCGGAACTCGTCGAACGCCAGCTGCACGAGATCGCCGTGCGCGCCGCCGCCCGCCGTGAACGTGAGGTGGCACAGGAACGGCACGCGCGGCGGCGGCGCGGGCGCGCCCTCCGCGCCGCCCACCGCCAGCGCGTACGCCACGCCGGCGCGCCCGTAGTACGTGCGGTTGCACGGCGAGCAGTGCGCCGGCTCGTCGCTGCCGTCCGCGCACTGCGCCGCGCCGTCGCAGTAGCGGTCCAGGCGCACGCACTGGCCGCTGCGGCACGCCCACTCGGCCACGCCGCAGCCCGCGCCCGCCGCGCCCCGCGCGCCCCACGCCGCCGCCGCCAGCAGCGCCGCCAGCGCCGCCGCCATGCCCGCCGCCGCCAGCCCGCCCGCTCTCTGCGAACGGTACCACAGTCGACATCGAAAGATCGGAACCCCCTACTGCTCGACAAAAACGTATAGCTCCTCAGGCGGACGTATCGTTTGACACCAAAGGAAAAACTAGACGAATGCGTCTCGATTCACGCGAAATTTAAGAGTTTCGGGCTGATATGCGGCAAATGTACAATTACGATTTGATCGACTCTCACTCGTTACCTTGGAACGTCTACATTATTTCAACGTGATAGTTTTCAAATAACTGACCGAATCTTTTACCTAGCTGCTAGCTTCTCCGTTACCACAAAACCGCTTTTGACCAGCAAGGGCTATGAGTATCCAGAAACGAAGGAAGTGAAAGTGAGAAATTTTACATGAATGATCTACTTACAGGAACAGTTACCGAGAGTGAAGCGATCGAAATGTTAAACAGATAACGACAGTTTTCAATTTGGGAGATTTGAAAATACGAAAGTTGAGTTCGCACTACTAGCGAACTATTCGTTAGAAAATTTAGTATAAATCAAAAGTTAAATGAATCACTTAATACAAATATAAAAAAGAAGATGAAGAAGAAGAAGTGTAGTGGGTTTGGTTGGTCAGTCAAGAATGATACACAACGGACAATAATGAAATAATACAAGCAGTGGGTGAATAATAACGCAAAGAGGTAAATTATCTGATTAATGTCATTTTTTGACCCTTTTTGGCATGGATTGCACCATTTGCACCAAGTTTTGTATTTGTAAAAATATTCCTGTCATGGGACGATTAGACGTCTGAAAAACTTCAAAGAGATAATAACTACAAAGATAGCTACAATGTAAAATAGTCTGCCCGCGTTAAGGGATGTAATTTGGAATCGTTTTATTTATATCAACCAGAACATCCTCCTCCTCAATTGGACTTCATAAATCCGTCGATGCATCGGTATCAGCATGTGGCTGGCGGGTAGGAAAAGATAATAACGACTTCGAGAAAAGGATGGTACCTACTACCATTACCGTACCGAGATATAAAAGTATGTTTACTGTCTACAAAACCGAAATTAGCTCTCATCAAAAGTATATCACTACCAAGAATAGAAATGTGTATTGATACTTTACTGAGTAAATGCCTAAGCGAATAGCAATCATATCACCGACCGATAAATTTTAATGAATGAGTAGTAAAGAGACACAGAGGAACAAAGCACACAATTATGTGTGTTCATATGCATGTGTAAGAAAGCTTTGCCCTAAAGCTATATTTGTAAAGCGAGACAGGGAGTTGTTAAATATGTGGAAACAGGGATGGCAAGCATTCCAGATGATTTCTCTTCCATGCTACATAAACAAATAAACCAAGTAGAAATTACCTCCTGGATCACCTAACTTTGGGGAATTGTGGGAGGCCGACATATAATCAACAAAATAATTTACTGAGTAAACACCTAAACGAACATAATATTAAGTACAGTTAGGTTTCGAAGTGTATACATATGCATGGACAGAGATACTCAAGTCACAATAAAGTGGGTAAGTACATGGTGAATATTATTATGATGGGTGTGTATGTACATGGTGAAGTGAACTTCTTTCGTAAAAAATATAACTTTGGAGAGAATGGAGAAGTTTTCCGCCAGACATTGGTTTTATTTTGTTACTACTTAGCTGTTGCCTCCAACTCCGACTGCGAATAATTCTTTTATCGCTATGCTGCGAACTTTATGCAATTTTCGGGATAAAAAGTACCCTATAACTATCCAGGTTATAAACTATCGGTTTTAAATTTTCACGATTCTCACTTAAGTAAAAGTAAAGATATTGCGGGACTTACCCTCCAACTAAATATTTATTGCTAATAAATAATATTTAAATCGTTTATTTCAGATCACAAGAGTCCATATCATAAACTATAAATTGTTATTATTTTATTACTATTAAAATTGCTTCGACTCGTGACAACAGTCCCTGCAATGCGGTCGAAACGTCAAGGTAATTTTTGCAAGAAATATATAGTTCGTGATTAAGTCGCGCAAGATAATTAGCTATAAACTCTCTGTGTGCCAAATTTCATCAGAATCCGCCAAATCGTTTTAGCGTGACCACACAAACTTTCACTTTCATAATATTAGTGCGATATTATAACTATTCTTCAATTCAATCTATCGTAAAACCACAAAAAAAGGCTATGTTATTATTTCCCCGTGGGAATGACAAGATTTACCGTGGTAAAAAGTAGCATATATGCCACTCTCCAACCCTTCAATTATGTTCATAAAAAAAACACAGCAATCAGCCGCTCATCTGAGCTGAGCTGATAAAAATCAAACATACGAATGACTCAGCAGTTTCAGCCCCTACTAACTAATGCATGAAAAACAAAATCACTGGATTTGGTGAAATGGGACAAAAATAATAAAAAGATAAGTTAAAAAAAACAATGGGCACAGCGCTAGAAAACGCCAAAATATACTTAGCAACAATATTAATAACCAACAAATGAATTGTAATGATTGAGTTTGAATAAACTCAAGAGTAAAGAAAATCTTGCCTCTCTTTAAAGATATTCCTCTGTGGACAAAATTGTATACGCCGCTGTCGTAGCAATAGTAAAAGGTGGTTGAATATTACAAGGAAAGAAAAAGAAAACATTAAAGTAGTATCCGTATGTAGTATACGGATGTCTCAAGAAATAAGAGACCTCTGAAGAAATCAAAGATTTACAAAACGATAGACAATTAAAAACCAAGAGCGTCTGCTATAGCCTTATGTAACCTTCCACCCCTGCATTTTTGACGAAGATCGTGTATTGAAAGAAGGGTATCGGTTAAAACACACTGACATGGGTTTATGAGTAAGTTACACCAATCATTATTTCAAGAAATATTGTAGGTATACCAATGTTTTTACGAAAAAGTTATATCAAGACCTTGGCAAATATTGGTCAATAGATGCAGGGACGAGTGTGAAATGCAAGTGTGAGTGCTTTTCAGAGAGCAAGAGGTGGGAATTCACCTGAAATACGAGGCAAACCTGGCCATTTCTAACAATTGGCGTGGACATTGCTGGCCCGATAAATGTTAATGAATAAATAGTAGAGAGGCAAAGATGAATATAGCACACAATTATAAATATAATAACTCCTAACAAATTTTCATAATATGCATATGTCCAAGAAACATTTGGTCTATGTAAGTGAGAAAAGGAGTTGTTAAATATGTGGAAACAGGGATTGGCAAGCATTCCAGATGAGTTCTCCTCCATGCTAGATAAAGAAGGAACCAAGTAGAAATTACCACCTGGAGCACCTAACTTTGGAGAATTATGGGAGGCCAGTGTATAATCAACAAAATAGCATCTGTTTTGTTCCTGCGCAGACGAAGTGCACAATATTGAAAGATTAATAAAACTAGTCTACGTGTTATTTCCGAAATCTAACTATCTACACAATAATATAGCAAATTTCTTCGAAACTCCATCCGTCTTAGCGTGAAAGAGTAACAAATGCACACACGCGTTCACAATTTTTTCTCATTTAAAATATTAATAGGATTGTAAGGTCTGGGCAAACTTTATGCTTCCTTGATGTTTTGTGTTGGTGTATACCTGTGTTGTGGGAAAATAAGGCTTCTTAGCTCTATGTTAAAACCTCGGTATAAAACCTAACCAGGTATAAAATACACTTTGATTTTTAATAGCTGATCACGATCAGAAACCAATTTGTCTAGATCAGTATTCGGTGGCAACCACGTATAAGTCGCAGTTAGGCATTTTTATTTTTTCTTGTACCAATTGACTTTTTTTAAAATTCGGAAAGTTTTATGTGATTTTTGCTCAGAATCACGAGCTCTTTCGATTCTACTAGGAGAAAAAAAGTGTCCCAAAACTTTCATACAATTTTCGATTCCTCCATTCCGTTACCGTCATATAAAGTTTATGAAAAATGGTAACGGAACGGGGAAAAAACATTGGACACTTTTTTTCTCCTAGTAGGATCGAAAGAGCTCGTGATTCTGAGCAGAAATCACATAAAACTTTCCGAATTCAAAAAAAAAAGTCAAAAGGTACAAGAAAAAATAAAAATGCCCAGTTACATGAAACAATACGTATATTCTTTTAGGTGCCATATTGGCTCACATAAAATTTTTATTCCTAAGTATTATTTGTTTTTCTACAGATTTGTTTGATAATTTTTTCCTAATACTGCTTTTGTTCATATTTTTTTATTACTACTAACCAACGGAACTTATAAAAGACAATGGTGGAAAAATAACTAACCGAAGCTATGATACTTGATAATCCTATAATGATGAATATGATGATTAACAAAATCGACCAAGCCTTTATTTAGCAGATAACAAAAACTAAACGAGATACATAAATATGTATGTGCATACAGTCAAGGAAACTGAATCGCTTACCAAGGCGGAACCTTTTAAAAACCAATTTCCCGATGATTTATTTGGCAGATGTATAGAATGTCAACATGACATTTGCAATGAAAAGGGTTCACCCTGGTACGTGTTTCAGTTTCCTTGACTGTACAGTCAAGGTCATAAATAAGTACCTAATCACTTTTGTACCTTGTCGCTTAGTCTACATAAGTTCGTATGGCTTTTCAAATATGACGTTAAAGCGACAAGGTACAAAAGTGATCACTTTTTACAAATTATTTATGACGTTGACCCTACATGGTATAGAATGGTAGGAAAAATAACTTTTTTTGGACTCCGCGTAGAGTACGAATCACAAGGTTTTATCATGTAGCAAGGTTCACAAATAATATGGTGAGATCCGAATGCCTTGTGTTTTAAACAACTTTAAATGATAATAATTCATCCGGACCATTTCATGATATGCGCCTTTTTTTAATTTTTTATTCGTGTCTTATATTTTTAATTTGTATGATATCACGAATAAAATATTTTCTTTCTTGTGTACGTAGAGTGCAGAATGACTGTTGATTACCTAGTGGCTACCCAGCCACCCCAGCCGGCATCGGACGTTGTGCAACCTAAAGTTAAGAGTGCATAGTGGATACACATTGAAACAGATCAGTGTTCCATTTGCAACGTAACTAAATATTAAACAAGAATGTGAACTGCGTACAAGGAAACCAAACGCATGTTGTGAATGAGGTGCTAAGGGTGAATGTAATGATGCAAAATAATAAACCGTACCAAACCATAACCATAGGGGTCAGTGAAACTCGAGACGAATAAAAGCATGATACTGTGTTATAAATGTACTGATTTAACCAACATTGTGTGTCCTACAAGAAATATACGAGTGTAGCTAGTTAGCACACGGCGAGGGCCTTTTTTCGTGAGAAATCTCTTGCTTTCTATTGATTAATAAGTGGACTGTGTAGAACTCGAGAATTTGTTGTGGTTCTGATTTGTGTGCATTAGTTAGCTACGATACCGTTACAGGATGGATTTTGAGTGTCGTTTTAGTTGTTTTTGTGCCACCAATATTAACAAACGATTCAATTTACTTCCTGTCCTAATCTGACCGGACACGGACAGTCCCAATTTCGACGATATTATCTGCGTGACAACGACCTGTCCAATTTTTTTCGATTGTTGATAACAAGACTATATTTAAGCATACCTATCTACCTAGATACTTATTTTAAATGCTTATTATGAGCGAATATTTTCAATAAAGACGTCTAAAATGTCAGGCAACATAAACATGACACAGAATTGATGAAAGATTTGAGAGATGAGAATTACCGAGCTCCGATCATTTCCCAATGCCTCCTGTCCCGGTTTTTTAGCTCAAAAGGTGACACCTAAGTATGTCTACGATAACACTATTTTCCAATCGTTTTATTGGATAGGCATCTGAGAAGCTGTATCCTCGAACGAGTACGTAGGCCAACGTCAAAGACACATAATTTCGTACAACGTTCACGAGCGAACCTCAAGTCGTGCCTGTCAACCGTTTGCTGTTAAATTCGCGAACGAGATTCGTTTCGAGACCCAGCTTAGCTGAGTGGCCGCACCCTGTTCATTACCTACCAGGCAGAATGATGAATTAATTAATTAATAACATACAGTAATCCGCACTAGGCCCACGAGGGAACTACCGCCCAAGGCCTCAGATTCTGAGAGGAGGCATGTGCCCTGCAGTGGCACGTATATAGGCTGGGATGATGATGTTCCATGTTATTTTTTATATTTTTTAAGTCACTTTATCATTGTTATTAATTAAGCCATGTACGTGTTGTGGTGATTAAAGTTTTTTATCTATCTATCTATACAGTAATAACAACAATTTTGTGAAAAAATACGAATAACTCACGTCTATGATCGCGTTTGGCTTGACACAGTTAATAACTCACGTCTATGATCGCGTTTGGCTTGACACAGTTAATATTGAATGCATGGCTATAGTAATACTTTCCTTATATCATAATTTTTATCATTATGTAATCTTTAAATTTAGTTCCAATTATTATCATGTGTGTACCGTACAGGGTGTCATGGACTGACGTAAATATTGTAACCAACGTCTTGAAATTTCATGTAAGTAAATGACTTAATAAATAAATAAATCCAAACATGAAACATTCCTGGGATCAGGAGTTAACTCTTGGTTACCAGTTAAGCTGGTCAAGGACTCAAGGATTCCTTCACCGAAATCAACACCTGAGACACTGAAATCACTAAGTACTCCCAGTGGGAATTCTTAACCCTCGTCATAAACCAAGGGGTTATGTTATGTCTGTCCTCAAAATTGACTTCAATATTAATATTTTGCAGGATTGTTTTTAGAATCGGTTCCTGTTGACTAGAGTCCAATAATGTCCAGCTCGGTTTTTTAGGGTTCCGTAGTCAACTAGGAACCCTTATAGTTTCACCATGTCTGTCCGTCTGTCTGTCTGTCTGTCTGTCTGTCTGTCTGTCCGCGGCTAAGCTCAGAGACTGTTAGTACTAGAAAACTGTAATTTGGCATGAATATATATATTAGTCAAGCCGAAAAAGTGGTTAAATAAAAAAAACTAAAAAAATTTTTTTAGGGTACCTCCCATAGACGTAAAGTGGGGTGATTTTTTTTTGTCGACTAACCCTATAGTGTGGGGTATCGCTGGATAGGTCTTTTAAAACCATTCAGGGGTTGCTTACATGATTTTTGTATTCAGTGATTTGTTTGCGAAATATTCAAGTTTAAAGTGAAATCTCTTCTCAATAAAATAAAAAATAAAAATAAAATAAAATTGTCATTAAAATCGACCGTCCCCCCCCCCCCCCTCTAAAATCTAAACTGTTGGGCGGAAAAATTTTAAAAAATTCGAAATGGTAGTAAATATATTAAATTTACAAGGAAAATTATAGCGGCTAAGATTGCTTGGGAATTATTTGTAGTTTAAGAGTAAATAGTAGCCTAAGGTATTAAACATACCGTCACTACTTTGAAAAACTCGTATCAAAAATCAGCATGTAAACAAAACTGAACCTTGATACGCGCGGAATAAAGTTCACTTTGCCAGATTAACGATTTTGAGATACGAGCTTTTTTCAAAGTATTTACGATACCTAAATTTGAAGATTCCGTACACATACGAAATCCTTAGAAAAATATTACTTGATTTTTTCGTAATGGCTACGGAACCCTATCTTGGGCGTGTCCGACACGCTCTTGGCCGGTTTTTTTATAATCGTATCAGGGCTTTTTTATTTTTTCTTGTACCTTTGACTTTTTTTAATTCGGAAAGTTTTATGTGATTTCTGCTCAGAATCACGAGCTCTTTCGATTCTACTAGGAGAAAAAAAGTGTTCAAAGTTTTTTTTCCTCGTTCCGTTACCATTTTTCATAGACTTTATATGACGGTAACGGAATGGAGGAATCGTAAATTGTATGAAAGTTTTGGGACACTTTTTTTCTCCTAGTAGGATCGAAAGAGCTCGTGATTCTGATCAGAAATCACATAAAACTTTCCGATTTTAAAAAAAAAATCAAAAGGTACAAAAAAAAAAAAATGCCCATCGACTTTCATAGTCACTGGCTAAAAAGGGTGTTCAGTGAAGAGCAACGTGCCATGATCCAGTGACGACCCTACGTCGTGCGGTGAGCAGCCCGGGCCGGCAGGCGAGCCCCGCGCCGGTTGCGTAACGCGGCGCCGCCGGCTGCCCTACATAGCGGCCTGGCGCGGCGCTGCTTGCTGCCCGGCAGGAACGGCCTTCCCACGCTGCTGCCACCGACGTCACTTCTAGGTATGTACGAGCTCACGACCAATGTAAATCTCGATTAACAAACATGGACATTCTGAGCACGACTTTCTAAATTTTCAACAAAATATTTCAGAACAGATGGTGGTGATGGGGTTTTCGATATATGGGGGGCTAGCTATTATTACGATCGTGACGATCTTTGACATTTGTGATTTGGATGTATGACAAGTAAGTAAGTATATGGAAGATGATGAATGATGATTAATTAATGATCAGGGCGACAAAAAGTTCGCGATGCGCTCGCCTCCCGAAGATCATGGGACTATCTGATGCGTCGCACCCTAGTCTAAGGTGTCGCACCGTTCGCCGCCTCGGTAGCCGGCGGGCGCGCCTGCGAGCGCGAAGGATAGAATCCTCCGCGCCGTACTTTACCCGGAGGAGCGGAGCAGATAGGGAGACACGATCCGGGCTCCGACCGTTCCACGCGAGAGCACGGCTCCTCTCGCGATGACACTACGACGATATTTCTCCTCGAACGATTTTCAAATGGCAAATACGAGTGCGATTCGATCACTCCGTAAGATTCACGTTTAACTTAAATCGTAACGGTTTCGCATGACGTGTAAACTATATCGATACGTGAGCCTCGGCAGCCGCGCGCAGGGCGCGGGGGCGCGGTGCGGGCGCGGGGTCACTGCACTGCACTCACCGTGTGCATCGCACGTCAGCAGCGCGCGTCGCGCCGCATGTCGCGTGTCGCGTGTCGCGCGTCGCGTGTCGCGCGCCCAGCTGCCGGCCGTCGCGTCGCGCGGCGCCGCCACACTGCTGCAGCGCCCCCGCCGCGCCCCGCCCCGCCCCGCCCCGCCCGCGCCCCGCTGCGCGCGCCGCGAGCCTCGCGACCTAGCGGTAGCGAGGGGGGTAGCTTGTATTTTTATAGTAGTTTCATTATTAATACCGAATGATTTCTACTTTTAGCATTGAACATTCAATAGGACGCCAGGTATTTTAGTCGTCGCGTCCGTAGTGAAGTTGAAGGTGGAACGGTTGATTGGCGTTTCTGAAAGAAGCGATGTAGACGGATTCGTTAGAGTTTAGCCACCGCTGTCGGCTGGGTTGGCGCGGCCGGTGCTTGCGGCCCGCCGCCGGCCGGGGCTGCCGGGCCGGGGCGCGCGGGCGGCTGGACTGCGCCGCCACCTCCAGCGCTGCAATCGCCCGCTCTGGCGACGCCGGGCCGCCGGCTGCATTTCGTCTATTCGACGTCTCTTCTTGTGAAGTAGTTTTTTTTTTTTTTTTTTTTTTATGTTAGAAAGGCCAGACAAACGAACTAGTGGGTCACCTGATGTTAAATGATCACCACTGTCCATAGACACCTGCAGCGCTTTACGCAATGCCAGTGCGTTGTCGGCCCTTAAGGAGAGGGAATAGGGGAAGGGGGAGAGGGAGGGGGAGAGGGAAGGGGTGAGGTATTGGACCCCCGGCACTCTCACTGACCGTACGAAACGCAAGCAGGCTGCTGCTTCACGCCGGTTTTCTGTGAGAGGGTGGTACTGCCCCGGACGAGCCGGCCCATTCGCGATGCAGCGGCTAGCTACAACATGGCTCTACCACTACTAAAACTCGTACTCGTTCAGGAGAACCCGAATAAAACATCGGTGATTTCTTTGAAGCAAGCTCGCTGTTGATTAACGAGATTAATTTCGATAAAAAACAACTACAAATTTATACATTATTCTGAAATGTCGTATGAAGCGAAGATATTGACATAAAAGCCCTTTAAGAGCCTTAGAAGCCTTTTTTTTTGTCTTTTTTTTAGAGCCTTTTTATGTATAAGATAAAAGCTCTTTGTGATGTTGGACCTCTTGAATCATGTCGGCCCTTATTTAAAAAACTAAATTTACTTACATTGCCCAGCTTGTTTATCCTAGAAACCTGTGTCTTTGTCGCCAGCTATCCGTTTTTCTTTAGCAAGTTACCAAAAGTTAGTTAGTTTAGTTGCCTAATACTTGAGGCCCAGGGATCCTACAAAGTTGTTGGTTCCAACATGTAAAAGTGCGCTGTATTCGAAAAATTGTCATGTGATGTCTGTGAAATTATTCAACCATTTACCTGAACGTATAAGACGTATTACAGTCATTGTCAAATTTAAAAACGAATTGCGTGTCTGGCTGAGAGAAATGTCTTTTTACTCCGTTAAGGATTATTTGAGCTATGACACCAAAGTATTGACCTAATAAATAATTACCGTGTGGAAACCATTATTTTGTAGTAAATATTGAACATTGGACATATTGTAGGCATATTTAGGACATGAAATTAATATTTTAGAATAATTTAATATAATAATTTAATAACAATAATTTTTGCATGCTAGAACTGGCTAAGTGTGTACTATTATTATAACCCTTTAACTAACACCATTGTAATCCACACTTAATGCGAATAAATAAATTTGAATTTTTATTTTTAACTTTTGAGGGGCAAACTAAAGGCAATAGCTACTCGTAGGTCTAAGCAGAAACTGTTTTGCATTGATTTTGTATTTCTTTGCTGTTTAATTTTATTTTTGTGTTTGATATTGTTAGATTGGTGTATGTTGGAATTTCAAATCATTCCAATTGAGACTTAGGACGGTTTTCACTGCATGTCATCGTCCCAGCATAATACAGGGTGGAAAAAATCTATGGGCTGGAGGGGAACTACCTTAAATTCTTTATTTAGCCAATTTTACGTATTTTTCTTTCACACAAATATCTGCCCCGACCGGGAATCAAACCCGGGACCTCATGCTTCGTAGTCATCCGGTCGTTACCTAAACTATTCAAAATTAATATGTTGTTGTACTTGAATAATTTAGGTGATAAGTTGTTCGAAACGCCCCCTCGTTTCGGATACACAAATTTTTTAGTCTTCGTTTAAATTAATTTCGTGTAGCCTTCTGCCAAGGTGTATGCTCCTAATAACATTTTCTACCGCAACCCTTAGCTTTTGTACAGTCTTATAATTATAACCATAACATGTTTTACATTTTTTACATGACCCCATAAAAAGTCGTCCAGAGGAGTCTGATCAGGACTTCATGCAGGCCATCTAATCGTAAGGTAAGCCCTGGAAATTGGGCTATTGTGGACAGGTGCAGAACTTATGTATTTAATATTCGATTTCACGAATATTTTGTACCACAGACGAATATGAGACCTAATGTGTCTTGGAGAACTTTTATCTTTAACATTAAAATATAGATATAAAATAGCGAGTTTATTTATTTATTATTTTTTATCTGGTTCGATTCTCGGGTAAGAGAAGCGAATTAAAAAAAATCTTGACTGCAGTTTTGTTCCTTTTTAAAAATAAAAGAATGTAAGTATCCTTTTAGTAAAAAAATGAGCTCATCTGGGACAGTACCACACTCTCACAGAACACCTGCGTGAAGCAGCAGTGCTCCTGCTGCGTTTCGCACGGTCGGTGAGAACGCCGGGGGCCCAATACCTCTCCCCTCCCCCACTCCTGTTCCCTCTCCTTTTTTTAAAGGCCGGCAACAGATCAGTGACCCGCATGCTCGTTTACCTCCCTCTCATAATAAAAAAAATCCCATAGATTTTTCACCCTGTATACGTCCCACTACAGGGCACAGGACTCCTCTCAGAATGAAAGGCCTTGGGCCGTAGTTTCCACGCGAAAATAATATTCGACTGTTTAAATAGACTTTAAGTAACATATCTAATCTAATACCTTTAGGGGGTGTTTCACCACCTTATTGTCAAACTACTGGCTACGTAACCAATGAATAAACTAAGTACTGGACAAATCTGTCGGCTAGAGTTTTTTCAGTTTCACCACTCCGGTCCTGTACAAACTAAGTACCACTTAACTAATCGTCGGTATAACAAAAAGCCGGAATAGCAACGTCCCATTTCACGACCACTGGTTCCTGTTCGCATATTTTCGTTCAAAGAGTCGCTCATTATTAAAGGAAAATAAATCGTAAACTATGTAATTTTTAAACACATCTATTTTTTTTGCATAAACAAATGTGTAACATTATAATTAATGCAAAAACGGTATTTATTTACGATACTTTGGTTAACAATAACAAAGAAAAATAAAATCACGTGAAACGAATCGAAAAGTGGCGCCAAACCCTTTGACAGATTAACTTTTTTTTTAATGGCGATGTACAAATTCAGGTAGAACAAACGATTGTGCCACTGAAAAAAGTCTGTAATTAAACAATATTACGAAATTATGGATTTATTTTTAAATACTAAAAGCGTACCTATATTTTTTATTCAAATCTTGATATTTAAATTCTCGTTTGCAATTTAGCATGACTTCTTTCTATAAAAAATAAAAAAATACTTTGATTTATTTTTCTGAAACCGGCTGAAGGGCTCTCCAACCACGGCCACAAAAAAATAAACTAACTAATTAAAAAGATATATGACGGATAAAAATGCTAAATGCCACCTGATCTGATGGTCAAATTAAGAAATAGTTTGTCCGTCACTTAGCGCTAATCAAGACTGGTGAAACAGAAATTTTTATTCCATGTGACAAATAAGGTTATGATCAAGCTAATCCGAACTTTAAAAAAAGTGGTGAAACAGCCCCTTAAACGAGCAATTCTTGTATACAGGGTGGAAAAAATCTATGGGCCCTGGAGGGGAACAACCTTAAATCCTTTAGTTAGCTCATTTCACTGAAAGGAAACATTCCTTTATTTTTAAAAAGAAACAAAACTGCAATTAAAGATTTTTTAAATTTTGCTTGTTCCATCCGGGAATCGAACCAACTAAAAATAAAAAAATAAACCCTCGCTATTTTATTATACGAATCGGTAGGATTGATGCTCAGGATAAAATTAGTCTAATAAACATTTGGTCCCACACTCATCTGTTGTGCGAGATACCCATAAAATTGAATATTTATTACAAGTTCTTTATTAACAA
The DNA here is from genome assembly GCA_947563465.1 of Archips xylosteana. NCBI lineage: Eukaryota > Metazoa > Arthropoda > Insecta > Lepidoptera > Tortricidae > Archips > Archips xylosteana. The sequence continues at coordinate 22,996,390 of OX387353.1, forward strand.
TACCTAGTACTGTTCACTTGTAATAAGTAAATGACACGTTATAGTTTTCTTATCTCTTTAACATCTAAAGACATTGTATGAAGTACAAGCTTGCTAATGTTATTTATCTCTAAGTATCTTGTTGAAGTATTGGATAACAAAATCGGTAAATGGTAATGTTTTATAACATAACGTGGCTTTAGTTAATAAAACCCAAAATTATATAAAAAGGTTTAATGCATGTACGACATACAAGGGTTACAGTAAAAAGCAGAATGTCATGACATTTGACACATTTGAGGCTAAAGATTAAATGCCTGAAGAAATCAAATAGCAATTTTGTAGATGTTCCTAGTGCACTCCAACGGCCGTTTAGGGGCCGAAACATCTTCCCGCCTCGTTGAAAGGAGCACCTTTCAACACTCGAAGTCTTCAGATGTAGGTAGGGGGCACAGACGAACCAGGGGTCGCCTCACGCACCCTCTCGTGGTGGATATATCTGCCACTCTGGATATGTTGTCGGGTCCGGGAAACAAGCGGGCGACTCGACCCAGTCGCCAGCACAGTGGAGGAACATGATCTTCCTGCAGAAGTACAAGGTCCCCGACGTTTAACCTTGTAGTGTTCGTGCGCCATTTCGTTCGCTGTTGCAGCTCAGCTATGTATTCACGCTGCCATCTTTGCCAGAAATGCTGACGTATTTTCTCAACGCGGGCGTATCTTTGTAGTGAGGTCTCCTTGTTGTCTATCAGGGTAGGTGTTGGCAGCGCAGTTAGTGGTCTACCGATTAGAAAGTGCCCAGGGGTTAGGGACAGGAGGTCATTAGGAGACGATGACATGGGATATAAGGGACGGCTATTAAGTATTGCCTCCACTTGTGTAAATAACGTCGTTATCTCCTCGAACGTAAGGTTACTGTGGCCAATGACACGTTTTAGATGGTGTTTTGCTGATTTAATACCGGCTTCCCAAATACCGCCGAAGTGAGGCGCATAGGTAGGAGTGAAAACAAATTGAATACCCTCCTGAGATGCAAAATCAGAAAGAGGATCAGCATTATGCTTTAAAAAATCTCCTAACTCTTTAGCCGCGGCGACAAAATTACGACCATTGTCGCAAAATATTTCCGCTGGCTTGCCTCTGCGAGAAATAAATCGTCGTAACGTCATTATGAAAGCGTTCTTGCTTAGGTCACTGACCCCTTCAAGGTGGATGCATTTGAAACGCAGACATACAAATAGGCACAGATAACCTTTTATAACTTTGCTACCTCGTCCTTTGCGATTCAAGATATAAAATGGACCAGCAAAGTCCAAGCCAACAGACACAAACGGGAAATCAGGCTCAATTCTTTGAGATGGTAAATTACCCATCTTGGGACATAGTGTTTTGCCTCTATGCCGCCTACAACATACACTTATTAACAGTGCGCCGTGCCAAATATCTACCATTTATTGGCCACACTTGTTCTCTAACTACGGCCAGTAACAGCTGAGGACCAGCATGCATATTTCGCACGTGCTCCCTCTCAAAAATGAGCCTAGTTAAGTGGTGATTTGCGTGAAGCAAAATGGGATGTTTTTTCTCGAATGAATATCCAGATGCATCAATGCGACCACCAACTCTTATTAGTTTATGATTGTCCAAAAACGGTGACAGGGACAACATTTTGCACCTAGGACTTAGTGACTTATTTTGTATTAAATTATTGTATTCTTCAGGGAAGGACTGACCTTGCGCGAATATACAAAGTGATTTGAATGAATCAGCCAATTCGTCACAGGAAAGTATACCGTCTTTTTTATTTTTAGGATGTTTCAAATTGTAAATAAATCGCTTGACATATGCAAATATTCTTTCCAGTCTTGTTAATTTTGAGTAGTTTTCAAATTTAATTAAGTAGTTTGTAGTTAACGTAGTATAAGTTTTTATTTCAGGTATCTCGCAGTTATCAATTTCAGTGTTGGATTTCAAGACTGGCCAAGCAGACTCGTCTTCAAGCAAGAAATCAGGACCCGACCACCAATGCTTCAAGGATGATAAATGGTTAGCATCGACGCCTCTTGAGATCAAATCAGCGGGATTTAGCGCGGTAGGTACGTATCTCCAGTCTGCCGACTTCGTTGTTTCTAATATTTCACCGATGCGATTCGATACGAACGATTTTAATATTTTATTATTATTCAACCATGCTAGAACAATTGTCGAATCGCACCAGTGAAACATTTTATCCGGTTCGTACCTAAGAGATTGCTTGACTGCCTTGCAGAGCCTGGCGGCCAGCAGCGCGGCGCAAAGCTCTAGACGAGGCATCGTCGTGGGCTTCAGGGGGGCGACCTTAGATTTTGCGCATAATAAACTAATTGACACCTTGCCGTCCTCGTTTAAGGACTTAGAATAAATGCAAGCTCCTAAGGCACCCTGGGAAGCGTCACTAAATGAGTGCATTTCAACATATTTGGGAGAGTCGCAGACTGTTTGTCGTTTTATGTAGAGATCTCGAATATACGGTAAATTATTTTCAAAATGGATCCATTCCTTTTTAATATCCTGTGGCACAGGGTCGTCCCAGCCAATCTTCTGCTGCCACAGTTTTTGTAACAGCATCTTAGGTTTTATGATGAGTGGACTCAGCAGTCCTAGCGGATCAAAAATTTTAAAAGCGTTTGACATTATATGTCTTTTAGTTATTACGCCATCACCATTATCATCTAAAGATATATTTATGGGAAAATTAAAAGTGTCGCTGGACGGACTCCACCCTATCCCGAGTGTGCTTGACGATTCGCTAATAGTTAAATTTTCTTGAATATTTATATCGAAATTTTCAAATAATGTAGGCATATTACTTTTGTATTTTCTCAAATTGAAGCAACACGCTTTTAGAGCGTCCGATACAGATTTTCGTATGTATATCAGTTCACGTTCATCATTAGCGCCTGTAATAAGATCATCCACGTAAAAATCCTTTTTTATTATATTTTTAATGAGCTCGTCGCCCTGCTCCTCTCCGATCTGTGACAAACAGCGTGTGCTTAAATAGCTCGCACTTGCGGTTCCGTAAGTGAGAGTATTCAACTGCAGGGTTCTGATGGGCCTAGACTCGTCCTCTCTCCAAAGAATTAGCTGCAAATCTCTGTCATCTTGATGTACTAGCACTTGGCGATACATCTTTTCAATGTCGCCTGTTAAGATGTATTTGTACTGTCTAGCTCGAATCAAAATGGAGAAAAGAGAATCCTGAACATTCGGACCCACCATGAGAATGTCGTTTAATGAGAGACCGGAGGAGGAGGGCGCCGAGCCGTCAAACACAACTCTAAGGGATGTAGATTCGCTCTTGTTTTTAAATACAGGGTGATGGCATAAAAAATAATTAGGATAAGGTTTGGCTATACTAGACTCCGATAAATGCCCTAAATTTGCGTATTCATTGATAAATTTTGCATATTCAACTTTTAAATCAGGATTGCGTTTAAATTTCTTTTCGAGGTTCAAAAATCGTCTTTTTGCCATATAATACGAGTCACCAAGTGTTTCTGGAGACTTAGTTAGCGGAAGTCTTACGCAATACCTGCCTGAATCGAGCTGAAAGGTGTGAGATAAAAAATGGTTCTCACAATACTGGTCAGTTTCGCTCATTTTGTTTGAATTATCAGGGACATCCTCTATGTCCCAAAATTTTGATAACATTTCGTCTACCTTACCTTCAGATGAATTAGAAAGAGTAGCGTGATTGCAACGGAATGTTTTGTTTAGTTTTATAGTATCAATGGGACCTGATATCAACCAGCCTAGCTCGGAGCTTCGAAGCTTAGGACTGCAAAGACCAGTGGACAGTTGTTCGTTACCGATTAAGTCCCAGAATAGATCTGCTCCAATCAAAACGTCGATTGGGGCAGACTGGTTGAAGTCAGGATCCGCAAGTTTAATATTCTCTGGTAGTTTAAATCCGTGTAAATTTATTGTTGTTTTAGGAACATTGCTAGTTAGCTCTTCAAGAATTAAACAAGTTAATGTGACTTTATATTTGTTGTATAATGATTTTATTTGTACATTACAGGTTTCTACGACGTTTCTGACGGAACTGTTACCGATTCCTATGACCTTTAGACAGTCAATGGGTTTTGTTTGCAGCGATAATTTTTTTTGAAGAGTCTTGGATATAAAAGAGGACTCGCTGCCGCTATCTAAAAGGGCGCGGACCTTTAAGGTATTTTTGCTTTCAGGGTTGACTATTTCTATGACCGCAGTCGATAAAAGGACGGATCTATTCGAACTTGTGACGTTTACCACCGAAGATTGGTTGATTATTGTCGCATTGTCATTTACAAAGCGTGACACACTACTTGAAGCTTGGTTTGAAACTGCCGCGACGTTTTCGACACTTGGCACAGTCTTGATTGCTTGGCTAGGAACTGCCGCGACGTTTTCGACGCACGGCGCAGTCCGATTTGTTTGGTGTGAAACCACCGCACTGTCATTTGCAGCGCATGGCGTAGTTTCAGGCAATGGGTGGAGTACTACCGCGTTATTCATAACGCATGGCGTAGACCCCACGTGGAGCAGGCTATTATGCCTTTGGTTACAATGACGGCAAGGACCCCCGCGACAGTCACTAGCGTGATGGCCTTGCTTCAAACAATTAGCACACAACTTATATTTAGTCACGTCGGCTAACCTCTCTTGAATTGGCTTAGATCGAAATAATGGACATTCATAAACTTTATGATTTTCGTCACAAATGACACAATAGCTAGCAGGTTGGTTTTGATTGGAAAATTTAACCGACTTTGAATGTTGAGAAGTGCCTGCAAATGATTTATTAAATTGTGGTCGCTCTTGATTATAAAAACGTTGACTTGTTGTAGGAGACGATCGCGGTGATGAGGATGTGAATTTTTGTACGTAACTGTCGCCTTTATTTCTATTTAATGCCTCAAGCACATCGGCACGATCGATCAAAAATTGTTTAAATTGCTCAAGAGTCGGTAGATCGTCGAGCGTGTTACGATGCTCTTCCCACTTCGTAAGTGTGCGTGTGTCTAGTTTGGCAGCGAACATGAATATGAGAAGCATGTCCCATTTGTCTGTTGGCTGGCCTAGGCTGTGTAATGCACGTAAATTCTTTGTAACGTGGTCAACTAAGAATCGCAAGGACCGCTCAGACTCTCGCGTAAGAGTATTAACGCTAAACAATGAGCTGAGGTGATGATTAATTAACAGACGTTTGTTGTCGTAACGCTCCACAATCATACCCCATGCCTCCGGGTAATTAGACGAGGACACTTCCAAATTCGAAATAATGCGCGCTGCATCGCCCTCCAAGTATGAAATAAGGTATTGGAATTTATGAACTGGTTTAATACGACTATTGTTATGGATTAAACTCTCAAATGTATCCTTAAACTCAAGCCAGCGGAAGTACGTGCCATCAAATTTAGAAATCTCTAATAAAGGTAATTTAAATCCAGGGTCATGATGATGATGATCATGACAGCACTGACCCTCACTTGCAACAGAAAGACGCCTTTGTTCCATTTCGATTTTATTGTGCCTATCCATTAATGTCTTAGCTGTTGCAATATTAATTACAATGTTGTTTTCAATGCTTTCACGCTCATCACCCTCATTTGCCAAATTATCAGGGCTTAAAACTTCTATCTGATTCTGCACCTCGTCGAACTTCACCGACAAAGTTTCAAGTTTACTCAGTTTAAGACCAAGCTCGGCTAGCTGCACATTCGTTAGTTCAGCGAGCTCGCCTATGCCAGTTAGATAGTTTTTAAATTTAGTAATTTGTCCTTTAATAGAACTTCGCGTCGTTAAAAGGTTCCTCAGTTCCTTTAAACAACCACTAGCCTCGCTTGGTTGCATTGGTATAGCGATGTAAAAAAATGTACGATTAAATCGGTAAAAAATATTAAAATAGTTAAAAAAAAGTAGGCAAAATAGGTAAGTTATAATATAAATAGCTCACGTTCCTTAAAACGCTGCACTCGCCGATATTGGGAAACCGGTTGCGCCCGCACAGCGGACCTGAGCCCCCTCTGCTAATGACCCGCGTTACGTAACGAGACAGCGGGCCGGCGCGGCGCAGTCTAGGTATCCTGGAATAGTCGGCAGTGTATGTGAGAACTAACGCAGTTAATGCAATGGCACAATAACTATATTTTAGCCTTAAGTGTACCTAGGCAGATTAAATAAAATTGAAACTAACTTTACGACTTAATTTTCTGTTTATATTTACGTATTTTTTCAAATCAAGATAATATCGAATCATATGCAATTATAGCGCTTATGTTATGTTTTTGATTAAGAAATTTACTGCATATTTGTAACAATGGGCCACCAATAAACTTAACTATTAAGTTGTTCAAAAATGAACGGAGGTAGATTTAACTGCTGGCTAATAACGCAATTAAATCGTTGTTAAGCTGTAATTAAGAGAAACAGTAATGTTTAGACTACTTAAAAGACGATATTTACACAACTGGAGATAAACTCTGACTATTTAAATAGAAAATTGTATACAATTTTGACTATTTAAACAGAATATATGGACGAATGAATTGATAGGGCTCGGAAGGAACAGAGGAATGCACTTATCTTGTAGTTAGACTGCGCTGCTCGCTGCGATGCTTAGATGATCCACTGACGATTTAACAACGATTATGTCTTGATAAGGTCACATGAACTCCATCCACTCCAAAATGATTGATTCTTCAATACTGCATACGCGCCTTATAGATTGCAGAGTTCGAAGCTTAACTTTCTTGATTTAATTTAATTGACTTTCGTTTACATATATTTCCCCTCATGGGCCACCAAATTATGTTTTATAACATAACGTGGCTTTAGTTAATAAAACCCAAAATTATATAAAAAGGTTTAATGCATGTACGACATACAAGGGTTACAGTAAAAAGCAGAATGTCATGACATTTGACACATTTGAGGCTAAAGATTAAATGCCTGAAGAAATCAAATAGCAATTTTGTAGATGTTCCTAGTGCACTCCAACGGCCGTTTAGGGGCCGAAACAGGTAATAATAAATTTATGCACAGCACGATTCCTTCTTACACTAGACGTTCATTCTGACAAAAAGTTTAATAATGGAACGTATTTTGACTTTTCCGATTTTGATTTATGTGTTTTGACATACTTTGAGCGTTACCCGAAAGCTTCTAGTAGGGAAGTTGCTCAAGAGATAGGCACCAGCCATACTCGTGTACTTAGTGTTTTGAAAAAGTACAAATACAGATGTTTTCGTGATGGGCGATTGGTGCAGAAACTACATCCGGGAGATAGTCAAAGGAGATTAGAGTTCTGTCAGAATATTCAAACAGAAATAGACCGCAACCCAAATTTTTTAGACTACATTGTATGGTCTGATGAAACAAATTTCAGCAATAATGGAATGTATAACAGACATAACAATCATTATTGGCCCCGTCAGAATCCATTCCGTGTTCGCGAAACAAACAATCAGGTCAGATTTTCCTTTAATGTTTGGTGCGGAATCAAGGCAATATGGTTGTTTTGGTGCACATTTATGAAGGACATCTAAATACGGCAAAATACATGGAAATATTAGACCTTTTACATAATCAATTAAACCTTCTATCGGAGGAGGAACGAAATAATATCATTTTTCAACAAGACGGTGCACCTGCCCACAATAGCAGAATTTCCAGGGCTTACCTTAATGAAAATTTCAATGTCTGGATAGGTACAAACGGGACGATTAGATGGCCAGCGAGAAGTCCAGACCTGACGCCTCTGGACTACTTTTTATGGGGTCATGTAAAAAATGAAGTTTACAAAACACGTTATAATACTGTACAAGAATTAAGGGTTGCGGTAGAAAATGTTATTAGGAGCATACACCACAACACTTTCCAGAGGGCTACACGAAATGAATTTCAACGTAGACTAAATTTGTGTATCCGGAACGATGGGGGTCACTTCGAGCAACTTATCAGTTGAATTATTAAGATTCTTTTCTTTTCTTAATGTCCGTCTACGTTATAAAAATGATTCATGTTTACGTTCTTCTTATTGATGATAAAATAAAAATTAATTTTAGTTTTCACTTTTTTATTTCAATCACCAAATAAATATGTTTATTAGACAAATTTTATCCTGAAAAACGATCCTACCGATTCGTATAATAAAATAAAATAGCGAGGGTTTATTTTTTATTTTTAGTTGGTTCGATTCCCGGGTGGGACAAGCAAAATTTAAAAAATCTTTTAATGCAATTTTGTTTCTTTTTAAAAATAAAGGAATGTTTCCTTTCAGTGAAATGAGCGAACTAAAGGATTTAAGGTAGTTCCCTCCAGGGCCCATAGATTTTTTCCACCCTGTATATGTATAATATATATATGTATATATATATATATGTATATATATATATATATGTATATATATATATATGTATATATATATAATCAGGATCTCGGAAACGGCTCCAACGATTTCGGTGAAATTTGGTATGTGGGAGTTTTCGGGGATGAAAAACTGATCTAGCTATGTTTCATTTTCAGAAAATCGCTTTTACTCGTGTTTTCCGGCTATTTTTGTTTGCATTAGAATACAAAGCTAAATTTCGCCGACTTCGAGCAGATCATAATGGCACATTAGAAATCAAGTGGTCGCGGATCCAGCCGACCTCTGTTCGATTCCACGTTTTTTTTCAAGATTTTTAGTTTTTTTTTTTTAAGTTAATTTTTTTCATGAGAAAACGTCAAGTTTCTTCTTTTGTGAGAAAAAGTTACTTTTTTGTTAGAAAAAGTATTATAGGGAACGTGCAGTAACTATAGGCGGCAGCACTAATGCGACAGAAGAGACACTATGCGGACAGTAAAACAAACGTATCAAGGTAAAACATTCAAATTGATGGCACCCTTACGGCACCAGTTGGCAGCACCGTCTATGTGCCGTTCCCTATTGGAAGCACAGAACAGGAAAAGCCGGTTGTCTGTAAAGTCGGTTTACGGACGATAGTTTAACGTGACTTAGACGCGTAATTATTTTGATACAACTTCGATTTGCAGTTTAGTTACAATCGAGATGTAGTTGTTGTGAGTATTTATAAAGCCCTATTTTGCTGACACGTCCGTCCGCCGTTAGCGCTAAAACGCAAAAACCCGTGTATAGTGTCGTGATCCAAAATGTGTCATCCCCTCCATTCCGTCGCAGCGACCTTACCTAATATTGAGTAGTACGCTGCTGCCGAACATGAGAATATCTACTCAGAGTAACACGGTAGGATTTCTTCTGGAGCCTACTAGAGAAAAAGTACCCTAAGGGTATAAATAAGCGAATTTGGCCGTCTGTTTCATAATTTAACGCTATTTACCGAGTAAGAAAACATACAAATACAAAAATATTATTTATAAAGATAGCTACAACGAATGAAATATGTATAAAAAGGCGTGACCAAATAATATCTTCACGATAAATGTCATTCAAACCGTAAAAATTGCAAATTTTGGTCAAAAATTAGGAAAAATGTGTTAAATACCTACCGACCAAGGTGATGTAGCTAAGCGTTTGACCGGAGGGTAGGAGAGGTGGGCCGCGCGAAAGCCCTAATGATTAAAAATATCACTAACACTATCAGAAATACTAAGTAATACACAATAAAGTCAAGTGTCATTTGAGTAACTTTTTAACCTCACTTTTTGAAACCTAACTTTTTAAGACCTCACTTGGTATTTAAAGGTTAAATAGAAAAAAAAAGTTACGTTTCTAAACGTTAGGTGCCAAAAAGTCAGGTTCCGTAAAGTTATTTTTTTTTCTTTTTTTTTTTTTTTTTTTTTAATCCTGTTTGAAACCTTACTAGGTTTAAAATGTTAGTAGCCAAAAAGTCAGGTTCCTTCGACAAGTTCGGTTCCAAAAAAAAAAAAAAAAAAAAATTAAGTTTGACAAACTTTTAAACCTAACCTAACTAGGTTCCAAAATGTTAGGTTTTAAAAAGTTAGGTTTCAAAATGTTAGGTCTCGGTAATTTAGGTTAGGTTAGGTTAGGTTGGGGTGCGAAGTCGGAAACCTCCTCGAGTGCCCGGGCGTTACCACTCCCTTCTGTCCGAGGCGTAGGCCTCATGGGGTGGGGAAGGGTAACGCTTGGGACGGTGCACCCTGGGCAACAACGGTAAGCTAATGTATTCGTACATTATCTTACCGGTGGCTAATATCCGACTGGGGGGGAGGGGTGGTGAGGTGAACCCGCAACTAGTTGCGGGGGATCCGAGCCAGCGGGCCCATCCGTGGGTCCGCAGTGAGGGCGGCGTCTCGCCATTGGGCGGGCGCCTTTGACGTCGGCGAACCCGAGCTGAGTACCTGCTCTGCCACGGCGGACAGGGAAAGGCGAGGGGGAGCCTGGTGGCGGAGGCGACCGTGCCCTCGATTCCGCTCTGCTTTCAGAGCGGGACATGAGGGCGCGGAAGCTAACGTGAGGGCACGTAACCCCGGCTTGCCGGGAACGTGGGCATCTGCGGAAGCCACGAGGAGTAAACCTCTTTAAACAATCCTTCACCAGCGGGGGAGGCCGGGGAGTGCCGAGCCCGCATTGCACGGTGTCGACAGAGGAGCCCCATCCCGAGGCGGCCAGTGGGCGTTGCGGTGACTCCTTATGCTCCCGTGGCGTTCACAATGGCAAACGAGGGAATCCGTGTGGTTTTTAGTGGGTATGCCTGTTGAGAGGAGAGCCCCACATACCTCCGTTTCCCCGAACGGTGACGATGCATAAGGTGCATTTTCCACACCAAAAAAAAAAAAAAAAAAAAAAAAAAAAAAAAAAAAAAAAAAAAAAAAAAAAAAAAAAAAAAGGTTAGGTTAGGTTGGGGTGCGATGTCGGAAACCTCCTCGAGTGCCTGGGCGTTACCACTCCCTTCTGTCCGAGGCGGCGAGGCCTCATGGGGTGGGGAAGGGTAACGCCTGGGACGGTGCACCCTGGGCAACAACGGTAAGCTAATGTATTTGTACATTATCTTACCGGTGGCTAATATCCGACTTGGGGGGGGGGGGGGGTGTGTCAGCAATCTCCATATGTGCCTGGTCGGTATTGGATCATACCGCCTGGGCTGCACGACCGTTACGGTTCTCCCCTGTTAACCCTGGTGGTTAAGGGGGAGAAGAGTAGCGGATGGGTCCATGACCTGTGGCAATTGACTGACATACTGGGGGGTAGGGGTGGTGAGGTGAACCCTCAACTAGTTGCGGGGGATCCGAGCCAGCGGGCCCATCCGTGGGTCCGCAGTGAGGGCGGCGTCTCGCCCTTGGGCGGACGCCTTTGACGGAGGCGAACCTTAGCGAAGTACCTGTCCTTTGGGCAGGGAAAGCGAGGGTGAGCCCATCGGGCGGAGGGCGTAAGCCCAGTGATGCCGGGGCGACGTAGCCCTTTTAAGGGCTGTGGTCGCCGGACGTGACGACTGACTTCTTCGACGTGACTGGGGTGGGGGGGTGTTGGTCTGGCGGGGGGAGCCCAAAGGCAGAGGGCCACCGGGTGAACCCTGCCAGCCAACGGGCCTGCGGGCCCAAGAGGGCGGCGTCGAGCCTTCGGGCCGACGCCTTTTGACGGAGGCGAGCCTGAGCGAAGTACCTGTCCTTTGGGCAGGGAAAGCGAGGGTGAGCCCATCGGGCGGAGGGCGTAAGCCCAGTGATGCCGGAGCGACGCAGCCCTTTTAAGGGCTGTGGTCGCCGGACGTGACGACTGACTTCTTCGACGTGACTGGGGTGGGGGGGTGTTGGTCTGGCGGGGGGAGCCCAAAGGCAGAGGGCCACCGGGTGAACCCTGCCAGCCAACGGGCCTGCGGGCCCAAGAGGGCGGCGTCGAGCCTTCGGGCCGACGCCTTTTGACGGAGGCGAGCCTGAGCGAAGTACCTGTCCTTTGGGCAGGGAAAGCGAGGGTGAGCCCATCGGGCGGAGGGCGTAAGCCCAGTGATGCCGGGGCGACGCAGCCCTTTTAAGGGCTGTGGTCGCCGGACGTGACGACTGACTTCTTCGACGTGACTGGGGTGGGGGGTGTTGGTCTGGCGGGGGGAGCCCAAAGGCAGAGGGCCACCGGGTGAACCCTGCCAGCCAACGGGCCTGCGGGCCCAAGAGGGCGGCGTCGAGCCTTCGGGCCGACGCCTTTTGACGGAGGCGAGCCTGAGCGAAGTACCTGTCCTTTGGGCAGGGAAAGCGAGGGTGAGCCCATCGGGCGGAGGGCGTAAGCCCAGTGATGCCGGGGTGACGCAGCCCTTTTAAGGGCTGTGGTCGCCGGACGTGACGACTGACTTCTTCGACGTGACTGGGGTGGGGGGTGTTGGTCTGGCGGGGGGAGCCCAAAGGCAGAGGGCCACCGGGTGAACCCTGCCAGCCAACGGGCCTGCGGGCCCAAGAGGGCGGCGTCGAGCCTTCGGGCCGACGCCTTTTTGACGGAGGCGAACCCGAACTTAGTACCTGCTCTGCCACGGCGGACAGGGAAAGGCGAGGGGGAGCCTGGTGGCGGAGGCGACCGTGCCCTCGATTCCGCTCTGCTTTCAGAGCGGGACATGAGGGCGCGGAAGCTAACGTGAGGGCACGTAACCCCGGCTTGCCGGGAACGTGGGCATCTGCGGAAGCCACGAGGAGTAAACCTCTTTAAACAATCCTTCACCAGCGGGGGAGGCCGGGGAGTGCCGAGCCCGCATTGCACGGTGTCGACAGAGGAGCCCCATCCCGGGGCGGCCAGTGGGCGTTGCGGTGACTCCTTATGCTCCCGTGGCGTTCACAATGGCAAACGAGGGAATCCGTGTGGTTTTTAGTGGGTATGCCTGGTGAGAGGAGAGCCCCACATACCTCCGTTTCCCCGAACGGTGACGATGCATAAGGTGCATTTTCCACACCAAAAAAAAAAAAAAAAAAAAAAAAAGGTTAGGTTAGGTTGAGGGAAAATTTTGGTCGAATTCGAGGTTTGCGCTTTGGTTTTCGTCTAAAATTATTACTTTGCCGTGGCTTTTCGCTGTTCTTTTTGTGCTCGTTGCCTTCTGCTTGAGTTGCTCGACATTTTGGTCTTTTTCACGTGTTTCCAGCTTCACTGGTTCACTCAAAATTAATTTTTTAAAGTTGGGCACCAAAACGCTTCACGTTTTGCGGTCGAACTTTAGAAATTTTTACAAAACACAACTTTTCAAAAATTCATAACTTCTTTTTGGCTTAACTTCTTTAACTTCTTTTTGCATAGGGATATTAGAAAAAATTAGCCTAATCATATACCGTTTACCGAATAATTTTCGAACTTACCATTCGGAAGTTATTCGGTGAAACGTTGATTGCTAATATTTTTCAACAGGCGCAATTAACTACTTTTGTAAGTTTGTCGAGAACTTTAAAAATTAATTGCGTCTGTCCTATTACGGTCCGAGATTTGGTTGTTAGTGGGTTGGATAGGAGGTAGTTTGCGCCGCCTAACGGCACCTCACACCAACTCCTAGCATTCATAGTCTCGTGGGAACTTGGCGAAAACTACCAACTTTTTCTTAAGTTGGTAATTTTCGACGGTTCGCACTTGACCGTTTTGAGTTAGGTTTTGCCCTTCTGGCAAAACCAGCTCGGTAAGGGGGGGTTTTCATAGGCGGGGTGGGTAAAGGGGCCGGGGAGGGCTCCGTGGGCGTTCCATTTTTTGGAATCCCACACCGGGGGGGTTAGTTATGGGGGAGAACAGTTCTGGGAAGGGGGTTGGCTCCAACCCCCGGAAGGACCTGTTTTTGGGGGGGGGTAGCATAGGTGGGGGGGAGGCCAGTTCTCTGGCTACCACTGGGGTGGGTAGGGGCACGTGCCCCACTGGGGGTTCCCGCACAGGGAATTTTTCCGCGGATGGCTCGGCTTACCGCCTTGACTTCCCACCGCTCCGGTCGGGGGCAAAAGGGAGGGCTAAGGCGCGAGGGCCGGAAGAGGTGGCCAGGGACAGGAGCCCTGCTGGGCAACGCCCGGTGCTCGTCTCGGACACGTCCGAGAGTGAGTATGAGTGTGCCGGCTCCAGGGACATGGAGCTGGAGGAGGAGGACCTTCCCCTGGTCCAATTAAGGCACACAACGGGTGCTATTAAAAAGAGACCCTTATCAGGGGAGTTGGAGCCGGAAAGGGGTACGGAATGCCCTAGGAAACTGGGGGCGGCCGCAAGGGGCAGGGCCAAGGGACGCTCCCTGGGGTCCCATTCCTTCCTCTCAGAGGCGAACAGGAGCCTGGCATACCGCTCCGAGGAGGGAACGGGGGACGAGGTGGACCGCGATACGTCTACCACGTACCGCCCGTCATACCGTAAGGTCTCTGCGGCACGATTCGTGGAAGCCGACTCTGAAGCTGAGGGGGAGAAGACCAGGGAGGAACTGGCTGCAACCGCCCTGCTGTATGTTACTAACATACAGCAGGAGGTCAAAAGAAGCCAAAACATCCAGGGCCCTGTAAGGGGGCAACTGAACCAGGCCACGGCTGGCGTGATCCGCGCAATCGAAGCGATGCGCGCGATCACGCCACAGGAGGATCAGCGGCGGCTTCGCGCCGACAACGCCCGGCTCTCCCGGGAGCTGGAGCTTGTCCGCGCTGACCTCAAAGCTTTTAAGGAGGCCTACACAGAGGCCCAAAAGGCCTCTACCGTGGCCAGGAGGGGGCCGTCTCCTGACTCCCTCAAGGGGGCCATTGAGGAGATGAGGCGGGACCTCCTGACCTCGCTGGGGGGCATGATTAATGCCCGCCTCGAGGACTTGGAGTCCCGTCTCCCCCCGGAGCCGGTGCGGAGGCCGCCACTGGCAGCGGACAAAAAGAGGGAGCCGCCGGCCCGCCCACGCGCCCAGCTGCATCTGTCGGACGGCGCCACGCGCCGACCCGCTAGCCCAACGGCCCCCAAGGCCAATAAGCCCAATAGGGCCCCTCCCACCAGCGGAGGTAAGGGAGAGGGACCAGAAACTGTTCCCAGGCGCCAGTCTGGCCCCAAGCCGCAGCCCGTCCCGGGCACAAGCCGGCAGCAGGAAACTGCCCCCACCAACCCTGCTGGGACGGAAACGCCCTGGACCAGAGTGGTGGGCCGCAAGGCCAAGGGCGGGAAGGGGAAGCCCCAACCCCAAACCCCTTCCCAAAAGCCCGCACCGAAAGCGGCGAAAATTCAGGTCCCACGTACGGCCGCCGTCGTGGTGACCCTGAAGAAGGATGTGCGGGCCACCTACGTGGAGGTGATGGCGAAAGCCAGAGCCTCCGTACGCCTTTCGGAGGCCGGCCTGGAGTCGGTTAAAATAAAGACGACAATGACCGGCTCCAAGATGCTGGAGGTTGGAGGTGACAGCCCAGGGCCCAGCGCCGACAAACTCGCCGAAATGCTCCTCCAGGCCATTGGCGACCTGGCTGAGGTGACCCGGCCCATCAAGTTCGCCGAAGTGAGGCTGTCGGGCCTCGACGAATCGATGACCAAGGAGGAGATCGCCACCGTCATGGCCACCAAGGGAGGCTGCGCCCCTACTGATATCAAGGTGGGGGCAATCAGAGCCAGCCAGTGGGGGCAGTGCTCGGTTATCGTCCGCTGCCCCGCAGTGGTGGCGAAGGCTGCAGCCACTGCGGGAAAGGTGGCCATCGGTTGGTGTCTTGCCACCGTCGCGCCGGTGGAGGCCCTGCCCATGCGCTGTTTTAAGTGCATGGCGCTGGGCCACACCAGGGCCCTGTGCCCGTCAACGGCCGAGCACGGCACTAAATGCTTCCGTTGCGGCGAGGAGGGCCATCTGGCGGCGGCCTGTGAGGCGACGCCGAAATGTGCGGTCTGTGCCCAATCGGGCCGACCGCACAATCACACGATGGGGGGGACCAAGTGCGCCCCTCCGTCGGTCAAGGGTAAGGCCCCTTTGACCCGGGCCCCAGCCGAACGCGGCGGCCAGTTGGCCATTGAGGAGCCCGTAATGCAGGTGTCGTAATGCCAGCACACCTGCACTACGAGCTCCTCCAGGTGAATGCCAACCACTCGGCTCGCGCACAGGACCTGCTAATGCAGGTCCTAGCCGAGTGGCGCATCGACGTGGCGGTCGTCGCCGAGCCCTACTTCGTCCCCCCCCAGCAAAACTGGGTTGGGGACACGGAAGGCTCGGTGGGCGTGGTGGTGCCGGCTGCCGGGCAGCAGCGCCTCTCCCTGAGAGAGAGGGGCGCTGGGTATGCGGCGGCAAATTGGGGAGAAGTAGTCGTCATCGGCGTCTACTTCTCCCCCAACAGGCCCCTCTCAGATTTTGAGAGGTTCCTGGGGGGCCTGGAGCCGGTGGTGCAAAGGGCATCGCCGGCTCAAGTGGTCCTGATGGGGGACTTCAACGCCAAGTGCGTGGCGTGGGGGTCCCCCATCACTGACCACAGAGGGGCGCTTCTGCGGGACTGGGCCGCTATGATCGGCCTGGTCCTGCAAAACGTAGGACGCGCCAACACATGCGTCCGGCAGCGGGGGGGGTCAATTGTGGACCTCACGTTCACAACCCCTGCTGTCGGCGCTCGTGTGAGCCAGTGGCGCGTCCTGGAAGAGGTGGAGACCCTGTCGGACCACCTCTATATCCGATTCAGGGTCTCCAAAGCGCCCCGCGGGCCTCCGGCTCGGGCGGTGGGTGGGCGAGGCGGGGACTTCCCAAAATGGGCAGTTTCCCGCCTCGACCGGGACCGGGCGGAGGAGGCCGCCGTGGTCCGGGCGTGGTGCGCCGACCCCCCCGACACAATGGGGGTCGACGAGAGGGCCGTCAGGTTCCGCGAGGACCTGACGGCCATTTGCGACGCGGCCATGCCGAGGGCGCGAAAGGGTGCGCCCAGGCGGGCCGTATACTGGTGGTCGCAGGACCTGGCGGACCTCCGTGCCGCCAGCGACAGGGCCCGCCGCGCCTTCACCCGGTGCAGAAGGAGGCGGACCCGGGTGCCGGGCGAGGAGGAGAGGCTCCTCGTCGAACTGCGCGCGGCCAAGGCCGCCTTCAAGGCGGCCATCGCGCGGGCCAAGGATTCAGCTCATGCTGAATTCTTGGCCACGCTGGACGGGGATCCGTGGGGGCGCCCGTACCGAATGGTACGGGCGAAACTCAAGGTGTCCCCCCCCACGGAGGACTTTGAGCCGGGAGTCCTCGCCGCGGTGGTCGACGGCCTCTTCCCCGCGAGCCCGCCTTTCGACCCGCCGCGGATGGCGCCCCCAGAGGAGGAGCCCGCAGCCCCCGCCGATGTCCCCCCGGTGTCGGGGGAGGAAATGGTGAGGGTGGTCGGCCGGCTGAAGGGGTGCCGGAAGGCTCCAGGGCCGGATGGGGTCCCGGGGAAGGTGCTTCCCATTGCGGTGAAGCACCTGGGGGACCGGCTCTGCGACCTCCTCGACAGGTGCCTGGTCGCGGGGCAGTTCCCCCAGGCCTGAAAGGAGGGCCGCCTGGTCCTCCTTCGGAAGGAGAACAGGCCAGCGGACTCTCCTTCCGGGTGGCAGCCGCTCGTCATGCTGGACGAGACCGGGAAGCTCCTCGAGAGAGTGATCGCTTCCCGGATCGCCCACCACTTGACGAGCGAAGGGCCGGATCTTGCGGAGAACCAGTTCGGGTTCCGGGTAGGGCGGTCCACGTTGGACGCCCTATCCGCCCTGAAGGGGTTCACCGAAGATGCGGCCAGGAGGGGCCAGGGGGCCGTGGCGGTATCCCTCGATATCGCCAACGCCTTCGGGTCCCTCCCCTTCGGAGTGATAGAGGAGGCGCTCCGGTATCACCGGGTGCCCCTCTACCTCCGGAGGGTTGTAGGGCACTACCTGACGGGGCGGGTAGTGCTCTACACGGGGAGGGGGGGGATTCGGATGGCCCAGCCGGTGACCAGTGGCGTTCCGCAGGGGTCCGTGCTAGGGCCCCTATTATTATGGAACGTCGGGTACGACTGGGTCATCCGCGCGAGGGTGCTGCCTCGGATGGCGGTGTATTGTTATGCCGACGATACACTCATTGCCGTCCGAGGAACCACCCTCGAAGAGGTGGCAAGAAGGGCGGAGGTGGGAGCCACCCTCGTGATTCGGCGGATCGAGGCGCTGGGCTTGAAGGTGTCCCTCCCCAAGACGGAGGCCCTCTGCTTCCGAGGGCCCCGGTGGAGGGTGCCGCGTGGGGCTTCCCTGCGCGTCAACGGGGAGGCCGTCGAGGTGAAGGCCCACATGAAATATCTGGGCCTTACCCTCGACGGCAAATGGGAGTTCGGGGAGCATTTTCGCAGGATGGCTCCCCGACTCGTGGGCGCGGCGGGAGCCCTGGGCCGGCTCCTGCCCAATCAGGGCGGACCTGGTGCCCCCTGCAGACGCCTGTTTGCAGGGGTCATCAGGAGCATGGCCCTGTACGGGGCCCCTATATGGGCTGAGTCCCTCACCGCCGCCACCAAAGCCCTCCTTCGAAGGCCCCAGAGGGTCATGGCGGTGAGGATGGCCCGGGCCTACCGAACGGTGGGCTGGGCGGCGGCCGGAGCCCTCGCAGCCTCCCCTCCATGGGAGATTGAGGCGGTCGGGCTTGCCGAGGCCTACCGGGCCAAAATGGAGCGCAGGGAGCGGGGAGAGTCCCTCGCTCCCCAGGAGTTGGCCCGGGCCAGGGAGGTCCGGAGAGGGGAGGTGCTGGAGCGCTGGGCGGATGAGCTTGCGCAGTCCGAATACGGCCTGCGCACGATCGCAGCCATCCGCCCGGTGCTCCAGGAGTGGTGCGGGAGGGATCACGGGTCCCTCACCTTCCGCCTTGTGCAGGTGCTGTCCGGGCATGGCTGCTTCGGGCGGTACCTGCACAAGGTTGCCGGAAGGGAGGAGACGGCGTCGTGCCACGAGTGCGGCGCCGCCGAGGACACAGCCCAGCACACCCTGGAGGTGTGCAGTGCATGGGCTGAGCGGCGCCGCACCCTGGCGGCGACGATTGGCGGCGACCTCTCGCTCCCCAGCGTCGTACGCGCGATGCTGGAGAGCGAGACGTCCTGGGAGGCCGTCACCTCCTTCTGCGACGACGTCATGTCGCAGAAGGAGGAGAGGGAGCGGGAACGCGAGAATGATCCCCTCGCGAACCCGCTCCGGCGCAGACGGACGGGAAGGAGGCGGCGACAGTTCGCTGCCAACCTTCCCTAGTGGTGCTAGCCGGCGGGGGATGGGGATCCCCTGTCGGCTGTTATAGCCCACACGTCTAGGGGGGGGACCAAGTATTCCGGCCCCCCCTCTCTTGGCGCGGGAGCCCCGGCATAGGCTGGGGCGGCCAGCGGATGCTGTGGTGACTCTCAATTCTCCCATGGCATCCGCAAATGGCAAGAGAGGGAATACCGGTGGGTTTTTAGTGGGTATGCCTCCCCCCCTCCTTCCATTAGGGAAGGAGGTTACGGGGGAGGTGAGTCCCACATAACTTCCGCGCCGTCCCCACGGCGCGGTCGTATGCGTAACGCATTTTCCCACCGTCAAAAAAAAAAAAAAAAAAAAAAAAAAAAGGTTAGGTTAGGTTGAGGGAAAATTTTGGTCGATTTCGAGGTTCGCGCTTTTGTTTTCGTCCAAAATTATTACTTTGCCGTGGCTTTTCGCTGTTCTTTTTGTGCTCGTTGCCTTCTGCTTGAGTTGCTCGACATTTTGGTCTTTTTCCTGTGTTTCCAGCTTCACTGGTTCACTCAAAATTAATTTTTTAAAGTTAGGCACCAAAACGCTTCACGTTTTGCGGTCGAACTTTAGAAATTTTTAGAAAACACAACTTTTCAAAAATTCATAACTTCTTTTTGGCTTAACTTCTTTAACTTCTTTTTGCATAGGGATATTAGAAAAAATTAGCCTAATCATATACCGTTTACCGAATAATTTTCGAACTTACTATTCGGAAGTTATTTGGTGAAACGTTGATTGCTAATATTTTTCAACAGGCGCAATTAACTACTTTTGTAAGTTTGTCGAGAACTTCAAAAATTGATTGCGTCTGTCCTATTACGGTCCGAGATTTGGTTGTTAGTGGGTTGGATAGGAGGTAGTTTGCGCCGCCTAACGGCACCTCACACCAACTCCTAGCATTCATAGTCTCGTGGGAACTTGGCGAAAACTACCAACTTTTTCTTAAGTTGGTAATTTTCGACGGTTCGCACTTGACCGTTTTGAGTTAGGTTTTGCCCTTCTGGCAAAACCAGCTCGGTAAGGGGGGGTTTTCATAGGCGGGGTGGGTAAAGGGGCCGGGGAGGGCTCCGTCGGCGTTCCATTTTTTGGAATCCCACACCGGGGGGGTTAGTTATGGGGGAGAACAGTTCTGGGAAGGGGGTTGGCTCCAACCCCCGGAAGGACCTCTTTTTGGGGGGGGGGTAGCATATGGGGGGGGGAGGCTAGTTCACTGGCCACCACTGGGGGGGGGAGGGGCACGCGCCCCGCTGGGGGTTCCCGCACGGGGAATTTTTCCGCGGACGGCTCGGCCTACCGCCTGGACTTCCCACCGCTCCGGCCGGGGGCAAAAGGGAAGGCTACGGTGCGAGAGCCGAAAGAGGGGGCCAGGGAAAGGAGCCCTGCTCGGGAACGCCCGGTGCTCGTCTCGGACACGTCCGAGAGCGAGTACGAGTGTGCCGGCTCCAAAGACATGGAGCTGGAGGAGGAGGACCTTCCCCGGGTCCAGCTAAGGCACCCAACGGGTACCATCAAGAAGAGGCCCCTGTCGGGGGAGCCGGAAGTGGAGGAGGGCGTGGAGTGCCCCAGGAAACTGGGCACAGCTACCAGAGGAAGGGGAAAGGGGCGCTCCCTCGGCTCCCACTCCTTCCTCTCAGAGGCCAACAGGAGCCTGGCTTACCGCTCCGAAGAGGGAACGGGGGACGAGGCGGATGGGGACCCATCTGCCACTTACCGCCCGACGTACCGCAAGGCTTCTGCGGCACGGTTCGAGGATGTCGACCTCGAAACAGAAGGGGAGAAGACCAGGGAGGAGCTGGCTGCGACCGCCCTGCTGTATGTTGCTAACATACAGCAGGAGGTCAAAAAAAGCCAGAACATTCAGGGCCCTGTAAGGGGGCAATTGAACCTGGCGACGGCTGGCGTGATCCGCGCAATAGAAGCGATGCGCGCGATCACCCCACAGGAGGACCAGCGGCGGCTGCGCGCCGACAACGCCCGGCTCTCCCGAGAGCTGGAGCTCGTCCGCGCCGATCTGAAGGCCTTCAAGGAGGCCTACACAGAGGCCCAAACGGCCTCCGCTGTGGCCAGGAGGGGACCGCCTCCTGATCCCCTCAAGGAGGTGATCGAGGAGATGAGGCGGGACCTCCTGACCTCGCTGGGGGGCATGATAAATGCCCGCCTCGGGGACCTGGAGTCCCGTCTCCCCCCGGAGCCGGTGCGGAGGCCGCCACTGGCAGCGGACCGGAAGAAGGGGCCGCCGGCCCGCCCACGCGCCCAGCCACATCTGCTGGACAGTGCCACGCGCCGACCCGCTGTCCTGACGGCCCCCAAGGCCAATAGGCCCAATATAGCCGCTCCACCTCCCCCCAACGGAGGCAAGGGGGAGGGACTACACAATGGTCCCAGGCGCCAGGCTGGCCCCAAGCCGCAGCCCACCCCGGGCCCGAGTCGAGAGCAGGAAACTGCCCCCACCAACCCTACTGGGGCGGAAACGCCCTGGACCAGGGTGGTGGGCCGCAAGGCCAAGGGCGGGAAGGGGAAACCCCAACCCCAAACCCCTCCCGCAAAGCCCGCACCAAGAGCGGCCAAGATCCAGGTCCCACGCACGGCTGCCGTCGTGGTGACCCTCAAAGAGGGAGCGCAGGCCACCTATGCGGAGGTGATGGCGAAGGCCAGAGCCTCCGTCCGCCTGTCGGAGGCCGGTGTGGAGTCGGTCAAGATCAAGACGACCATGACCGGCTCCAAAATGCTGGAGGTTGGCGGTGAGAACCCGGGCGCCAGTGCCGACCGCCTTGCCGGGATGCTCCGGGAGGCCATCGGCGACCTGGCGGAAGTAAACCGGCCCACCAAATTCGCCGAGCTGAGGCTGTCTGGGCTCGACGAATCGGTGAGCCAAGAGGAGATTGCCTCTATCATGGCCACCAAGGGAGGCTGCGCCCTTGGCGATATTAAGGTTGGGGCAATTAGAGCCAGCCAATGGGGGCAGTGTTCCGCCATCGTCCGCTGCCCCGCGACGGTGGCGAAGGCTGCAGTCGCAGCCGGGAAGGTGGCCATCGGCTGGTGCCTGGCCACCATCGTGGCGATGGTGGCCCTGCCCATGCGCTGTTACAAGTGCATGGCGCTGGGCCACACCAGGGCCCTGTGCCCGTCAACGGCCGAGCACGGCACGAAGTGCTTCCGCTGCGGCGAGGAGGGCCATCGGGCAGCGGCCTGTGAGGCGGTGCCGAAGTGTGCGGTCTGTGCCCTAGCGGGCCGACCGCACAACCACACGATGGGGGGGACTAATTGCGCCCCCCCTTCGGTCAAGGGTAAGGCCCCATTGACCCGGGCCCCAACCAACCGTGGCAGCCAGAATGCCATTGAGGAGCCCGTAATGCAGGTGTCGTAATGCCAGCACACCTGCATTACGAGCTTCTACAGGTGAATGCCAACCACTCGGCTCGCGCACAGGACCTGCTAATGCAGGTCCTAGCCGAGTGGCGCATCGACGTGGCGGTCGTCGCCGAGCCCTACTTCGTCCCCCCCCAGCAAAACTGGGTTGGGGACACGGAAGGCTCGGTGGGCGTGGTGGTGCCGGCTGCCGGGCAGCAGCGCCTCTCCCTGAGAGAGAGGGGCGCTGGGTATGCGGCGGCAAATTGGGGAGAAGTGGTCGTCATCGGCGTCTACTTCTCCCCCAACAGGCCCCTCTCAGATTTTGAGAGGTTCCTGGGGGGCCTGGAGCCGGTGGTGCAAAGGGCATCGCCGGCTCAAGTGGTCCTGATGGGGGACTTCAACGCCAAGTGCGCGGCGTGGGGGTCCCCCATCACTGACCACAGAGGGGCGCTTCTGCGGGACTGGGCCGCTATGATCGGCCTGGTCCTGCAAAACGTAGGACGCGCCAACACATGCGTCCGGCAGCAGGGGGGGTCAATTGTGGACCTCACGTTCACAACCCCTGCTGTCGGCGCTCGTGTGAGCCAGTGGCGCGTCCTGGAGGAGGTGGAGACCCTGTCGGACCACCTCTATATCCGGTTCAGGGTCTCCAAAGCGCCCCGCGGGCCTCCGGCTCGGGCGGTGGGTGGGCGAGGCGGGGACTTCCCAAAATGGGCAGTTTCCCGCCTCGATCGGGACCGGGCGGAAGAAGCCGCCGTGGTCCGGGCGTGGTGCGCCGACCCCCCAGACACAATGGGGGTCGACGAGAGGGCCGTCAGGTTCCGCGAGGACCTGACGGCCATTTGCGACGCGGCCATGCCGAGGGCGCGAAAGGGTGCGCCCAGGCGGGCCGTATACTGGTGGTCGCAGGACCTGGCGGACCTCCGTGCCGCCAGCGACAGGGCCCGTCGCGCCTTCACCCGGTGCAGAAGGAGGCGGACTCGGGTGCCGGGCGAGGAGGAGAGGCTTCTCGTCGAACTGCGCTCGGCCAAGGCCGCCTTCAAGGCGGCCATCGCGCGTGCCAAGGATTCAGCTCATGCTGAATTCTTGGCCACGCTGGACGGGGATCCGTGGGGTCGCCCGTACCGCATGGTACGGGCGAAACTTAAGGTGTCCCCCCCCACGGAGGACTTCGAGCCGGGGGTCCTCGCCGCGGTGGTCGACGGTCTCTTCCCCGCAAGCCCGCCTTTCGACCCGCCGCGGATGGCGCCCCCAGAGGAGGAGCCGGCGGCCCCCGCCGATGTCCCCCCGGTGTCGGGGGAGGAAATAGTTAGGGTGGTCGGCCGGCTGAAGGGGTGCCGGAAGGCTCCAGGGCCGGATGGGGTCCCGGGGAAGGTGCTTCCCATTGCGGTGAAGCACCTCGGGGACCGGCTCTGCGACCTCCTCGACAGGTGCCTGGTCGCGGGGCAGTTCCCCCAGGTCTGGAAGGAAGGCCGCCTGGTCCTCCTGCGGAAGGAGAACAGGCCAGCGGACTCTCCTTCCGGGTGGCGGCCGCTCGTCATGCTGGACGAGACCGGGAAGCTCCTCGAGAGAGTGATCGCTTCCCGGATCGCCCACCACTTGACGAGCGAAGGGCCGGATCTTGCGGAGAACCAGTTCGGGTTCCGGGTAGGGCGGTCCACGTTGGACGCCCTATCCGCCCTGAAGGGGTTCACCGAAGATGCGGCCAGGAGGGGCCAGGGGGCCGTGGCGGTATCCCTCGATATCGCCAACGCCTTCGGGTCCCTCCCCTTCGGAGTGATAGAGGAGGCACTCCGGTATCACCGGGTGCCCCTCTACCTCCGGAGGGTTGTAGGGCACTACCTGACGGGGCGGGTAGTGCTCTACACGGGGAGGGGGGGAATGCGGATGGCCCAGCCGGTGACCAGTGGCGTTCCGCAGGGGTCCGTGCTAGGGCCCCTATTATGGAACGTCGGGTACGACTGGGTCATCCGCGCGAGGGTGCTGCCTCGGATGGCGGTGTATTGTTATGCCGACGATACACTCATCGCCGTCCGAGGAACCACCCTCGAAGAGGTGGCAAGAAGGGCGGAGGTGGGAGCCACCCTAGTGATCCGGCGGATCGAAGCGCTGGGCCTAAAAGTGTCCCTCCCAAAAACGGAGGCCCTCTGCTTCCGAGGGCCCCGGTGGAGGGTGCCGCGTGGGGCTTCCCTGCGCATCAACGGGGAGGCCGTCGAGGTGAAGGCCCACATGAAATATCTGGGCCTTACCCTCGACGGCAAATGGGAGTTCGGGGAGCATTTTCGCAGGATGGCTCCCCGACTCGTGGGCGCGGCGGGAGCCCTGGGCCGGCTCCTGCCCAACCAGGGCGGACCTGGTGCCCCCTGCAGACGTCTGTTTGCAGGGGTCATCAGGAGTATGGCCCTGTACGGGGCCCCTATATGGGCTGAGTCCCTCACCGCCGCCACCAAAGCCCTCCTCCGAAGGCCCCAGAGGGTCATGGCGGTGAGGATGGCCCGGGCCTACCGGACGGTGGGCTGGGCGGCGGCTGGAGCCATTGCAGCCTCCCCTCCCTGGGAGATCGAGGCGGTCGGGCTCGCCGAGGCCTACAGGGCCAAACTGGAGCGCAGGGAGCGGGGAGAGTCCCTCGCTCCCCAGGAGTTGGCCCGGGCCAAGGAGGTACAGAGAGGGGAGGTTATGGAGCGCTGGGCGGATGAGCTTGCGCAGGCCGAATACGGCCTCCGCACGATCGCAGCCATCCGCCCGGTGCTCCAGGAATGGTGCGGGAGGGATCACGGGTCCCTCACCTTCCGCCTTGTGCAGGTGCTGTCCGGGCATGGCTGCTTCGGGCGGTACCTGCACAAGGTTGCCGGAAGGGAGGAGACGGCGTCGTGCCACGAGTGCGGCGCCGCCGAGGACACAGCCCAGCACACCCTGGAGGTGTGCAGTACATGGGCTGAGCGGCGCCGCACCCTGGCGGCGACGATTGGCGGCGACCTCTCGCTCCCCAGCGTCGTACGAGCGATGCTGGAGAGCGAGACGTCCTGGGAGGCCGTCACCTCCTTCTGCGACGACGTCATGTCGCAGAAGGAGGAGAGGGAGCGGGAACGCGAGAATGATCCCCTCGCGAACCCGCTCCGGCGCAGACGGACGGGAAGGAGGCGGCGACAGTTCGCTGCCAACCTTCCCTAGTGGTGCTAGCCGGCGGGGGATGGGGATCCCCTGTCGGCCGTGATAGCCCAACGTCTAGGGGGGGGACCAAGTATTCCGGCCCCCCCTCTCTTGGCGCGGGAGCCCCGGCATAGGCTGGGGCGGCCAGCGGATGCTGTGGTGACTCTCGATTCTCCCATGGCATCCGCAAATGGCAAGAGAGGGAATACCGGTGGGTTTTTAGTGGGTATGCCTCCCCCCCTCCTTCCATTAGGGAAGGAGGTTACGGGGGAGGTGAGTCCCACATAACTTCCGCGCCGTCCCCACGGCGCGGTCGTATGCGTAACGCATTTTCCCCCCGTCAAAAAAAA
This sequence comes from Archips xylosteana, assembly GCA_947563465.1. Classification (NCBI taxonomy): domain Eukaryota; kingdom Metazoa; phylum Arthropoda; class Insecta; order Lepidoptera; family Tortricidae; genus Archips; species Archips xylosteana. The sequence continues at coordinate 23,022,319 of OX387353.1, forward strand.
AAAAAAAAAAAAAAAAAAAAAAGGTTAGGTTAGGTTAGGTTAGGTTAGGTTAGGTTCCACGGACCTGCTTAGTTGTCTAAGTGGGCGGAGAGGTGTACTCCGACGTGGCGCGTCCCCGGGTGGTGGATAGGGGAATGCCTGCCTCGCGGTGGGTAGGGGCAATAGCTCCCGCGAACCAAACACTGGGGGGGAACTGGGAAATCGGGTGGGTGTCGGGCGCGCGCTCCTCCGCGGCTGCCTCTGCTGGGCCCTATTTTCAGGCGTGAAAACTCTTGGCCTTTGGGCCTGGCTGGGACTGCTTTGGGGGCGCGCGCGTCAGACAGCCACCTGATTTGGGAGGGTGGGGTTTAAAGGGAGGGGCAGCTTTGGCTGCAGTTGGGGAATGGCCTTCCTAACCGAAGGCCCTTGTGGAGAAGCCCACGCTACTTCTCCTTCCGTAGCCTGCAGATCCAATTCAACGACCCCAGTCGTGGCGTTAATGGGGTATGTCTTGGATACTGCGGAGCGGAGGGCTTGCCTTAATTGGCCGGCCCGTGAGAAGGAAACTCTATAACACCCGACAGTGAAGTCGTTAAAACCTGTGGATACCTGGCGACCTCCACAGTAAGTAGCCGCACTACCGGAATGGACGTCACCCGGTAGTGCAAAACCTTCGTTCCATTCTCGTGGGTACAAAAATGAGTTGTAAAAAAAAAACCCCCCCCCCCAACAACAAAACTTTTTGCCTTCCAAAGGAAGCGGCGTGTCTCATGTCGCAACCGGAGGAAGAGGCGGAGAGGGCCATTGTCCGAGCTACGGACACGGCGTACTCAAAGAAGGAGAGAGGGCAGCCGTCCAGCCTAAGCATGGCGCTGGAGACGGAGCTGCCAGATACAAGAGATGAAGCAGGCGATAGTGGTGCTCCAGAGAACAAGGGCGATGAAGAAGGGAGATGCAGCCCAGTGCTGGTCACTTCTAGAAGAGGCTCCCACATTGAGAGTGGGAGCCCGCGGAAGGAAGCGGACACGGTGGAGGCCAAGTTCAAGGTCCCTGTACCTTATGGGTCTCAGATTCAGGCTGGAGCTCTTTGCCTGGAATATCCCAAGCCTCACAGACCACAAGTCACAGAGAGGAAGAAAGGGGGGAAAGAGGAGGTTCGTCCCCCCGACAGTCGAGATCGGAGTCCGGTTTACTCCGTTCACTGCTCGGACTGTTCCGACTCAGAGGACAATGAAGGGCAGATGATAACAGAAACGGAGTTGCCGGAGATTTTCATCGATGAAGCCCCACTATCGAGGTCACACTCTGGCTCGGTCGACCTGACTGAGTCCCCCGGAGAAAGAGAGGCAGACGCGCGATCTCTGAAGAACCCGTTAGGCTCGGGGTTCGCCCTTAGATTCCCTTCTGGGACTTCTAAAAAGCGGCTCCACAGGGAAAGCTACGCTGAGGAGGCAGTACCAGCCGTAGCCCCTAAGGTGGGCTCCGCGCTGAGAGGTCGCAGTAAGCGCCCGATGGGTGCCCACAGTTACCCCAAGACGGCAAGGGAACAGCTGGCTGGGGGCTATGAGACCGAGGGGGAGGAGACTGGGGAGGTGGATGCTGACCCTATATACCAGCCAACCTACCGGAAGATAGTGGTCTCGGAGATGACCGAGAGGCTGTCGGACAGTGAGGTCCACAGTGCCCCACCCGCTAAAACAGTGGAGGCTCTTGCTGCGGAGGCTCTACTGAACGTGGCCAAAATCCAAGGCCAGGTCAAAAAGTGTGGTCACATAAAGGGCACTGTATGGGGTGAAATAAACCATGCCGCACAAGGGGTGATTGATGCAGTGGAAGGGCTACGCACGATCACTCCGAAGGAGGAGCAGCGCAGACTCCGCGCTGACAACGCTCGGCTTTCGAGGGAGCTAGACCTGATACGCGCGGAGTTGCGTGCCTTTAAGAAGGCTTACTCGGAGTCCCAGAAGAGCTTGGCTGTGGTCCCAAGAGAAACCCAACTGAGCTCCTTGGAGGAGGTTCTCAAGGAGACAATGGAGGGGATGAGGCGCGACCTCCAAATATCTCTGGGCGGGATGTTAAACGCCCGCCTAGAGGAGCTGGAGTCACGACTCCCGCCAGAACCGGTCCTAAGACCCCCGCTCGCGGCTGACAGGCGCCAAGAGCCCCCGCCTCGCCCAAGGGCCCAGCCGAACCCGGCTGCAGGGGCCATTCACAACCCTCAGCCCCGGTCAGAGCCGATCGTCCCTATCCCCCAGCCCCGAACGAGAAAGGGGGCCGAGGGTTCTTTGAAGAATGGGCCTCAAAAAAGGCCAACGCCGAAACCTGGACCTCAAGTCCAGGGACAACCAGAGGCTGGTCCAAGCAGGCAAGAGCCTATGGCCCCCGAGAACGAGGAGACCACCCCGTGGTCCCAGGTCCTCCGAAAAAAGAGGCGAAGGAAGAAGCGGAAGGGGAACGCTCCCTCCCAGCTGCCCGAGACGCCCAAGGCCCCCGCCGCACGTGCTAAGGCACTCCCGCCGAAGACGAAGCCGGCCAGAGTCGTGGTCCCCCGCACTGCAGCGATAGTGATATCGCCGCGGGAGGGGGCAACCAACATTATTGAGGTCTTGGCGAAAGCAAAAGCCGCCATCAGCTTGGCAGACTTTGGCTTGGAGTCAGTCAAAGTCAGGACGACTATGACTGGCTCCAGAATGTTAGAGGTGGGCGGAGAGCAGCCTGAAAAATCCGCGGACCTCCTAGCGGTAAGGCTGCGGGAGGTAATTGGGGACCTTGCGGAGATCTCGCGGCCCACAAAGCTCGTGGACCTAAAGATCTCAGGTCTAAACGAGTTGGTGGGACCCGAGGAACTCGCTGCCGCGATGGCAAGGATGGGAAAATGCGCCTCCGAACAAATAAAGGTCGGGGCCGTAAGGGTGAGCACCTGGGGCCAGGGCTCAGCCCTGGTGAAGTGCCCAGCTGTGGCCGCGAAGGCCATCGCCACCGCCGGGAAGATCCCGGTAGGGTGGACGGTGGTCACAGTCAAGCCGGTGGAGGCCCTGCCCATGCGGTGCTTCAAATGCATGGCGCTGGGCCACACCAGAGCCCTCTGCCCATCGGAGGCGGAATATCGCTCTAAATGCTTTCGATGCGGCGCTGAGGGCCACCTGGCAGCGACTTGCGAAGCGGTGCCTAAGTGCGCCGTCTGCGCGAAGGCTGGTCGTCCAGACGGCCACAGAATGGGGGGATCAAACTGTACCCCCCCAACGGTTAGGGGAAGGGTCCCATCGGCCAGGCCCCCCCCTGAACGTGGCCAGAAGGCCAGAGAGGAGCTCAATATGCAGGTGTTTTAATGCCAGTACACCCATATTACGAGCTCCTCCAGGGGAATGTTAACCACTCCGCGCGCGCACAGGACCTTTTCATCCAGGTCCTTGTGGAGTGGCGCATAGACGTGGCAGTGGTCGCCGAGCCATATTACGTCTCCCCCCAGCAAAACTGGGTCGGGGACTCGGAAGGATTGGTGGCTGTCGTGGTGCCGGCTGCCGGCTCCCAAGGCTTAACCCTTAAGGAAAGGGGAGCCGGCTACGTGGCGGCCACCTGGGGAGAGGTAGTCGTCATCGGAGTCTACTTCTCCCCAAACAGGCCCTTCAGGGAGTTTGAACGCTTCCTTGCGGGCCTGGAGCCGGTTGTGCAGAGGGCATCACCGGCTCAGGTGATCCTGATGGGGGACCTCAATGCCAAGTGCGCGGCATGGGGGTGCCCCATCACAGATCAAAGGGGGGCGCTTCTGCGGGACTGGGCTGCAATGGCCGGCCTGGTTCTGCAGAACAAAGGGACCGCCAACACCTGCGTCCGATGGCAGGGGGGGTCGATAGTAGATGTCACGTTCACTACCCCTTCCATCGGTGCTCGAGTGGGCGATTGGCATGTCCTCGAGGAGGTGGAGACCCTGTCCGATCATGCCTACATCCGGTTCAGGGTCTCCAAAACGCCCCGCGGGCTCCCAGCCCGGGTGGCGGGTGGGCGAGGCGGGAATTTCCCCAAATGGGCAATCTCCCGCCTCGATCGGGATAAGGCGGAAGAGGCCGCCCTGGTCCAGGCGTGGTGTGTCGACCCCCCCGACAGCATGGGGATCGACGAGAGGGCTGTCAGGTTCCGCGAGGACCTGACAGCCATCTGCGACGCGGCGATGCCTAGGGCGCGCAAATGTGCGCCCAGGGCGAGCGCATACTGGTGGTCGCAGGACCTCGCGGACCTTAGAGCCGCAAGCGACGCAGCCCGCCGCGCCTTCACCCGGTGCCGTAGGCGACGCAGCCGGGTGCCGGGTGAAGAGGAACGGCTCCTCGCTGAGCTGCGGGTGGCGAAGGCCACCTTCAAGGTGGCCATAGCACAGGCCAAGGATACGGCGCACGCCGAATTCTCGGCCACGCTCGATGGAGACCCGTGGGGCCGCCCGTACCGAATGGTACGGGCAAAGCTGAAGGTGTCCCCCTCCACGGAGGACTTCGAGCCAGGGCTCCTCAGCGCGGTGGTGCAGGGCCTCTTCCCTACCAGCCCGCCCTTCGATCCACCGCGGATGGCGCCGCCAGAAGAGGAGCCCGCAGTCCCCGCTGACGTCCCCCCAGTGACGGGGGAGGAAATAGCGAGGGTGTTAGGCCGACTCAAAGGGTGCCGCAAGGCACCTGGGCCCGATGGCGTCCCGGGAAAGGTGCTTCCCATTGCGGCGAAGCACCTGGGGGACCGGCTCTGCGGCCTAATGGATCACTGCCTGGGCGCGGGGCAGTTTCCCCAAATTTGGAAGGAGGGCCGCCTGGTCCTCCTGCGGAAGGAGAGCAGGCCGATGGACTCTCCTTCTGGGTGGCGGCCGCTCGTCATGCTGGACGAGACCGGGAAGCTCCTCGAGAGAGTAATCGCTTCCCGGATCGCCCACCACCTGACGAGCGAAGGGCCGGATCTTGCGGGGAACCAGTTCGGGTTCCGGGTAGGGCGGTCCACGTTGGACGCACTATCCGCCCTGAAGGAGTTCACCGAAGATGCGGCCAGGAGGGGCCAGGGGGCCGTGGCGGTATCCCTCGATATTGCCAACGCCTTCGGGTCCCTCCCCTTCGGAGTGATAGAGGAGGCACTCCGGTATCACCGGGTACCTCTCTACCTCCGGAGGGTTGTGGGGCACTACCTGACGGGGCGGGTAGTGCTCTACACGGGGAGGGGGGGAATTCGGATGGCCCAGCCGGTGACCAGTGGCGTTCCGCAGGGGTCCGTGCTAGGGCCCCTATTATGGAACGTCGGGTACGACTGGGTCATCCGCGTGAGGGTGCTGCCTCAGATGGCGGTGTTCTGCTACGCGGATGACACCCTCATCGCCGTCCGGGGCGCCACCTTCGAAGAGGTGGCGAGGAGGGCGGAAGTGGGAGCCACCCTGGTGATCCAGCGCATAGAAGCGCTGGGTCTCAGGGTGTCCCTCCCGAAGACGGAGGCCCTCTGTTTCCGAGGGCCCCGGTGGAGGCTGCCGCGCGGAGCCGCCCTGCGCGTCAGTGGGGAGACCGTCGAGGTGAAGGCCTACATCAAGTATCTGGGCCTTACCCTCGACGGCAAGTGGGAGTTCGGGGAGCACTTCCGCAGACTGGCTCCCCGACTCGTGGGCGCGGCGGGAGCTTTGGGCCGGCTCCTGCCCAATTTGGGCGGACCAAATGCCCCCTGCAGAAGGCTGTTCGCAGGGGTAATTCGCAGCATGGCCCTGTACGGTGCCCCAATATGGGCGAGTTCCCTCACTGCCACCACCAAAGCCCTTCTCAGAAAGCCCCAGAGGGTGATGGCAGCGAGGATGGCCCGGGCCTACCGGACGGTGGGCTGGGCGGCGGCTGGAGCCCTCGCAGCCTCCCCTCCGTGGGAGATCGAGGCGGTCGGGCTCGCCGAGGCCTACCGGGACAAAATGGAGCGCAGGGAGCGGGGGGACACCCTCGCTCCCCAGGAGTTGGCTCGGGCCAAAGAGGCCCAAAAGGAAGAGGTGCTGGAGCGCTGGGCGGATGAGCTTGCGCAGGCTGAATACGGCCTCCGCACGATCGCAGCCATCCGCCCGGTGCTCCAGGAATGGTGCGGAAGGGATCATGGGTCCCTCACCTTCCGCCTTGTGCAGGTGCTGTCCGGGCATGGCTGCTTCGGGCGGTACCTGCACAAGGTTGCCGGAAGGGAGGAGACGGCGTCGTGCCACGAGTGCGGCGCCGCCGAGGACACAGCCCAGCACACCTTGGAGGTGTGCAGCGCATGGAATGAGCGGCGCCGCGCTCTGGCGGCGACGATTGGCGGCGACCTCTCGCTCCCCAGCGTCTTACGTGCGATGCTGGAGAGCGAGACGTCCTGGGAGGCCGTCACCTCCTTCTGCGAAGACGTGATATCGCAGAAGGAGGGGAGGGAGCGGGAACGCGAGAATGATCCCCTCGCGAACCCGCTCCGGCGCAGACGGACGGGAAGGAGGCGGCGACAGTTCGCTGCCAACCTTCCCTAGTGGTGCTAGCCGGCGGGGGATGGGGATCCCCTGTCGGCCGTAATAGCCCACACGTCTAGGGGGGGGGACCAAGTATTCCGGTCCCTCCTCTCTTGGCGCGGGAGCCCCGGCATAGGCTGGGGCGGCCAGCGGATGCTGTGGTGGCTCTCAATTCTCCCATGGCATCCGCAAATGGCAAGAGAGGGAATACCGGTGGGTTTTTAGTGGGTATGCCTCCCCCCCTCCTTCCACTAGGGAAGGAGGTTACGGGGGAGGTGAGTCCCACATAACTTCCGCGCCGTCCCCACGGCGCGGTCGTATGCGTAACGCATTTTCCCACCGTTAAAAAAAAAAAAAAAAAAAAAAAAAAAAAAAAAAAAAAAAAAAAAAGTTAGGTTAGGTTGCCGCGCGGAGCCGCCCTGCGCGTCAGTGGGGAGACCGTCGAGGTGAAGGCCTACATCAAGTATCTGGGCCTTACCCTCGACGGCAAGTGGGAGTTCGGGGAGCACTTCCGCAGACTGGCTCCCCGACTCGTGGGCGCGGCGGGAGCTTTGGGCCGGCTCCTGCCCAATCTGGGCGGACCAAATGCCCCCTGCAGAAGGCTGTTCGCAGGGGTCATTCGCAGCATGGCCCTGTACGGGGCCCCAATATGGGCGAGTTCCCTCACTGCCACCACCAAAGCCCTTCTCAGGAAGCCCCAGAGGGTGATGGCAGTGAGGATGGCCCGGGCCTACCGGACGGTGGGCTGGGCGGCGGCTGGAGCCCTCGCAGCCTCCCCTCCGTGGGAGATCGAGGCGGTCGGGCTCGCGAAGGCCTACCGGGACAAAATGGAGCGCAGGGAGCGGGGGGACACCCTCGCTCCCCAGGAGTTGGCTCGGGCCAAAGAGGCCCAAAAGGAAGAGGTGCTGGAGCGCTGGGTGGATGAGCTTGCGCAGGCCGAAAACGGCCTCCGCACGATCGCAGTCATACGCCCGGTGCTACAGGAATGGTGCGGGAGGGATCATGGGTCCCTCACATTCCGCCTTGTGCAGGTGCTGTCCGGGCATGGCTGCTTCGGGCGGTACCTGCACAAGGTTGCCGGAAGGGAGGAGACGGCGTCGTGCCACGAGTGCGGCGCCGCCGAGGACACAGCCCAGCACACCTTGGAGGTGTGCAGCGCATGGGCTGAGCGGCGCCGCACTCTGGCGGCGACGATTGGCGGCGACCTCTCGCTCCCCAGCGTCTTACGTGCGATGCTGGAGAGCGAGACGTCCTGGGAGGCCGTCACCTCCTTCTGCGAAGACGTGATATCGCAGAAGGAGGAGAGGGAGCGGGAACGCGAGAATGATCCCCTCGCGAACCCGCTCCGGCGCAGACGGACGGGAAGGAGGCGGCGACAGTTCTCTGCCAACCTTCCCTAGTGGTGCTAGCCGGCGGGGGATGGGGATCCCCTGTCGGCCGTAATAGCCCACACGTCTAGGGGGGGGAACAAGTATTCCGGTCCCCCCTCTCTTGGCGCGGGAGCCCCGGCATAGGCTGGGGCGGCCAGCGGATGCTGTGGTGGCTCTCAATTCTCCCATGGCATCCGCAAATGGCAAGAGAGGGAATACCGGTGGGTTTTTAGTGGGTATGCCTCCCCCCCTCCTTCCACTAGGGCCCGGCAGCAAAGAAGTTGGTGAAGGCGGGTAGGCTGTTGGTGGGCTGGGTGTCAGCGCAGGTCAAGCTGCTCGATGCCCGCCCCCTGCGCTGCTTCCGCTGCCTCGAGGTGGGCCACGTGCAGGCGAAATGCAAGGCGGCGGTGGATCGTAGCCAACTGTGCTACCGCTGCGGAGCTCCCGGGCACATGGCATATGCGTGCGAAGCAGCATCACACTGCGTGATCTGCGAGGTGGCCGGGTTATCGGCCAATCACAGGGTGGGAAGCAAGATGTGCAACCCACCCAAACCCAGGAAGGCTAAGGCTGGCGAGGGACCAAGGCTCCCCTCACAGCCGCGTACCCGGAAGGGCAGTACAACTGAACACCCGGATGAGGAGGAGGTGATTATCGTGGGACAGCATGGCTAATACACCCCGATATCTACAGGCGAATATCAACCACTGCGCCAGAGCTCAGGACCTCCTGTTCCAGAGCATGGCGGAGTGGTTGATCCATGTCGCAGTGGTAGCCGAACCGTATTCGGTCCCGGCCAGAGACAACTGGGTGGGGGACCTCGACAACCTCGTGGCCTTGGCCACTCAACCATCAGCCGGCTCTGCTCCGCTTGAAAGCGTGGTGCGGGGCCACGGCTTCGTGGCTGCCATCATCGGGGGTATAATGGTTGTGGGAGTGTACTTCTCACCGAACAGGAGCCTAGCCGACTTCGAGGCGCTTCTCGACGATGTGCAGGCCCTGATTGGCAGAAGTGGCCCCGAACTGCTGCTGGTCGCGGGGGACTTTAATGCAAAATCAACGGTGTGGGGCTCTACTGCGACTGACGTACGCGGTGAGGCGCTCGCAGAGTGGGCAGTGGCCGTAGGGTTAGAGGTTCTTAACCGAGGGACGGTCGATACGTGCGTGCGGCAACAGGGAGGCTCCATCGTGGACATCACGTTTGCAAATGCTGCCCTGGCGCGCCGTGTCCAAGGTTGGGAAGTGTTGGAGGGCGTGGAAACGTTATCGGACCACAGATACATCCGGTACGAAGTCTGCGCCCACCACACTACGCCGGACGACCTGAGCCGTCCCCGAAGAGACGACAGTCCCAGATGGGCAACGAAACGGCTCGATCGGGACTTGCTGCACGCAGCGGCCCTGGTCCAAGCCTGGCCGGAGACGCCCGAAGGACCAAGAAGTGTAGAGGAAGAAGCATCCTGGCTCAGTGGGGCCATGGCTCAAATATGCGATGCCGCAATGCCGCGGGCCAAGCCCACAGGGCCGAGGCGGAGCGTGTACTGGTGGTCCGCAGAGCTAACGCAGTTGCGCAAGGCATGCGTGGCTGCGAGACGCCAGTACACCAGGAGCCGAAGGCGGAGGAGGCGAGACGTGACGGCAGAGGATGAGCTATACGAAAGCTACAGAGCGGCCAGCAAAACCCTCAGCTTAGCCATTGGCCAAGCCAAAGACCTGGCGGAGGAGGAAATGTTGGAGGCTCTGAACAGCGACCCGTGGGGGCGGCCGTACAAGTCGGTGAGGTGCAAACTTCGCCCCTGGGCCCCTCCACTCACGCAAAGCCTCCAGCCGGACCTTCTGAGCCGAATCGTGGGAACCCTCTTCCCACGACGGGGTGAACACCAGCCCCCGTGCATGGCCTCAGTGTCCCCAACGGAGGGAGAAGTCGCACCCGAGGTGACAGAGGGAGAGTTGGGAGCCGCAGTGTTGAGGCTTAAGGCCAAAAACACTGCCCCTGGTCCCGACGGTATTCCCGGCCGAGCCTGGGTGTTGGCGCTGGGCCCCTTGGAGCCAAGGGTGAGGGCACTATTTTCTTCGTGCCTGGAGCAGGGGTGCATCCCACGTTCGTGGAAGTGCGGAAAGCTGGTGCTCCTGCGGAAGGAAGGGCGACCGGGTGACTCCCCTTCGGGATACAGGCCGATCGTACTTTTGGACGAGGGAGCGAAGCTCTTTGAGCGGATAGTGGCTTCCCGGCTGATAGGGCATTTAGAGGGACAAGGGCCGAACCTAAGTGCGTGCCAGTACGGATTTCGTCGGGGCAGGTCCACCATCGACGCCATAGCGCGGGTGAGGGCTCTGGCGGATGACGCGGTTTCCCGGGGGGAGGTGGTGTTGGCGGTATCTCTAGATATCGCCAATGCTTTCAACACCCTTCCCTGGGAAACCATCAAGGAGGCCCTCAGGTACCACAACGTGCCGGAGTACCTGCGTAGGGTGGTTGGGTCGTATCTCTTCGAGAGGGCGATCCGCTACCCCACACAGGATGAATGGGTAGAGCGCGAGATGTCGTGCGGGGTCCCACAGGGGTCAGTCTTAGGACCGCTCCTGTGGAACATCGGTTACGACTGGGCGCTACGTGGCGCCAACCTGCGGGGGGTAGACGTAACCTGTTACGCCGACGACACCCTTGTAACGGCCCGAGGGGCCACATTTCGCGATGCGTCCATCTTGGCCACTGCTGGGGTGGCCCTAACCGTGGACAGGATACGGAGGCTGGGACTAGAGGTTGCCCTGCACAAATCTGAGGCCATCTGTTTTCATGGGCCTCGGAGGGCACCTCCAGGAAATGCCAGCATAATGGTGGGCGGAGTTTCTATCGGCGTCGGGAAGACGATGAAGTACCTGGGACTCGTCCTCGACAGCCGATGGAACTTCGAGGAGCATTTCCGGCGCTTGGCTCCAAAACTACTTGGCACAGCGTCGGCACTGAGCCGGCTCCTCCCGAACGTGGGCGGGCCGAAGGCGGGCTGCCGCCGACTGTACACGGGTGTGGTGCGGTCGATGGCCCTTTACGGGGCACCCATATGGGTAAATGCTCTTTCCGCCCATAACAAGACCCAACTGCGGCGACCGCAAAGGGTCATGGCGGTAAGGGCAACGAGGGCGTACCGCACCACCTCGTTCGAGGCGGCCTGCGTGATGGCAGGGACCCCACCTTGGGAGTTGGATGCCGAGGTGCTGAACGAGGTCTACCGCCGGGTAGCCGAGGCGCGCACCAGAGGAGAACAACCGTGTCCGGAAGAGGTTAGGCGATGGAGAGAGATCTCTCGCCAAACCCTCTTCCGGAAATGGTTGGTGGCCTTGGAGCAGCCGAGCGCCGGCCACTGGACTATATCGGGAGTGCGGCCCGTCCTGCAGGAATGGGTCGAAAGGAGGTGGGGCGTTGTTTCCTTCCACCTAACGCAGGTACTGTCGGGACACGGATGTTTCGGCAGATACCTGTGTAAGGTTGCAAGGAGGGAAACAACGCCAATGTGTCACCACTGCGGTGGGGCGGAGGACACGGCGCAGCACACGCTGCAAGTGTGTCCCAGCTTCGACGAGCAGCGAGCCCGCCTCACGGCGGTGATTGGATCCGACCTCTCGCTGCCGGCCGTTGTCAAAGCCATGACCGACAGCGAGAGATCGTGGACTGCCATGGCCTCCTACTGTGAGGAGGTCATGGCACTCAAAGAGGGTGCGGAGCGGGAGCGAGAGGAAGACCCATCTTCCCAGCCCCTGCGCCGCAGGCGTGTCGGGCGCAGGCGGTTAATCCATAACCGCCAAATACCGCCCTAATAGGACTGCGGGAGATGGGCACGGGGATGCCCGTCCCCCGCCGTTAAGGTCCTGTTGAGCTGGTAGGCGCGTCAAGTGTTTCGGCGCGCCTCCAGTGGAGGAGACAGGAGACGCGCAGGTCTCCTGGAGATGGGTCCGTGAACGGACATACCGCCGTGCTGCCGGGCCGTGGATGCATAAAGTTCCCACAGCCCGGTTGCTTACCGGCGACGAAGTGGAACACCCTGGGGTTTTTAGTGGGTACACCGCCCCCTTCTGGGGCGGGAATCCCACATATCCACCGGCCTCCCCGGGCCGGTGTCGAATCCATAAAGGATTTTCCCCAGGAAAAAAAAAAAAAAAAAAAAAAAAAAAAGGTTAGGTTAGGTTAGGTTAGGTTAGGTTCCACGGACCACCCCCCCGGGTGTCGCTACCTTGTCGCCCCCCCGGGTGTCGCTACCTTGTCGTGGTGGGGGGGCTTGAGCCCTTTGTGATCTTCGGGCCTTTAAGCTCGAAGTGAAAGGGTGACCAAGAGCGGCACAGCCTCGGTGGAGCCCATCCTGGGCCAAGAGAGGCGGGCGCGCCCTAGTGTCAGGGTGCGTCGTTTTCCTGCTTCCTGTCTCCCCTGCAGCAGGGGACTACGGGGACGCAGAGGTTATCGCAGAAGTTATCGCGGTCTGGATGCGGGTTGCAGCGTATCCAGTACCAGGCCGGAGACAAGTAGGTCCTGTGGACTGAACGGGTCTGGCCTGGGCTAGCGGTTTGCCGGATGTGCCACTTTAGTGGCGAACGGGTTAGCGTAACTGCAACACAAGGGGAACTCACCCCTTAAAAAAGAGGAGAGTGCTCCCTCTTTAAAAGGAGCAGGGGACCGCACCCCTCAATCAAAGGAGCATGGGTGACAACAAAAATATATTACCCCAGGAGGGTACCTCGTCTCGAGGAGAATCCCTCTTCGCTACCATCTCGCGGGCAGCCCCATCGTATTCTGGGGGGGGCACTTGTCGCTCCGTGGGCCCTGAAAGCCCACGTTTCAATTTTAGTTCGTCCGCGACTCAGATCGCGGACCACAATCGTCTTGGCATATCAGTGCGCGACTGCACGGTACGCCTTACAAGGCAAATAGATTGCCATGAGCCCGAACTTAGGGCAAACACTAGCTCAGGAGCCAATTTTGCTTCCCAGGGGACTGCAGGTCACGAGTCCACTGGGAGAAGCAATTTTGAGGACGACCCGGAGGTAGCTGAGCGGGTGAAGCGGAAGCGGAAGCGATTTCGCCCTGCTTCATCCGTTCTCAGCTCAAGTGACGAAGGATCTACATGCCCCTCGGCTGGGGAAGGACAGCCAAAGGCCAAAGGGAGAGGCCGCCCACCAACATCGGGCAAATATGTAGGACTGGCCAGAGCAAAAGAAGCCTACAACCGGGCTCTCAGGGAAGAGCTCCGGTTGAAGGCCGAGATGGAGGTACAGGAGATGGCCATCAGGACCCGTCAAGGGTACCAGATGGACAATATTTCTCAACCAAGGACTGACTCAGAGGATGCAGAGCCAAACCTAGATCTTGGCCAGCAAGTGGCAGACAGCGTGGCTGTCATCTCTAAAGTCGCGGCCAAATCTAAAAATCTGTCAGGTGGCTATGTAAAGTGCCTAAAGGAGGCAGCTGTTGCGATCTCTGACGCATTTTCGGAGCTCAGCAGACGCACGGCAACCGAAGAGACGGCTCGGCTACAAGCCGATAACACACGGTTACAGAGTGACATGGCCAGCCTCCGAAAGGAGCTGGCCGAACTGAAAATGACTCTGGAGGGGATGCGGAAGCATGGTAGTCCGCCACCCATTCCCCCTAGACATGACGGGGAGAAGCTGCCCCATGCGCAGCCCTCCTCAAAGAGAAAAGATAGGCAGGGTTCCAACACCCCGGCGGCGTCTGATATGGACAGAATCTGCCGAGCGGTCATGGACCACGTCGGTTCATACCTTGACGTGCGCTTAGCCAGTATTCAGGACCGGCTACTCCCTGAGAAGCCCGTGAGACCTCCTCTGGCGATAAAAGCCGGGACAGGTGATCAGGCTGGAAATGATTCCACCTCCGGAGTTGTTCCTCCCGGTCCGGGGAGGAAAACCAAAAGAAAAAAGAGGAAGAAAAAGGTCCCTAATAGAGAGGAAGCCTCAGAACCCATTCCGCTACCTCCGCCTCCCGTTTCAGCGGCCATGTCGACAGGGTGGACCAAGGTGAAGCGGAGGGGTAAGAAGAAAGGGGATAAAGTTGGAGACAACAGGAGGGACGAAACAACGGCCGATGTGCGCGGAGCACCACCCCAGGCGAAGAAACGAAAGGCCCGAAAGCTTCGCCCACCTCGTTCTTCGGCTGTTGTAATCACGCTGCTTGAACCACAAGCACAGGAGAAGGGGGCAGACTTCGGGACTGTCCTTGCAGAAGCCAAGAGGAAGGTGCGTTTGGAAGACCTGGGTATTTCGGGACTCCGCTTCAGAAAGGCCCAAACCGGAGCGTATATCATGGAGGTGCCTGGTGTCGCTAGTGGGGAGAAGGCCGATGCCCTGGCTCAAAAGCTCAAAGAGGTCACGGACCCCGCGGTGGTACGAGTGGCTAGGCCCACCAAATGCGCTGAGCTGCGCATTTCTGGCCTGGACGAGTCCGTCTTGTTCACTGACGTGGTGGCGGCGGTTGCCCGGGTTGGGGGCTGCTCAGAAGCGGAAGTCAGGTCGGGAGATATTGTTTGCGGACGCTCCGGGCTTGGAACTGTTTGGCTTCGCTGTCCTATCCCGGCAGCAAAGAAGTTGGTGAAGGCGGGTAGGCTGTTGGTGGGCTGGGTGTCAGCGCAGGTCAAGCTGCTCGATGCCCGCCCCCTGCGCTGCTTCCGCTGCCTCGAGGTGGGCCACGTGCAGGCGAAATGCAAGGCGGCGGTGGATCGTAGCCAACTGTGCTACCGCTGCGGAGCTCCCGGGCACATGGCATATGCGTGCGAAGCAGCATCACACTGCGTGATCTGCGAGGTGGCCGGGTTATCGGCCAATCACAGGGTGGGAAGCAAGATGTGCAACCCACCCAAAACCAGGAAGGCTAAGGCTGACGAGGGACCAAGACTCCCCTCACAGCCGCGTACCCGGAAGGGCAGTACAACTGAACACCCGGATGAGGAGGAGGTGATTATCGTGGGACAGCATGGCTAATACACCCCGATATCTACAGGCGAATATCAACCACTGCGCCAGAGCTCAGGACCTCCTGTTCCAGAGCATGGCGGAGTGGTTGATCCATGTCGCAGTGGTAGCCGAACCGTATTCGGTCCCGGCCAGAGACAACTGGGTGGGGGACCTCGACAACCTCGTGGCCTTGGCCACTCAACCATCAGCCGGCTCTGCTCCGCTTGAAAGCGTGGTGCGGGGCCACGGCTTCGTGGCTGCCATCATCGGGGGTATAATGGTGGTGGGAGTGTACTTCTCACCGAACAGGAGCCTAGCTGACTTCGAGGCGCTTCTCGACGATGTGCAGGACCTGATTGGCAGAAGTGGCCCCGAACTGCTGCTGGTCGCGGGGGACTTTAATGCAAAATCAACGGTGTGGGGCTCTACTGCGACTGACGTACGCGGTGAGGCGCTCGCAGAGTGGGCAGTGGCCGTAGGGTTAGAGGTTCTTAACCGAGGGACGGTCGATACGTGCGTGCGGCAACAAGGAGGCTCCATCGTGGACATCACGTTTGCAAATGCTGCCCTGGCGCGCCGTGTCCAAGGTTGGGAAGTGTTGGAGGACGTGGAAACGTTATCGGACCACAGATACATCCGGTACGAAGTTTGCGCCCACCACGCTACGCCGGACGACCTGAGCCGTCTCCGAAGAGACGACAGTCCCAGATGGGCAACGAAACGGCTCGATCGGGACCTGCTGCACGCAGCGGCCCTGGTCCAAGCCTGGCCGGAGACGCCCGAAGGACCAAGAAGTGTAGAGGAAGAAGCATCCTGGCTCAGTGAGGCCATGGCTCAAATATGCGATGCCGCAATGCCGCGGGCCAAGCCCACAGGGCCGAGGCGGAGCGTGTACTGGTGGTCCGCAGAGCTAACGCAGTTGCGCAAAGCATGCGTGGCTGCGAGACGCCAGTACACCAGGAGCCGAAGGCGGAGGAGGCGAGACGTGACGGCAGAGGATGAGCTATACGAAAGCTACAGAGCGGCCAGCAAAACCCTCAGCGTAGCCATTGGCCAAGCCAAAGACCTGGCGGAGGAGGAAATGTTGGAGGCTCTGAACAGCGACCCGTGGGGGCGGCCGTACAAGTCGGTGAGGTGCAAACTTCGCCCCTGGGCCCCTCCACTCACGCAAAGCCTCCAGCCGGACCTTCTGAGCCGAATCGTGGGAACCCTCTTCCCACGACGGGGTGAACACCAGCCCCCGTGCATGGCCTCAGTGTCCCCAACGGAGGGAGAAGTCGCACCCGAGGTGACAGAGGGAGAGTTGGGAGCCGCAGTGTTGAGGCTTAAGGCCAAAAACACTGCCCCTGGTCCCGACGGTATTCCCGGCCGAGCCTGGGTGTTGGCGCTGGGCCCCTTGGAGCCAAGGGTGAGGGCACTATTTTCTTCGTGCCTGGAGCAGGGGTGCATCCCACGTTCGTGGAAGTGCGGAAAGCTGGTGCTCCTGCGAAAGGAAGGGCGACCGGGTGACTCCCCTTCGGAATACAGGCCGATCGTACTTTTGGACGAGGGAGCGAAGCTCTTTGAGCGGATAGTGGCTTCCCGGCTGATAGGGCATTTAGAGGGACAAGGGCCGAACCTAAGTGCGTGCCAGTACGGATTTCGTCGGGGCAGGTCCACCATCGACGCCATTGCGCGGGTGAGGGCTCTGGCGGATGACGCGGTTTCCCGGGGGGAGGTGGTGTTGGCGGTATCTCTAGATATCGCCAATGCTTTTAACACCCTTCCCTGGGAAACCATCAAGGAGGCCCTCAGGTACCACAATGTGCCGGAGTACCTGCGTAGGGTGGTTGGGTCATATCTTTTCGAGAGGGCGATCCGCTACCCCACACAGGATGAATGGTTAGAGCGCGAGATGTCGTGCGGGTTCCCACAGGGGTCAGTCTTAGGACCGCTCCTGTGGAACATTGGTTACGACTGGGCGCTACGTGGCGCCAACTTGCGGGGGGTAGACGTAACCTGTTACGCCGACGACACCCTTGTAACGGCCCGAGGGGCCACATTTCGCGATGCGTCCATCTTGGCCACTGCTGGGGTGGCCCTAATCGTGGACAGGATACGGAGGCTGGGACTAGAGGTTGCCCTGCACAAATCTGAGGCCATCTGTTTTCATGGGCCTCGGAGGGCACCTCCAGGAAATGCCAGCATAATGGTGGGCGGAGTTTCTATCGGCGTCGGGAAGACGATGAAGTACCTGGGACTCGTCCTCGACAGCCGATGGAACTTCGAGGAGCATTTCCGGCGCTTGGCTCCAAAACTACTTGGCACAGCGTCGGCACTGAGCCGGCTCCTCCCGAACGTGGGCGGGCCGAAGGCGGGCTGCCGCCGACTGTACACGGGTGTGGTGCGGTCGATGGCCCTTTACGGGGCACCCATATGGGTAAATGCTCTTTCCGCCCATAACAAGACCCAACTGCGGCGACCGCAAAGGGTCATGGCGGTAAGGGCAACGAGGGCGTACCGCACCACCTCGTTCGAGGCGGCCTGCGTGATGGCAGGGACCCCACCTTGGGAGTTGGATGCCGAGGTGCTGAACGAGGTCTACCGCCGGGTAGCCGAGGCGCGCACCAGAGGAGAACATCCGTGTCCGGAAGAGGTTAGGCGATGGAGAGAGATCTCTCGCCAAACCCTCTTCCGGAAATGGTTGGTGGCCTTGGAGCAGCCGAGCGCCGGCCACTGGACCATATCGGGAGTGCGGCCCGTCCTGCAGGAATGGGTCGAAAGGAGGTGGGGCGTTGTTTCCTTCCACCTAACGCAGGTACTGGCGGGACACGGATGTTTCGGCAGATACCTGTGTAAGGTTGCAAGGAGGGAAACAACGCCAATGTGTCACCACTGCGGTGGGGCGGAGGACACGGCGCAGCACACGCTGCAAGTGTGTCCCGCCTTCGACGAGCAGCGAGCCCGCCTCACGGCGGTGATTGGATCCGACCTCTCGCTGCCGGCCGTTGTCAAAGCCATGACCGACAGCGAGAGATCGTGGACTGCCATGGCCTCCTACTGTGAGGAGGTCATGGCACTCAAAGAGGGTGCGGAGCGGGAGCGCGAGGAAGACCCATCTTTCCAGCCCCTGCGCCGCAGGCGTGTCGGGCGCAGGCGGTTAATCCATAACCGCCAAATACCGCCCTAATAGGACTGCGGGAGATGGGCACGGGGATGCCCGTCCCCCGCCGTTAAGGTCCTGTTGAGCTGGTAGGCGCGTCAAGTGTTTCGGCGCGCCTACAGTGGAGGAGACAGGAGATGCGCAGGTCTCCTGGAGATGGGTCCGTGAGCGGACATGCCGCCGTGCTGCCGGGCCGTGGATGCATAAAGTTCCCACAGCCCGGTTGCTTACCGGCGACGAAGTGGAACACCCTGGGGTTTTTAGTGGGTACACCGCCCCCTTCTGGGGCGGGAATCCCACATATCCACCGGCCTCCCCGGGCCGGTGTCGAATCCATAAAGGATTTTCCCCAGGAAAAAAAAAAAAAAAAAAAAAAAAAAAAAAAAAAAAAAAAAGGTTCTACGGACCTGCTTAGTTGTCTAAGTGGGCGGAGAGGTGTACTCCGACGTGGCGCGTCCCCGGGTGGTGGATAGGGGAATGCCTGCCTCGCGGTGGGTAGGGGCAATAGCTCCCGCGAACCAAACACTGGGGGGGAACTGGGAAATCGGGTGGGTGTCGGGCGCGCGCTCCTCCGCGGCTGCCTCTGCTGGGCCCTATTTTCAGGCGTGAAAACTCTTGGCCTTTGGGCCTGGCTGGGACTGCTTTGGGGGCGCGCGCGTCAGACAGCCACCTGATTTGGGAGGGTGGGGTTTAAAGGGAGGGGCAGCTTTGGCTGCAGTTGGGGAATGGCCTTCCTAACCGAAGGCCCTTGTGGAGAAGCCCACGCCACTTCTCTTTCCGTAGCCTGCAGATCCAATTCAACGACCCCAGTCGTGGCGTTAATGGGGTATGTCTTGGATACTGCGGAGCGGAGGGCTTGCCTTAATTGGCCGGCCCGTGAGAAGGAAACTCTATAACACCCGACAGTGAAGTCGTTAAAACCTGTGGATACCTGGCGACCTCCACAGTAAGTAGCCGCACTACCGGAATGGACGTCACCCGGAAGTGCAAAACCTTCGTTCCATTCTCGTGGGTACAAAAATGAGTTGTAAAAAAAAAACCCCCCCCCCCAACAACAAAACTTTTTGCCTTCCAAAGGAAGCGGCGTGTCTCATGTCGCAACCGGAGGAAGAGGCGGAGAGGGCCATTGTCCGAGCTACGGACACGGCGTACTCAAAGAAGGAGAGAGGGCAGCCGTCCAGCCTAAGCATGGCGCTGGAGACGGAGCTGCCAGATACAAGAGATGAAGCAGGCGATAGTGGTGCTCCAGAGAACAAGGGCGATGAAGAAGGGAGATGCAGCCCAGTGCTGGTCACTTCTAGAAGAGGCTCCCACATTGAGAGTGGGAGCCCGCGGAAGGAAGCGGACACGGTGGAGGCCAAGTTCAAGGTCCCTGTACCTTATGGGTCTCAGATTCAGGCTGGAGCTCTTTGCCTGGAATATCCCAAGCCTCACAGACCACAAGTCACAGAGAGGAAGAAAGGGGGGAAGGAGGAGGTTCGTCCCCCCGACAGTCGAGATCGGAGTCCGGTTTACTCCGTTCACTGCTCGGACTGTTCCGACTCAGAGGACAATGAAGGGCAGATGATAACAGAAACGGAGTTGCCGGAGATTTTCATCGATGAAGCCCCACTATCGAGGTCACACTCTGGCTCAATCGACCTGACTGAGTCCCCCGGAGAAAGAGAGGCAGACGCGCGATCTCTGAAGAACCCGTTAGGCTCGGGGTTCGCCCTTAGATTCCCTTCTGGGACTTCTAAAAAGCGGCTCCACAGGGAAAGCTACGCTGAGGAGGCAGTACCAGCCGTAGCCCCTAAGGTGGGCTCCGCGCTGAGAGGTCGCAGTAAGCGCCCGATGGGTGCCCACAGTTACCCCAAGACGGCAAGGGAACAGCTGGCTGGGGGCTATGAGACCGAGGGGGAGGAGACTGGGGAGGTGGATGCTGACCCTATATACCAGCCAACCTACCGGAAGATAGTGGTCTCGGAGATGACCGAGAGGCTGTCGGACAGTGAGGTCCACAGTGCCCCACCCGCTAAAACAGTGGAGGCTCTTGCTGCGGAGGCTCTACTGAACGTGGCCAAAATCCAAGGCCAGGTCAAAAAGTGTGGTCACATAAAGGGCACTGTATGGGGTGAAATAAACCATGCCGCACAAGGGGTGATTGATGCAGTGGAAGGGCTACGCACGATCACTCCGAAGGAGGAGCAGCGCAGACTCCGCGCTGACAACGCTCGGCTTTCGAGGGAGCTAGACCTGATACGCGCGGAGTTGCGTGCCTTTAAGAAGGCTTACTCGGAGTCCCAGAAGAGCTTGGCTGTGGTCCCAAGAGAAACCCAACTGAGCTCCTTGGAGGAGGTTCTCAAGGAGACAATGGAGGGGATGAGGCGCGACCTCCAAATATCTCTGGGCGGGATGTTAAACGCCCGCCTAGGGGAGCTGGAGTCACGACTCCCGCCAGAACCGGTCCTAAGACCCCCGCTCGCGGCTGACAGGCGCCAAGAGCCCCCGCCTCGCCCAAGGGCCCAGCCGAACCCGGCTGCAGGGGCCATTCACAACCCTCAGCCCCGGTCAGAGCCGATCGTCCCTATCCCCCAGCCCCGAACGAGAAAGGGGGCCGAGGGTTCTTTGAAGAATGGGCCTCAAAAAAGGCCAACGCCGAAACCTGGACCTCAAGTCCAGGGACAACCAGAGGCTGGTCCAAGCAGGCAAGAGCCTATGGCCCCCGAGAACGAGGAGACCACCCCGTGGTCCCAGGTCCTCCGAAAAAAGAGGCGAAGGAAGAAGCGGAAGGGGAACGCTCCCTCCCAGCTGCCCGAGACGCCCAAGGCCCCCGCCGCACGTGCTAAGGCACTCCCGCCGAAGACGAAGCCGGCCAGAGTCATGGTCCCCCGCACTGCAGCGATAGTGATATCTTCGCGGGAGGGGGCAACCAACATTATCGAGGTCTTGGCGAAAGCAAAAGCCGCCATCAGCTTGGCAGACTTTGGCTTGGAGTCAGTCAAAGTCAGGACGACTATGACTGGCTCCAGAATGTTAGAGGTGGGCGGAGAGCAGCCTGAAAAATCCGCGGACCTCCTAGCGGTAAGGCTGCGGGAGGTAATTGGGGACCTTGCGGAGATCTCGCGGCCCACAAAGCTCGTGGACCTAAAGATCTCAGGTCTAAACGAGTTGGTGGGGCCCGAGGAACTCGCTGCCGCGATGGCGAGGATGGGGAAATGCGCCTCCGAACAAATAAAGGTCGGGGCCGTAAGGGTGAGCACCTGGGGCCAGGGCTCAGCCCTGGTGAAGTGCCCAGCTGTGGCCGCGAAGGCCATCGCCACCGCCGGGAAGATCCCGGTAGGGTGGACGGTGGTCACAGTCAAGCCGGTGGAGGCCCTGCCCATGCGGTGCTTCAAATGCATGGCGCTGGGCCACACCAGAGCCCTCTGCCCATCGGAGGCGGAATATCGCTCTAAATGCTTTCGATGCGGCGCTGAGGGCCACCTGGCAGCGACTTGCGAAGCGGTGCCTAAGTGCGCCGTCTGCGCGAAGGCTGGTCGTCCAGACGGCCACAGAATGGGGGGATCAAACTGTACCCCCCCAACGGTTAGGGGAAGGGTCCCATCGGCCAGGCCCCCCCCTGAACGTGGCCAGAAGGCCAGAGAGGAGCTCAATATGCAGGTGTTTTAATGCCAGTACACCCATATTACGAGCTCCTCCAGGGGAATGTTAACCACTCCGCGCGCGCACAGGACCTTTTCATCCAGGTCCTTGCGGAGTGGCGCATAGACGTGGCAGTGGTCGCCGAGCCATATTACGTCTCCCCCCAGCAAAACTGGGTCGGGGACTCGGAAGGCTTGGTAGCTGTCGTGGTGCCGGCTGCCGGCTCCCAAGGCTTAACCCTTAAGGAAAGGGGAGCCGGCTACGTGGCGGCCACCTGGGGAGAGGTAGTCGTCATCGGAGTCTACTTCTCCCCAAACAGGCCCTTCAGGGAGTTTGAACGCTTCCTGGCGGGCCTGGAGCCGGTTGTGCAGAGGGCATCACCGGCTCAGGTGATCCTGATGGGGGACCTCAATGCCAAGTGCGCGGCATGGGGGTGCCCCATCACAGATCAAAGGGGGGCGCTTCTGCGGGACTGGGCTGCAATGGCTGGCCTGGTTCTGCAGAACAAAGGGACCGCCAACACCTGCGTCCGATGGCAGGGGGGGTCGATAGTAGATGTCACGTTCACTACCCCTTCCATCGGTGCTCGAGTGGGCGGTTGGCATGTCCTCGAGGAGGTGGAGACCCTGTCCGATCATGCCTACATCCGGTTCAGGGTTTCCAAAACGCCCCGCGGGCTCCCAGCCCGGGTGGCGGGTGGGCGAGGCGGGAATTTCCCCAAATGGGCAATCTCCCGCCTCGATCGGGATAAGGCGGAAGAGGCCGCCCTGGTCCAGGCGTGGTGTGTCGACCCCCCCGACAGCATGGGGATCGACGAGAGGGCTGTCAGGTTCCGCGAGGACCTGACAGCCATCTGCGACGCGGCGATGCCTAGGGCGCGCAAATGTGCGCCCAGGGCGAGCGCATACTGGTGGTCGCAGGACCTCGCGGACCTTAGAGCCGCAAGCGACGCAGCCCGCCGCGCCTTCACCCGGTGCCGTAGGCGACGCAGCCGGGTGCCGGGTGAAGAGGAACGGCTCCTCGCTGAGCTGCGGGCGGCGAAGGCCACCTTCAAGGTGGCCATAGCACAGGCCAAGGATACGGCGCACGCCGAATTCTTGGCCACGCTCGATGGAGACCCGTGGGGCCGCCCGTACCGAATGGTACGGGCAAAGCTGAAGGTGTCCCCCCCCACGGAGGACTTCGAGCCGGGGCTCCTCAGCGCGGTGGTTCAGGGCCTCTTCCCTACCAGCCCGCCCTTCGATCCACCGCGGATGGCGCCGCCAGAAGAGGAGCCCGCAGTCCCCGCTGACGTCCCCCCAGTGACGGGGGAGGAAATGGCGAGGGTGTTAGGCCGACTCAAAGGGTGCCGCAAGGCACCTGGGCCCGATGGCGTCCCGGGGAAGGTGCTTCCCATTGCGGCGAAGCACCTGGGGGACCGGCTCTGCGGCTTAATGGATCACTGCCTGGGCGCGGGGCAGTTTCCCCAAATTTGGAAGGAGGGCCGCCTGGTCCTCCTGCGGAAGGAGAGCAGGCCGATGGACTCTCCTTCCGGGTGGCGGCCGCTCGTCATGCTGGACGAGACCGGGAAGCTCCTCGAGAGAGTAATCGCTTCCCGGATCGCCCAACACCTGACGAGCGAAGGGCCGGATCTTGCGGGGAACCAGTTTGGGTTCCGGGTAGGGCGGTCCACGTTGGACGCCCTATCCGCCCTGAAGGAGTTCACCGGAGATGCGGCCAGGAGGGGCCAGGGGGCCGTGGCGGTATCCCTCGATATCGCCAACGCCTTCGGGTCTCTCCCCTTCGGAGTGATAGAGGAGGCACTCCGGTATCACCGGGTGCCTCTCTACCTCCGGAGGGTTGTGGGGCACTACCTGACGGGGCGGGTAGTGCTCTACACGGGGAGGGGGGGAATTCGGATGGCCCAGCCGGTGACCAGTGGCGTTCCGCAGGGGTCCGTGCTAGGGCCCCTATTATGGAACGTCGGGTACGACTGGGTCATCCGCGTGAGGGTGCTGCCTCAGATGGCGGTGTTTTGCTACGCGGATGACACCCTCATCGCCGTCCGGGGCGCCACCTTCGAAGAGGTGGCGAGGAGGGCGGAAGTGGGAGCCACCCTGGTGATCCAGCGCATAGAAGCGCTGGGTCTCAGGGTGTCCCTCCCGAAGACGGAGGCCCTCTGTTTCCGAGGGCCCCGGTGGAGGCTGCCGCGCGGAGCCGCCCTGCGCGTCAGTGGGGAGACCGTCGAGGTGAAGGCCTACATCAAGTATCTGGGCCTTACCCTCGACGGCAAGTGGGAGTTCGGGGAGCACTTCCGCAGACTGGCTCCCCGACTCGTGGGCGCGGCGGGAGCTTTGGGCCGGCTCCTGCCCAATCTGGGCGGACCAAATGCCCCCTGCAGAAGGCTGTTCGCAGGGGTCATTCGCAGCATGGCCCTGTACGGGGCCCCAATATGGGCGAGTTCCCTCACTGCCACCACCAAAGCCCTTCTCAGGAAGCCCCAGAGGATGATGGCAGTGAGGATGGCCCGGGCCTACCGGACGGTGGGCTGGGCGGCGGCTGGAGCCCTCGCAGCATCCCCTCCGTGGGAGATCGAGGCGGTCGGGCTCGCGAAGGCCTACCGGGACAAAATGGAGCGCAGGGAGCGGGGGGACACCCTCGCTCCCCAGGAGTTGGCTCGGGCCAAAGAGGCCCAAAAGGAAGAGGTGCTGGAGCGCTGGGTGGATGAGCTTGCGCAGGCCGAATACGGCCTCCGCACGATCGCAGCCATCCGCCCGGTGCTCCAGGAATGGTGCGGGAGGGATCATGGGTCCCTCACATTCCGCCTTGTGCAGGTGCTGTCCGGGCATGGCTGCTTCGGGCGGTACCTGCACAAGGTTGCCGGAAGGGAGGAGACGGCGTCGTGCCACGAGTGCGGCGCCGCCGAGGACACAGCCCAGCACACCTTGGAGGTGTGCAGCGCATGGGCTGAGCGGCGCCGCACTCTGGCGGCGACGATTGGCGGCGACCTCTCGCTCCCCAGCGTCTTACGTGCGATGCTGGAGAGCGAGACGTCCTGGGAGGCCGTCACCTCCTTCTGCGAAGACGTGATATCGCAGAAGGAGGAGAGGGAGCGGGAACGCGAGAATGATCCCCTCGCGAACCCGCTCCGGCGCAGACGGACGGGAAGGAGGCGGCGACAGTTCGCTGCCAACCTTCCCTAGTGGTGCTAGCCGGCGGGGGATGGGGATCCCCTGTCGGCCGTAATAGCCCACACGTCTAGGGGGGGGACCAAGTATTCCGGTCCCCCCTCTCTTGGCGCGGGAGCCCCGGCATAGGCTGGGGCGGCCAGCGGATGCTGTGGTGGCTCTCAATTCTCCCATGGCATCCGCAAATGGCAAGAGAGGGAATACCGGTGGGTTTTTAGTGGGTATGCCTCCCCCCCTCCTTCCACTAGGGAAGGAGGTTACGGGGGAGGTGAGTCCCACATAACTTCCGCGCCGTCCCCACGGCGCGGTCGTATGCGTAACGCATTTTCCCACCGTTAAAAAAAAAAAAAAAAAAAAAAAAAGGTTAGGTTAGGTTAGGTTAGGTTAGGTTAGGTTAGGTTAGGTTAGGTTAGGTTAGGTTAGGTTTCCACGGACCTGCTTAGTTGTCTAAGTGGGCGGAGAGGTGTACTCCGACGTGGCGCGTCCCCGGGTGGTGGATAGGGGAATGCCTGCCTCGCGGTGGGTAGGGGCAATAGCTCCCGCGAACCAAACACTGGGGGGGAACTGGGAAATCGGGTGGGTGTCGGGCGCGCGCTCCTCCGCGGCTGCCTCTGCTGGGCCCTATTTTCAGGCGTGAAAACTCTTGGCCTTTGGGCCTGGCTGGGACTGCTTTGGGGGCGCGCGCGTCAGACAGCCACCTGATTTGGGAGGGTGGGGTTTAAAGGGAGGGGCAGCTTTGGCTGCAGTTGGGGAATGGCCTTCCTAACCGAAGGCCCTTGTGGAGAAGCCCACGCCACTTCTCCTTCCGTAGCCTGCAGATCCAATTCAACGACCCCAGTCGTGGCGTTAATGGGGTATGTCTTGGATACTGCGGAGCGGAGGGCTTGCCTTAATTGGCCGGCCCGTGAGAAGGAAACTCTATAACACCCGACAGTGAAGTCGTTAAAACCTGTGGATACCTGGCGACCTCCACAGTAAGTAGCCGCACTACCGGAATGGACGTCACCCGGTAGTGCAAAACCTTCGTTCCATTCTCGTGGGTACAAAAATGAGTTGTAAAAAAAAAAACCCCCCCCCCAACAACAAAACTTTTTGCCTTCCAAAGGAAGCGGCGTGTCTCATGTCGCAACCGGAGGAAGAGGCGGAGAGGGCCATTGTCCGAGCTACGGACACGGCGTACTCAAAGAAGGAGAGAGGGCAGCCGTCCAGCCTAAGCATGGCGCTGGAGACGGAGCTGCCAGATACAAGAGATGAAGCAGGCAATAGTGGTGCTCCAGAGAACAAGGGCGATGAAGAAGGGAGATGCAGCCCAGTGCTGGTCACTTCTAGAAGAGGCTCCCACATTGAGAGTGGGAGCCCGCGGAAGGAAGCGGACACGGTGGAGGCCAAGTTCAAGGTCCCTGTACCTTATGGGCCTCAGATTCAGGCTGGAGCTCTTTGCCTGGAATATCCCAAGCCTCACAGACCACAAGTCACAGAGAGGAAGAAAGGGGGGAAAGAGGAGGTTCGTCCCCCCGACAGTCGAGATCGGAGTCCGGTTTACTCCGTTCACTGCTCGGACTGTTCCGACTCAGAGGACAATGAAGGGCAGATGATAACAGAAACGGAGTTGCCGGAGATTTTCATCGATGAAGCCCCACTATCGAGGTCACACTCTGGCTCAATCGACCTGACTGAGTCCCCCGGAGAAAGAGAGGCAGACGCGCGATCTCTGAAGAACCCGTTAGGCTCGGGGTTCGCCCTTAGATTCCCTTCTGGGACTTCTAAAAAGCGGCTCCACAGGGAAAGCTACGCTGAGGAGGCAGTACCAGCCGTAGCCCCTAAGGTGGGCTCCGCGCTGAGAGGTCGCAGTAAGCGCCCGATGGGTGCCCACAGTTACCCCAAGACGGCAAGGGAACAGCTGGCTGGGGGCTATGAGACCGAGGGGGAGGAGACTGGTGAGGTGGATGCTGACCCTATATACCAGCCAACCTACCGGAAGATAGTGGTCTCGGAGATGACCGAGAGGCTGTCGGACAGTGAGGTCCACAGTGCCCCTTCCGCTAAAACAGTGGAGGCTCTTGCTGCGGAGGCTCTACTGAACGTGGCCAAAATCCAAGGCCAAGTCAAAAAGTGTGGTCACATAAAGGGCACTGTATGGGGTGAAATAAACCATGCCGCACAAGGGGTGATTGATGCAGTGGAAGGGCTACGCACGATCACTCCGAAGGAGGAGCAGCGCAGACTCCGCGCTGACAACGCTCGGCTTTCGAGGGAGCTAGACCTGATACGCGCGGAGTTGCGTGCCTTTAAGAAGGCTTACTCGGAGTCCCAGAAGAGCTTGGCTGTGGTCCCAAGAGAAACCCAACTGAGCTCCTTGGAGGAGGTTCTCAAGGAGACAATGGAGGGGATGAGGCGCGACCTCCAAATATCTCTGGGCGGGATGTTAAACGCCCGCCTAGGGGAGCTGGAGTCACGACTCCCGCCAGAACCGGTCCTAAGACCCCCGCTCGCGGCTGACAGGCGCCAAGAGCCCCCGCCTCGCCCAAGGGCCCAGCCGAACCCGGCTGCAGGGGCCATTCACAACCCTCAGCCCCGGTCAGAGCCGATCGTCCCTATCCCCCAGCCCCGAACGAGAAAGGGGGCCGAGGGTTCTTTGAAGAATGGGCCTCAAAAAAGGCCAACGCCGAAACCTGGACCTCAAGTCCAGGGACAACCAGAGGCTGGTCCAAGCAGGCAAGAGCCTATGGCCCCCGAGAACGAGGAGACCACCCCGTGGTCCCAGGTCCTCCGAAGAAAGAGGCGAAGGAAGAAGCGGAAGGGGAACGCTCCCTCCCAGCTGCCCGAGACGCCCAAGGCCCCCGCCGCACGTGCTAAGGCACTCCCGCCGAAGACGAAGCCGGCCAGAGTCATGGTCCCCCGCACTGCAGCGATAGTGATATCTTCGCGGGAGGGGGCAACCAACATTATCGAGGTCTTGGCGAAAGCAAAAGCCGCCATCAGCTTGGCAGACTTTGGCTTGGAGTCAGTCAAAGTCAGGACGACTATGACTGGCTCCAGAATGTTAGAGGTGGGCGGAGAGCAGCCTGAAAAATCCGCGGACCTCCTAGCGGTAAGGCTGCGGGAGGTAATTGGGGACCTTGCGGAGATCTCGCGGCCCACAAAGCTCGTGGACCTAAAGATCTCAGGTCTAAACGAGTTGGTGGGGCCCGAGGAACTCGCTGCCGCGATGGCGAGGATGGGGAAATGCACCTCCGAACAAATAAAGGTCGGGGCCGTAAGGGTGAGCACCTGGGGCCAGGGCTCAGCCCTGGTGAAGTGCCCAGCTGTGGCCGCGAAGGCCATCGCCACCGCCGGGAAGATCCCGGTGGGGTGGACGGTGGTCACAGTCAAGCCAGTGGAGGCCCTGCCCATGCGGTGCTTCAAATGCATGGCGCTGGGCCACACCAGAGCCCTCTGCCCATCGGAGGCGGAATATCGCTCTAAATGCTTTCGATGCGGCGCTGAGGGCCACCTGGCAGCGACTTGCGAAGCGGTGCCTAAGTGCGCCGTCTGCGCGAAGGCTGGTCGTCCAGACGGCCACAGAATGGGGGGATCAAACTGTACCCCCCCAACGGTTAGGGGAAGGGTCCCATCGGCCAGGCCCCCCCCTGAACGTGGCCAGAAGGCCAGAGAGGAGCTCAATATGCAGGTGTTTTAATGCCAGTACACCCATATTACGAGCTCCTCCAGGGGAATGTTAACCACTCCGCGCGCGCACAGGACCTTTTCATCCAGGTCCTTGCGGAGTGGCGCATAGACGTGGCAGTGGTCGTCGAGCCATATTACGTCTCCCCCCAGCAAAACTGGGTCGGGGACTCGGAAGGCTTGGTGGCTGTCGTGGTGCCGGCTGCCGGCTCCCAAGGCTTAACCCTTAAGGAAAGGGGAGCCGGCTACGTGGCGGCCACCTGGGGAGAGGTAGTCGTCATCGGAGTCTACTTCTCCCCAAACAGGCCCTTCAGGGAGTTTGAACGCTTCCTGGCGGGCCTGGAGCCGGTTGTGCAGAGGGCATCACCGGCTCAGGTGATCCTGATGGGGGACCTCAATGCCAAGTGCGCGGCATGGGGGTGCCCCATCACAGATCAAAGGGGGGCGCTTCTGCGGGACTGGGCTGCAATGGCCGGCCTGGTTCTGCAGAACAAAGGGACCGCCAACACCTGCGTCCGATGGCAGGGGGGGTCGATAGTAGATGTCACGTTCACTACCCCTTCCATCGGTGCTCGAGTGGGCGATTGGCATGTCCTCGAGGAGGTGGAGACCCTGTCCGATCATGCCTACATCCGGTTCAGGGTCTCCAAAACGCCCCGCGGGCTCCCAGCCCGGGTGGCGGGTGGGCGAGGCGGGAATTTCCCCAAATGGGCAATTTCCCGCCTCGATCGGGATAAGGCGGAAGAGGCCGCCCTGGTCCAGGCGTGGTGTGTCGACCCCCCCGACAGCATGGGGATCGACGAGAGGGCTGTCAGGTTCCGCGAGGACCTGACAGCCATCTGCGACGCGGCGATGCCTAGGGCGCGCAAATGTGCGCCCAGGGCGAGCGCATACTGGTGGTCGCAGGACCTCGCGGACCTTAGAGCCACAAGCGACGCAGCCCGCCGCGCCTTCACCCGGTGCCGTAGGCGACGCAGCCGGGTGCCGGGTGAAGAGGAACGGCTCCTCGCTGAGCTGCGGGCGGCGAAGGCCACCTTCAAGGTGGCCATAGCACAGGCCAAGGATACAGCGCACGCCGAATTCTTGGCCACGCTCGATGGAGACCCGTGGGGCCGCCCGTACCGAATGGTACGGGCAAAGCTGAAGGTGTCCCCCCCCACGGAGGACTTCGAGCCGGGGCTCCTCAGCGCGGTGGTTCAGGGCCTCTTCCCTACCAGCCCGCCCTTCGATCCACCGCGGATAGCGCCGCCAGAAGAGGAGCCCGCAGTCCCCGCTGACGTCCCCCCAGTGACGGGGGAGGAAATGGCGAGGGTGTTAGGCCGACTCAAAGGGTGCCGCAAGGCACCTGGGCCCGATGGCGTCCCGGGGAAGGTGCTTCCCATTGCGGCGAAGCACCTGGGGGACCGGCTCTGCGGCTTAATGGATCACTGCCTGGGCGCGGGGCAGTTTCCCCAAATTTGGAAAGAGGGCAACCTGGTCCTCCTGCGGAAGGAGAGCAGGCCGATGGACTCTCCTTCCGGGTGGCGGCCGCTCGTCATGCTGGACGAGACCGGGAAGCTCCTCGAGAGAGTAATCGCTTCCCGGATCGCCCAACACCTGACGAGCGAAGGGCCGGATCTTGCGGGGAACCAGTTCGGGTTCCGGGTAGGGCGGTCCACGTTGGACGCCCTATCCGCCCTGAAGGAGTTCACCGAAGATGCGGCCAGGAGGGGCCAGGGGGCCGTGGCGGTATCCCTCGATATCGCCAACGCCTTCGGGTCTCTCCCCTTCGGAGTGATAGAGGAGGCACTCCGGTATCACCGGGTGCCTCTCTACCTCCGGAGGGTTGTGGGGCACTACCTGACGGGGCGGGTAGTGCTCTACACGGGGAGGGGGGGAATTCGGATGGCCCAGCCGGTGACCAGTGGCGTTCCGCAGGGGTCCGTGCTAGGGCCCCTATTATGGAACGTCGGGTACGACTGGGTCATCCGCGTGAGGGTGCTGCCTCAGATGGCGGTGTTTTGCTACGCGGATGACACCCTCATCGCCGTCCGGGGCGCCACCTTCGAAGAGGTGGCGAGGAGGGCGGAAGTGGGAGCCACCCTGGTGATCCAGCGCATAGAAGCGCTGGGTCTCAGGGTGTCCCTCCCGAAGACGGAGGCCCTCTGTTTCCGAGGGCCCCGATGGAAGCTGCCGCGCGGAGCCGCCCTGCGCGTCAGTGGGGAGACCGTCGAGGTGAAGGCCTACATCAAGTATCTGGGCCTTACCCTCGACGGCAAGTGGGAGTTCGGGGAGCACTTCCGCAGACTGGCTCCCCGACTCGTGGGCGCGGCGGGAGCTTTGGGCCGGCTCCTGCCCAATCTGGGCGGACCAAATGCCCCCTGCAGAAGGCTGTTCGCAGGGGTCATTCGCAGCATGGCCCTGTACGGGGCCCCAATATGGGCGAGTTCCCTCACTGCCACCACCAAAGCCCTTCTCAGGAAGCCCCAGAGGGTGATGGCAGTGAGGATGGCCCGGGCCTACCGGACGGTGGGCTGGGCGGCGGCTGGAGCCCTCGCAGCCTCCCCTCCGTGGGAGATCGAGGCGGTCGGGCTCGCCAAGGCCTACCGGGACAAAATGGAGCGCAGGGAGCGGGGGGACACCCTCGCTCCCCAGGAGTTGGCTCGGGCCAAAGAGGCCCAAAAGGAAGAGGTGCTGGAGCGCTGGGCGGATGAGCTTGCGCAGGCCGAATACGGCCTCCGCACGATCGCAGCCATCCGCCCGGTGCTCCAGGAATGGTGCGGGAGGGATCATGGGTCCCTCACATTCCGCCTTGTGCAGGTGCTGTCCGGGCATGGCTGCTTCGGGCGGTACCTGCACAAGGTTGCCGGAAGGGAGGAGACGGCGTCGTGCCACGAGTGCGGCGCCGCCGAGGACACAGCCCAGCACACCTTGGAGGTGTGCAGCGCATGGGCTGAGCGGCGCCGCACTCTGGCGGCGACGATTGGCGGCGACCTCTCGCTCCCCAGCGTCTTACATGCGATGCTGGAGAGCGAGACGTCCTGGGAGGCCGTCACCTCCTTCTGCGAAGACGTGATATCGCAGAAGGAGGAGAGGGAGCGGGAACGCGAGAATGATCCCCTCGCGAACCCGCTCCGGCGCAGACGGACGGGAAGGAGGCGGCGACAGTTCGCTGCCAACCTTCCCTAGTGGTGCTAGCCGGCGGGGGATGGGGATCCCCTGTCGGCCGTAATAGCCCACACGTCTAGGGGGGGGACCAAGTGTTCCGGTCCCCCCTCTCTTGGCGCGGGAGCCCCGGCATAGGCTGGGGCGGCCAGCGGATGCTGTGGTGGCTCTCAATTCTCCCATGGCATCCGCAAATGGCAAGAGAGGGAATACCGGTGGGTTTTTAGTGGGTATGCCTCCCCCCCTCCTTCCACTAGGGAAGGAGGTTACGGGGGAGGTGAGTCCCACATAACTTCCGCGCCGTCCCCACGGCGCGGTCGTATGCGTAACGCATTTTCCCACCGTTAAAAAAAAAAAAAAAAAAAAAAAAAAAAAAAAAAAAAAAAAAAAAAAGGTTAGGTTAGGTTTGGAGGAGGTTCTCAAGGAGACAATGGAGGGGATGAGGCGCGACCTCCAAATATCTCTGGGCGGGATGTTAAACGCCCGCCTAGGGGAGCTGGAGTCACGACTCCCGCCAGAACCGGTCCTAAGACCCCCGCTCGCGGCTGACAGGCGCCAAGAGCCCCCGCCTCGCCCAAGGGCCCAGCCGAACCCGGCTGCAGGGGCCATTCACAACCCTCAGCCCCGGTCAGAGCCGATCGTCCCTATCCCCCAGCCCCGAACGAGAAAGGGGGCCGAGGGTTCTTTGAAGAATGGGCCTCAAAAAAGGCCAACGCCGAAACCTGGACCTCAAGTCCAGGGACAACCAGAGGCTGGTCCAAGCAGGCAAGAGCCTATGGCCCCCGAGAACGAGGAGACCACCCCGTGGTCCCAGGTCCTCCGAAGAAAGAGGCGAAGGAAGAAGCGGAAGGGGAACGCTCCCTCCCAGCTGCCCGAGACGCCCAAGGCCCCCGCCGCACGTGCTAAGGCACTCCCGCCGAAGACGAAGCCGGCCAGAGTCGTGGTCCCCCGCACTGCAGCGATAGTGATATCTTCGCGGGAGGGGGCAACCAACATTATCGAGGTCTTGGCGAAAGCAAAAGCCGCCATCAGCTTGGCAGACTTTGGCTTGGAGTCAGTCAAAGTCAGGACGACTATGACTGGCTCCAGAATGTTAGAGGTGGGCGGAGAGCAGCCTGAAAAATCCGCGGACCTCCTAGCGGTAAGGCTGCGGGAGGTAATTGGGGACCTTGCGGAGATCTCGCGGCCCACAAAGCTCGTGGACCTAAAGATCTCAGGTCTAAACGAGTTGGTGGGGCCCGAGGAACTCGCTGCCGCGATGGCGAGGATGGGGAAATGCGCCTCCGAACAAATAAAGGTCGGGGCCGTAAGGGTGAGCACCTGGGGCCAGGGCTCAGCCCTGGTGAAGTGCCCAGCTGTGGCCGCGAAGGCCATCGCCACCGCCGGGAAGATCCCGGTGGGGTGGACGGTGGTCACAGTCAAGCCAGTGGAGGCCCTGCCCATGCGGTGCTTCAAATGCATGGCGCTGGGCCACACCAGAGCCCTCTGCCCATCGGAGGCGGAATATCGCTCTAAATGCTTTCGATGCGGCGCTGAGGGCCACCTGGCAGCGACTTGCGAAGCGGTGCCTAAGTGCGCCGTCTGCGCGAAGGCTGGTCGTCCAGACGGCCACAGAATGGGGGGATCAAACTGTACCCCCCCAACGGTTAGGGGAAGGGTCCCATCGGCCAGGCCCCCCCCTGAACGTGGCCAGAAGGCCAGAGAGGAGCTCAATATGCAGGTGTTTTAATGCCAGTACACCCATATTACGAGCTCCTCCAGGGGAATGTTAACCACTCCGCGCGCGCACAGGACCTTTTCATCCAGGTCCTTGCGGAGTGGCGCATAGACGTGGCAGTGGTCGCCGAGCCATATTACGTCTCCCCCCAGCAAAACTGGGTCGGGGACTCGGAAGGCTTGGTGGCTGTCGTGGTGCCGGCTGCCGGCTCCCAAAGCTTAACCCTTAAGGAAAGGGGAGCCGGATACGTGGCGGCCAACTGGGGAGAGGTAGTCGTCATCGGAGTCTACTTCTCCCCAAACAGGCCCTTCAGGGAATTTGAACGCTTCCTGGCGGGCCTGGAGCCGGTTGTGCAGAGGGCATCACCGGCTCAGGTGATCCTGATGGGGGACCTCAATGCCAAGTGCGCGGCATGGGGGTGCCCCATCACAGATCAAAGGGGGGCGCTTCTGCGGGACTGGGCTGCAATGGCCGGCCTGGTTCTGCAGAACAAAGGGACCGCCAACACCTGCGTCCGATGGCAGGGGGGGTCGATAGTAGATGTCACGTTCACTACCCCTTCCATCGGTGCTCGAGTGGGCGATTGGCATGTCCTCGAGGAGGTGGAGACCCTGTCCGATCATGCCTACATCCGGTTCAGGGTCTCCAAAACGCCCCGCGGGCTCCCAGCCCGGGTGGCGGGTGGGCGAGGCGGGAATTTCCCCAAATGGGCAATCTCCCGCCTCGATCGCGATAAGGCGGAAGAGGCCGCCCTGGTCCAGGCGTGGTGTGTCGACCCCCCCGACAGCATGGGGATCGACGAGAGGGCTGTCAGGTTCCGCGAGGACCTGACAGCCATCTGCGACGCGGCGATGCCTAGGGCGCGCAAATGTGCGCCCAGGGCGAGCGCATACTGGTGGTCGCAGGACCTCGCGGACCTTAGAGCCGCAAGCGACGCAGCCCGCCGCGCCTTCACCCGGTGCCGTAGGCGACGCAGCCGGGTGCCGGGTGAAGAGGAACGGCTCCTCGCTGAGCTGCGGGCGGCGAAGGCCACCTTCAAGGTGGCCATAGCACAGGCCAAGGATACGGCGCACGCCGAATTCTTGGCCACGCTCGATGGGGACCCGTGGGGCCGCCCGTACCGAATGGTACGGGCAAAGCTGAAGGTGTCCCCCCCCACGGAGGACTTCGAGCCGGGGCTCCTCAGCGCGGTGGTGCAGGGCCTCTTCCCTACCAGCCCGCCCTTCGATCCACCGCGGATGGCGCCGCTAGAAGAGGAGCCCGCAGTCCCCGCTGACGTCCCCCCAGTGACGGGGGAGGAAATGGCGAGGGTGTTAGGCCGACTCAAAGGGTGCCGCAAGGCACCTGGGCCCGATGGCGTCCCGGGGAAGGTGCTTCCCATTGCGGCGAAGCACCTGGGGGACCGGCTCTGCGGCTTAATGGATCACTGCCTGGGCGCGGGGCAGTTTCCCCAAATTTGGAAGGAGGGCCGCCTGGTCCTCCTGCGGAAGGAGAGCAGGCCGATGGACTCTCCTTCCGGGTGGCGGCCGCTCGTCATGCTGGACGAGACCGGGAAGCTTCTCGAGAGAGTAATCGCTTCCCGGATCGCCCAACACCTGACGAGCGAAGGGCCGGATCTTGCGGGGAACCAGTTCGGGTTCCGGGTAGGGCGGTCCACGTTGGACGCCCTATCCGCCCTGAAGGAGTTCACCGAAGATGCGGCCAGGAGGGGCCAGGGGGCCGTGGCGGTATCCCTCGATATCGCCAACGCCTTCGGGTCTCTCCCCTTCGGAGTGATAGAGGAGGCACTCCGGTATCACCGGGTGCCTCTCTACCTCCGGAGGGTTGTGGGGCACTACCTGACGGGGCGGGTAGTGCTCTACACGGGGAGGGGGGGAATTCGGATGGCCCAGCCGGTGACCAGTGGCGTTCCGCAGGGGTCCGTGCTAGGGCCCCTATTATGGAACGTCGGGTACGACTGGGTCATCCGCGTGAGGGTGCTGCCTCAGATGGCGGTGTTCTGCTACGCGGATGACACCCTCATCGCCGTCCGGGGCGCCACCTTCGAAGAGGTGGCGAGGAGGGCGGAAGTGGGAGCCACCCTGGTGATCCAGCGCATAGAAGCGCTGGGTCTCAGGGTGTCCCTCCCGAAGACGGAGGCCCTCTGTTTCCGAGGGCCCCGATGGAGGCTGCCGCGCGGAGCCGCCCTGCGCGTCAGTGGGGAGACCGTCGAGGTGAAGGCCTACATCAAGTATCTGGGCCTTACCCTCGACGGCAAGTGGGAGTTCGGGGAGCACTTCCGCAGACTGGCTCCCCGACTCGTTGGCGCGGCGGGAGCTTTGGGCCGGCTCCTGCCCAATCTGGGCGGACCAAATGCCCCCTGCAGAAGGCTGTTCGCAGGGGTCATTCGCAGCATGGCCCTGTACGGGGCCCCAATATGGGCGAGTTCCCTCACTGCCACCACCAAAGCCCTTCTCAGGAAGCCCCAGAGGGTGATGGCAGTGAGGATGGCCCGGGCCTACCGGACGGTGGGCTGGGCGGCGGCTGGAGCCCTCGCAGCCTCCCCTCCGTGGGAGATCGAGGCGGTCGGGCTCGCCAAGGCCTATCGCGACAAAATGGAACGCAGGGAGCGGGGGGACACCCTCGCTCCCCAGGAGTTGGCTCGGGCCAAAGAGGCCCAAAAGGAAGAGGTGCTGGAGCGCTGGGCGGATGAGCTTGCGCAGGCCGAATACGGCCTCCGCACGATCGCAGCCATCCGCCCGGTGCTCCAGGAATGGTGCGGGAGGGATCACGGGTCCCTCACCTTCCGCCTTGTGCAGGTGCTGTCCGGGCATGGCTGCTTCGGGCGGTACCTGCACAAGGTTGCCGGAAGGGAGGAGACGGCGTCGTGCCACGAGTGCGGCGCCGCCGAGGACACAGCCCAGCACACCTTGGAGGTGTGCAGCGCATGGGCTGAGCGGCGCCGCACCCTGGCGGCGACGATTGGTGGCGACCTCTCGCTCCCCAGCGTCGTGCGTGCGATGTTGGAGAGCGAGACGTCCTGGGAGGCCGTCACCTCCTTCTGCGAAGAAGTCATATCGCAGAAGGAGGAAATGGAGCGGGAACGCGAGAATGATCCCCTCGCGAACCCGCTCCGGCGCAGACGGACGGGAAGGAGGCGGCGACATTTCGCTGCCAACCTTCCCTAGTGGTGCTAGCTGGCGGGGGATGGGGATCCCCTGTCGGCCGTAATAGCCCACACGTCTAGGGGGGGGACCAAGTGTTCCGGTCCCCCCTCTCTTGGCGCGGGAGACCTGGCATAGGCTGGGGCGGCCAGCGGATGCTGTGGTGACTCCAAATTCTCCCATGGCATCCGCAAATGGCAGGAGAAGGAATACCGGTGGGTTTTTAGTGGGTATGCCTCCCCCCCTCCTTCCATTAGGGAAGGAGGTTACGGGGGAGGTGAGTCCCACATAACTTCCGCGCCGTCCCCACGGCGCGGTCGTATGCGTAACGCATTTTCCCACCGTTAAAAAAAAAAAAAAAAAAAAAAAAGGTTAGGTTAGGTTAGGTTAGGTTAGGTTAGGTTCACACGGCCTGGGCTATGCGAAAGGTGTCAGCGCTCTGCAACAGGCCTGGATGTGACTTACGCCCTATATGGGGAGGGATAGCTTAGGAGGGACAGGCGTTCGGTTGCCAATAGTGCACGCTCTGCAACCTTGGACCTAGTAAGTAGCCCCGCCGTACTCGCCACACGGCCTGGGCTACCGAAAACTCCACCGCTCTGCAACCTGCTGAGGCGCCAAACGCCTTATGGGGAGGGATAGCTTTTGGGGTTTTTAGAGGTATCGAGTGATGGAGGTGAGCCTAAGCCTAGTACCTTCTCTGTGGCCCGAGCAGGGAAAGGCGAGGGGGAGCCTGGTGGGCGGAAGCAACCGTGCTCTCGGTACCGCTCTGCTTCCAGAGCAGGACATGAGGGCGCGGGAGCTATCGTGAGGGCACGTAACCCCGGCTTGCCGGGAACGTGGGCATCTGCGGAAGCCACGAGGAGTAAACCTCTTTAAACAATCCTTCACCAGCGGGGGAGGCCGGGGAGTGCCGAGCCCGCATTGCACGGTGTCGACAGAGGAGCCCCATCCCGGGGCGGCCAGTGGGCGTTGCGGTGACACATTTTGCTCCCGTGGCGTTCACAATGGCAAACGAGGGAATCCGTGTGGTTTTTAGTGGGTAGGCCCCCCTTGGGGAGAGCCCCACATACCTCCGTTTCCCCGAACGGCGACGATGCATAAGGTGCATTTTCCACACCAAAAAAAAAAAAAAAAAAAAAGGTTAGGTTAGGTTAGGTAGGGGTGCGAAGTCGGAAACCTCCTCGAGTGCCCGGGCGTTACCACTCCCTTCTGTCCGAGGCGTAGGCCTCATGGGGTGGGGAAGGGTAACGCTTGGGACGGTGCACCCTGGGCAACAACGGTAAGCTAATGTATTCGTACATTAGCTTACCGGTGGCTAATATCCGACTGGGGGGGGGGGTTCAGTCAGCAATCTCCACATGTGCCTGCACCAAGCTACGCGAAAGGGCATGGTTCAGGCTGCACGACCGTTACGGTTCTCCCCTGTTAACCCTGGTGGTTAAGGGGGAGAAGAGTAGCGGATGGGCCCATGGCCTGTGGGGTTGACTGGCTGACTGGGGGGGGGGGGGGGGGGTCAGCAACGTTCACATGTGCTCGGCCATGTAAATTTGTATACATGTCTGGGCTGCACGACCGCTACGGTTCTCCCCTGTTAACCCTGGTGGTTAAGGGGGAGAAGAGTAGCGGTTGGGCCTATGGCCTGTGGGGGTTTGCTGACACACTGGGGGGGGAGGGGGTCGGTAATTTCCACATGTGCTCGGCGGTGATAAACGTCTGAGCTGCACGACCGTTACGGTTCTCCTCTGTTAACCCTGGTGGTTAAGGGGGAGAAGAGTAGCGGATGGGTCCATGACCTGTGGCAATTGACCGACGTACTGGGGGGGTAGGGGTAGCGGGCCCACTTGTGGGTCCGCTTTGTGAGGACAGCGTTTCGCCCTCGGGCGGACGCTTTTTGATGGAGGCGAACCCAAACCAAGTACCTGCTCTGCCACGGCGGATAGGGAAAGGCGAGGGGGAGCCTGGTGGGCGGAAGCGACCGTGCCCTCGGTTCCGCTCTGCTTTCAGAGCAGGACATGAGGGCGCGGAAGCTAACGTGAGGGCACGTAACCCCGGCTTTCCGGGAACGTGGGCATCTGCGGAAGCCACGAGGAGTAAACCTCTTTAAACAATCCTTCACCAGCGGAGGAGGCCGGGGAGTGCCGAGCCCGCATTGCACGGTGTCGACAGAGGAGCCCCATCCCGGGGCGGCCAGTGGGCGTTGCGGTGACACATTTTGCTCCCGTGGCGCTCACAATGGCAAACGAGGGAATCCGTGTGGTTTTTAGTGGGTAGGCCCATAGGGGAGAGCCCCACATACCTCCGTTTCCCCGAACGGTGACGATGCATAAGGTGCATTTTCCACACCAAAAAAAAAAAAAAAAAAAAAAAAAAAAAAAAAAAAGGTTAGGTTAGGTAAGGTTAGGTTAGGTTAGGTTAGGTTAGGTTAGGTTAGGTTAGGTTAGGTTAGGTTAGGTTAGGTTAGGTTAGGTTAGGTTAGGTTGGGGTGCGAAGTCGGAAACCTCCTCGAGTGCCCGGGCGTTACCACTCCCTTCTGTCCGAGGCGTAGGCCTCATGGGGTGGGGAAGGGTAACGCTTGGGACGGTGCACCCTGGGCAACAACGGTTAATTAATTCCTTAGGGATTTAGTTAACCGTTGGCTAATATCCGACTGGGGGGGGTGGGGGTCAGCAATCTCCACATGTGCCCGGGCCACCAGGCCTACGACTAGATGGTCTGGGCTGCACGACCGTTACGGTTCTCCCCTATTAACCCTGGTGGTTAAGGGGGAGAAGAGTAGCGGATGGGCTCATAGCCTGTGGCGATTGTCTGACTGGGGGGGGGGGGTTGTCAGCAATTTCCACATGTGCCTGGGTCGGTACGGGAATACACGACCTAGGCTGCACGACCGTTACGGTTCTCCTCTGTTAACCCTGGTGGTTAAGGGGGAGAAGAGTAGCGGATGGGTCCACGACCTGTGGCAATTGAATGACATACTGGGGGGGTAGGGGTGGTGAGGTGAACCCGTAACTTGTTGCGGGGGATCTGAGCCAGCGGGCCCATTCGTGGGTCCGCAGAGAGGACGGCGTCTCGCCCTTGGGCGGACGCCTTTGACGTAGGCGATCCCGAACTCAGTACCTGCTCTGCCACGGCGGACAGGGAAAGGCGAGGGGGAGCCTGGTGGGCGGAAGCGACCGTGCCCTCGGTACCGCTCTGCTTCCAGAGCAGGACATGAGGGCGCGGAAGCTAACGTGAGGGCACGTAACCCCGGCTTGCCGGGAACGTGGGCATCTGCGGAAGCCACGAGGAGTAAACCTCTTTAAACAATCCTTCACCAGCGGGGGAGGCCGGGGAGTGCCGAGCCCGCATTGCACGGTGTCGACAGAGGAGCCCCATCCCGGGGCGGCCAGTGGGCGTTGCGGTGACTCCTTGTGCTCCCGTGGCGTTCACAATGGCAAACGAGGGAATCCGTGTGGTTTTTAGTGGGTAGGCCCATAGGGGAGAGCCCCACATACCTCCGTTTCCCCGAACGGTGACGATGCATAAGGTGCATTTTCCACACCAAAAAAAAAAAAAAAAAAAAAAAAGGTTAGGTTAGGTTGGGGTGCGATGTCGGAAACCTCCTCGAGTGCCCGGGCGTTACCACTCCCTTCTATCCGAGGTGTAGGCCTCATGGGGTGGGGAAGGGTAACGCCTGGGACGGTGCACCCTGGGCAACAACGGTAAGCTAATGTATTCGTACATTATCTTACCGGTGGCTAATATCCGACTGGGGGGGAGGGGGGGGGGGGCGGTCAGCAGTCTCCACATGTGCCCGGCCATCATGCCCAGATGGTCTGGGCTGCACGTCCGTTGCGTTTCTCCCCTGTTAATCCTAGTGATTAATGGGGAGAAGAGTAGCGGTTGGGCCCATGGCCTGTGGGGTTGTCTGACTGACTGGGGGGGATATGTATATATGTATTTCATGGGCCATGTATGAATTTTATGTATATATTTCGTGAGGAAGGGCGTAACGTAACTGACAGGAATCGCAACAAAAAATGAGGCTCTGCAACCTTGGGCTTAGTAAGTATCCCCGCCGTGCCCGCCACACGGCCTGGGCTACCGAAAGGTTCTCCGCTCTGCAACCGCCTGGATGTTACTTACGCCCTATATGGGGAGGGAAAGCATAGGAGGGATAGGCGTTCGGTTGCTAAAGGGTATACTGTAACCTTGTTCTGAGTACCTAGTCCTGCCGCGGGCACGGCCTGGGCTACCGAAAGGTTCAAGGACTGGCAGGTTTCTGGAGGTGCCAAACGCCTGATGGGGAGGGATAGCCTTGGGGTTTTGAGGAGGACGGAAGTCTGGAGGTGAGCCTGAACCTAGTACCTGCTCCGTGGCCCGAGCAGGGAAAAGCGAGGGGGAGCCTCGGTGGGGGGTCAGCAATCTCCACATGTGCCTGGGCGGTAGTATTTTGACCTACTACCATCCGGGCTGCACGTCCGCTGCGGTTCTCCCCTGTTAACCCTAGTGGTTAAAGGGGAGAAGAGTAGCGGTTGGGCCCATGGCCTGTGGGGTTGACTGACTGACTGGGGGGGATATTTATATATGTATGATGTGGGCCGTTATGTTTATATGTATATATGTTGGGAGGGTTATTTTTGGGGTGAGGGATGGAGGTGAGCCTGAACCTAGTAATTGCTTTGCGGCTCTAGCAACAGAACGGCAAGGGTGAACCTCACGCGGGAGGGACTTATGTATATATGTATGATGTAGGCCATTATGTATATATGTATATATTTGGGGAGGGATAGCTTTGGGGCGAAGGATGGAGGTAAGCCTAAACCTAGTAATTGCTTTGTGGCCTGAGCAACAGAACGGCAAGGGTTTACCTCACACGGAGGCGGGTTGGCTTCGGCTTCTGCGGGTTTGACGACTCCTACGTGTGCTCAAACGTTACCATTCCCTTCTGGGAAAGGGTAGGGCTTGGGCTGCATGAGCGTTACGGTTCCCCTCCTGGCAGAGGGCCGCAAAGGGGGGGGGAAGAGTAGCGCTCGGGCCGCAGGCCTGTAGTTGTTAGTCAAGAATGGGAGGGACTTATGTATATATGTATGATGTGGGCCGTTATGTATATATGTATATATTTTGGGAGGGTCAGACTTGGGGTGAGGGATGGAGGTGAGCCTAAACCTAGTAATTGCTTTGCGGCCCTAGCAACAGAACGGCAAGGGTGAACCTCACGCGGGCGGCAGGCGAAAGCTTGACGTCGAAGCGGTACGACCTGTAAGGGTCCTGACCGCGGTCTGGGATGACCTGGTCATTCCCGGACGGCACGTAACCCGGTCCGTGGGGCCGGACACGTGGGCTGTTGTCTTTTTCAAGACGAGGGCCACGAGGAGTAAACCTCTATAAAAAATCCAGAGGGCGGTGCCTTGGGGTGCCGATGGGGACGTAAGCGATCGTGTTCTTTGTACCGCTCTGCTCGCAGAGTGGGACACGAGGACATGAAAGCTGACGTGAGGGCACGTAACCCCAGCCTTAGCGCCGGGAACGTGGGCCGCTGCGGGGGCTATGAGGAGTAAACCTCTATAAAAAATCCGGCACCAGCGGGGGAGGGCAGGGAGAACCGAGCCCGCGCTAAACGGTGTCAGTGAGGGGCCCCATCCCGGGGTGGTCAGTGGGCGTTGCGGTGTCTCTTATTCTCCCGCGGCGTTCACAATGACAAATAAGGGAATCCGTGTGGTCGTTAGTGGGTATGCCTGGTGAGAGGAGAGCCCCACATACTCCCCGTTTCCCTGAACGGGGAGATGCATAAGGTGCATTTTCCACACCATAAAAAAAAAAAAAAAAAAAAAAAAAAAAAAAGGTTAGGTTAGGTTAGGTTAGGTTGGGGTTAGGTTAGGTTAGGTTAGGTTAGGTTAGGTTAGGTTAGGTTAGGTTGGGGTGCGAAGTCGGAAACCTCCTCGAGTGCCCGGGCATTACCACTCCCTTCTGTCCGAGGCGTAGGCCTCATGGGGTGGGGAAGGGTAACGCTTGGGACGGTGCACCCTGGGCAACAACGGTAAGCTAATGTATTCGTACATTATCTTACCGGTGGCTAATATCCGACTGGGGGGGAGGGGTGGTGAGGTGAACCCGCAACTAGTTGCGGGGGATCCGAGCCAGCGGGCCCATCCGTGGGTCCGCAGTGAGGGCGGCGTCTCGCCATTGGGCGGGCGCCTTTGACGTCGGCGAACCCGAGCTGAGTACCTGCTCTGCCACGGCGGACAGGGAAAGGCGAGGGGGAGCCTGGTGGCGGAGGCGACCGTGCCCTCGATTCCGCTCTGCTTTCAGAGCGGGACATGAGGGCGCGGAAGCTAACGTGAGGGCACGTAACCCCGGCTTGCCGGGAACGTGGGCATCTGCGGAAGCCACGAGGAGTAAACCTCTTTAAACAATCCTTCACCAGCGGGGGAGGCCGGGGAGTGCCGAGCCCGCATTGCACGGTGTCGACAGAGGAGCCCCATCCCGGGGCGGCCAGTGGGCGTTGCGGTGACTCCTTATGCTCCCGTGGCGTTCACAATGGCAAACGAGGGAATCCGTGTGGTTTTTAGTGGGTATGCCTGTTGAGAGGAGAGCCCCACATACCTCCGTTTCCCCGAACGGTGACGATGCATAAGGTGCATTTTCCACACCAAAAAAAAAAAAAAAAAAAAAAAGGTTAGGTTAGGTTAGGTTAGGTTAGGTTAGGTTAGGTTAGGTTAGGTTAGGTTAGGTTAGGTTAGGTTAGGTTAGGTTAGGTTAGGTTAGGTTGGGGTGCGATGTCGGAAACCTCCTCGAGTGCCCGGGCGTTACCACTCCCTTCTATCCGAGGCGTAGGCCTCATGGGGTGGGGAAGGGTAACGCCTGGGACGGTGCACCCTGGGCAACAACGGTAAGATAATGTATTCGTACATTATCTTACCGGTGGCTAATATCCGACTGGGGGGGATATGTATATATGTATTATATGGGCCATGTATCTATGATATGTATGTATTTTGAGAGGACGGGCGTAAGGTAGCTGACGGGAAGCTGCTCTGCAACCTTGAACTGAGTAAGTAGCCCCGCCGTGCTGGTCACACGGCCTGGGCTACCGAAAGGTTCTCCGCTCTGCAACAGGCCTCGATG
This sequence comes from Archips xylosteana, assembly GCA_947563465.1. Taxonomy (NCBI): domain Eukaryota; kingdom Metazoa; phylum Arthropoda; class Insecta; order Lepidoptera; family Tortricidae; genus Archips; species Archips xylosteana. The sequence continues at coordinate 23,065,801 of OX387353.1, forward strand.
CGACTTACGCCCTATATAGGGAGGGATAGCATAGGAGGGACAGGCGTTCGGTTGCCAATAGTGCACGCTCTGCAACCTTGGACCTAGTAAGTAGCCCCGCCGTACTCGCCACACGGCCTGGGCTACCGAAAACTTCACCGCTCTGCAACCTGCTGAGGCGCCAAACGCCTTATGGGGAGGGTTAGCTTTTGGGGTTCCTAAGGGGTCAAGAGATGGAGGCGAGCCTAAGCCTAGTACCTGCTTTGTGGCCCGAGCAGGGAAAGGCGAGGGGGAGCCTGGTGGGCGGAAGCGACCGCGCCCTCGGTACCGCTCTGCTTCCAGAGCAGGACATGAGGGCGCGGAAGCTAACGTGAGGGCACGTAACCCCGGCTTGCCGGGAACGTGGGCATCTGCGGAAGCCACGAGGAGTAAACCTCTTTAAACAATCCTTCACCAGCGGGGGAGGCCGGGGAGTGCCGAGCCCGCATTGCACGGTGTCGACAGAGGAGCCCCATCCCGGGGCGGCCAGTGTGCGTTGCGGTGACACATTATTATGCTCCCGTGGCGTTCACAATGGCAAACGAGGGAATCCGTGTGGTTTTTAGTGGGTAGGCCCCCCTTGGGGAGAGCCCCACATACCTCCGTTTCCCCGAACGGAGACGATGCATAAGGTGCATTTTCCACACCAAAAAAAAAAAAAAAAAAAAAAAGGTTAGGTTAGGTTAGGTTAGGTTAGGTTAGGTTAGGTTAGGTTAGGTTAGGTTAGGTTAGGTTAGGTTAGGTTAGGTTCACCAGCGGGGGAGGGCAGGGAGAACCGAACCCGCGCTAAACGGTGTCAGTGAGGGGCCCCATCCCGGGGTGGTCAGTGGGCGCCGCGGTGTCTCTTATTCTCCCGTGGCGTTCACAATGACAAATAAGGGAATCCGTGTGGTCGTTAGTGGGTATGCCTGTTGAGAGGAGAGCCCCACATACTCCCCGTTTCCCTGAACGGGGAGATGCATAAGGTGCATTTTCCACACCAAAAAAAAAAAAAAAAAAAAAAAAAAAAAGGTTAGGTTAGGTTAGGTTAGGTTAGGTTAGGTTAGGTTAGGTTAGGTTGTGACTAAATAACTAGTAATTACAAGTTTTAGTGCGGAAGTGCGCAGTTAAAATTAGGTTAGGAATTTTCCTTCCTTCTTTCTTTCTACCCGCTATTTTTTCTTCTGTTTTTCCTTACTCTCTCTCTTCCCTGTACCTTCTCTTCCTTTCCTACCCTCGCCTGGTACTTAGTGAGTGAGTGACTGTGTGTGAAAACGAAAAGTGCGGACACGCTTAGTGACGATTAAGTGTTGTGTTGTCTGCCGTGACTAGGGCCGGGTCACCGGCTATAGTCGCGGCCCCCCCCACCTGGACTAAAAGGTACCCAATTGACATTTCACCTTTTGACTTTTGTGTGACTTTTGTGTGTGCGTTGCCGTTAATGGTTGACTCAGACTGTAACAGCATCTATATGTCGGATATGTCGGATGCGTCCGATGCAGAGGCGGAAGGCGATGACAACCGCCTTGATAAAAAAGAGAGGGACTTCTTGGAGGCAATATTCTTGGATAAAGCCATCCTTAAGAAGCGGCCGCATGAACCGGGAGGTGCGGAAAATGAGGAGACACCGAAGCTTGCTCGGAAGACGATCAAGGGTCGCACAACCACCAGACCCAAGCTGACATACGGGCCCCCACGCCAGCCGACGCCGGACCCGCGGACTAAAGACCTGCCACCGTCGAGGTCGGGGTCCGAAGATGCGGAAAACCCCGAGGATTCCCCAGCGCCCCCCCCCGAGACGCGTGAAGTTCTGGCCGACACCGCATTGCGACACATGGCGGAAATCTACGGGGAAGTCCAAAAATCTGGACATTTGAAGGGGACTGTGCGCAGCGCCATTAACGCAGCTTCTGTTGGGGTAGTCCGCGCCATCGAAAACATACGCTGCATGACAACGACCGACGAGCTTCGCCGCCTCTGCGCGGACAACGCCAGGCTCGCTCGTGAACTGGAGGTTGTTCGCGCAGAGTTGAAGGCATTTAAGGCGGCCTTCACAGAGATGCGCCGAGACGCTGCCAGAACACCGGCCGCCAAATTGACGGAGGCAGACTCGCTCAGGGAAGTGATGGAGGAAGTAAGACACGACCTCCTCACTTCCCTGGGCGGGATGATCAATGCCCGACTGGAGGGCCTTGAATCGCGGCTCCCGCCGGAGCCGGTTTTAAGGCCCCCCTTAGCAGCGGACAAGTTAAGACCGCCGCCACCACGCCCGCGCATACAACCCGTGATGGGGAAGCCGCTGCGAGCGATCGAGGCTACCGACCCCCCCCCCTACTCCGCCACAGGGGGGCAATAGCAAAGTGGTCGGCATGAGGCTTGACGGGCCAAAATCAAGGTCCAAGCCTCAGCCTGTACCCACGGCCGGGTCTAGCCGGCGAGTGGTACCCGCTCTGAATGCAGAAGCCGCCCAAGCAGCAGAGGAAAAGAAGAGTGCTGACTCATGGGCCCTTGTAGTGAGAGGCAAGAGGAAGAAGGGGGAAACCAATACCCCTGCCGCCCCAATTAAAAAAAAACCGCAACCGCGCCCGGTGCGAATCACCGCCCCCCGCACGGCAGCGGTTGTAATTATGCTGAAGGAGCATGCCAAGGCCAACTACGTCGAGGTACTTAGCAAGGCAAAGGCTAATATTAAGCTGGCTGACATTGGACTGCAGTCAGTCAAGATAAAAACCACCATGACTGGCTCCAGGCTAATGGAAATAACTAGTGATGATCCGGAGGCGGCCGCCGACCGACTCGCGGAGAAGCTGCGTGCCGTAGTTGGCGACCAGGTGGAGATCATTAGGCCGACAAAAACAGCCGACCTAAGGATCTCCGGCCTGGATGAGACTATATCTAAGGAAGAGGTAGCAGCCGCCATAGTGGCTAAGGGGGGTTGTTCCCTTGGCCAAGTTAAGGTCGGGGCGATCAGGGTGAGCCGTTGGGGACAATGCTCCGTCCTCGTCAGGTGTCCAGCGGCAGCCGCCAAGACCGTCGCCGGCATGGGGAGGGTGCCCATTGGCTGGAGTACGGCCAACATCACGCCGTTAGAGACCCGGCCCATGCGCTGCTTCAGGTGCATGGCGCTGGGTCACACAAGGGCGCTCTGCCCATCGGAGACGGAACTCGGCGATAAATGTTTCCGTTGCGGCGCCGATGGACATCTAGCGGGCTCGTGCGAAGCGCCACCGAAGTGCGCCGTGTGCGAACTAGCAGGGCGCCCACATACTCACACTATGGGTGGGATGAAGTGCGTCCCCCCCTCGGTCAGAGGCAAAGCCCCTCCGAAGGGCCCAACCAGAGCACCCAGCCCAGTCAAAATAAGCCAAATGGATGAAGAGGAGCCCGAAATGCAGGTGTCCTAATGCCAGCACGCCTGCATTTCGAGCTCCTACAGACGAACTTGAACCACTCCGCCAGGGCGCAGGATCTATTAATGCACGTCATGGCGGAGTGGCGAATTGATATCGCGGTGGTTGCCGAGCCCTACGCTGTCCCCCCCCAGCAAAACTGGGCCGGGGACACCTGGGGCTCGGTGGGCATACTGGTGCCGACGACCGCCCCTCGGCGCCTCTCGCTGAGGGACAGGGGCCCCGGCTACGTAGCGGTTGGATGGGGGGAGGCAGTTGTCATTGGCACATACTTCTCCCCGAACCGGCCATTCTCGGAGTTCGAGGCACACCTGATCCACCTTCAGCGGGTGGTGCAGGGGGCGGCGCCGGCCCAGGTGGTCCTGATGGGGGACCTCAACGCCAAATCAACGGAGTGGGGGTCCCCTATCACAGACCAGAGAGGTGCGCTTCTGCGGGACTGGGCCGTCATAAACGGCCTAGTCCTGCAGAACGTGGGCGCAACTGATACCTGCGTCCGGTGGCAGGGAGGATCCATAGTGGATCTTACTTTCGCAACGCCTGCCATCGGCGCACGTATCGGCGAATGGCGCGTGCTCGAGGAGGTGGAGACCCTGTCTGACCACCGTTATATCAGATGCAGGCTCTCCAAAGCCCCTCCTCGACCACGGGCCATGCAATTGGGTGGAAGTGGCGGGGAATTCCCGCGATGGGCGGTCTCTCGCCTCGATCGCGATCGAGCTGAGGAGGCCGCCATCGTAAGGGCATGGTGCCCGGGGCCCTCCCGGGAAGTGGGGGTCGAACAAAGGGCTGCTTCTTTTCGGGAGGACCTCACGATTATTTGCGATGCGGCGATGCCGAGGGCGAAGCGCCACATGGCTAGGGCCGGCGTGTACTGGTGGTCACAGGACCTAGCGGTCCTGCGAGCCGCCAGTGACGCCGCGCGACGCGCCTTCACTAGGTGCCGCCGGCGCAGGACGAGAGTGCCCGGAGAGGAGGAACGTCTCCTGGCCAACCTCCGGGCGGCCAAAAGGGCGTTCGCCGCCGCCATCGCCGCAGCAAAGGACGCCGCATTCCGCGACTTCCTTGCGACGCTAGATGCGGATCCGTGGGGGCGGCCGTATCGCATGGTGCGAGCCAAACTGAAGACGGCCCCCCCCACGGAAGATTTCGAGCCGTCTCTGTTGAGTGCTGTTGTGGAGGGCCTCTTTCCTCAGAACCCCCCCTTTGACGCGCCGCATATGACGGGGCCTAGAGTGGAAACGGGGGCAGCTCGGGACATCCCCCCCTCGGTTACCCAGGAGGAGATGGCCCGAGTTGTAAACCGACTCAAAGGTGCCCATAAGGCGCCGGGGCCGGATGGGGTGCCGAAGGGGGCCCTTCACATAGCGCTGAAGCATCTCGGGGACCGCCTCTGCGAGCTGTTTGACGATTGTCTGGCGACGGGGCGGTTCCCGGGATGCTGGAAAGAGGGTAGATTGGTCTTGCTCCGGAAGGAGGGTCGACCAGAAGACTCTCCTTCTGGTTACAGACCACTGGTGATGCTGGATGAGGCGGGAAAGCTACTCGAAAGAGTCATAGCATCCCGTATCATCCAGCATCTGACAGACGTAGGCCCAGACCTCTCGGATAACCAATTCGGGTTCCGGGCGGGGCGATCCACTCTGGACGCCCTGTCCGCCCTGAAGGGGTTCTCTGCAGAGGCGGCCGAGAGGCGGCAGGGGGCGATGGCGGTGTCACTAGACATCGCCAACGCCTTCGGGTCGCTTCCTTTCGAGGTGATAAGAGAGGCGCTCCGTTATCACGGAGTGCCTCTCTATCTCCAAAACATCGTAGGGCACTACTTGGAAGACCGAGTGGTGCTCTACATGGGGAGAGGGGGCGTGCGGATGACGAGGTCTATAACCTGCGGTGTTCCACAGGGGTCCGTATTAGGACCCCTGCTTTGGAGCATCGGTTATGACTGGGTCATCCGCGGGACGGTGCTGCCCCGGATGGCGGTAATCTGTTACGCCGATGACACGCTTGTCGCCGTCCGGGGCACCACCTATGAGGAGGTGGTTAGAAGGGCGGAGGTGGGCGCCTCAATGGTGATCGACCGAATTGGGGCCCTGGGACTCAGAGTGAGCCTCAGCAAGACTGAGGCCCTCTGTTTCAGGGGCCCCAGATGGAGGATCCCAAGGGGGGCCCATCTCCAAATTAGCGGAGCGGCCGTCGAGGTGAAGGCCCATATTAAATATCTGGGCCTTACCCTCGACGGAGGCTGGAAGTTCGCGGAGCACTTCGTCAGAATGGCTCCTCGACTTGTAGGGGCGGCCGGAGCACTCAGTCGGCTCCTACCGAACACAGGGGGACCTGATGCCCCCTGCAGACGATTGTTTGCAGGGGTCATCAGGAGCATGGCCCTGTATGGGGCTCCGATATGGGCGGACAGCCTCACCGCCAAGACCAAGGCCCTCCTTCGTAGGCCACAAAGGGTGATGGCGGTGAGGATGTGCCGAGCATATAGGACGGTGGGTTGGGCGGCGGCCTGTGCCTTGGCCGGCACCCCTCCCTGGGAGATTGAGGCAGGGATGCTGGCCGACGCCTACAGGGCGCGGCTCGAGAGGCGGGACCGGGGTGAGACCCTCGCCCCGCAGGAGCTCGCGAGGGCCCGGGAGGTAGGGAGAGAGAAGGTGATGGAGCGCTGGGCGGAAGAGCTGGCGGATGCCGAGTACGGCACCCGAACCATTGAAGCCATCCGCCCAGTGCTCCCGGAGTGGTGTCAAAGGGGTCACGGATCCCTCACATTCCGCCTTGTGCAGGTGCTGTCCGGGCATGGTTGCTTTGGACGGTACCTGCACAGGGTGGCGGGAAGGGAGGTAACGCAGGCGTGCCACGAGTGCGGTGCCGCTGAAGACACGGCGCAGCACACCCTCGAGGTGTGCCCAGCCTGGTCGGACCAGCGCCGCACTCTTGTGGCGGAAATCGGGGGTGACCTCTCGCTCCCCAGCGTCACAATAGCGATGCTGAGGAGCGAGAGTTCCTGGGAGGCTGTCTCCTCCTTCTGCGAAACAGTTGTTTCGCAGAAGGAGGAGAGGGAGCGGGAGCGCGAGAGTAATCCTCTGGCGCACCCGCTTCGACGGAGACGGACGGGGAGAAGACGGAGGCAGTTTGCCGCCGCTCTTCCACCCTAAGGTGGAGCCGACTGGCGGGGATAGGGGATCCACCGCTAGTCAAACGGCCCACAAGTGTTAGGGGGGGATCATGTGTTCCCGATCCCCCCCTCTCGGAGAGGAGGACCCGGTTAGACCGGGCCGGCCAGCGGATGTTGTGGTGCCACAATATCGCTCCCACGACATCCGCATAATTGGCTGGTGAGGGAATACCGGTGGGTTTTTAATGGGTAGGCCTCCTACCTTCTTTCCTTCCCAGTTTTGGAAGGAAAGAAGGTGGGAGGAGAGTCCCATACACCCCCTGCGCCGTTCCCCGACGGCGCAGGGATAGTGCGTAATGCATTTTCCCACCGCAAAAAAAAAAAAAAAAAAAAAAAAAGGTTAGGTTAGGTTAGGTTAGGTTAGGTTAGGTTAGGTTAGGTTAGGTTAGGTTAGGTTTTTTTTTTTTTTTTTTTTTTTTTTTTTTTTTTTTTTTTTTTTTTTTTTTTTTTTTTTTCTGCTTCCTCCGACTATTAGTCAGAGTCTATGGCTACTAGAGACAACAGTCATTCCAGTTCCATCAAGAATGCTTCTCGCACTTTCATGCCACATACTTTTTCTTTCTAGCATCATTCCTCATTCATACCTTTGGCTAATAACTAATCTGTCTACACCTATTTTTATACATACTTGGTCCTAATTCATATCTATCATTCCGGTTAGGTTAGGTTAGGTTAGGTTAGGTTAGGTTGGGGTGCGATGTCGGAAACCTCCTCGAGTGCCCGGGCGTTACCACTCCCTTCTATCCGAGGCGTAGGCCTCATGGGGTGGGGAAGGGTAACGCCTGGGACGGTGCACCCTGGGCAACAACGGTAAGCTAATGTATTCGTACATTATCTTACCGGTGGCTAATATCCGACTGGGGGGGAGGGGTGGTGAGGTGAACCCGCAACTAGTTGCGGGGGATCCGAGCCAGCGGGCCCATCCGTGGGTCCGCAGTGAGGGCGGCGTCTCGCCATTGGGCGGGCGCCTTTGACGTCGGCGAACCCGAGCTGAGTACCTGCTCTGCCACGGCGGACAGGGAAAGGCGAGGGGGAGCCTGGTGGCGGAGGCGACCGTGCCCTCGATTCCGCTCTGCTTTCAGAGCGGGACATGAGGGCGCGGAAGCTAACGTGAGGGCACGTAACCCCGGCTTGCCGGGAACGTGGGCATCTGCGGAAGCCACGAGGAGTAAACCTCTTTAAACAATCCTTCACCAGCGGGGGAGGCCGGGGAGTGCCGAGCCCGCATTGCACGGTGTCGACAGAGGAGCCCCATCCCGGGGCGGCCAGTGGGCGTTGCGGTGACTCTTTGTGCTCCCGTGGCGTTCACAATGGCAAACGAGGGAATCCGTGTGGTTTTTAGTGGGTATGCCTGGTGAGAGGAGAGCCCCACATACCTCCGTTTCCCCGAACGGTGACGATGCATAAGGTGCATTTTCCACACCAAAAAAAAAAAAAAAAAAAAAAAAAAAGGTTAGGTTAGGTTAGGTTAGGTTAGGTTAGGTTAGGTTAGGTTAGGTTAGGTTAGGTTAGGTTAGGTTAGGTTAGGTTAGGTTAGGTTAGGTTAGGTTAGGGTAACGCTTGGGACGGTGCACCCTGGGCAACAACGGTAAGCTAATGTATTCGTACATTATCTTACCGGTGGCTAATATCCGACTGGGGGGGAGGGGTGGTGAGGTGAACCCGCAACTAGTTGCGGGGGATCCGAGCCAGCGGGCCCATCCGTGGGTCCGCAGTGAGGGCGGCGTCTCGCCATTGGGCGGGCGCCTTTGACGTCGGCGAACCCGAGCTGAGTACCTGCTCTGCCACGGCGGACAGGGAAAGGCGAGGGGGAGCCTGGTGGCGGAGGCGACCGTGCCCTCGATTCCGCTCTGCTTTCAGAGCGGGACATGAGGGCGCGGAAGCTAACGTGAGGGCACGTAACCCCGGCTTGCCGGGAACGTGGGCATCTGCGGAAGCCACGAGGAGTAAACCTCTTTAAACAATCCTTCACCAGCGGGGGAGGCCGGGGAGTGCCGAGCCCGCATTGCACGGTGTCGACAGAGGAGCCCCATCCCGGGGCGGCCAGTGGGCGTTGCGGTGACTCCTTATGCTCCCGTGGCGTTCACAATGGCAAACGAGGGAATCCGTGTGGTTTTTAGTGGGTATGCCTGTTGAGAGGAGAGCCCCACATACCTCCGTTTCCCCGAACGGTGACGATGCATAAGGTGCATTTTCCACACCAAAAAAAAAAAAAAAAAAAAAAAAAAAAAAAAAAAAAAAAAAAAAAAAAAAAAAAAAAAAAAAGGTTAGGTTAGGTTAGGTTAGGTTAGGTTAGGTTAGGTTAGGTTAGGTTAGGTTAGGTTAGGTTAGGTTAGGTTAGGTTAGGTTAGGTTAGGTTAGGTTAGGTTAGGTTAGGTTAGGTTAGGTTAGGTTAGGTTAGGTTAGGTTAGGTTAGGTTAGGTTAGGTTAGGTTAGGTTAGGTTAGGTTAGGTTAGGTTAGGTTAGGTTAGGTTAGGTTAGGTTAGGTTAGGTTGGGGTGCGATGTCGGAAACCTCCTCGAGTGCCCGGGCGTTACCACTCCCTTCTATCCGAGGCGTAGGCCTCATGGGGTGGGGAAGGGTAACGCCTGGGACGGTGCACCCTGGGCAACAACGGTAAGATAATGTATTCGTACATTATCTTACCGGTGGCTAATATCCGACTGGGGGGGGATATGTATATATGTATTATATGGGCCATGTATCTATGATATGTATGTATTTTGAGAGGACGGGCGTAAGGTAGCTGACGGGAAGCTGCTCTGCAACCTTGAACTGAGTAAGTAGCCCCGCCGTGCTGGTCACACGGCCTGGGCTACCGAAAGGTTCTCCGCTCTGCAACAGGCCTCGATGCGACTTACGCCCTATATAGGGAGGGATAGCATAGGAGGGACAGGCGTTCGGTTGCCAATAGTGCACGCTCTGCAACCTTGGACCTAGTAAGTAGCCCCGCCGTACTCGCCACACGGCCTGGGCTACCGAAAACTTCACCGCTCTGCAACCTGCTGAGGCGCCAAACGCCTTATGGGGAGGGTTAGCTTTTGGGGATTCTAAGGGGTCAAAAGATAGAGGCGAGCCTAAGCCTAGTACCTGCTTTGTGGCCCGAGCAGGGAAAGGCGAGGGGGAGCCTGGTGGGCGGAAGCGACCGCGCCCTCGGTACCGCTCTGCTTCCAGAGCAGGACATGAGGGCGCGGAAGCTAACGTGAGGGCACGTAACCCCGGCTTGCCGGGAACGTGGGCATCTGCGGAAGCCACGAGGAGTAAACCTCTTTAAACAATCCTTCACCAGCGGGGGAGGCCGGGGAGTGCCGAGCCCGCATTGCACGGTGTCGACAGAGGAGCCCCATCCCGGGGCGGCCAGTGTGCGTTGCGGTGACACATTTTGCTCCCGTGGCGTTCACAATGGCAAACGAGGGAATCCGTGTGGTTTTTAGTGGGTAGGCCCCCCTTGGGGAGAGCCCCACATACCTCCGTTTCCCCGAACGGCGACGATGCATAAGGTGCATTTTCCACACCAAAAAAAAAAAAAAAAAAAAAAAAAAAAAAGGTTAGGTTAGGTTAGGTTAGGTTAGGTTAGGTTAGGTTAGGTTAGGTTGGGGTGCGATGTCGGAAACCTCCTCGAGTGCCCGGGCGTTACCACTCCCTTCTATCCGAGGCGTAGGCCTCATGGGGTGGGGAAGGGTAACGCCTGGGACGGTGCACCCTGGGCAACAACGGTAAGCTAATGTATTCGTACATTATCTTACCGGTGGCTAATATCCGACTTGGGGGGGAGGGGGTTCGGTCAGCAATCTTCACATGTGCCTGCACCAAGCTACCGCTAAGGCATGGTTCAGGCTGCACGACCGTTACGGTTCTCCCCTGTTAACCCTGGTGGTTAAGGGGGAGAAGAGTAGCGGATGGGCCCATGGCCTGTGGGGGTTGACTGACTGACTGGGGGGGGGGGGGTTTCGGCAATCTCCACATGTGCCCGGGCCATCATGCCAACGACTGCATGGTCTGGGCTGCACGACCGCTACGGTTCTCCTCTGTTAACCCTGGTGGTTAAGGGGGAGAAGAGTAGCGGTTGGGCCCATGGCCTGTGGGGGTTTGCCGACACACCGGGGGGGAGGGGTAGCGGGCCCATTTATGGGTCCGCTTGTGAGGACGGCGTCCCGCCCTTGGGCGGGCGCCTTTGACGTCGGCGAACCCGAACTGAGTACCTGCTCTGTTGGTCGGACAGGGAAAGGCGAGGGGGAGCCTGGTGGGCGGAAGCGACCGTGCCCTCGGTTCCGCTCTGCTTTCAGAGCAGGACATGAGGGCGCGGAAGCTGACGTGAGGGCACGTAACCCCGGCTTGCCGGGAACGTGGGCATCTGCGGAAGCCACGAGGAGTAAACCTCTTTAAACAATCCTTCACCAGCGGGGGAGGCCGGGGAGTGCCGAGCCCGCATTGCACGGTGTCGACAGAGGAGCCCCATCCCGGGGCGGCCAGTGGGCGTTGCGGTGACACATCTTGCTCCCGTGGCGTTCACAATGGCAAACGAGGGAATCCGTGTGGTTTTTAGTGGGTAGGCCCGTAGGGGAGAGCCCCACATACCTCCGTTTCCCCGAACGGAGACGATGCATAAGGTGCATTTTCCACACCAAAAAAAAAAAAAAAAAAAAAAAGGTTAGGTTAGGTTAGGTTAGGTTAGGTTAGGTTGGGGTGCGATGTCGGAAACCTCCTCGAGTGCCTGGGCTTTACCACTCCCTTCTGTCCGAGGTGGCGAGGCCTCATGGGGTGGGGAAGGGTAACGCCTGGGACGGTGCACCCTGGGCAACAACGGCAAGCTAATGTATTTGTACATTATCTTACCGGTGGCTAATATCCGACTTGGGGGGGGGGGGGGTGTGTCAGCAATCTCCATATGTGCCTGGTCGGTATTGGATCATACCGCCTGGGCTGCACGACCGTTACGGTTCTCCCCTGTTAACCCTGGTGGTTAAGGGGGAGAAGAGTAGCGGATGGGTCCATGACCTGTGGCAATTGACTGACATACTGGGGGGTAGGGGTGGTGAGGTGAACCCTCAACTAGTTGCGGGGGATCCGAGCCAGCGGGCCCATCCGTGGGTCCGCAGCGAGGGCGGCGTCTCGCCCTTGGGCGGACGCCTTTGACGGAGGCGAACCTTAGCGAAGTACCTGTCCTTTGGGCAGGGAAAGCGAGGGTGAGCCCATCGGGCGGAGGGCGTAAGCCCAGTGATGCCGGGGCGACGTAGCCCTTTTAAGGGCTGTGGTCGCCGGACGTGACGACTGACTTCTTCGACGTGACTGGGGTGGGGGGGGGTGTTGGTCTGGCGGGGGGAGCCCAAAGGCAGAGGGCCACCGGGTGAACCCTGCCAGCCAACGGGCCTGCGGGCCCAAGAGGGCGGCGTCGAGCCTTCGGGCCGACGCCTTTTGACGGAGGCGAGCCTGAGCGAAGTACCTGTCCTTTGGGCAGGGAAAGCGAGGGTGAGCCCATCGGGCGGAGGGCGTAAGCCCAGTGATGCCGGGGCGACGCAGCCCTTTTAAGGGCTGTGGTCGCCGGACGTGACGACTGACTTCTTCGACGTGACTGGGGTGGGGGGGGTGTTGATCTGGCGGGGGGAGCCCAAAGGCAGAGGGCCACCGGGTGAACCCTGCCAGCCAACGGGCCTGCGGGCCCAAGAGGGCGGCGTCGAGCCTTCGGGCCGACGCCTTTTGACGGAGGCGAGCCTGAGCGAAGTACCTGTCCTTTGGGCAGGGAAAGCGAGGGTGAGCCCATCGGGCGGAGGGCGTAAGCCCAGTGATGCCGGAGCGACGCAGCCCTTTTAAGGGCTGTGGTCGCCGGACGTGACGACTGACTCTTCGACGTGACTGGGGTGGGGGGTGTTGGTCTGGCGGGGGGAGCCCAAAGGCAGAGGGCCACCGGGTGAACCCTGCCAGCCAACGGGCCTGCGGGCCCAAGAGGGCGGCGTCGAGCCTTCGGGCCGACGCCTTTTGACGGAGGCGAGCCTGAGCGAAGTACCTGTCCTTTGGGCAGGGAAAGCGAGGGTGAGCCCATCGGGCGGAGGGCGTAAGCCCAGTGATGCCGGGGCGACGCAGCCCTTTTAAGGGCTGTGGTCGCCGGACGTGACGACTGACTTCTTCGACGTGACTGGGGTGGGGGGGTGTTGGTCTGGCGGGGGGAGCCCAAAGGCAGAGGGCCACCGGGTGAACCCTGCCAGCCAACGGGCCTGCGGGCCCAAGAGGGCGGCGTCGAGCCTTCGGGCCGACGCCTTTTGACGGAGGCGAGCCTGAGCGAAGTACCTGTCCTTTGGGCAGGGAAAGCGAGGGTGAGCCCATCGGGCGGAGGGCGTAAGCCCAGTGATGCCGGGGCGACGCAGCCCTTTTAAGGGCTGTGGTCGCCGGACGTGACGACTGACTTCTTCGACGTGACTGGGGTGGGGGGTGTTGGTCTGGCGGGGGGAGCCCAAAGGCAGAGGGCCACCGGGTGAACCCTGCCAGCCAACGGGCCTGCGGGCCCAAGAGGGCGGCGTCGAGCCTTCGGGCCGACGCCTTTTTGACGGAGGCGAACCCGAACTTAGTACCTGCTCTGCCACGGCGGACAGGGAAAGGCGAGGGGGAGCCTGGTGGCGGAGGCGACCGTGCCCTCGATTCCGCTCTGCTTTCAGTGCGGGACATGAGGGCGCGGAAGCTAACGTGTGGGCACGTAACCCCGGCTTGCCGGAAACGTGGGCATCTGCGGAAGCCACGAGGAGTAAACCTCTTTAAACAATCCTTCACCAGCGGGGGAGGCCGGGGAGTGCCGAGCCCGCATTGCACGGTGTCGACAGAGGAGCCCCATCCCGGGGCGGCCAGTGGGCGTTGCGGTGACTCCTTATGCTCCCGTGGCGTTCACAATGGCAAACGAGGGAATCCGTGTGGTTTTTAGTGGGTATGCCTGGTGAGAGGAGAGCCCCACATACCTCCGTTTCCCCGAACGGTGACGATGCATAAGGTGCATTTTCCACACCAAAAAAAAAAAAAAAAAAAAAAAAAAAAAAAAGGTTAGGTTAGGTTAGGTTAGGTTAGGTTAGGTTAGGTTAGGTTAGGTTAGGTTAGGTTAGGTTAGGTTAGGTTAGGTTAGGTTAGGTTAGGTTAGGTTAGGTTAGGTTAGGTTCTAGTACCTGCTCCGTGGCTCGAGCAGTGAAAGGTGAGGGTGAGCCTCGGGGGAGGGTCAGCAATCTCCACATGTGCCCGGGACATCATGCCTAGATGGCCTGGGCTGCACGACCATTACGGTTCTCTCCTGTTAACCCTGGTGGTTGAGGGAGAGAAGAGTAGTGGTTGGGCCCATGGCCTGTGGCGGTTGACTGACTGACGGGGGGGATATGTATATATGTATTATATGGGCCACGTATTTATGATGTTTATATATTTCGTGAGGACGGGCGTAAGGTAGCTGACGGGAAGCTGCTCTGCATCCCTGCACTGAGTAAGTAGCCCCGCCGTGCTGGTCACACGGCCTGGGCTATGCGAAAGGTGTCAGGGCTCTGCAACAGGCCTGGATGTGACTTACGCCCTATATGGGGAGGACAAGCATAGGAGGGACAGGCGTGCGGTTGCTAAAGGGTATACTGTAACCTTGTTCTGAGTACCTAGCCCCGCTGCGGGCACGGCCTGGGCTACCGAAAGGTTCAAGGACTGGCAGGTTCCTGGAGGCGCCAAACGCCTAATGGGAGGGATAGTTTTGGGGTAAAAGTGAGACGGAATGAAGGAGGGAACCTGATCCTAGTACCTGCTCTGTGGCCCGAGCAGGGAAAGGTGAGGGGGAGCCTCAGGACGGAAGCAACCGTGTCCTCGGTACCACTCTGCTTTCAGAGCGGGACATGAGAGCGCGGAAGCTAACGTGAGGGCACGTAACCCCGGTTTGCCGGGAGCGTGGGCATCTGCGGAAGCCACGAGGAGTAAACCTCTTTAAACAATCCTTCACCAGCGGGGGAGGCCGGGGAGTGCCGAGCCCGCATTGCACGGTGTCGACAGAGGAGCCCCATCCCGGGGCGGCCAGTGGGCGTTGCGGTGACACATTTTGCTCCCGTGGCGTTCACAATGGCAAACGAGGGAATCCGTGTGGTTTTTAGTGGGTAGGCCCGTAGGGGAGAGCCCCACATACCTCCGTTTCCCCGAACGGTGACGATGCATAAGGTGCATTTTCCACACCAAAAAAAAAAAAAAAAAAAAAAAAAAAAAAAAAAAAAAAAAGGTTAGGTTAGGTTAGGTTAGGTTAGGTTAGGTTAGGTTAGGTTAGGTTGGGGTGCGATGTCGGAAACCTCCTCGAGTGCCCGGGCGTTACCACTCCCTTCTATCCGAGGCGTAGGCCTCATGGGGTGGGGAAGGGTAACGCCTGGGACGGTGCACCCTGGGCAACAACGGTAAGATAATGTATTCGTACATTATCTTACCGGTGGCTAATATCCGACTGGGGGGGGGGATATGTATATATGTATTATATGGGCCATGTATCTATGATATGTATGTATTTTGAGAGGACGGGCGTAAGGTAGCTGACGGGAAGCTGCTCTGCAACCTTGAACTGAGTAAGTAGCCCCGCCGTGCTGGTCACACGGCCTGGGCTACCGAAAGGTTCTCCGCTCTGCAACAGGCCTCGATGCGACTTACGCCCTATATAGGGAGGGATAGCATAGGAGGGACAGGCGTTCGGTTGCCAATAGTGCACGCTCTGCAACCTTGGACCTAGTAAGTAGCCCCGCCGTACTCGCCACACGGCCTGGGCTACCGAAAACTTCACCGCTCTGCAACCTGCTGAGGCGCCAAACGCCTTATGGGGAGGGTTAGCTTTTGGGGGTTCTAAGGGGTCAAAAGATGGAGGCGAGCCTAAGCCTAGTACCTGCTTTGTGGCCCGAGCAGGGAAAGGCGAGGGGGAGCCTGGTGGGCGGAAGCGACCGCGCCCTCGGTACCGCTCTGCTTCCAGAGCAGGACATGAGGGCGCGGAAGCTAACGTGAGGGCACGTAACCCCGGCTTGCCGGGAACGTGGGCATCTGCGGAAGCCACGAGGAGTAAACCTCTTTAAACAATCCTTCACCAGCGGGGGAGGCCGGGGAGTGCCGAGCCCGCATTGCACGGTGTCGACAGAGGAGCCCCATCCCGGGGCGGCCAGTGTGCGTTGCGGTGACACATTTTGCTCCCGTGGCGTTCACAATGGCAAACGAGGGAATCCGTGTGGTTTTTAGTGGGTAGGCCCCCCTTGGGGAGAGCCCCACATACCTCCGTTTCCCCGAACGGCGACGATGCATAAGGTGCATTTTCCACACCAAAAAAAAAAAAAAAAAAAAAAAAAAAAAAAAAAGGTTAGGTTAGGTTAGGTTAGGTTAGGTTAGGTTAGGTTAGGTTAGGTTGGGGTGCGAAGTCGGAAACCTCCTCGAGTGCCCGGGCGTTACCACTCCCTTCTGTCCGAGGCGTAGGCCTCATGGGGTGGGGAAGGGTAACGCCTGGGACGGTACACCCTGGGCAACAACGGTAAGCTAATGTATTCGTACATTATCTTACCGGTGGCTAATATCCGACTGGGGCGGGGGGGGGGAGTCAGCAATCTCCACATGTGCCTGGGTCGATAGGGGACGACTTGGGCTGCACGACCGTTACGGTTCTCCCCTGTTAACCCCGGTGGTTAAGGGGGAGAAGGGTAGCGGCTGGGCCCATGGCCTGTGGGAGTTGACTGACTGACGGGGGGGATATGTATATATGTATTATATGGGCCACGTATTTATGATGTTTATATATTTCGTGAGGACGGGCGTAAGGTAGCTGAAGGGAAGCTGCTCTGCATCCCTGCACTGAGTAAGTAGCCCCGCCGTGCTGGTCACACGGCCTGGGCTATGCGAAAGGTGTCAGTGCTCTGCAACAGGCCTTGATGTGACTTACGCCCTATATGGGGAGGGAAAGCATAGGAGGGACAGGCGTGCGGTTGCTAAAGGGTATACTGTAACCTTGTTCTGAGTACCTAGCCCCACCGTGCCCCTACACGGCCGAGGCTACCGAAAGGTTCAAGGACTGGCAGGTTTCTGGAGGCGCCAAACGCCTACTGGGGAGGGATAGCCTTGGGGTTTTGAGGAGGACGGAAGTCTGGAGGTGAGCCTGAACCTAGTACCTGCTCCGTGGCTCGAGCAGTGAAAGGTGAGGGTGAGCCTCGGGGGAGGGTCAGCAATCTCCACATGTGCCCGGGACATCATGCCTAGATGGCCTGGGCTGCACGACCATTACGGTTCTCTCCTGTTAACCCTGGTGGTTGAGGGAGAGAAGAGTAGTGGTTGGGCCCATGGCCTGTGGCGGTTGACTGACTGACGGGGGGGATATGTATATATGTATTATATGGGCCACGTATTTATGATGTTTATATATTTCGTGAGGACGGGCGTAAGGTAGCTGACGGGAAGCTGCTCTGCATCCCTGCACTGAGTAAGTAGCCCCGCCGTGCTGGTCACACGGCCTGGGCTATGCGAAAGGTGTCAGGGCTCTGCAACAGGCCTGGATGTGACTTACGCCCTATATGGGGAGGACAAGCATAGGAGGGACAGGCGTGCGGTTGCTAAAGGGTATACTGTAACCTTGTTCTGAGTACCTAGCCCCGCCGCGGGCACGGCCTGGGCTACCGAAAGGTTCAAGGACTGGCAGGTTCCTGGAGGCGCCAAACGCCTAATGGGAGGGATAGTTTTGGGGTTAAAGTGAGACGGAATGAAGGAGGGAACCTGATCCTAGTACCTGCTCTGTGGCCCGAGCAGGGAAAGGCGAGGGGGAGCCTCAGGACGGAAGCAACCGTGTCCTCGGTACCACTCTGCTTTCAGAGCGGGACATGAGAGCGCGGAAGCTAACGTGACGGCACGTAACCCCGGTTTGCCGGGAGCGTGGGCATCTGCGGAAGCCGCGAGGAGTAAACCTCTTTAAACAATCCTTCACCAGCGGGGGAGGCCGGGGAGTGCCGAGCCCGCATTGCACGGTGTCGACAGAGGAGCCCCATCCCGGGGCGGCCAGTGGGCGTTGCGGTGACACATTTTGCTCCCGTGGCGTTCACAATGGCAAACGAGGGAATCCGTGTGGTTTTTAGTGGGTAGGCCCGTAGGGGAGAGCCCCACATACCTCCGTTTCCCCGAACGGTGACGATGCATAAGGTGCATTTTCCACACCAAAAAAAAAAAAAAAAAAAAAAAGGTTAGGTTAGGTTAGGTTAGGTTAGGTTAGGTTAGGTTAGGTTAGGTTGAGGGAAAATTTTGGTCGAATTCGAGGTTTGCGCTTTGGTTTTCGTCCAAAATTATTATCTTGCCGTGGCTTTTCGCTGTTTCTTTTGTTCTCGTTGCCTTCTGCTTGAGTTGCTCGACATTTTGGTCTTTTTCCCGTGTTTCCAGCTTCACTGGGTCACTCAAAATTAATTTTTTAAAGTTGGGCACCAAAACGCTTCACGTTTTGCGGTCGAACTTTAGAAATTTTTATAAAACACAACTTTTCAAAAATTCATAACTTCTTTTTGGCTTAACTTCTTTAACTTCTTTTTGCATAGGGATATTAGAAAAAATTAGTTTAATCATATTCCGTTTACCGAATAATTTTCGGACTTACCATTCGGAAGTTATTCGGTGAAACGTTGATTGCTAATATTTTTCAACAGGCGCAATTAACTACTTTTGTAAGTTTGTCGAGAACTTCAAAAATTAATTGCGTCTGTCCTATTACGGTCCGAGATTTGATTGTTAGTGGGTTGGATAGGAGGTAGTTTGCGCCGCCTAACGGCACCTCACACCAACTCCTAGCATTTATAGTCTCGTGGGAACTTGGCGAAAACTACCAACTTTTTCTTAAGTTGGTAATTTTCGACGGTTCGCACTTGACCGTTTTGAGTTAGGTTTTGCCCTTCTGGCAAAACCAGCTCGGTAAGGGGGGGTTTTCATAGGCGGGGTGGGTAAAGGGGCCGGGGAGGGCTCCGTGGGTGTTCCTATTTTTGGAATCCCACACCGGGGGGGTTAGCAATGGGGGAAAACAGTTCTGGGAAGGGGGTTGGCTCCAACCCCCGGAAGGACCTGTTTTTGGGGGGGGGTAGCATAGGGGGGGGGGGAGGCCAGTTCACTGGCCACCACTGGGGGGGGGAGGGGCACGCGCCCCGCTGGGGGTTCCCGCACGGGGAATTTTTCCGCGGACGGCTCGGCCTACCGCCTGGACTTCCCACCGCTCCGGCCGGGGGCAAAGGGGAAGGCCACGGTGCGAGAGCCGGAAGAGGTGGCCAGGGAAAGGAGCCCTGCTAGGGAACGCCCGGTGCTCGTCTCGGACTCGTCCGAGAGCGAGTACGAATGTGCCGGCTCCAGAGACATGGAGCTGGAGGAGGAGGACCTTCCCCGGGTCCAGCTCAGGCACCCAACGGGTGCTATCAAGAAAAGGCCCCTGTCGGGGGAGCCGGAAGTGGAGGTCGGCGTGGAGTGCCCCAGGAAGGTGGGCACAGCTTCCAGAGGTAGAGCGAAGGGACGCTCCCTCGGCTCCCACTCCTTCCTCTCTGAGGCAAATAGGAGCCTCGCCTACCGCTCTGAGGAGGGAACGGGAGATGAGGCGGACCGTGACTCGTCTGCCACGTACCGCCCGTCATACCGAAAGGTCTCCGCGGCGCGGCTAAATTATGAGGAGGCCGACCTCGATCCCTCAGGGGAGAAAACGAGGGAAGAGCTGGCTGCGACCGCCCTGCTGTACGTCGCAAATATACAGCAGGAGGTTAAGCGGAGCCAAAACATCCAGGGCCCCGTGAGGGGGAAGTTGAACGAGGCCACGGATGGCGTGATCAGCGCAATTGAGGCGATGCGCGCGATCACGCCACAAGAAGACCAGCGGCGGCTCCGCGCGGACAACGCCCGGCTCTCCCGCGAGCTAGAGCTCGTCCGCGCCGACCTTAAGGCCTTTAAGGAGGCCTACACAGAGGCCCAAACGGCCTCCGCTGTGGCCAGGAGGGGGCCGGCACCTGATCCCCTCAAGGAGGTGATCGAGGAGATGAGGCGGGACCTCCTAACCTCGCTGGGGGGCATGATAAATGCCCGCCTCGGGGAACTGGAATCCCGTCTCCCCCCGGAGCCGGTGCGGAGGCCGCCACTGGCAGCGGACCGGAAGAGGGAGCCGCCGGCCCGCCCACGCGCCCAGCCACATCTGCTGGACAGTGCCACGCGTCGACCCGCTGTCCTGACGGCCCCCAAGGCCAATAGGCCCAACATAGCCGCTCCACCTCCCCTCAACGGAGGCAAGGGGGAGGGACCACACAGTGGTCCCAAGCACCAGCTTGGCCCCAAGCCGCAGCCCACCCCGGGCCCGAGCCGAGAGCAGGAAACTGCCCCCACCAACCCTACTGGGGCGGAAACGCCCTGGACCAGGGTGGTGGGTCGCAAGGCCAAGGGCGGGAAGGGGAAGCCCCAACCCCAAACCCCTTCCCAAAAGCCCGCACCGAAAGCGGTGAAAATTCAGGTCCCACGCACGGCCGCCGTCGTGGTGACCCTGAAAAAGGAGGCGCAGGCCACCTACGTGGAGGTGATGGCGAAAGCCAGAGCCTCCATCCGCCTGTCGGAAGCGGGCGTGGAGTCGGTCAAAATCAAAACGTCAATGACCGGCTCCAAAATGCTGGAGGTTGGCGGCGACAGCCCCGGGCCCAGCGCCGACCGTCTCGCTGAGATGCTCCGCCAGGTCATCGGTGACCTGGCGGAGGTGACCCGGCCCACCAAGTTCGCCGAAGTGAGGCTGTCTGGCCTTGACGAGTCGGTGAGCAAGGAGGAGATCGCCACCGTCATGGCCACCAAGGGGGGCTGCGCCCCTACCGACATTAAGGTGGGGGCTTTCAGAGCCAGCCAATGGGGGCGGTGCTCCGCCATCGTCCGGTGCCCCGCAGCGGTGGCGAAGGCCGCAGCCACTGCGGGAAAGGTGCCCATCGGCTGGTGCCTAGCCACCGTCGCGCCGGTGGAGGCCCTGCCCATGCGCTGCTTTAAGTGCATGGCGCTGGGCCACACCAGGGCCCTGTGCCCGTCAACGGCCGAGCACGGCACCAAGTGCTTCCGCTGCGGCGAGGAGGGCCATCTGGCAAAGGCCTGTGAGGCGGTGCCGAAGTGTGCGGTCTGTGCCCTAGCGGGCCGACCGCACAATCACACGATGGGGGGGACCAAGTGCGCCCCTCCGTCGGTCAAGGGTAAGGCCCCGTTGACCCGGGCCCCAACCGAACGCGGCGGCCACTTGGCCATTGAGGAGCCCGTAATGCAGGTGTCGTAATGCCAGCACACCTGCATTACGAGCTCCTCCAGGTGAATGCCAACCACTCGGCTCGCGCACAGGACCTGCTAATGCAGGTCCTAGCCGAGTGGCGCATCGACGTGGCGGTCGTCGCCGAGCCCTACTTCGTCCCCCCCCAGCAAAACTGGGTTGGGGACACGGAAGGCTC